>CM053570.1:80753827-80865423 GCA_028646485.1 Cryptoprocta ferox | reverse complement strand
CTAGTGGCAGCTTTTGCTTTCTGTAATTTTGTTGTAGTTTTCTAAAACAGTTCTTTAAATCCAATAATAATCCTCTTTTAGAAGGCAAAAATGAGTAAGTGCAGTAGTGTAAGTACTGTAAATTAATGTTCTCCATTTACAAGATTTTGATGCTGTTAAAATGCTTGTATAAACGCAAGATCTATTTCAAATGCAATGAGCATTAAAAAAAAAACCCAGAACTCTTAGATTATAAAAAATGATTGATCACAATATATGTAAGGTAAGTCATGCTCTGTATACCTTAAACTTAAAAAAGGATAATTGACACTTTTTTTTTTTGAGAGATGGCGCAAATGAATGAGGGGCAGAGAGAGAGAGAATCCCATGAGGGGCGGGGGGAGGGATGGGAGAGAGAAACCTGGGGCTCACCAGAAGCAGGGCTCATGCTCACCCAATGCAGGACTCGAACTCACAAACCGTGAGATGACCTGAGCTGAAGTCAGATGCTTAACTGACTGAGCCACCCAGGCGCCCATAATTGACACTTCTTAATAATGGAGTATATATCTTGTTGCACAAAACTATAGATTTTAAATTTTGGACAAAAAACTGGTTATTTTAAAAAATTTATGGGTAAAATGGGAGAACTTTATACACTTCAAATCTAAACATTTTTAAACTTAATAAAGTGCAACAAATAGAGGTGGAATCAATAATAAGACCCAATAATTTTGTTGCTTATTATAAACCAAGCCTAATGAAGGGGAGAGGGTAGTGAACACTGTGTTGAAAACTAAGTTTTCTCTTAACTCCAGTTGCCTGTGCCTTGTCTTACCTTACAAATTGGGTAATTAAGAATTGGTTATAGGGGTGCCTGGGTGGCTCAGTCCGTTAAGCTCCCAACTTCAGCTCAGGTCATGATCTCACGATTCATGGGTTTGAGCCCCACGTTGGGCTCTGTGCTGATACCTTGGAGCCTGGAGCCTGCTTTGGATGCTGTATCTCCCTCTCTCTCTGCCCCTCCCCTGCTCATGCTCTGTCTCTGTCTCAGTCTCTCAAAAATGAATATAAGTTAAAAAAAAAATTAGTTATAGGGGTTCCTGGGTGGCTCAGTGGGTTGAGTGTCAGACTTGATCTGGCTCAGGTCATGATCTCATGGTACATGAGGTCAAGCTCCACTATCAGTGCAGAGCTTGCTTGGGATTCTCTGTCTCCCTCTCTGCCCTTTCCCTGTGCTCTCTCTCTCTCTCTCTCTCAAAAATAAATAAATAAACATTAAAAATTTGGGTTCTAAATCAAGGGGCATCTGAGTGGCTCAGTTAGAAGAGCATACAACTCTTGATTTAGGCTCGGGTCACCATCCCAGGGTTCTGGGATTGAGCACTACATTGGGCTCCATGCTGAGCATGGAGCCTGCTTAAGATTCTCTCTCTCTCTCTCTCTCTCTCTCTCTCTCTCTCTCTCAGGGCACCTGGGTGGCTCAGTTGGTTAAGTGTCCAACTCTTGATTTTGGCTCAGGTCAGTTTGTGAGATTGCGCCCCACTTCGGGCTCTGTACTGACAGCACAGAGCCTGCTTGGGATTCTTTCCCTCTCTCTCTCTCTCTCTCTCTCTCTCTCTCTGTCTGCCCCTCCCCTGCTAACTCACTCTCTAAGTGAACAAATAAACATCTTTTTTTAATTTAAAAAAAGATTCTCTTTCTCTGACCATCTCACCTGCTAGCGTTCTCTCTGTCTTAAAAAAAAAAATTGGTTATAAATCAGATTCTAAAATGAACATTATCTTTGACCTATGGCTTTTTGTTTAACCCTGTTTTATTATTATCTCTAGCAAGTAATGTAGGTATAATATGTCACTACAGCTAATACTTAATGAATACTTTATCTGAAGATGAAAAGCGTTAAGTAATTTTTAATAATATTATGCATTTAGGGGTGCCTGGGTGGCTCAGTCACTTGAGCCCAACCCTTGGTTTCGGCTCAGGTCATGATCTCATGGTTTATGAAATTGAGCCCTGCATTGGACTCTGTGCAGACATCATGAAGCCTGCTTGGGATTCTCTCTCTTTCCCTCTCTCTCTGCCCCTCCCCCCCTCAAAATAAATAAATAAACATTAAAAAAAAGAAGCAGCAGCAGCAGCCTATGAAGTATGATTTGCTACAACTTGAGTGAGGGAGCGGGTAGTTTAAATACTCAGGGCATAGTGTCAGGGTTCTCCTGAAACCAGAAATTCCAGACTAATTTGGTTGGTTATCTTCCTCTCCCAACCTTCACCGCCTGCGAAAAACACCAAGCTCTCCAACTCTGACATGCTATCCTTGTGGGCTGCAGCTATATAACTCAAAGAAAAAGGTGTTTCCTTTAGGACACACAATCGTAAAACTATAGCCAGCATCCTATACCCAGTGTTCTGGCAGACCAAAGGAAACTACCTTGTTTTGGCTCTCATGGAAAACAGAATAGAGCCATAAGGCCATTTTAAATTCCATAACTAGTTTAAACAGAAACAATGGAGTATCCAAATGTGACTCCAAGCCTGTATTTCTTAAGTTAATTTTTTTTATTTTGAGAGAGAGAGAGAGAAAGCTCAAGTGGGGGAGGGGCAGAGACTGGAAAGAGTGAGAATCCCAAGCAGTCTCCAACGCTGTCGGATGCTTAGCTGACTGAGACACCCAGACTCCCTTATATCATTAAAAAATTTTTAAAGGGATGATTTCTAGATTCTTGAATATACTTCTTTTGTATGATTTTTTCCTCTGTCAGTTTCTCTTTCTTTCTGTTGTAGTGTTGTAAGCAGTACAATTGAATTTTCTTCCTGTCAGATGAAAATTCATAGTAAGAAACCTGAATCAGTTTACCAGTTTTAATGGATCCATGAATGCTACAAAGAGTAGTGGCTTCATTAGATCTAGTCAGCTGCAGACATCCCAGAATGTTCTACAGCTGAAAATTTTACACCTGATAAATTTTGGTCATCATTAAATTTGTTCTGTAACTCCTTTTGCACAAGATTGTACTCTTGACAAACAAGGGTGGGTGGTATGCTTAAAAGAATATGGGAGTAGATGGGCAGCCTGGGTAGCTTAGTCAGTTGAGCATCCGACTTCAGCTCAAGTCATGACCTCACGGCTCTTGAATTCGAGCCCTGTATTGGGCTCTGTGCTGACAAGTCAGTCTGGAGCCTGTTTCGGAATCTGTGTCTCCCTCTCTCTCTGCCCCTGCCCTGCCTGCGCTCTGTCTCTCCTTTAAAATTAAATAAACAGTAAAAAATTTAAAAAAAAAACAGGACATGGGAGTAGAAAGTATCGTTTGGGTATTCCAAGTCTACTCACTTTAACATGTTTTACTACTACAAATACCAAAGAAATATATCTTTGAATGGTTTCAGACTGGTTTTCATGTGGGAAATAATGGATTTTTATAGGAACATATGTTTAGGGAGAATTGTTTTCTTTTGTGTATTTATGTATATGCTGGACTCTTGATCTTGGCTCAGGTCATGATCTTGCAGTTCATGGGATCGAGTGTCTGGCTCTGCACTATCAGCATGGAGCCTAATTAGGATTCTCTCTCTCTCTTTTTCTCTGTCCCTCCCCTTGCCCATTCTCTCTCTCAAAATAAATTAAAAAGCATTTAAAAGGGGCGCCTGGGTGGCTCAGTTGGTTAAGCGTCCATATTTGGCTCAGGTCGTGATCTCGCAGTCTGTGGGTTCGAGCCCCATGTCGGGCTCTGTTGCTGACAGCTCAGAACCTGGGCCTGCTTCAGATTCTGTGTCTCCCTCTCTCTCTGCCCCTCCCCCATTCACGCTCTGTCTCTCTCTGTCTCTCAAAAATAAATAAAAGTTAAAAAAAAATTTTTTTTAAAGCCTTTAAAAAACACATTAAGGGGTACCCGGGTGGCTCAGTTGGTTAAGCATTGTCTGGCTTCAGCTCAGGTCATAATCTCGCGGTTCGTGAGTTCAAGCCCTGCGTCGGGCTCTGTGCTGACAGCTCAGAGCCTGGAGTCTGCTTCAGATTCTGTGTCTCCCTCTCTCTCTGCCCCTCCCATACTCATGCCCTGTCTCTCAATAATAAATAAATGTTAAAAAAAAATAAAAATAAAAAACACATTAAATATAAATGGACTAAACACTATAAAGGACAACAATTGTCAAACTAGATAGACAAACAAAACCAAGGCACAAGTGTCATTAGATTGACACAGGGAATTTCATAATGATAAAAGGGTAATTTAACAGAAAGATATAATAACTCTAAATCTGTATATGCCCAATAACATGGCTTTAAAGTACAGGGCTCCTAGGTGGCTCAGTCATTTGAGCATCTGACTTCGGCTCAGGTCATGATCTCACAGTTTGTGAGGTTAAGCCCTTCATCAGGCTCTCTGCTGTTAGAACAGAGCCCACTTCAGATCCTCTTTCCCCCATGCTATCTCTGCCCCTCCCCTGCTCGCACTCTCAAAATAAACATTTAAAAATATAAATAAGTAAAAATTTTATAAAACAAGGGTGCCTGGCTGGCTCAGTCAGAAGAGCGTGTGACTCTTGATCTCGGGGTTGTAAGTTCTAACCCCACATTAGGTATAGAGATTACTTGAAAATAAAATTGTGTTTTTTATTTATTTATTTTTAATTGTTTTTAAATGTTTATCTTTGAGAGAGAGAGAGAGAGACAGTGTGTGAGCAGGGGAGAAGCAGAGAGAGAGGGAGACACAGAATCAAAGCAGGCTCCAGGCTCCAGGCTGTCAGCTCAAGAGCCTGACTCGGCGTTCAACTCATGAACTGTGAGGTCATGCCCTGACCCAAAGTCGGACACTTAACCAACTGAGCCATCCAGGCGCCCAAAAAAATAAAATCTAAAAAAATATATATATGAAAAGAAAGAAATTAATAGAACTGAAAAAAGTGAAAGAGACAAATCCACTTCCCTCAATAGAGATGTTAACATTCCTCTCTCAGTAATTGGTAGAACAAGCTGACAACAAATCAGAAAGGATGTTAATGATTTATACAACCTGATCAAACAGCTTGACTTAATGGCATGTGTAGAACACTACACTCAACTGTATAATACGCCATGTTTCCAAAGTGCACATGGAACATAATATAAATCTGGAAAAAAAATAACTGCAAACTTTTTTATTGTTTATTTTTAATTTAAACTTTATCTGAAACTAAGATGCACAGGAAAGACCCTTATAGTTCTTCTGCAGGAATACTTATGCTTAAGTAGGAAACACTGAATGATGTTAGGATTTTCTACTTTATTTTTCTTCAACAAAGAATTAGGTTACAGACAGAGCAGGTCTGCCTATCTCTTTCAACATGCATAAGATTTCCAGATAATAATCTGGCAATTCATGTGGAGGGGGAGGATTGTGGAGAATATAAGAATATATGAGAATATTATAAGAATGGATGAAGTTGGGATAATAATTAGGTCAGGGCTGGGTGTGGCTAAACCCCCCCCCCCCACTGCATAAGGCAAGAGGCATATCTCCTTCTAAAAGTTTTATAAACATGAAAATTAAGCACATTTATATAAAATACCAAAGAAAAAAATCTGTTCTTTCTCCTTTTTAAAATTTATTTTTTATTAAAAAATTTTTAATGTTTATTTATTTATTTTGAGAGAGAGCACAAGTGGGGGAGAGGCAGAGAGAGAGGGAGAGAGAGAATCCCAAGCAGGCTTTGGCGCAGAGCGCAATGTGGGGCTCGAACTCATGAACCCTGAGATCAGGACCTGAGCTGAAATCAAGAGTCAGACACTTAACCCAACTGAGCCAACCAGGTGCCCCTCTCTCTGCTGTTTGTATTCAACGACCATATTCAGTAACTTTCTTTACACAAAGAAAAGAGGAGGGCTTATTCTTAGCAATAGATGTGATGGTGGATACATTTGTTTTTATTCTAGCTATTGGTATTTTCCACACACACGTACTTTTGAATATAAGCTGAACTTATCTTAAGCTCACACAGCCAGCAGGCATAAACGTGTTTGAAAGGATGTCATGATTTTACTGTTTTGAATGTTTAAGAGGAAGGGGATGCATAAATACATTGTTTAATATAAGGAAGAATTAAAGGGGATGAACTAAGATCTCCCTTCAGAAAGTGGTTAGACACCTGGCAAGCTAGATTGGCTGTTCAACGACTCGTTCAAGGACTCGTCTGTGAATCCGTTCTCATCTAACATTCCTGAAGCCTTCTGGCTGCTTTTCTTGGTAAAAATACCACCCAGCACTCGCATCTTCTTTCATATGGTTAGTTGTTTTGGTTTTTGAATTTTTATATTATAATCCTTAGTGCTTTTAATCAAACAAACATTTTCCCATGTCATGTGGAACTGAGTGAAGTTCATTCAGTGGGTGGATCAGTAGAACATTTCAAGTTTCTGTCTCTCCTTGCCACTAGCAAGTAAGGCGACTATGAACAGCTTATGGAACTTAGCTCCGTTTCTGAAAGTGTTATCATGAACGTGCTAAATATTAGCATATATCAAATGTCTTGAGGTCTCATTGACATTTCATGATTGGGACAATACTGTCTTAAAGCACTGGCTCTTAAAAGCAACACCATGTGGGGCGCCTGGGTGGCTCAGTTAAGCGTCCAGCTTTGGCTCAGGTCACGATCTCATGGTTCGTGGGTTCAAACCTCATGTCGGGCTCTGGGCTGACAGCTCAGAGCCTGGAGCCTGCTTCGGATTCTGTGTCTCCTTCTCTCTCTGCCCCTCCCCCACTCATGCTTTTCTCTCTCTCTCTCTCTCTCTCTCTCTCTCTCTCTCTCTCTCTCCCTCTCTCTGTCTCTCTCTCTCTCTCTCCCCCCCCCTCTACCTCTCTCTCTCTCTCTCATACAAAACAAAACAAAACAAAACAAAACATTAAAGAAGCAACACTAGGGGTGCCTGGGTGGCTCAGTTGGTTAAGGGTCCGACTTCAGCTCAGGTCATGATCTCACCACTTGTGGATTCAAGCCCCGCATCAGGCTCTGTGCTGACAGCTCAGAGCCTGGAGCCTGTTTCAGATTCTTTGTCTCCCTCTCTGTCTGCCCCTCACCTGCTCACACTCTGTGTCTCATTCTCTCAAAAATAAATAAACATTTTAAAAAAATAAATGAATAAGCAATACCATGTTTCACCCGTGTGCCATCCCCAGGCGTCCATCCCAGGCACCACTGGGGGAATTTTTGTCACAGGAGATGTTCTGATGTCTGTGGCAAGTAAACTTCTAACAATATGGTTAGTGTTTGAACAATGAGATTCTCTTGCATATCATGGAAGGAATTAAAGGAGTTGAGACTCAGGACGTGTTCAAGTAAATCTCGCACGTAGGAAGAAAAGAGACACTGTCCTCTCATCTCGATCTGTCGCACTTCGGTAACCAGGACCCTGCTTTGCCTGTCATCAACACACAGTAGAATAATGCATCCAGCAGTCACTGCTGCACTCTATAAATGACAGTTGTGTAGAGTCTGACTTTCATCAGCAGGCTTCCCTAAGACTTCTGTTTATCAACCAAAAAAGATTGGATTTTGCAGTGTTTCTTAAAAAAATTGCTTGTTATGTATTTTCTTTTATGAAAAAATATCTCCAGTATTAAAGGAAATCATTTTTAAGTGCCTATGTTATGCCTGTTTATCCTCCCCAAAAAGAGCGTTATTTGCTTCAGATGTGAAAATGTGTACAATAGACATGTTAACTTACTACATGTGATAATACAGTGTGTGGTCCTTGATGTATTTTGTAAAGTAAAGGTTCCACTTTAATTTCAGGTTGGTTATTCCACATGACTCTTTTTTTCTTCTCCTCTAGACTTCTCCAGAGAACCCTGGGACAGTAGGTGGAGTGCAAAGCTGTATTGTGTTGCCTTCCTGCTTTTTTTGTTGCTTTCCTGCTTTTATTTATTTTTTTTATTATTATTATTTTTGGCCCAGTCTTGGCTGCTCCTTTTCTCTGCCACTAAAGCTAACTAACTAAAACCCTGCATGTGTGGTCATTATGAAGGACTCATGGCCATTCGTTTCAGTCCTGCACATACACCATGTCAGTTATGTTTCTTGTCATATCCTGAAGATCAGGCTTGCCCCTAAAACAATATTGTCAAAGGCAAACTGGAATCTCATCTCTGCTTTCCAAAAAGACTTCCTTTAAAAAAAATTTTTTTAGGTGTATTTATTTATTTTGAGAGAGAGCCAAAGAGGGAGAGAGCACAAGTAGGGGAGGGGCAGAGAGAGAGAGGGAGAGAGAATCCCAAGCAGGCCCCGCATTTTCGGTATGGAGCCCACAAGGGGCTCGACCCCTCAACCTGTGAAATCATGACCTAAGCCGAAATCCAGAGTCGGATGCTTAACCAACTGAGCCACTGAAGCGCCCCAAAACGATTTCGTTTTAAAGCACTCTTTCTGTAATGCTCCAGGCCTCTTCTAGTGCTCCAAACCTAGGGTCTTGTGAAGGAGGACAGTAATCTGAAAAACAGATACAAGTAAGGTGTTAACACTTACGGTGTTATCCCCTCTGAACTACTAATGTCCTGAGAGAGGAGGGCCGAGGGAAAGCACTGTTGAGTAGAGGATGATGACTCACTCACTAAAGATGGGACCCCCTGCTTCAGTGACATGGGAGGCAGTAATGGCAGCTGGGGAAGGCCTCCCCCACGCCTAGAGGATGACAGTGGCAACAGCAACAGGCTGCACTGGGGCAAGATCTCATGCATATTGAAAAGACATCCACATTTGTGTGTGCGTGTGTGCACGTGCACGCCCCTTTAGAGGTTTTGAGCTGGTTATGTTCATCTCATTGAATTTTTGTCCTAAAATGTTGTCAGCTTGGTTTGGTTGTTTTTCCCTGTTCGTAATTTATCTGTTACAGATTTTGATGTTTGGTGTCCATGTGATGTCCAGGAATCTGTCTGCATGATTGTTTATCATTGCTTTGATCCTTTCCAACTACCACAGGAAGAGAGGGGAAGGGACCTTATAGAGATTATGCTGAAATAATAAATTGGCTGTTCCTTTCCCTTTGTGCTTTTCATCGTATCACAGAAGAAGCAGGCCAGCCCACCGCAGACCCAGGCATGGTCATGGACAGCGTGGAAGCAGGAGACACGACGCCTCCCACCAAAAGGAAGAGCAAGTTCTCAGGCTTTGGCAAAATCTTCAAGCCTTGGAAATGGCGGAAAAAAAAAAGTAGTGATAAATTCAAAGAGACGTCAGAAGGTGAGATATTAAGATTTAAATATATGTTCTGAGGTTAAAGAGTTTCTTATTTTAGAAGGACCTAACTTTTTCATTCTCTTCCCAAGCTACTATAACCCCCTATTTGAAGAGGGAATTCCGTCTTTTAGAAATTAAACCAAGTGGTCACTCAGTAAGCCTTATATACTGTAGCCTCATCCCCAGACTGCTATTTTAATGGGCTTAACGTTTATCAAGTGGTGAATGAAGTTCCTGAATGGTAGCAACTCTTCTTTTTTTTCTACTCTGACCACTTAGGAAAGTTCATTTACAAATACCTTATTATTGAAATGGCAATCTAAAAAGAAAGAGCTAAAATTATATAAGGTAGTTCCTTTTGGAAATGCTTCTTTCCCAATAACACAGGATAGGAAAGAAATTAAGTTTAAATTTGAAGTTAGTCTTCCTGTTCTTTCTTTCCAGAGAATAGAAAATCGAACCACATTATTCTTTTACCTGTCAAGTTAGAATGCTTAACGTTGACCTTTAACGCCACAGTTCTGAGTGTTTTCCAATTTAATATTAGTTTTAGAGCGGAAAATATCTATGCGAAAACCAAGAGAAGAGCTGGTTAAAAGAGGGCTTCTGTTGGAAGACTCTGAGCAGGGTGAGTTTGTAAATAAACTGCATCTGTGTGTCTCTGTACACTTGGTGTTTGATCCTGACTAGGTGTTTGAATTTTTCTTTTGTTATTGCTATTGTTTGGAGAGAGGGGAGATTTTTTAAAACTGTGAATGCATCTGGAATATTTTTTTAAATTTCTATAAAAAGAGAAAAAAACAACTCAATAAAAGATCTCCAAAACCACTGGACAGCTCAGTAAAGAATACATACAAATGGGGGCATGGCGGGCCCAGTCATTGGAGCACGCAACTCTTGATCTCGGGGTCATGAGTTCCAGCCCCATGTTGTGCATAAAGATTACTTAAAAATTTTTTTTTTAAATAGTTTAGCATAATCCGTGAAACCTAGAGATAAGGAAACCTATATGCCAGCATATCCAGAACTTGGTATATACTCAACAAAAACATGTATACATGAGTATCAGGAGACATACACAAATATGCTTGTAGCAGCAATATTTACTAACAATAGAACAAAATTGGAAACAACCCAAATGTCCACTGATAATAAAATATAAAAACAACTTGTGGGGACACCTGGGTGGCTCAGTCAGTTAAGCATCTGACTTAAGCTTAGGTCATGATCTCGCAGTTCATAAGTTCGAGGCTGCCTTGAGCTCTGAGCTGACAGCCCAGAGCCTGGAGTCTGCTTCCGACTCTGTGTCTCCCTCTCTCTGCTTCTCCCCTGCTCACTCTGGCTCACTCTCTCTTTCTCTCTCTCTCTCTCTCTCTCTCTCTCTCTCAAAAATAAACATTAAAAAAAACTTTTTAATTAAAACAAATCTTGTGATATACTTCTAAAATGAAATATTATACATCAATGAAAACAAACTACACCTGCATGCTATAATATGATTCTCATAAGTAATATCGAGCAGTTGAAGGCAGTCATGAAAGGATATATGTTGTGTCATTTCTATAAATGTAAGGGAAAAACAGCTATATTAAACTACAGTGTTTCATGCATGCTTAAAATAGTTAAAATAAAGAGGATTATCACAAGAGTTAAAAGAGTGGTTGCTTTGTTCAGGGAAGGGGAGAGGCAAGTTCCTGGGAAAGAAGGGAGGCTTCAGCGGTCTGGAAACATTTCTTCATGTCCTAATGATCACACAAATGTCCTCATGATATTTCATTGAAATTTACATTTATGTTTTATACATTTTTCTCTATTAGTGTTGTACTTGACAATAAAAAACTAAATAGTAACAAGATATTTTGAGAGAATTCATTGTTGCACTATCGATATTTGGTTTATTTAAGGAAGGCCAAGTTTTTTTGTGGGGATGAAAATATCTAGTGAAGGGAAAATATTAAACCGTGAGCGAGAATAACTGATTTTTTTTCTTAAGGAATCTCCATTTAGGGGTATAAATATAAAAAGATGTCATTTCTTCTAACAATTACCTCCCATTTTCCTATATTAAAGGCCATTTTCTCTCAGTGGGGGGTTAAAAACAAAAAAAGGCTGTATTCACCCTTCCTTCCAAGTGTTTACCCTAACTGGCTATGATCTTTAACTCTGAAATTGAGTGGCTGGTGAAGGATCCTTGGAACCAACCTTCTCTGTGTTTCTGTATGTTCTTAGCTTTGTACCAGCCGCAGTACTATGTCACTTCCCTTTGTTTGTTTGTTTGACCAAATTTGTTTCCGTGCCCATATTGCTGCCTTACTCCTGTTTGTCATAAAGATCAAGTTTTGGTATTTCAACACTCGTTACTGGTTTCATAATGTCAGGACTTTCCTCTAACATGTGCTTTTATGAACCAGCTTATTGGAGGAGTTAAGACAACAGTACGTTAGTTATATTTCATTTCTCTTTACTAGAGTTCCTTTGAATGAGACAAAATCTGAAGGCCAAGTTTTAAAACTGTTTCATATCCTTGGGATAATGGGAGAAAGGAACCAAACTAATGGAATATTATACTTTTTAGGTTTTGAATTATGTTAATGTATTGCTTATTCACTGAATTTTTTAAAAAATATTTTTTAATGTGTATTTACTTTTGAGAGAGAGAGAGAGACAGAGTGTGACTGGAGGAGGGGCAGAGAGAGAGAGGGAGATGCAGACCTGAGGCAGGCTTCAGGCTCTGAGCTGTCAGCGCAGAGCCTGACGCGGGGCTCAAACCCACGGACCGTGAGATCATGACCTGAGCCAAAGTCAGACGCTTAACCGACTGAGCCACCCAAGCTTATTCACTGAATTTAATTAAATTATGTAGATTGAGGATTTTTTAATCTCAGCTATTTAAAAATTTAACAAAGAAAACAAACATGAAGGAAAATTACCAAAATACTAATTAGCATTGGTTACCTGTGGATGTTGGGATGGGAATACAGGAATTTTTTTGTTTTTTTCTGTTTTTCTGAAATTTCTACAGGGTTAACTGTGAGCATGGATATCCACTTCCTTATGAGACTATTTGTTTTTTACAGTTGGACACAAAATCTTCTAGGTTTTGGGCACCTAGGTGGCTCAGTCAGTTAAGCGTCCGACTTCAGCTCAGATCATGATCTCATGGCTCATGAGTTCAAGCCCCTCTGTGGTGACAGCTCAGAACCTAGAGCCTGCTTTGGATTCTGTGTCCCCCTCTCTCTCTGCTCCTCCCCTACCTGTGCACGCGCACACACTCTCTCTCTCTCTCTCTCTCAAAAATAAACATTAAAAAAATTTTTTTAATCTTATAGGTTTTTTAGGTGGTTAACTATAACACCTCTGTTACAGCACCTTTGACCCTAGCTTTTTTTTTTTTGACCATTACTTTTTTGATAGTAGCCATTCCTCACCCTGTGCCCTCTATTGCCTCTTACCTTTCTTGCTCACCCACAAACCCCATACATTACTTGTTTATTGTTTTTCACATTCATTCAGTCTGTTTTGCCCTGTGCTTCCTATTGGCTCTTTTATTTTTTAACTTTTATTTTATTTTTAACGTTCATGTATTTATTTATTAAAAAATTTTTTTATAGTTTATTTTTGAGACACAGAGACAGAGCATGAATTGGGGAGGGGCAGACAGAGAGGGAGACACAGAATCTGAAACAGGCTCCAGGCTCTGAGCTGTCAGCACGGAACCTGACGCGGAGCTCAAACCCACAAACCGTGAGATCATGACCTGAGCCAAAGTCGGACGCTCAACCGACTGAGCCACACAGGCGCCCCAACGTTTATTTATTTTGAGAGAGCGCGCGTGCACGAGCGGTCAGGAGAGGGGCAAAGAGAGACAGAGAGAATCCTAAGCAGGCTCTGCGCTATCAGCACAGATCCTGATGTGGGGGCTCAGTCTCACAAACCATGAGATCATGACCTGAGCCAAAATCAAGAGTCGGATGTTTAACTGACTTAGCCACCCAGGTGTCCTAACATGTATTTATTTTTGAGAGACAGAGATAGAGTGTGAGTGAGGGAGGGGCAGAGAGAGAGAGAGACACAGAATCGAATCAGAAGCAGGCTCCAGGCTCTGAACTGTTAGCACAGAGCCCCACACAGGGCTCAAACTCGTGAATCTTGAGATCATGACCTGAGCCAAAGTCAGATGCCTAACTGATTGAGCCACCCAGGCGCAAATATAAGAAATTTTAATAGACACAGAGATCAGTGGAACAGACTAGAGAGCCCAGAAATAAACCCATATGGTCAATTAATCTATAACAAAGGAGGCAAACATATACAATAGGGAGAGGTGCCTGGGTGGCTCAGTTTGTTAAGCATCTGACTGTTGATTTCAGCTCAGATCATGATCTCATGGTACCTAAGATTGAGCCCTGCGTTGGGCTTTGTGCTGACAGGGCAGAGCCTGCTTGAGATTCTCTTTCTCTCTCCTTCTTTCTGCCCCTCCCCTGCCTGTGCTCGCTCTCTCTCTCTCTCTCCCTCCCCCCCCAATGGATAAATAAACATTTAAAAAAAATATATCCAACAGAGGAAAAGATGATTTCTTCAACAAATAGTGTTGGGAAAACTGGACAGCTACATGCACAAGAATGAAACTGGACTACTTCCTCACACTATACACAAAAATAAATTCAAAATGGTTTAAAGACTGGGACGCCTGGGTAGCTCACTCGGTTGAGCATCCAGCTTTTGATTTCAGCTCAGGTCATGATCCCAGGGTTGTGGGGACCAAGCCCCATATCAGGCTCTACAGTGAGTGTGCAGCCTACGTGGGATTCTCTCTCCTTCTGCCCCTCTTCCCCCTGCTCATGTGCTCACTCTCTGTCTCTAAAATTTTTTTAAAAAATAATAAATTTAAAAAATGGATTAAAGACCTAAATGTAAGACCTGTAACCGTAAAATTCGTAGAAGGGAACATAGGCAATAATCTCTTTGGCATCTCCTGTAGGATTTTTCTAAATACGTCTCCTTTGGCAAGGGAAACAAAAGCAAAATTAAACTACTGGTACTCCACCAAAATAAAAACCTTTTGCATGGCAAAGGAAACCATCAACAAAGCAAAAAGATAGCATACCAAATGGGAGAAGATATTTGCAAATAATATATTCAATAAAGGGTTAATATCCGACAAAATATGTAAAAAGCTTGTATAACTCAACACCAAAAAAACAACCCAGTTAAAAAAGAATCAGAAGACATGTATAGACATTTTTCCAAAGAAGACGTACAACATACAGATGGCCAACAGATACATGAAAAGATACTCCGCATCACTAATCATCAGGGAAATGCAAATCAAAACCACAATGAGATAGATAGCACCTCACACCTATCAGAATAGCTAGAATCAAAAACAAGAAATAACAAGTGTTGGCAAGGATGTGGAGGAAAAGGAAATCTCATACATACACTGTTGGTGGGAATATCAACTGGTGCAGCCACTATGGAATACAGTATGGACATTCCTCAAAGAAATAAAAATATAATTACCATATGATCCAGTAATTCCTCTACTAGGTATTAACCCAAAGAAAATGAAAACACCATTTCAGAAAGATGTAAGCATACCCATATTCATTGCTGCATTATTTCTAATAGCTAAGGTATGGAAACAACGTAAGTGTCCACCCATAGATGAATGAATAAAGACAATATGTACACACACACGCAATGGAGTATTAGCCATTAAAAACATGAAGTCTTGCCATTTGCAACAATATGAATGGATCTAAGGATATAATGCTAAGTGAAATAAGTTAGAGAAAGACATACCGTATGATTTCACTCGTGTGGAATTTAAGAAACAAAACAAAGGAACACAAAAACAGACTCTTAAATATAGAGAATAAACTGGTGCTTGCCAGAGGGGACGTGGGGAGTGGGATCAGTGAAATAGGTGATGGGGATTAAAGAATACATTTATCATGATGAGTTATGTATAGAATTGTTGAGTCATCATATTGTACTCATGAAACTAATGCTGTATGTTAATTAACTTGAATTTAAAAATAAATTTAAAAAAATTTTTTAAGAACTTTTAGGGGTGCCTGGATGGCTCAGTGGATTGAGCATCCGACTTTGGCTCAGGTCATTATCTCATAGTTCGTAAGTTTGAGCCCCACGTTGGACTCTTTGCTATCAACACAGAGCCCACCTCACATCTTCTGTCCCCTTCTCTCTGCCCCTCCCTCACTGGCAGAGTACTCTCTCTTTCTATCTCTCAAAAATAAACATTTAAGAAAATAAAAGACAGGTGCCTGGGTGGCTCAGTCGGTTAAGTATCTGACTTTGGCTTAGGTCATGATCTCCTGGTTTGTGAGTTCAAATCCTGCTTGGGGTGAGCTCGAGCCCTGCTTCAGGTCAGCTCCTGCCCCCCTTCGGCTGAGCCCACAAGCCCCACTTTAGCTGAGCCCTGCCTCTCTCTCTCTCTCTATTTCTCTCTCTCTCTCTCTCTCTCTCTGCTCCTTGCTCACTTGCACCCTCTAATTAAATGAATAAATGAGTGAAAGAAAAATTTAAAGTAGACAATCCTAAATAAGTAAATTGAGAGATAACTGATCACTTGTTTTAAATTTAATTTATTTTTTTAATTTACATCCAAGTTGGTTAGCATATAGTGCAACAGTGATTTCAGGAGTAGATTCCTTAATGCCCCTTCCCCATTTAGCTCATTCCCTCTTCCACAATCTTCCAGTAACCCTCCGTCTGTTCTCCATATTTGAGTCTCTTACGTTTTGTCCCCCTCCCTATTTTTATATTATTTTTGCTTCCCTTCCCTTATGTTCATCTGTTTTGTATCTTAAAGTCCTCACATGAGTGAAGTCATAATGATATTTGTCTTTCTCTGACTAATTTCTCTAAGTGTAATTAATACCCTCTAGTTCCATCCACATAGTTGCAAATGGCAAGATTTCATTTTTTTTTATTATTGCAGAGTAATACTCCATTGTGTGTGTGTGTATATATGTATATGTATATATATGTATATATGTATATGTGTATATACATATATATATATATATGTATATACATATATATATACACACACACACACACCACGTCTTCTTTATCCATTCATTCGTCGATGGACATTTGGGCTCTTTCCATACCTTGGCTGTTGTTGATAGTGCTTCTATAAACATTGGGGTGCCTGTGCCCCTTTGAAACAGCACACCTGTATCCCTTGGTTAAATACCTAGTAGTGCAATTGCTGGGTCGTAAGGTCATTCTGTTTTTAATTTTTTGAGGAACCTCCATACTGTTTTCCAGAGTGGCTACACCAGTATAACTGATCACTTTTGCATATATTTTCCTAGCACAGGCTGAGTAGAAACCAATTAATAATGTGTCTTAACCTTTCACTGTATGGTTTTCAAAAGTAGCCGTCTTTTTAGGCTTTGAAATGATTCCTTGGTTTGTAGTCTAGAAATCCTGTTTTTGTTAAGGCTGGGCTATATTAACGTAAGTGGCAGTTTACTGCATTTGCATAGTTGTCATCTTGCTACCTTCCCTGTTTTATTATTTTATTTTATTTTTTAATGTTTATTTATTTTTGAGATAGAGTGCAAGCAGGGGAGGGGCTGAGAGAGAGGGAGACACAAGATCTGAAGCAGGCTTCAGGCCCTGAGTTGTCAGCACAGAGCCTGACGTGGGGCTCAAACTCAAGAACAGTGAGATCATGACCTGAGCTGAAGTCGGAAGCTTAACCAACCGAGCCACCCAGGCACCCCGCTACCCTGCCTGTTTTAAAATAAAGTAGATGTCAGAATACTTTAGCTTGAGAAATATATTTTCATTTAGTGGTCATTTGCTATAGACTCTTCACTACTTTCAGCCCAAGCTCCACCTCTTACTGTCACTGCATGGAGAATGATTCTGTCTAGTCTAGTAGGAAGTGGTGGTTTGGGGTGAGGGAGACTGGTGTCTGAGAACTTATTTCGATTACTACTATAAAAATCCAAATAATCTAGATCTGAATCATACGCTCAAACAGAAAAAGGGAGAAAGGGAATAAGAAATGTTAGAAATTACCAGCTCTTCTCCGTGTCTGACCACACCAGTCCATCAATTTGCTCTTCTCTTTTTGACCTTGCAGGTGGTGAGGATCCAGGGAAATTGAACCATGCCATGTTAAAAAATGGCCATACCACCCCTATAGGGAGTACCACATCTTCTAGTCCAGCAGAGGAAGAGTCAGGAAGAATAGCAGGTCTTAGGAAACCAGTTCCAGAAGAGGAACCAAAGAAACGACTAGGTAAGAAACTTGATTTTTGAGTGTAAGAGCCACGATCATTCTTGTTTTAACTCAGGGTTTTGCTAGAGCCAAGGGAGAAATAAAATCCAGAGGGAATTCTGTTCTCTTCTAGCAATTCCTCAACTAGTAGCAACTTTAAGTGGATGTTTCCTTTTCTCATTCTTGCATTCACAAAATACCTAATTTGTAATTCTCAAGGACGGAAGAGAATGTTAAGCATCAGATACCTGTAGGACTTTTTTGCGCTACGTATTCCTCCTCCTCCACCCATGGGTTTCTGTGCCTCCTCCAGTTGCCTGGCTCTTGTGTGAAGAATCACTACCATACAGGCCTCTCTTACTTTGAGTTTGTGATTGAGAAAGTGTCCTATACCTTAAGTATGTTGAGGTTGGGAAACTTTGCCTGTAAACTCATCTACACATTAAATAATGGATGAAGTTGACCATAAGTCTATAGATGTGTTAGCTTTTTTCAGTCTATCTTGTTACTCTTTTTTTCCCTTTTAAATCATATCTGTCATTATTACACAGGCTCAACTGGAAGCCAGCCTAATTCTGAAGCAGAGTCCGTTCCTGACAATGCACCCAAACAGCCTTTACTTCCCCCTAAAAGACCCTTGTCCTCTTCTCATGAAGTAAACGAAGGGCAAGCGAAGGATGCCACTTCCTCTGGCGGTGCGGCTAGATCCATCTCCTCCACCTCCACTGCCGCCTCCACCTCAGCACCTGCCGCCACCACTGCTGCCACCAAGCCAACAAAAACTGTTAGTTCCTCTGTCCCCCCCTCCCCAGCACCCAGGACTCTGCCTGCCACTCCTGCCAGCACTAACACTACTGCTACCCCGAGCCTCACTCATATGGTCTCTGCCAAGCAGCCCCCTATCCCTCCCCCTAAACCAGCTCACAGAAATAGCAACCCCGTCATTGGTAAGTAAGTCTTTAGGTTTCTAATGCTTTGAGTTTGGTTTGGTTTGATTTTGGATGGTTGTTTTATTGGAAAACTGGTAGAATATTGATTTGGTCTGTGAGAGAGTTTTGCATCTCATGTCCCTTTGGATGCCCTCAATATGGAGAAAAATCTTGAAAATGAGGCAGATAGCTAGGAATAAAAACAGACAAGGGAACAGATATCACTAAAATTAAGTTCCAATTTGATCGGGAGTGGTGGGGAATATCTATTTTCCTAACACAGTGTTTCTGAAATACTGTTTATAGTTGGGGGATTGGACGTGTGAAGACCACAGCAGGTTCTGACCTGCATGGAGAAAAGGGTTTTGGGGTTTTTAAACCTACTTTCAACCACCAGTGTCTGCTTTTAGCATGAGCCCAACAGATAAAAATGTGATTGTATAGATGACTGTGTAACTTATGATTCAGTGTCTGGCATAATACCTTCATGCAAACTGCAAAAGATATTATTCAAAGTGTCCTGATAAAATCATGTTTTTATCTTGGGAAGAGTCAAGAATGCTACTCTTAATAAAATAAGTGGCAGAAGAAAGAAAACTGAGAAGATAACCAGTACACTTTTATCAGTTTGGTCAATTTTCTTAAGTTTATTATTTATTTTGAGAGAGAAAGAGCTGGAGAGGGGCAGAGAGAGAGGGAGAGAGAATTCCAAGCAGGCTCTGTGCTGTCAGCACACAAGGGCTCAGTCTCACCAATGGTGAGATCAAGACTTCAGCCGAAATCAAAAGTCAGACCCTTAACCTACTGAGCCACCCAGGTGCCCCAGTAAATTTAGTAAATGTTTTTATATTTACCTATAATCCTGTTTAGGTCTGCTTTTCTTTACATATTTAAATGCAGACCTTCTTAGAGGAAATTATGAGAAGGGGAGGAGAGGAAGAGAAGGTAGTTTTTTTTGTTTCAGGAAAAATGATACAAGGCTTAGTACTGCCTGAAGTTCTTGTTCATGATTGAAGGGAGGAATAAAGCAACGCTCGTTAAACAGTTAATACCGCCAACTTGTGTGGGTTGATGAGAACCCCGAAAAACAGGCTTAGAATTCATTGTGAGTACGACAGGTTGGAGTAGTTTGAGTACAAAAAGGATGGCGGTTATTATTGTTATCACCACCCTGGATGGACAGTCTGTGTTGACTTATCTCTGAGGAACTCGAGCTGCTTTCATATACTTGCTGGCAGAGCTTCCGTGTGAAGTAGGAAGCCGATTTTATCTATTATATGGTTAGGGCAATTACAAAGTGAAGAAGTTGTGACTCACTCAGGGGTGCAGTTAATGAGAGATAGAAACCAAACATAAGCTCTTCAGCTCTTGAGCCCCGACCTCTGGTCTGTACGCCGATGTTCTCGAACTGCTGTCTAGACAAGCTCTCATCTTGATCACCTGGAAGACTTGTTGAAACACAGATTGCTGGGCCCTGCCCTTAGAGTTTCTGAATCAGTAAGTCTAGGGTGGGCCTGAGAATTTGCATTTCTAAATAGTTCCCAGATGATGTTGATGCTACATATGTGGGGACCACACATTGAGAGTCACTGCTCTAAAGCAGTAATACTCCACTCTTTTCGGGGTAAGACAGTTATAAAAAAATAATAACATGTGTACTGTACCCTGGGCTGAAGCATAGAGGCCATGCTTGGCCTTGGGGGAATAGCCCAAATAGGCCTTGTGACTAAGGGATCAACATCAGTCATGAGTGGTCCTCAGCAGAAGGAGAAAAATAGGACAGTTTTTATAAGTTTTTATTAAGGTTTATTAAGATTTGATTTAAAGGACTACCTTTTTTCCTGAAATTATGACCTTTTTTTAAAAAATTTTTTTTGTTTATTCATTTTTGAGAGACAGAAAAAGACAGACTGCCAGCAGGGGAGGGACAGAGAGAAAGGGAGACACAGAATCCAAGGCCGGCTCTAGGCTCTGAGCTGTCAGCACAGAGCCTGACCCAGGGCTCGAACTCACGAACCGTGAGATCATGACCTGAGCCAAAGTCGGACGCTTAACCGACTAAACCACCCAGGTGCCCCATGACCTTCTTAATTGTTTCATGTTAAAAAGCCATTTCTTTCATGAAAGGATTATGTTCACAAATGGTTGGCTTACTATTAAGTCTTGGAAATATTAAAAGTTGACAACCTGAGGTTGGTTGAGATTTTCATTTTAATTGTATTGGTTCATGAGATCCAAACTTGGAAACTACTGCTTTAGACATTGCTGTGTCTGCTGATAGGCATAACAGTATTAGGACTAAGGACTAATTAGAAGTATTAGGACAGAGGGAGGACCATCATAAATAGCTGAACAGATGAAGGAAATGTGTAACCCCTCCAACGAACATTCTGGTATCTTCCCCACAGAACTACAACCAAGTGCCCTTGCAAGGATAAATATAATACAGTTCACTTCTTTAACATATAATTTACCTTATCAATTCAAACAGTAAAATACTCAAATTTGGTCTTGTCAGGTATAGATTTTGTTGTAAATGGAATATCTAACTGCTATTTTTAGAGAAGCAACAAAAGCCCAGTCTACCCAAGAATAATCTCTTTCATTGAGGCTGAAATTAATATTTTTAAAGTCTTTTTCTGTATATGTATGGAATGTTTTTCTAGAAAGTCCTTTAAAAATTTACCTAAGGGATGCCTGGGTGGCTCAGTCAGTTAAGTGTTCAACTCTTGGTTTCCACTCTGGTCATGATCTCACAGTTCTTGTTTTCGAGCTCCATGTCCATGTCCGTGTCGTGCTCCATGCTCCATGCTGACAGTGTGGAGCCTGCTTGGGACTCTTAATATCTCTCTCTCAATAATAAATACACATTTTTTTAACTTACTTATATATAATACTGTATGTTATTTATACTGGAATTAAATTTTTAAGTGCATTTAGGCATTTATAATATATAAAAAGCTAAAGGTTATTCAAATATGAAGCTAAGTTATTCACAATTAATAAGTTATGATTATCTTACATATTTAAATTGTTTTCATAATTTAGCCTATGGGCAAGTAGGTAAGCCTAATAAAATATGTTGTATATATGGTTAAAACTGACAAAAAAATTACTTACGATAAGTGACATTAAAACATGATCAGGGCACCTGGGTGGCTCAGTCGGTTAAGCCTCCGACTTCGGCTCAGGTTATGATCTCATGGTTGGTGGGTCCAAGCCCCATGTCAGGCTCTGTGTTGACAGCTCAGAGCCTGGAGACTGCTTCAGATTCTGTGTCTCCCTCTCTCTCTGCCCCTCCCCCACTCACACTCTGTTTCTCTCTCTCTCAAAAATAAATAAACATTAAAAAAAATTTTTTTAAACATGATCAAATTAGCTAGCTTTTTACTTTGAATGCTACCAGTGGAGTGGAACTTAGGCCAAGTAAACTATTATTTCAGGGGACCTTGAGGTGTTGCTGTCTAGATAAGACACATGAACCACTTGAAAACAAGTGGTGTGAGCAAAATTGGGGGTTTGAGTGAAGGATTAGAGGTTGGTGATCAAGAGACCTACTATTTAATTTGCAAGATTAGGCCCTTCGTGATGTCATGATCCATTTCTTAAAGGCCATTTGGGGCCCTCCAAAGGGACTTTGCTGAATCAAAACCTGAGTCTTTGTGGGCTTGGGGGAATCACATAGGGGTGTATACTGTCCTGATATAGGGTAAGAGGATCTCGTCTCATAAACATGTATATTGAGGATCCACTATGTGCCAAACACTATGCCTACCTCTGTGGATACGCGATGGAAACAAGGGTCACTCCATCATCAAGGAACCCATAGTATGGTGGGGAGTGCAGATGAGAGTTTGGACGTAAAGGATAAGAGATACGGACACTAATAAAAATCACAAAGACAGTGAGATCTAGAGGGTGGAGTCTAATGATGAGACCTGGGAACTAGCTGAGCCCTTGCCTATGTGTTGTATGATCTTGGGCAGGTCACCTAATTTCTGTGGCTTCAGTTTTTCCTTCTGTAAATTGGTAAAGATAATCTGTATAAGGAAAATATGAAGTCAAGAATAGCAGAGCACTTTGCATTTGTTACAAAAATTCAGGATGTCATTACTGCTAAATTTATAATGCAGAACTGAGATATCTAGATGTCATTATTTATCAAGCTGTGGTAACAATGCCTAATAGTGTTTGGGTTTGTTTGGTTTTTTTTAGTGCTACCTGCATTTTTAATTTTTTTTATTTAATTTTTTTTATTTTTGAGAGACCGAGACAGTGCGAGCAGGGGAGGGTCAGAGAGAGAGGGAGACACAGAATCTGAAGCAGGCTCCAGGCTCTGAGCTCGCCGTCAGCACAGAGCCCGACGCGGGGCTCGAACCCACAAACCATGAGATCATGACCTGAGCTGAAGCCGGACGCTTAACCAACTGAGCCACCCAGGCGCCCCGATTCATTTTTAAAATTTTTAATGGAGTTCTGTTAGATGAAAGAACTTACCCACATTCTTTATCTCTTCATATTAACTTTATCTACATCAAGTCATAAAAAGTTGTCATGTATTAGAGCAAAGAAGTAAGAATAATTTCTCGTCAGAGTATTAAGGTAGTGGTCTTCCTACATGTCTATACATTTATTAGGCCTTCTAGATATCTAAATAGAAATTTCATTTCAGCATGCGATGTCTAGGAAGTGGCAAAGTCAAGAAATGGTTTGGTTTGCCTAAAAGCTGAGAGTAAGCTCCGTTCTAATCTAGGCCTTAGGCTGGCTCCTCATTGTGAAGCCATCATAAATTGAGGTGTTGTTCTCTTTTTTCCAGCTGAACTGTCCCAAGCAATAAACAGCGGTACATTGTTATCAAAACCGTCCCCCCCTTTACCACCGAAGAGAGGCATTCCTTCAACCTTGGTACCCACCTCGGAGTCTCCTGCCACCGCCACCACCACAAAAGCACCATCTGATCAGAGAGAGAAGAGCACATGCTCTGTGGGCTCGGAACCACTGTTGATGATCCCGTCTCCCTCTCCGTCTCCCCCACTGCCTACTCATACACCTCCCGAACCCCCACGGTCCCCTCCATTCCCTGCTAAGACTTTTCAAGTTGTGCCAGAAACTGAGTTTCCACCTTCCTTCGACCTGCCCGAGGAGGTTTCCCAGCAGGAAGATCAGAAAAAGGAAGTGCCCAGGAGGATGTTGGACCACAGCTTTGGAGAGCCCCATGTACCGTGTAGGCTGCCTCCACTCCCACTGCATATCCGAATCCAGCAGGCCCTGACCAGCCCGCTTCCCATGACTCCTCCCTTGGAGGGCTCTCACAGAGCTCATTCCTTGCTCTTTGAGTACAGTGACAACTTTTCTGAGGACAGCAGCACCCTGGGTCGGACCAGGTCACTTCCCATCACTATTGAGATGCTGAAAGTGTGAGTGCCTTTAAAGCTTGCCTTTTATTTCCTCTTCTTTACTCTAGGTAGCCCTTCATGGGAAAAATTACTTATAAAAAGAGAATGTGAATAAATTTAAAGTAAGAATACTCAACAAATAAGACATGTTCTGAAATTTGGACATTATTTACTCTGCTGATTTCTGTAACATTGTTTCCATAGCAGTCACAAACATCCATACTTGAAAATTAAAACCACTTTATTTTTTGTACATGATACAAGGGAGGCAGTGTAACAGGGTATTTAAAGAGCTTTGACCTTGGACTAAAATAGCTCTGGGTTCAAATCCCAGCTCCACCTCTTCTAGCGTGTAGTAGTATACGTTACTTAACCTTTCTACTCTTGAGCTGTCTACCCATAAATGGAATAATACCCACCCATAGGCTTGTGAGGATGAAATTCAACAAATCTGAAAGTCTGGGGCCTGACACCTAAACTCAGTGGAGCGGGACAGAGAGCAGTCTGGAGAAAAAGAAGGGAGCTCTGAAAGCTCTGTGTTCCAGGCCCATAGCCTGGACCTGGTCATTGTATTCTCTCCCTCATCTGTCCCCAGACATCTTGCCTTTTTAAAATTCCAACAAGGTGTGACTAAAGGCTAACACTTTTTGGCCAGTTGGAGATTCGCCTTACTAGGTAAAAGAATCGTTACAGAGCTGTTGCAGCATACTGCTTATTAGTTGCTTTGCCATAATCTTTGCTGGTACGGTTTTTTTACTTCCTGGAAAGAGACCGTTTAGGAGTTCGAGATAGACTAAGTCACAGTTTTATGCCTGCACAATGGAAAGGGGAGAGGTTAGTTTTCATCTTTACTTCTCTTTGCTTCCTTGGATTAGATTATCATTTTGTCCTACTCCATTGTTAAACCAAGGGAAATAAATGGGTTAAATATCTTTATTGCATATCTTCCATGAGCCAGGTACAGTGGTAGATGCTCTGTGGTCTTCTCATTTAATCAGCCGAAAACAAACTTGCATCTCACATGTAGATCATTAGGGCCCTGTGTGCCAAACACTAATACAGTCTAGAATTTATCTGTTTGTCACAACAAGCCTCGGACATAGGTACAATTCACATTTACAGAAAAGCTAAATAACTTACAAGCTAATGAATAAGTCGTAGATCTAGGATTTGAACCCAGAATCTTTTAGATTAATAGCTGCTAAAAAGTTTCTTAGCAAGATGGTTGAAGTTAAGGGAAAGAATAAATTTTTTCATTTGTGCTATTTTCCATAGTTATTCAGTACCTTGCCATGCAAATCAGTTAACCTGTTATGTTTCTTGAAGGAAAATATAATTATATTAATTTGTTAGTCCAGACGATGAAGAGGAGGAGGAGCAGACCCCCCCATCTGCATTCACTGAAGATGTGGCATCTACCTCAGTTGTTCCTAAACTACCACAGTGTCTGCAGGAAGAGGAGGAAGAGAAGGAGAGTGACTCTGATTCAGAAGGTCCCATTCAGTACCGAGATGAAGAGGATGAAGATGAGAGCCATCATAGTAAGAAAGGGAAAAGCAAAGGCGAAAATTATTTTACTGATAAAGCTGGTCTTAGCAAATATAAGATGAATGGAAATAGTCATCTGCCTGATACTGGAACCCATTGCAAAAGATCCTTGTCCCTGCTATTCCCACTGAGTTCTAACAAGGCAATGAGAAGAAGCCAAGTAGATTGAGTCATGCAGGTTTTTATTTGTGATTGAAAAATAATTTACCTTGATTGTATTAAAGAATTCGGAGTAGAAGAAAGCTGATATTTGAGCTGTGTTGAAAAGACATAGTGATGCTCTGCTTTAGTCTCATGAACTTACTGTGTCCGTCCATGGGGAAAAGAAAAATCCACGTTCATGTACACAGATGCTCAGATAATGGAATCCTGATTCCTAAAAGGGAGAAGGAAGCTTTAAGAACAGGAATCTTCGGGGGCACCTGGGTGGCTTCGTCAGTTAAGCATCTGGCTAATTAGATTTTTAGAGGTCTTCAGCTTTACCTCCACCTCTACATTAGCTGAGTTGCCTGGAGGCCAAGTAGAAAACTGAGAGTTGCGATACTGTTTTTTCAGACTCTCGCCTAGTTCCAGGTGAGGTTGATTGAGCCTTAGTGCCTACTTTGTTTTCTTTCCCTTGTGCAAAGGTGCTCTGGCCAACAAAGTGAAGAGGAAGGACACACTGGCAATGAAGCTGAACCACAGACCCAGTGAACCAGAGTTGAACATGAATTCCTGGCCTCGGAAAAGCAAAGAGGAGTGGAATGAAATACGGCACCAGATTGGGAACACACTTATCCGGTAGGGGAGCATTCACTTATCTTTGTTTCTTTTTTGATTTTAGAAACAGCATAATTTTTAAAAATATACATTGTACACAGTTGGATATCCTCTTGGAACTTGAAAATTAAGGAACCAAATGACTCTTGGTGCTTTAAACCATGAGATAGACATCAATGTGGCTTTTTAAAAGTTTCTAGGGGCACCTGGGTGGCTCAATCAGTGGTTAAGCATCCGACTTTGGCTCAGGTCATGATCTCACTGTTTGTGAGTTTGAGTCCTACATCGAGCTCTCTGCTCTCCGCACAGAGCCTACTTCGGATCCTCTCTCCCCTTCTCTCTCCGTCCCTCCCACACTTGTGTGCACTCGCTCTCTCTCAAAAATAAATAGACATTAAAAAATAAAGTTTCTTGGGGCTCCTGGGTGGCTCAGTCGGTTTAGTGTCCGACTTCAGCTCAGGTCATGATCTCACGGTTCCTGAGTTCAAGCCTACATCGGGCTCTGTGCTGACAGCTCAAAGCCTGGAGCCTGCTTCAGATTCTGTGTCTCCCTCTCTCTCTGCCCCTCTCTTGCTCTGTCTCTCTTCCTCTCAAAATTAAATAAACATAAAAAAAATTTTTTAAGTAAAGAAGAATCAAATAAATCGAGAAAAATATCATATTAATGGATAAGAAGTCTCAAGTATTATAACATATCAATACGCACAATTCCAGTCAAACTACCCCCCAGAAGGCTTTTTTTTAATCGGCAAACTGATTTTAAAATTCTTACGGAAATACAAAATATAATTGGGTAACCAAAGCAACTATGAAAAAGAACAGGATTGGAGGACTAACACAATATGATTTAAGATAGATTATAGGGGCGCCTGGTGGCTCATTCAGTTAAGCGTCCAACTTCAGCTCAGGTCGTGATCCCATGGTTTGTGGGTTCGAGCCCTGCATCGGGCTTCGGATCCTCTGTCCCCATCTCTCTCTGCCCCTCCCCCACTTGCTCTCTTTCAAAAATAAATAAACTTTAAAAAAAAAAAAAAAGATTATAGGGGCACCTGGATGGCTCAGTTGGTTAAACGTCCAACTTCAGCTCAGGTGATGATCTTGCAGTTCGTGAGTTCGAGACCTGTATCGGGCACTGCGCTGGCAGTGGGGAGCCGGCTTGGGGTGCTCTCTGTCTCTCCCTGTGCCCCTCCCCCGTGCTCACTTGTGCACTCTGTCTCAAAATAAATAAACATAAAATAATTTAAAAAAGATTATAAAGCTAAAGTAAAACCTAAGCAGTGTGGTGTTGACATAAAGATAGACAGATAAACCACACTGAAAAGAAAGCCCAGAAATATACCCACCCATATATGTATAGCCCATTTTTGACAGAGGTACAAAGATATTGGAGAAAGGATGGCCTTTTCAACAAATGGTGCCAGCATAAAAATTACTTCTGTTCCATGCCTTGCATTATATACAAAAAATTAACTCAAAATGAATCCTAGTTTAAATTTGAGAGCTAAAACTACAAAACTTCTAGAAGAAGTTACACAAAGATTTCTCAGCTATGATCTCAAAAGCATGATTCTTAAGAGAAAAATGCTGATAAATTGTACTTCATCTAAATTAAACATTTTGGTTCTTTGAAAGACACTAGGGGCGCCTGGGTGGCTCAGTCGGTTAAGCCTCCAACTCTGGCTCAGGTCATGGTCTCGCAGTTCATGAGTTCAAGCCCCACATCGCGTTCTGTGCTGACAGCTCGGAGCCTGGAGGCTGCTTCAGATTCTGTGTCTCCCTCTCTCTCTGCCCCTCCCCCGCTCACGCGGTCTCCCACTCCTCTCTCTCAAGAATAAATAAACATTAAAAAAAAAAAAAAAGACACTGAAGAGAATGTAAAAAACAAGCCACAAACTGGGAGAAAATATTGGTGAATCATGTATCTGATAAAGGTCTTATAACTAGGAAGAACTCTCCAAACTTAATAAGAAAACAACAACCCAATTCGTAAAAGGTGTGGAAAAGATTTCAAAGAAGATATATAGATGGCAAATAAGCATATGGAAAGATGCTCGACATCATTAGTCATTAGGGAAATGCAAATCAAAACCACAATGGAAAGCCACTAGAAGCCCACTTGGATGGCTAAAACTGTACAATTTAAATGACTATTAATACCAAGTGTTGCTAAGGATAAGGAGCAGCTGGATTCTCATACACTGGTGGTAGGAATGTAAAATAGTAGAACTATTTTAGAAAACAATTTGTAATTTTTTTTTTAAAAATCATACATATGATCCAGCCATTCCATTAGCTATTTATTCATAATAGCCACCCTAAAAAAAAAAAACAGAAACAACATAAATATCCACCAAAGGGCAAATAGATGAACAAATTGTGGTGTGAACATTCAGTGGACTACTGCACAGGAATAAAAAGCAACAAACTATAATGCTACAACTTGGGTAGAGCTCAGTAATTATGCTGAAAGAGGGTCAACCAAAAAAAAAAGCACATACTATATTGTTTTATATAAAATTTTAGAAAATAAAAACTATAGGTACATAAAGCAGGTGATTGTTTGCTAGGGCGCAGGGAGATTGAAATTAATAAAAGGAAATAAGGGGCCCCTTGGTGGCTCAGTTGGTTCAGCATCCCACTCTTGATTAAGGCTCAGGTCATGATCTCATGGTTCGTGAGTTCGAGCCCCACATTGGGCTCTGTGCTGACAACTCAGAGCCTGGAGCCTGCTTCAGATTCTGTATCTCCCTCTCTCTGCCCCTTTCCTGCTCACACTCTGTCTCCGCCCCCCCTCAAAAATGAATAAATGTTAAAAAAAAAAAAGAGAGAGAGAGAGAGAGACAACTTTAAATTCCAGTGATTGCTAAATCACTGGTTTAAAAATCAAAAGAAAGACATCAGAGTCATGAGAAGAATTGTAAATATATATATGTGTGTGTGTGTATATATATATATATATATATATATATATATATATATATATATATAAAAATCTCAGTCCTCATTCTAGTTTTCAGCATCAGAATTTCTGTTACATGTCTTGAGAGCTTATGCTCCTTCCCCAGGTCTGTTTGGGAGCTTCCAGTCCAGTGTACTCATTTACAGATGAGTACACCCAGAATGTGACTGAGCTTTTTTGTGGTGATAGGGCTCGGTAATATCTGAGCTAGAACTGGATACTTGGCCTCCTATTTGCATGTACAGTTTCTTTTTATGTTGTAATATCTGTATTAACACTTTCAACATGAAAATTGTTTCATAAACAATCAGATAAACAAATGAAATACCAAAAGAGTTTGAAAATGTGTTGTTTTCATGCTAATATAGGGGCTAATATAAACTTAGAGCAAAACAAATCTGAATACTCAGGATTGGGAGGTTTAACATGGACAATATCCTTATTTATATCCTCTTTAGACGACTGAGTCAAAGACCGACACCAGAAGAACTAGAACAGCGGAATATACTACAACGTGAGTCCAGCTATGGGCATAAAGTTGTACTTTTCTTTGTATATTTCTGACTTTAATACACATACTAGAGTAGCGAAGAAAAGCAATTTTCTACAGGGGCCAAGGAGAAGGTGTTCGGCCCAGGAAGGACTATTCATATCTTTTCCCCGGAAGGAACAGAACTCCCCCAAGCTTCCTTTACAAGATATCATTATAGTATTGCTTAATGTACTGGGAAGCTCCAGAAAATTTTGGTCCGATGTTCTCACAGTATGCTGAGACTGCCTTGGCCATGTGGGAGGATTTGACAGCATGTGGTAGATACTGCCCAACTTCTTTCTGTCTTCAGGGAAGTAAGGTCGTGGCTGTGCATTTGGAGGGGACCTTCCTGTTCGTAGTGGACTTTGAGGGCTAGGGCCCAAAGCAAGGCCCAGATGCAGGAGCCTCCCTGCCTTTTTCATTTCTTAAGACTTTGGGACACCTAGAGTCACAAAAAAGGACCATGTGTTTCATTTACTTTCTGTGTACATAATTAACTTCCTAATAACATGCGATCTAATATACATTTGATTTAGTTTTCCAGATTATAGGGTGAATTTTTCCCTTAAAAACCACCACACTGAAAGGATTAGGCTTCATAGAGTTACTTGTGGGCATTCTCAGTCTGCCCAGTCCACCCCCTGTTCTCTCATCACTATGTGGATATATACAGCTTAGTCACTAAGTGACTTTTAAACTTGGGAACCTTTATAGACATATCACATGAAACTTAGTGTGATCTCCATTCTTCATTCTTGGTGGTTGCTCTTGAGCAAGAATCTGCAGAGTTTTTCTAAAGGGCACATAGTAAATATATTCAGCTTTGCAGGCCAAACGCAAAAGTACCTATTATGTAGGTGCATACCAAGCCATTCAAAATATAATCATTTAAAAAATGTAAAGATCAGGGGTGCCTGGGTGGCTCAGTCAGGTTAGTGTCCATCTCAGGTCATGATCTCATGGTTTATGAGATCGAGCCCTGCATCAGGCTCTGTGCTGACATCGTGGAGCCTGCTTGGGATTCTTTTTCTCCCCTTCTCCCCCTCTGCGTGCGCATGGGCACATGCACTCTCTCAATATAAATAAACTTAAAAATAAATAAATTGTTAAAAGATTTAAAGATCATTATTAGCTCATGGGCAGTAAAAACACAGGCAACTGGCTGGATTTGATACCATAGTGCTGCTGACCCTTGCTCCTAAGTATTTGACTATACCAGTTAACAAGAAAATTATCTTAATTGGCCATCCCCAAAGTTAGTATTTTATTCTGACTTGGAACCTGTAAGAAATATCTGTCATGTGATTACTGAAAACTTTGATATGCAAATTGTCATTTTGAAGTAATATTCTTTGTTTTGGACTGTTGGCTATAGCTAAAAATGAAGCTGATCGGCAGGCAGAAAAACGAGAGATTAAACGTCGTCTTACTAGAAAGGTATGTAGCCCAGCTGTTCGGTTTCACTCTGTCTACTGACCACATATGTTGTATTTGAATGACCTATGTGGTTAGACTTGAATTGCCATAGGTTGCTATGAAAATATGATACATGTTGCAGATACTAAAAACAACACAGCATTATCAAGAGCATTTTTGGGGGGCGCCTGAGGGGCTCAGTCTGTTAAGTGTCTGACTTCAGCTCAGGTCATGATCTCTCACAGTTGGTGAGTGTGAGCCCTGCATTGGGTTCTCTGCGATCAGCACAGAGCCCACTTCGGATCCTCTGTGGTCCTCTCTTGCTCCTGCCTGGCTCACGCACTCTCTCTTTCTCTCTCAAAAGTAAACATTTAGGGGTACCTGGGTGGCTCAGTTGGTTAAGCGTCAGACTTTGGCTCAGGTCATGATCTCACGGTTCGTGAGTTCGAGCCCCGTGTCGGGCTCTGTGCTGACAGCTAGCTCAGAGCCTGGAGCCTGTCTTCAGATTCTGTATCTCCCTCTCTCTCTGACCCTCTCCTGCTCACACTCTCTCTGTCTCTCAAAAATAAATAAAAAACATGAGTAAATAAATAAATAAATAAGTAAGTAAACATTTAAAAACAGCACTTTTTCCCATTTTTACTATTTAAAGAACACCTGGCACAAGGTGCTCCATTAATGTTTGCATAAATTCTGACCTTTTATTTGGTAAACCTGGGATTTTGATGTAGACTCCAAAACCTGTTGAAGTAATAGAGATGGTAACAGAAGGAATATGTAGCAATCATTTTTGCAAGGCAAACTGGTGTTATCTAATCAGAAGGAACTGAACTGACCCTTAGTGATACCTGAAAAGTATAAAAACACCAACTGGGATTAGTTCTTGGTCCCGGATCGAATTGGGTAGAATCTTTTCTGTCCCAGACCTGTGTTAGCTTTTAAGCTCTGAGATTAATCCCTTTTTCCTTTCCTTCCCACAATAATAGTTTATAATTGCCGCCTCCTATAGGTTCTGATTTGGCCTGAACTCTCTAGATAGTTCTTAAAACTTACAAATTCACCCTTTATATTACCCACTAGATCTTGCTTTCATATTAAAGGTATTCACTTCCTAATGTATTATATATGAGTTAGTTTATAGCCCTGATCCCTTTGCTCCCCAAAATGTAGTCCACAGACCAGCAGCAGTGGCATCCCCTGGGAGCTTGTAGAGATGCAGAATCTCAGGCCCCACCTCAGATCTGCTTAATCAAAATCTACTTTGTAACCAGATCCCCAAATGATCTGTATGCGTATTAAAGTTTGAGAAGCACTGGGTATACTGGTTATACTGGTTTATAGCTGCGGTTCTGAATCTCAGCTGTGGCATTCAGGAGCTTTAAACAAAACAAAACAAAACCTCCCAATACCCAGAATCTTCGGGAATGGACCCAGGGATCAGTAGTGTTTAAAGGTCCCCAGGTAATTCCAGCGTGCTGTAAGGTTGAAGCGCTGGGTTCAAGGCGATTTGAATGCACGACTGATGCCTAAACCCTGGCATAGTGAACTAAGAGGCTCCATTTCTTTCAGCTCAGTCAGAGGCCCACTGTGGCTGAACTACTTGCCAGGAAGATCCTGAGGTTTAACGAATATGTGGAAGTAACAGATGCTCAAGATTATGACCGGCGAGCTGACAAACCTTGGACCAAACTGACCCCTGCTGACAAGGTGCCTGTTTGTCTCTCTCTCTCTCTTTGAAGAATGTGAAACACTAACTAGAAGGAGAAAACATAACATTTTTACTTTTGATATGTTAAATTTCTAATCAAGATATAAAATGCCAAGATGTATGAACCAAAACTTTATACTAATGACTCCATCACCACCACCACCACCACCACAACCAAAAGAAAAGAAAATCCTTCATTTTCCATCACAGAGTCCACAAATCTGGAAGGAAATAAAACACATTTTAATTGTGGTTATGTTCTGTTGGAGGGAGTTTGGGTGGTATGTTTTAATAATTACCTGTATTTCACTTTTATAACAGGAAAAGCATTTTTACATGCTGTGGAAACTATAAAAGTTACAATATCTCTTTGAAGCTGTCTAGGTGTCTTGATGTAATTAGAGATACTCGGTTCATTATGAGATAAATCGTGTCAGGGAAGGCGATGTGTACCAGGCTCAGAGTGTGGACCTGGGTCCTTTGCTTGCTCTGGGTTAAGTGCTACGCGTTGCAGTGACTCATGAAGTTAATAAGCACAAGAGAGAATAGATCACAAATGACACTGCTATACTATGGCAGACAGAAGACACTAAAACATGTTTGTTTCTACTCCACAGGCTGCCATAAGAAAAGAATTAAATGAATTTAAAAGCTCAGAGATGGAGGTTCATGAAGAGAGCAAACATTTTACACGGTAAGACCCAAAAGACCCAAATACTGTGAGCTAAGTAGAGCTCCACCACAAAACAGACATAACAGAGTTGTTCAGATAGGAAGGACTCTAATGACATCATTAAAAGGACACAGCATGCTGACTGTAAGAAGACTACATTTAGAGACAGGGATGATGACTAAGAGGCAGTAGGAAATGCCTATACTGAGTGTGGCATTTAATGCATATTATTATTTAATCCTTGCGATAAGCCTACAGGCTTTGTTAATATCCCAATTTTGTTGATGAAGAAACAGGCCCAGGAGCATCTAACTGGCTCAGTTGAGCATGCGACTCGATCTCAGGGTCATGAGTTTGAGCCCCACATTGGGTGTGGAGCTTACTTAAAAAAAGAAAAGAAACAGGCCCCGAAAGGTTAAGTAAGTTGCAGAACCAAGACTGGAGAAAGGAATGACTGGCGGAAAGCCCCTGGGTGCTCTCTTCCTGCACGTCAGTGTCCCAGGTGTTGTATGAGGAAATTGTTGCTCAGTTAGACAAAATCTCACCCTCTCTGGTTTCAGTTATTTCTAGCACTGCTGATCTTACCAGTTTAGTGTATAAACTTCATTTTAGTTAGCTGTCTTCATGAAAGAAACCAGAAAGTATTTTGATGTGGAATTACTGTTGTGATTAAGGACCCACCTAAAGAATCAACTGGATACAAATGGAATCAATGAAAGTATGTTGGTGACTCTCAGAACATTTATAAAAAGAGGCTAGGAGCGCCTGGCTTGCTCAGTCAGAAGAGCATGTGACTCTTGATCCTGGGGTCATGAGTTCAAGCCCCACATTGGACGTAGGAATTACTAAAAATAAACTTAAAAAAAAAAAGGTGGGGTGCCTGGGTGACTCAGTTGGGTTAAGTGTCTGACTGTTGATTTTGACTCAGGTCGTGATCTCATGGTTCGTGAGATTGAGCCCCATGTTGGGCTCTGCACTGATAGCACAGAGCCTATTTGGGATTCTCTGCCCTTCCGCCGTTTGCATACTTCCTCTCTAAATAAATAAACAAACAAACAAAAAAGGTTAAATGAAGATACAATGACAATTACAATTTGCTATAAAAAGAAGCAAACAAGCAAAGTTGGAAAATACTGTAAATGTTTTTCCATCACTGTACAGGCAAATGGTTCTTTTAATTACAGAATTTTTTTGTACTGAACTAACGTAGTAGTGAAGGCAAATTTTGTTTGTTAGAGAGAGCACGACAGAGTGAGGGAGGGGCAGAGGGAGAGAGAATCTTAAGCAGGCTCTATGCTCAGTGTGGAAGAGAAGGCACATTTTTTGAACAGCAGTAACACTATTCAGGGTAATGTAATATGAACTCAAATAACAAGCCCTATTTGCCAGCAAGGAGACTGTGCTCTAATCTGGAAAAAGACCTGTGCATTATTAAATATATAGTGCAATCAGTATGATAAATGCCCCGGTCATTCTAAGTCCTAAATCGGCCAGGTTTCGTGTCCCAACTGCACCATTTCCTAGCTATGTCAGTGTTAGCCCTTCTCATTGTTGCTATAATAGTAATAAAGTACTATAGTGAGCAACAATAAAAGAGTCATAGAGATGCTACCACTTAGGCTGGATCTTATAGCATGTGAAAGAAGTTATTTGAACAAGAAGGAAGGAACCAACATCACCAAGCAGCATTCTAAGCAGAGGGGCTGGCATTAACAAGGCGATGGGAGGTGAGCAAGTGCAAGCTATCTCTCGGTGACAGAAAATGTCGCTGGAGCAGGGGACACATGGGAGCAGTGTGGTGAAGAGGAGACCAACACAATGGGTTATGGTCACACTCTGAAGAGCTCAGACTTCTGCTAGGACACTGGAACCACTGGAGTTCTGAGCGTTTCTGAGCGTTTCAGATGGGGCTCTGGCGGATCGATGGAAGGTGACGTGGTAGGACGAAGAAACTAGCAGCAAGGAAACCAGGCAGGAAGTAACTACAATAGGGGCGCCTGGCTGGCTCAGTCAGAAGAGCATGCGACTCTAGATTTGGGGTCATGAGTTTGAGCCCTACGTTGGGTGTAGAGATTACTAAAAAATAAAAATTTTAAAACTTTAAATAAATGTATGTATGTATGTAACTAAAATAGTCAACAGTGAGCACACTGGTAGCTCAAACCAGGGAAGTGATTGTGAGAATGCAAGAGAGATGGATTTGGACGCCATCTCAAGCACAGAACCAGATTGGGCAATCTCTTGATTCCAGGGATGAATTAAAGAAAGTAGTCAGGTGACTCTTAGATCTCAAACTTGTGATTTTTGATGTCTGCGAAGTCGAAGGCAGATAGTAAAGAAACTGGAAAACACACATGTACGTTGAGCTTGACAAACCTGTGACACATTGAGGTGGAAATCCCTAGAAAAACAGTTGGATGTTCAGGCTGAGAGCCCAGGGAGGAAATCAAAGCCTCAAAATACAAAAATATGAGAAAAGATAAGGGGGAAATTGTTTGTGGAAAATGAACCAGAAAAGCATTCTAAGGAAAATAGGGCTCTTTGCTGGCTCAGTTGGTAGAGTATCTGACTCTTGATATCGAGGTCATGAGTTCGAGCCGCACATTGAGTGTGGAGATTACTTCAAAAAAAGAAGAAGAAGAAGGAGAAGAAGAAGAAGAAGAAAACGTAGAATTAGAGTAGCAGAGAGGCAGTTTTTAAAAATTAGCATAGCATTTCATCACTTCATATAATCGCAGCAAAGCAATCTGCAGTATCTGGTAACTCTGCCCATTTTGCTCATCTGTTTTAGCTACCATCGTCCATGATGCTGAAGTCTGAGAGAGGAGCTAGACAACCCCCCAAAACAGGGCTGCTTGGCCGCCTCGGTCTCCAGAGCGATGTGGAAGGAACTTCTGCACTTCTCAGCACGGCCAGGATTGAGTCCTCGGGGATGTAGTTCTGGGCGAACAGCACTTCTATGAATGTAGCATTTCACTGGAATGGGTGGTCATGTGCTGCTTTGGACAAAACTGAACACTTCCTTGTGCTTTTGAACCTTTTAATACTGCATCATACTTGAGGGGTCTTCCTCAGCACCCACCCACGCTCTGGGCCACTTGCCGGTTCGGAGTGTCACTGACCGCCTGTGCTGGGGCACAGTCCGCACCATTCGCCTTACCTGCTCTGTCCTGCTTGGGAGTGGCCCTTGTGTGGCCCCAGCCATCAAATCCAAATTGGTGGTGGGAAAAACCTTCTGGAGGCCCCCAGCCTTCAGGCAGAGGGGCCCCCACCTCCCAGGGACACCTCCACACCACCTGGCACGTCAGCTGAAAGCAGTGTACTATACTTCTCATAACACAGCAACAAAGCCCTCTTCAGGCAGTGCGGCCTGCGGGGAGCTCGGGATCTGACGTGTTCCTTTCAGGCACAAGTCATCCTGATTTTTATTTTTTAAATTAAAAAAAAAAAAAATCTTGAAGAAGTGCTGGAAACTTTTGTTTTTCCTGCCTATTCAACAATCTGAGCTGCAGTTAGATTCCAAGTTAAGAAAATGAGAACGCATATATATTTTCTGTATACAAAGACAAAACCAAAAAACGCCTTTATGTTAATGCCAGCTTGGCACAAAACTAACTCATGCTTAAATTTTATAAGCTGTTGTAGTTTTGTCGCACCGAATGATATTCTAAATCACTCTGACCAATAGACGTGTTCTCCGGAAAACAGAGTTGTGGCAACTCTGTGGGAGCCAGCCGTCTGCTGCGGGCCTCCGTGCCTCCAGCCAGAGTCACTACAAGGTCCCAGGGAAGTGGGGTGCAGAGACCGGAAGAGGACTTTGGAGGCGGAAGTAAGAGGGCACAGTCATGAGCCACTGCTCCTCCCTCCTGCTCAGGGCTGTTCGCCCTTCCCTGCTGCACTCTCCCTCTTCCCTGCAGACACCCGTCCTCCAGCTGACCCTCTCTGGCACCTTCCACCTCACTCCTCTGCCAAGCAGTAGCCAGTGTCATTGGTGCCTGGGCCTTGGCTCAGCACCCACCCCTTTTCTTATTTGTCATATATGTTAATATGATTTCCTAAAACAAAATTCATTTGCTTTCTTTATTTTGAAAACCATACTGCCTCACCATGTCCCTCTAATTCCTATCCATACTAAGTGGAAGAAAAAAAAAATAGTTCCTATGTACCTGATGAATGTGGCCTTTTTCCTCTTAATGTTCAGAAAATTGTGGCTGTTCCACCGATTTCTTCTGTAGTCCTGTTCTGTTTCAGTCATTCACTAGATTCTTACTCGTTTTCTCCTCATATGTCCATATGAGATTTGCTGAAAAATCAGAATTCATCAAGTCAAAACAAAAGAACTGAGGTGACCTTAAAAAGGTAGTGTCTTCTCTCTGTATGGGAAATAGGGAAGTATTCCAACCTCTCAGTTATTGTCAGATGCCTTGCGGCTATGGCACTAGGTGGGTCCACAGCTCCTTGAAGCTCATTACATTTGGTGTGACTGCAGGAAGATGAGTGACAGTTGTACACAGTGGTGAGAGGTCTGTATATAAGGTGGCCATGCACACGCCTTCTAACCTCTCTGTTGGTTTGGAGACTTTGGGCTTATGCTAGCATTCTCTGTGGCTTGCGATGACATTTTCAAACCCTTCTACTGCTGCCTTGCTTTCCCTCAATGTGCCAAGTTTGAAACAGGATTTGATTTCCTGAGCTACTTGTCTGCTTTCTATGTGCCACCAAGGATTCTGGTTCATATTTCATCTCATCCATGTTCTTTTGAAACAAGATACTTTGGGGGTCAAGTCCTTTCAGGTGTTTATATATCATATATATATATATACACACACATATATATATATGATGGATTTTGTGTTCCCTTTTTATGTAAGTAACAATTCATAATCATAATGTAAAGAAGAAATAAAAGTCTGATGTATTGTACTTTAAGATGCTTCCCTGATGTACAGAATCTCCTTGTAAAGTAAATAATTGCATTGTATATCAGTCTTCCTATCAATATTAATTATAAAGTATTTTAGAATTAAAAAAAGAAAACCTATACTATTCTGGTGTAAAGTGCTTATTTACTTAGTTACTTATTTATTGATTGATTGAGTGAGTGAGTGAGTGGGAGAGAGACAGAGTGTGAGCAGGGGAGGAGGACAGAGAGCAAGGGAGACACAGGCTCCGAAGCAGGCTCCAGACTCAGCTGTCAGCACAGAGCTCGACACAGGGCTCGAACTCACGAACTGTGAGATCACAACCTGAGCCACCTAGGCGCCCCTGAAGTGTTTATTTTCTTTTTAATGTTCTACCATATTCTAAAAGATTTAAGCTAGCTTATAAATGATACTTAAAACACTGCTAGATGACCTAATGAGAAGTAGATGAGGGGGGAAATAATACTAACATTATTAAATGTAGCCAGAGGGAAGGTCAGTCATGTTGTGTCTGTGCACATGTGTGACAAAAAGTCAACTGTGACCACTACCACCACCACCACCACCACCCCCATGGTATGGCACCAGGTCCTTTATCCTATTTATCCCACCCTTACTTTGGGAGGTAAGGGGAAAAAGAACCTGGGAGGTGAAGATGCTTCCCAAAGGTCAAAGCAAATTATATAATCACTGTTTGCATATATTCAGGGACAGGCAGTTGCATCCCAGTCAGTTGTCCCTGCAAGGGTTTGCTGTGTGTGGACCACATGTAAATAGACTTGAGGCTGACAGCACAGCAGGACACCTCCTACCTCATGTACTCCTCTGGCAAGCAGCCCAGTTTCAATCCCTGTGGCCTCACCAAATGACTCACTTTCTTCTTGTCACTTCAGAGACTGGCTTTGATTAGTACACCACCCTTTACCAAGAGTTCAAAGAAACCATGAGTCACAACTGCTCATGTCCTTGGGTTCCACCTGCTCCCAGATTTTCCTTCTACTGCCCTCCAAAGACCAAACCCCACCAGGGCCAGAGCTCCAAAGAGGTCTCAAATTGCCATCGCCCTTTTGAGGTTAATAAGCATTGTCTACACGAGGGTGTTTTTGCAGGTGCATGTTGCTCAGTGTTTGCTGAAATGATGAATGAATTTAGGGGTCTTTATGGATTTAGATTAGTGTGCCCAGGAGAGGGAGGACCGCAGTTGGAAACAGCAATTTGAAAAACCACTTTCAGAAAGGGCAAGTACGATGGATATTGAATGGGAGGGGATGGGGTAGGAAGTGTACGGACAAAAGGTGAGAATGTACGACAAAGGAAAGCCAAGCCCTGAAACCAAAACACAGCCTGAACCACCACTTCAAGGCTCCATTCAATTTCAGCTCTAGGAGGCATGAAGGGTAAGGTAGGAACCACCACCAACCTGCGCCACTTGCTCCATTTGTCTCTTGTGTGGATACCATTAATTTCTTCCCCCAGGAAAGCACAGAGGTCATTGGACAGGGACAAACACCCTCAATTTCCTCCCATCTGGTACTGAAGAGATACACATGCATCACTCAGTCAGTCAGTGTTTATCTTCTTCCTATCCACCACCCCTGCAAAAAACAATTTTCCCTTGACTCTTTTCTCTTAAACCTTTGCCCTACCTCCACCTTTTCCTACATTCCCTTCACATAATCTATTCTAATGTCAAACAGCTTAAATTCCCCGTACAGTCCAAGCAGTTGAACTAAAAAACACAAAAAAGAAGTGATGTAGATGTAAACTGAATACGCTTCTTGACATTGGCTTGTGACCTCGGGTCTGTATACCCGGTTTTCCATTTCTAAAGCCATAGTCACTCAACTCAAAATCTAAACTGAATCCAAAACAAATGGCTTTGCCTGAGGTCACCAGCAACTTCTCAGTTAACTGCCACATCCAAACTCTGTTTTCAGCTCTTGATGTATTTGACTATTCTGCAGCATTTGATGCTTTGGCCGTGTCCTAAATCCTCCAAACTTCTTTCTTGGCTTCTCAGACACCACTGTCTCTCAGTTCTCTGACCATGCTTTCTCTGCCCTGCTGGCTTCTACCCTGTATGCCATTTAAATGGGTTTTCATGTCTTCTCACTCTCCCTGCTCTCCCAAGGTGACATCAGCCACCACTCTTATTCTGACAACATAAATCTTTACCTGCAACTTAGATTTTGTGCTGGACTCCAACCCTATATCCAGTTGCCCTTTGGACATCTATACACCCAAATGTCCCCAAGGGAACTTCTGTGTACCTCCAACATGGACCTTACTGTCTACCTTCACGGCCTACTTTCTCAATCATAAGAGTTAGAGACCACCATATGTTTATTCCCCTAACCCAGATACTTTGGTATTATCTGTAACTTCCTCTCTTACTTTGCAGGTCCAGTGGGACAGGAAGTTCTGTGCATTCTCTACCTCAGAAATGTCTCTTGATCTTGATTCCTGTATCTCCTCTTGCCTTGTCTACCATCCAAGTTCGAAGTCAGCAAAATTTAATGGGACCTTATGACCTCTGTTCTCTCCAATCTGTTCTCCAATATTGCCACTAGAGTTACCTTTCTAAAATGCAAAGCTGGGGGACGCCTGGGTGGCTCAGTCGGTTAAGCGTCTGACTTCAGCTCAGGTCATGATCTCACAGGCTGTGGGTTCCAGCCCCCCCATGGGGCTCTGTGCTGACAGCTCAGAGCCTGGAGCCTGATTCAGATTCTGTGTCTCCCTCTCTCTCTGCCTATCCCCCACTCATGCTCTCTGTCTCAATAATAAATAAACATTAAAAAATTTTAAAAAATAAAATGCAAAGCTGGTCACAGCAATCCTTTACCCAAAACTTACTGACCTCTAGCTACCTGCAAGATAAAATTTAAACTCTTTGGCCTCGACTACAACATATTTTATAATTCAGCCTTTGCTTACTTTCTGGTTTCATAAAAAGTGCAGGCACATCTCCCTTCAGATTACCTCATCAAACGGACTTCTTTCCCTTCCCAGGAGACCAGACTCCTGCTTGTTCCTCAGCCTACAATGCTGTCATCATCCATACTCCACTCCTTTACTCCACCCCTTCAAGTTTAAGGTCAAATTTTAAGTCCTAGGAACATTCCTTTAGCCTTGAGCAGATTGTTCAGTTGCTCTGTCCTCTGTGTTCTCAGAATACAGCACGCATCAAGTGATAGTATACTTTGCTGGCGTGTCTGTTTCTCCTACTGTGGGCTCTCACAGACAGAAGTGTTTGCTATCAGGAGGCAGCGCCTGGCTGGCTCAGTTGGTAGAATCTGCAACTCATGACTCAGGGTTTTAAGTTTGAGCCGCACTTGGGTATAAGGATTACTTAAAAATAAAATCTTGGGGCACCTGGGTGGCTCAGTCACTGGAGCATCGACTCTTGGTTTCAGCTCAGGTTATGATCCCAGGGTTGTAGGATCGAGCCCCATATTGCACTCCACACTCAAGTGTGGAGCCTGCTTGGGATTCTCTCTCTCTCTGCCCCTCTCCTGTGCACTCTCTCTCTCTCTCAAATAAATAAATGAATAAATGAATGAATGAATAAATAAATAAATAAATAAAATGGTTTAAAAAAAGAAAAGAGTTTCATATCAGAGTCATCACTATCTAGCACAATGCCTAGCAGATAAATCATATCCACTAAATAAATGTTGAATGAGTGATTAAAAGGGAGCTGAATACTGGTAATATGGCCAGAGAAGAAGCAGGAGCAGAATTATTTGTCTTTTTTCCTTTAAAGTACTGGTTCTCTTGGGGCGCTTAGGTGGCTCAGTCCCTTAAAGCGTCCAACTTCAGCTCAGGTCATCTCACAGTTCATGGGTTCCAGCCCCACGTTGGATTCTGTGCTGACAGCTCAGAGCCTGGAGTCTGCTTCAGATTCTGTGTCTCCTTCTCTCTCTGCCCATTCTCCACTCACGCTCTGTCTCTGTCTCTCAAAAAAATGAATAAACGCTAAAAAAAAAATTTAAACTACTGGTTCTCAAATATTTTGGTTTTGGAAATTTTTAAAAAGTATTCAGAACCCCCAAGAACTTCTGTATCTGTGTGTGACTTCTACTGATACCTACTGTACTAAAATTAAAACTGGGAAAAAATTTTAATACATGTATAATTTATATAATTATAAATTATATAATTTATATTATATAATTATAAATATAACATAATGAAATATAACACATTTCAAAATAACTCCATTACATGTCAACATTAATTATATATATTTTATGAAAAATAACTGTTTTCCAGAAATAATCAGGGAGAAGAGTGGCACTGTTCTACATTTTGTTACAAATCTCTTTAATGTCTGATTTAATAGAAGACAGCTCAATTCTTATATCTCCTCGTGTATTCAGTCTGTTGCTATATATTGTTTTGGTTGAAGTAAATGAGAAAATCCAATCCCACACAGATACATAGTTGGTAAAGATGTCAGCTGTTCTTTCAAGTAAAGTGGAATCTCATGAAAAAAAAATGTGGCTATTTCAAAACAATCAAATGAGGGCTTTTCCTGGAGAAAAATGCTGTACTTTTGCATGCCACAAAAGTAACTTCATGTGTACTTCTCACTTTGTCACAAAATATTAAAAAGAGGGGGAGCTGGGTGGCTCAGTTGGTTAAGCGTCCGACTTCAGCTCAGGTCATAATCTCACAGCTCGTGAGTTCAAGCCCCGCATTGAGCTCTGTGCTGACAGCTCAGAACCTGGAGCCTGCTTCAGATTCTGTGTCTCCCTCTCTCTCTGCCCCTCACCCACTCATGCTCTGTCTCTCTCTGTCTCAAAAATATGCATAAAAAATTGTTTTAAATATTAAAAAGATGGATACTCAAAAGTTAAAAATTAATGAAATTAATGACTTTTATTTCTTCATCAACAGCATTCTTAGAGGTTTAAAAACAGCTGTTTTTAAATTGCTATAGATATGATTTTTTATTGTGGTAAATAAACAGAACATAAAATGTGCCTTTGGGGGTTGGAGGGGTGGGGGTGACGGGGGTGGCCCTGTCTGGCTCAGGCAGTAGAGCACGCGATTCTTGATCTTGGGGTTGTGAGTTCAAGGAGTCCAAGCCCACGTTAGGGGTAAAGATTACTACAAAAAATAAATAAGTAAACTTAATAAAAAACATAAAGTGTGCCTTTTTTAAACCACTTTTAAGTATACAGTTCCATAGTCACTATATGCAAGGTGATGTATACCAGATTTGTAGTACTTTTTCATCTTGCTAAACTGAAATTCTGTACCTATTGAATAACACCTCCCCTTTCTACATACCCCAAGTCCCTGGCAACCACCGCTCTATTTTCTAAGAGTTTGAGAAACTGACTTTTTTTTTTTTTAACTGTAAATTCATGACGATAAAGAATACAATGAAACCAGTAGTTTGTTGACAGGGCCTGAAAACATACTAAGGGACCAGCAGTTTTATCCACCATTTCACTTTATGGTACAGAGTCAACACAGTGAAAAAGGCAAAGAACATCTAAATATTGCTGTGAAATAGTTTCGACCTCATGGACCTCCCAAAAGAGTCTCAGGGACCCCCGGGGTCTGACAACTTCGCTTTGAGAACCATTTCTCTGGGCGTGTTTCACATCTTAAAATTTAGGTATTAATACCAATGTCCTAGAATTGCTGTGACAGTAAGTAATGCACGTAAGGTTTTTAGAACAAAATCTTAAAGGAAGAACACTTAAAGGAAGAACTATAAATATTTCCACTCATTGTAGCCCAGCTGTGATGTCTCCATGTTAATTTACCTAATATCTATTCGCTTAACATCACATTCAAAATTCTACCATAGGGGTGCCTGGTGGCCCAGTGGGTTGAGGGACTGACCCTTGATTTCAGCTCAGGTCTTGATCCCAGCATCATGGGATCATGGGGTGGATCCCCAGTCTGCTCCCACTATGTGGAGCCTGCTTAGGATTCTGACTCCCTCTCCCTCTGCTACTCACCCCAACTCTTGCTCGCTCGCTCTCGAAGAAAAAATAAAGTTATCACATTTGCAATATTTCACATGTAATATGTATCTTCAGGATTCTTTACTTGCCTGCTTCTTTATATTAGGTGTGCGTGTGTTAAAATACACTTAATGTAAAACGTACCTTTTTAATGATTTTTAGGTGTACAGTTCAGCAGTATTAAATACATCCATTGTTGTGTATAGGAGGCCTTTAATTTTAGCCAATTCCTGTAGAAGCATTTGTCTTACCTACGCATTTATCAAAGGTTTATTTGAGATGTGACAGGGCAGGTCCAATCACTTCTGAGATTCTGCATTTCTCCACATGGCTTTTTCAGTTTTGCATACAATTACTGCAAAGTGGGGTGTTTTTATTGGCGAGTTTATTTAACTGTATATTCTCCACACTAGGTTAGCCGATTGCAGAGAAGTAAATTTGCTACTGAGCACATACCGTTCTACAGACTTCCAAACTCGGTTCCTGTAATTTACATTCCCCAGCAAGGTTCGCGCTCGTGAAGGCTCTATTGTCGCGAGAAACCTCGGAGCCAGGTAGGGGGTGGGGCTTCAGTTGCAATCGATTCCCAGCACCCTTAGCGAATTCCCGTTTCCCTCACTGCGCGTGGCACAGCGCAGGCGCATTAGAGATACGTTGACTTACGTGCGCTTCAGAAGGTATAAATAAGGATGCCTGGGGGGTTGTTCGGTCTTTTCGAGAAAAGACGTGGCCGTGTGTTGTGGCTGGTGAGTATTTTTACCCGCCCGGTTCGTTAGTTCTACGTCTAGCACCCCTGGCCAGCCAGCCAGCTTTTCCTGTGGACATCGTTCTATTTAGAAGGATTCTCCTTAGCGGTGTCCGTGTGAACTATACTCATTCATGCAGCGCGGCTGGGCCGGATGTAGGCCGCGGAGGTCTTGCGAGCCGCGGGTCTTGTCGGTAGCGGAGGAGCGCGAGCGCCGACACCCCCAGGGCTGCCGTCTCCCAACGCCGGGAAGCTGAATGCGCGGCCCGCCCTCCCCATTGGCCATCGCCTGGTGTATTAACTTGCCTCTTAGGAGGCGATGGAGTTGTATGCAGGACCTTTTATTTCTGATACCCATCTGAGTTCCAGAATTAATTTCAAAACGGGCGGATCTTAATCCTGCTGCCGCTTGATTTCTGATGTAGGATGACTTCATGACTGCTGGTGATCGGTTTATAGATACGAGTCATAATTGCTGTCTCACGGCTCTGCATTTACCGTTCCTTTGGCAATAGTGCTAATCGCCTATTGGGATTTATAGATCGATTTGGGGTATCTGGTTGAAAGTTCATTTAGATGGCTGGCACGAGACTGCTGATTGATTTTGAACTCGAATGTCGTTGCCAATTGGGAATTCAGGTTTTACCTCAAAGTAGATTCATTGGGGAAGTCGTCAACTGGTTGAAATTTGTTTCTAGCTTAGTCTGCAAATTAGGTTACGGTGACCAACGTGGATACTCCCGGGAGGTCACTCTCCCCGGGCTCTGTCCAGGTGGCGTAGGGGAGCATAGGGCTCTGCCCCGTGACGTACAGTCCCTTTCCACGACGTTGGAGATGAAGCCGGGCCTTGCGTCTGCGCCTGCATATTCCTACAGCTTCTCAGAGTCCTGTGGACGATGACTGAGGAGACAAACCATGCAGGAAACAGCTCTCAGCAGCCTGTAACTGAAGCTAGATTGATTGGAAATGAAAGAAAAATCTCTTAATCAGCTGCTGTTCTACTGGATTAAGCTCTTGCCTACTTTGTTTTGCAGCGATTGCTCAGGAATCCAGATAACTTGATATGGGGTAAGTAAACCAAAGAATACGGGGTAAGAATTGTTTTTGGCTTGCCAGTGTTTGCCTGTGGACGTTTACTCATTCCAGCCCAGTTCCTTTTCAGTCAGTAAATATTTTTGCATCTTTAGTTGTGTGTGACGGGGTAGAAGCTTCTGTTTTGCCAGTGGAAAAATTAAGAGTTTGGATGGCTTAACCAAAGTCTGTCTGTGGGAACCAAGGATTTAGCCTCTGGTACAGGCCCATTCCATGATAATGGAGATGAAGGAGGGTATATGGACTTGAATATCCCTAGGACAGTGAGTAACTAAGTAGATAAACCTTGAAATAGGTAGTAGTAATGACTGGTTTTTAAACAGGCTTTCCTCCAATTCACTTGTGTAATATGGGATGGAGGAAAATGAAATATCTTAAATGGTTTGAGGGTGGTGCTGTTTAATCATTTCAACGTGGATACTCCCGGGAGGTCACTCTCCCCGGGCTCTGTCCAGGTGGCGTAGGGGAGCATAGGGCTCTGCCCCGTGACGTACAGTCCCTTTCCACGACGTTGGAGATGAAGCCGGGCCTTGCGTCTGCACCTGCATATTCCTACAGCTTCTCAGAGTCCTGTGGACAATGACTGAGGAGACAAACCATGCAGGAAACATCTAATGAAAACTAAAAGGAAAATTTTTAGTGAGAACTTAAATAGGAGTCTGATCCTCTTTCTTGTTTTTCATTCAGGATCGAAGAGGAGCCTCACCTAACATTGGCAGTTGACACTTTGTGCTTTGGGGTACTTTACTTGGCAGGGAGAGTTGGTAAAGTGGGGGACAAATGCTGTTTTTGTAAGTTAAGTCTGGAGGTTTAGAAATTTGAGCACGTCTGACCCCTTTTTAAAATTGCCCTTTAGAGAAAATTAAGGGCAAACAGTTGGTTTTTAAGTTTGAGAGAAAGCAAGTGTGTGGGAGGGACAGAGGGAGAGAGAATCCCAAACAGGTTCCACCCTATCCACACAGAGCCTCAACTGAGATCCGTGACCTGAGCTGAAATCAAGAGCCACCCAGGCACCCTGATCCATGTGTTTCTGATGTATTTATTTATGGATTACAATAAAGATGACTAATCTGCATATTTGTGTGGCTCCTTTTTAATGTGGAAATGTGACTTGACAAGGCCCTGAGCTTATGTGTCTTGTATATCCTGGCAGTTGTTTACTTGGGAAAAATGTGTTGGTTCCTACCAGTTCCCTAATGTGTAGGTAAGAGTTTTCCTGATTGCATTCAAAGGTGGGTTATGCTTATGGCACCTAAGGAATTTAGGTGAAAGACTAACCAGGGTTGGCCACTAGAGATATGAGATATGGGTTACTGATAGAACAAGCCTTAAGTTTGCCACAGTGTAGTGCAGGCAGGCTGCCCTTAGCAAATACATGATTGGACATAAATGGTAAAATCCCACAGCTGTTAAGCTACCTAAGCCTCTACAACCATTGTTCCAAGTAGTGTACTTCAGCCTGAGAAAATGGTTATCCTGCCTATGATGTGAGGCTGAGTCACAATGGAAATCTTAACCAAGCTCATGTACTGGCTGTCAGCCCTTAAAGAGTAGTTCAAGCCCTGAAGAATGGGGACTAGCAGGGAACCATCTAGAAGGTAGAGTAGATGCTGGGTGGGGCTAAATGAACATACAGGTGGGGAGGGGGACTGGAACATCCTCGTGCCCATTTAGAAGCCGTCAAGGTCCTGCTTAAGGAGACTGGGTGATTGGATTGAATAATAGCCCAAACTCCAGACTGCTTCACTCCTTCTGAGACCTTGAGGATAGAGTTGGAGGCAGTTAGCCATGATAATGGAGAAGAATCTGGGAGAGCTTGCTGGGTTTATTTTTAAGGCGTACATCTCCAAAGAGGTCATCTCTCCTTGAACAAGTGTTAATTCGCAGCGCTTACCTCTGCCAGCCACTGTTCTAAGCATTTTGGCACATATTCATCACAACTCTGAGGTGTTAGTCTAACAGGCTGATTGCCTAAACCCACAACTAGGAAGCAGCCTCTACAACTATTCACTCTCTTGCACACTTGCTGGGAGGGAGCCTGTATTACCAAAACTCATCTTTGGTATCATTGCCACACCTGCCTGTACACAGGTGTTCAGTAAAATGAAACATTTTTTTCTCTACAACCAACCAGGGACTTCACAGTTTTTAGTACAAATTCTCAGGATAGGGCTGGGTAACCTGCTGGGCAGGAAATATGTGCATATTCCTCCTTGTCCAAGGTGTAGCTGAAGCAAAGCTGTTAGCAAGTTTTCTAGCCCCCGCCCTTTCTGCCAGAATTTTGCTTGTAACCTACCTGCCTGTGGGCTTTTTCTGAACAGGTTCTGGCCTTTTCTGCAAGTAGGTAATCCTAGCATTTGTTAAGACAGCCTTGGTTTGAATCCTAATACCACCAATTGCTGTTTGTGTTACTGGGCAAGCAACTTAACCTCTCTGCCTCAATTTTCTCATCCATGGATGATAAAAGTACCTACCTCTTGGGGGTTTAGTGAGAATTAAATGAGTTAATATTTGTAAAAAGCTTACAGTCTCCTAAAAGTGCAATGAGTTTATTAAGTCTTCTTATAGCAAACAACCTGGGATGCATCATTTATCTACTACTGAACTAGGCTTATCAATCAGAACGAACCCTGAAAGAGAGATTAAGGGATTAATAACTTGCCCAAGATATCTAACTAGTAAGGAGCAGAACCAGGATTCAAACCTAACTGCAAAACCGTAATATTACTAGCTTTGAACAGGCACTATGGGGATATGCATAACATTATTTAATACTTCATGTGCCTCTGTGAAGTAAGTACTCTGTGCCCATTTTCCAGATGAGGAAAACTGAAGTTGGAGTATATGAGGAATTTGCCCAAGTTATACAGCCAGTAAATGGCAGAATATGCATCTGAGCAAAGCAACTGACTGAAGAACCTATTCTTAACCTGTATTCTATCATGCCTCAAAAAAGACTATTTCCACCTGGTTTAAACCACTTTTTGGTATTAAGCTAATACAGTAACCACGAAATCCTAAAACCTCAGTTTCAGTTGTAATTAATTATATACCCATGTGCCTAGTGTTAATCAGCATTGGAATATAAAGTGGAAATGGGTAGTTTCTTGGGGAGTGAAAGTCCTTCCCCAACCATGCCTCCCTCTTACCCCCCTTTCTTCTCTCTTTGTGTATGTCTTTCCCTCTAATGGATGGGACCCACATCTTAATGATAGTACCTGACATTTGAGGAGGATTTGCTATGCACTAGGCATTTTTTTATTCTTACAAGAGCCCTATGCAATGCAGGGAATTTTATTAAATCCATGTTCTAGAAAAGGAAGATGATCAAGATCAAGGTTGTATCATTTGCCCAAGGCCACACACAGTGAAACTTGAAGGTCTTTGTTTCTAGAACCTGAACTCTTACTTATTTTGAGAGAGCATGAGCGCTCATGAATGGGGGAGAGGGGAGAGAGCCCCAAGTAGGCTTCACGCTCAGTGCAGTGCCCAATGCAGGGCTCCATCCTACAACTGCGAAATCACGACATGAGCAGATATCAAGAGTCCTACACCCAACTGACTGAGCCACCCAGGCACCCCTAGAACCTGAACTCTGTCCTTTCTCATACACATCAGCACCTTGAGCATTCCATCATGATAATTAGCATTTTGATGTGGTTATTTTCAAACTGATGTCCGTCTAACCCGTTAGCTAGATCCTCAAGAGCAGGACCATATTTGTGAGCTCAGTTCCTATACTGTGCCTGGCAATAGCAAACACTAGTTGACAATTTTGTTTTTCTGTGTTCTGTTTCATTGATTTCTGCTTTTATCTTTATTGTTTTCTTCTGATTAGGTATAGTTTGCTTTTCCCTGTTTCTTAAGGTAGAAGCTGACGTCATTGAGAGATTTCTTTTTTTTTTTTTCATATAGGCATTTAGTGCTGTAACTTTCCCCCAAATATTGCCTTAATATCCCACAACTTCTGGTATGTTGTGTTTTCATTTTAATTGAGCTCAAAATACTTTCAAATTCCCTTTTGATTTCTTTTATCTGTAGGCTATTTAAAAGTGTATTCATTTTTAGGGGCGCCTGGGTGGCTCCGTCGGTTAAGCGTCCGACTTCCGCTCAGGTCATGATTTCATAGTTCGTGAGTTCGAGCCCCGCATCAGGCTCTGTGCTGACAGCTCAGAGCCTGGACCCTGCTTTGGATTCTGTGTCTCCCTCTCTTTCTTCCCCTACCCCATTCATTCTCTGTCTCTCTCTCTCTCAAAATAAATAGTCATTAAAAAAAATAAAGTTTTAAGAAAAAAATCTTTCCAAAATGAAGGTGAAATAAGGTATTTTCCAGTGTTCTTCATTCCTTTGTGTAGATGCAGATTCTCATCTAGTATCACTCCTTCTGCCCAAAGGTCTTCTTTTATATTTTTTAAAATTTATTTATTTATTTTGAGACGTTTAGCCAACTAAATCACCCAGGCATCCCCAAAGGTCTTCTTTTAACACTTTTTTTTCAGTGGTTCTACTGGTGATGAATTCTTTCAGCTTTCGTATGTCTGAAAATACCTTATTTTCACCTTCATTTTTGAAAGATGTTTTTGCTGGATATATGTTATAAGATAATTTTGCTGGAGTACTTTTTAAATTTTTATTTAAAAAAGGTTTTTTTTAAGTTTATTTATTTTGAGAGAGATGGGGGAGAGAGAGAGCCGGGGGGGGGGCAGAGAAAGAGAGAATCCCAAGCAGGACTCAACTGGGAGGGGTGCTTAATGGGTGGGGGCTTGACAGGGTGGGGTGGGGGGTCTCGACAGGGGTCTTGAACCCACAAACTGAGATCACGACCTAAACCCATACCAAGAGTTGGACGCTTAACAGACTAAGCCATCCAGGCGTCTCTCCTAGAGTGCTTTAGAGATGATGCTCCATCGTCCTCTTGTTTTGCGTTGTAGCTTTGTCTTGGTTCCTCTGCATGTAACATGTTACATTATATCCTTGCCCCATTTCTTTGTATATAATATGTCTTTTTTCTGACCCCTTTTAAGATTTTCTATCATTGGTTTTAAGCAATTTGATTTTGATGTATCTTGTTACTTGTGCTTGGAGTTACTTAAACTTCTTGGATTTTGTGTTGGTTACAGTTCTCCAGAGAAACAGAACCAACAGGATGTATGTGTGTAAACGGATGGATAGAGATTTATTTTAAAGAATTGGCACAGGTAGTTGTGGGGACTGCCAAGTCTGAAATCTGTAGGGCACTTTGGCAGGCTAGAAATTCCAGCAAGAGTTGGTGTTGCAGTCTTGAGCCTACATGCAGTCTTGACAGAGTTCCTTCTCTTAAGGCCTTCAACTGGTTGGATGAAGCACATCCACATCATGGGAGGTAATCTGCTTTCCTTAAAGTCTACTGATTAAAAAGATTATCATATCTTAAAAATACCATGACAACAACATCTAGACTGGCATTTAGCCAAACTGCTGGGCATCATAGCCTAGCCAAGTTGACATACAAAACTAACCATCATGGGGCGCCTGGATGGCTGAATTGGTTAAGCCTCCAACTCTTGATTTTGGCTCAGGTCATGATCTCACAGTCCATGAGACTGAGTCCCACATCAGGCTCTGCACTGACAGAGCAGTGCAGTGACCTTCAGGGTGCAGTGCAGCACAGTGCAGTGCAGTGCCTGCTTGGGATTCTCTTTCTCCCTCTCTCTCTGCCCCTCCCTCACATGCTCATTCTCTCAAAATAAGTAAGTAAACATTAAAAAAATACATCATAAATCTGTAGGTTTACAGTTTGTACATTTTAAGCTGTCATTCTCCATATATTTTCTGTCCCTGGATCCTCCTTGCTTTCCTGTATATTTGGCCACTTAAAGTTATTCCATACCTCACTAATGCTATTTTAATTTTTTATTAATAATTTATTTTTTAATTTACATCCAAGTTAGCATATGGTGCAACAACGATTTCAGGAGTAGATTCCTTTATGTCCCTCACCCATTTAGCCCATCCCCCCTCCCACAACCCCTCCAGGAACCCTCTGTTTGTTTTCTATATTTAAGAGTCTCTTATGTTTTGTCCCCCTCCCTGTTTTTGTATTATTTTTGCTTCCCTTCCCTTATGCTCATCTGTTTTGTACCTTAAAGTCCTCATATGAGTAAAGTCATATGATAGTTGTCTTTCTCCGACTGACTAATTTCACTTAGCATAATACCCTCTAGTTCCATCCACATAGTTGCAAATGGCAAGACTTCATTCTTTTTGATTGCAGAGTAATACTCCATTGTTTATATATACCACACCTTCTTTATCCATTCATCCATCGATGGACATTTGGGTTCTTTCCATATTTTGTCTATTGTCTATAGTGCTACTATAAATTTTTTTAAATGTTTATTTATTCTTGAGAGACAGATATAGAGCATGGGTGGGGGAGGGGCAGAGAGAGGGAGACACAGAATCCGAAGCAGGCTCCAGGCTCTGAGCTGTCAGCACAGGGCCCAGTGTGGGGCTCAAACCCACAGACCATGAGATCATGACCTGAGCCAAAGTTGGACGCTCAACCGACTCAGCCACCCAGGTGCCCCGATAGTGCTACTATAAATATTGGGGTGCATGTGCCCCTTTGAAAGAGCATACCTGTATCCCTTGGAGAAATACCCAGTAGTGTAATTGCTGGGTTGTAGGGTAGTTCTATTTTTAATTTTTTGAGGAATCTCCATACTGTTTTACAGAGTGGCTGTACCAGTTTGCATTTGCATATTTTCAATTTTTTTTAATTCTTTTTTCTCTGTGTTTCATTTTGGATAGTTTCTATTGCTATGCCCTAAAGTGTACTAGTCATTGTTTCCACCATATCCAATCTATTGTTAATCGCATCCGTGTATTTGCAATCTTAGATATTGTCAAGAAATTCACTTTGGGTCTTTTTATATCTTCCATATCTCTACTTTTATGCATATGGAATACAGTTATAATAACTTTCAATGTCCTTCACTTCTGTCATTTGAGCCAGTTCTCTGCCAGGTTCAATTGATCGTTCTTATTATCGTTTGTGTTCAATAAATAAAATAATGATAGAATGTGAAAAAATAATTAAAATTAATATTTGGGTTCAGAATAGGAAAAGATAAGTGGGGTCTAGGAAGTCTTCACAGAGATGGGGCCTGAATTGAGCCTTACATTATATCAAGAGCTCAGCAAGGCAGGAAGAAAGACACTTGGTTGTGGAAACAACCCCAATAAAGGTGAGAAGGTAGAATGAACATGGGCACCTTCAGAGTACAGTGCAGAGGCTAAGGAGAGAGTGGGAAGTCAACAGCTTGGGGCAATTGCTGCCTGGTGCTCCAAATACAGTACCAAAGAAATACCTCAGTCTTTAACGATTTGTACACAGGGCAAGTTCTCAGAGACACGATTTAGGGAGACTAATGGGGATCTAGATGGAACAAAATGGAGGGGAAGGGATGTGAGGCAGGAGCATGGCCAGGAGGGTGGTGCTTTAGACCAGAGGGACAGAAACAGAAACATGAAGAGGAGAGAAGAGGAAGAATCAGAAAAGAAGTTAAGGATTGTGTCTTTACTTCTCAGAGAACCTTCATCTTGACTGTAAGGATGAAGTTGCGGGGGGAGTCTAGATCCCTATGAAACATGTTTTATTTTAGGTGTGGGGTCTCCTGGGAAGAGACAGAGAGCTGAAACTTAGGATGGAGGTCAGAACCAGACCAAATGGACTGCCGTCTCAGTTAAAAGATGATGGCTCCGGCCTGAACAAGAGCTCTGGTCCCCTCTACCACTTGTGTGCTGACCCGAGAGAACTTGCCTCACCTTTGAACATCATTTTTCTCATTTTCCAACTATCATGAGGTTTTGTAAGGAACAAATGAGCTCAGAGACAAGGGTGGATGTGTTTTTGTAGTTAACGAAGTAAAGAGTTTTACAAAATGGGTGATAATAATCATTTTTGTAATTACATTAAGCCATATGAATGAGTAAGATCTTGGAAGAAGACAGCGGAGACAGATCAAACATCCAGGGTTAAAACTTGGAGACACTGCACAGTATATCATCTAAAAGAGGCGTCCATGATGGAGGCAGAGGGAAACTTGGAGAGGTAAGAAACCCTGAAGATGGGGAGTTCTTTGGGGTGGGCTCTGCATAGTAGGAGAAATTCAGCTGGTAAATACTCACCGAAAGTATCCATCTAGAGTTCAGGTATGATTGAATGACCCTCAGAGTCAGAATCAACATGACATGGAGAAAATACCCGTGGGCAGAGCTCCTCAGACCTGCCCTGACCTCGGACACCCTCCAGACACAATCAAATGGCCTGAGAGGTCACCTCAGGGAACATCTGGAATCCTGAACTATTTGTATCCATCCTGAAGAAGGAGTGTATTAACAAGAAAGCGTGGTCAGCCTGGTGCCTATTTTCCATCTCCGGCTCCCAACCCCAATTCACAGCCTCATCTTCTTTCTTGGCTGGTCTCCCTCACTTCTCTTGCTCCCCCCACTCTCGGTTTCCCCTTCTCCCAAGTCCATTCTCCCTTTTGCTCTAAAACAAAACTCAGCTGGGGTACCTGGGTGGCTCGATGGGTTGAGTGTCCAGCTTCGGCTCAGGTCATGATCTCGCAATTCATGGGTTCGAGCCCCGCATCGGTCTATGTGCTGACAGATAGCTCAGAGCCTGGAGCCTGTCTTCAGATTCTGTGTCTCCCTCTCTCTCTGACCCTCCCCTGCTGACGCTGTCTCTCTCTCTCTCTCTCTCAAAAATAAATAAAACATTAAAAAAAAATAAAAAATAAAAACTCTGCTCATGTCACTCCCATTCACTGCCTCAGGGATAGAAGCTGTACTCCTTAGATACACCAGGCCCTGCATCATGATCTGACCCTCGCTCTCGAGTCTTCTCCCTCACTCCCCCACAGGCACCCTCCGCACCCTCTGCTCTAGTCACACCTTGGCAGTTTTCTCACAACCACTCTACTCTCTCATCGATCCCTGTCATCACAAGGGATGCGTCCTAGATGCTCTGCCCGCTTAGCCTTACTCTGGAAAGCCCCAGGCTGAGCCAGATGTCCCCGTGCGTACCCATGTCACCGCCTTGTGTAGTTGTTGATGGTCTGATTTCTTCTCAACTTTCTCCGATGGAGACCCTTTTGAAAGCAGTATCAGTCTCTTCTCCGTGCAGTCCCTGCCCCACAAGATCTTCCCAAATAAACCCCGGTTTCAAGCGGTCTCCGGTTGTCAGTCCACTGGTCCGGGTTTGGAATCTCCAAAACACACACTATTGTACCCGGGCCAGGGCGAAGAGAACCCGGTCAGGAGCGCTCCAGCCCGAGCGTGCCACTTGCACTTCCCGGGGCGGCCGCCAGGGGCCGCCGGGCTCTTTGTTTTCCTTTCTGGCCCGGGGTCGGGGCCGGAGGCCCGCAGAGCGCATGCTCTGGGGCAGTTCGCGGCCGGGCAGGCGAGCGGAGGAGTTGCTTGTGGCGGACCTGCAGCGCGGTAGGTCGCGCCCGTCACGGGTGGAGGGTCGGGGCGGAGGGGCCGGGCGGAGGGCGGCACGCCGGGCGGCCGCAGCCGGAGCCCTGGCAGGCCGGGGCCGTTGCCCGCGCGCTCGTGTCGGCGGCGCCGGCCCCACGTGAAGCCGGGCGGCAGGAAGGCGCGGGAGCAGGCGCACGGGTTCCCGGCCCCGCGGGGCGCCCCGGAGCCGGCCCGGCCCCGCCTGGCTCGAGCGAGGGCCGCACGGCCCCTCTGCCGCCGCGCCTCTCTCGCCCGGCCCGCGGCGCCCGCGCGGGCGGGAGATTCAAACGGCCCGAGCGCGGCCGGCCGGGTGCGCGCGGCCGCCGTGACCCCGCAGGGCGCAGACCCGCGCGCCTCGCGGCCCGGGACCCGCAGCCCCGGCTGCGCTTCCGGAGACGGGAAGGTGGTTGTGTCCAGCGTTCGAATGTCCCGAGGATGCGATTGGCAGAGCAGGGCGGGGAGGGGAAGGGGGGGAGGTGTGCATCCTGCCCCGAGAGAGCGTGTGCCTTAGGGGCGCGAGGTGTAGGCTGGGGAGGGTCTTCTGCAGGACAAGAAGTCTCAGCGTCAACAGGCACCAAGCGGAAGACTGTTGATCCTCGGAGAGGTGTGCTGTGAACCCCGCATCAACTCAGCTGTCAACTGATTTTTTTTACTGTCTGCCTACTTCGGGCCGCGCTGGCAGGGTTCAGGAACAATGGCGAGAAGGGCCCCGTGTGGCCTTTACAGGGCCCCTGGTCTCCTGAGGGAGACCCCTCTAGGGGCCTCGATTAAGGTCCAGTGTGTCAGCCACTTGTGTCCGTGGGCCCAGCGGCGCCGCTGCCGGCAAGTCATTCATTCATCAGATAGTAATTGAGGTGCTCCAACCAAGTGTAACTTGTGTGCCCTGGCAGAAGTTGAGTGTAGGGAGTGGTGCGGACACTCTTGAGGAGGGTCGCCCAACCCTGCCCAGGAGGGTCCCGATGGCTTTCCGGGTGAGGTGACTCTTGAACGGGGTTTTCAAGGGCAGTGGAGTTATTCTGCCCACTGAGGTTGGAGGGGTCAGTGCCATCCAGCCAGGGGCATGCAGAGGCACGAAGGTAAAGGTGAGTGTTGGGGTCAGGAACACCGTGGCTGTTTCAGCATGGAGTACAAAGAAAGGAGTAACAAGATACTACAGCAAGGGCCGGGCATTGAGAGGTCTGGCGTGCAAGACCTAGAAGCACTGGGTGAGGGTGGCGGAGGCTGGGAGGGGGTCACCCAAGAAGGGCATCAGAATGGAGTCTGGAAAGATGGAATTAGGAGTTCACCATGGTTTTGTCGCAACGACATCCCAAGAGCAGGAACACTGTTGTTCAGCTTTGCAGCTTATGGGTTAGGTGGCCCTTGGGCCACGCACCCAATCTCCCTGAGCATTAGTTTCCTTATCTGTAACATGAAGGTTAAGAGGCTTGTGGTGAGAATTACTTACATCCTCTATTTTTTCATAAAACAGTGATTCTAACATCCAGTGAAAGCTGAGGCCCCTTTTCCCCAAGGTACCTCTGTATGCAAGGGGGCTCCTCTGGTGAGAACTCCCAGGGTGAAGTCTATCAGCCCTGTGGAGGGCACATAGCAGGAACTCAGCAAGTGTTTGTTGACAGATGGACTGTCTCCTCCCTTTCCTCCTGGGGACCTTTCTTACAAAGAGGTTCTTAAGCTCCTGAGTCTGGCAGGCGAGTGAGGAAGTAGGGCTGGTGGCAGGGACAGCTGCTGTGGTCAGAGAGGGCTCTGTCTGTCTTTGCAGAAACCAGGCTGCGGAGGGGTCATAGAAGGTCACAGCAGGAACACCAGGCCCCGGGTGGGCCGTCTAGTCTGTTCTGCCTTCATTCACCGCCTGAGGAAACTGAAACCCAGGGAGAAGGGGGGAGAGACAGGAGGTGCTGGTGGGGAGTGGTCAGGAGGCCTGGGGTCTCACCCCACCTACATGGCCTGGGGTGCAGCTTGCTTATGTGTAAAACCAGGGGGGGGTCACCCTTACCTCAGAGGGCAGGTGTGAGCATTCCAGGCATCAGAGGTGCCTGTTGGTGGACGTTGACTCTATGTCTGACCTTCCTTATTTGTGACTGCGTGTCACTCTCCACCCCCCCCCACCCCCCGACTCTAAGCTCCTGAGGAAAGAAGCTGTGTGAGGTGTGAGGGTGGGGACAAAAAATTGCTACTTATTCCTAGTCCAGACACTTAACTGTGTGGTTAAGAAACACACCCAGAGCAGTTAGAGAGGGAGTCCATACAAAGAACTGATCTGTGTAGTAGAGGATGTGAAAGACCCCGCCTTTTAAAATATTTGTTTGTTTGTTTATAGTTTGTTTACTTATTTCTTTTTTTTAATTTTTTTTTTTACATTTATTTATTTTTGAGAGACGGAGAGAGACAGAGCATGAACAGGGGAGGGGCAGAGAGAGAAAGAGACACAGACTCTGAAGGAGGCTCCAGGCTCTGAGCTAGTGTTCAGCACAGAGCCCGATGCGGGGCTCGAACCCACGAACCGTGAGATCATGACCTGAGTCGAAGTCGGACGCTCAACCGACTGAGCCACCCAGGCACCCCTGTTTACTTATTTCTTTAAGCTCTAGGTCCAATGTGGGGCTCAAACTCATGACCCCGAGATCAAGAATCCCTTGCTCTTCACACTAAACCAGCCAGGTGCCCCCAGGGCTCCACCTTTTATTTTTATTTATTTTATTTTTTAATGTTTATTTATTTTTGAGAGACAGAGAGAGACAGAATGCGAGTGGGAGAGGGGCAGAGAGAGGGGGAGACACAGAATCAGAAGCAGGCTCCAGGCTCTGAGCTGTCAGCACAGAGCCTGATGTGGGGCTTGAACTCAGGAGCTGTGAGATCGTAACCTGAGCTGAAGTCGGACACCCAGCCGACTGAGCCACCCTGGCGTCCACCTTTTAGAAGGTGCCCTCTCATCCCCTGCCCTGCTTCCGGGATTGTTCACAACAGTATTCTGCTATACCTAAAGTCCTCCATCTGAGAGATAAAGATTCTTAGGCTCAGAGAGAACCCAGGTCTATCCTTCCCCACATTCTTAGTGAGTGGCTCCAGCACCTACCTGGCCCGCCCTCTCAGACCCAAGCTGCCTCAGTGTCTTTTTGATCTCACTACCCACTCCCTCTTAGGTAGCTTTAGCCCTCACTCGTGTTTGGCCAAGCTCATGGGGGGCTCCTGGAAAGGCCTGCCTGGGCTGCCTCCACCCTTGCCTGGATCATGGTCGGCCTTTGGCTGACCTGTTTTTTTGTTTTTGTTTTTAATCAGATATACCTGGGTTCTATTCCTGGCTCTCTCTTACTGACTGTGTGGATTTAGGGAAGTAAATTTATCTCTCTGAGCCTCAGGTGCAGCAGTTGCATTAGGAGTGATAGTCCTTCATCTTGTGAGAAGTAAAAGGTTATTGGCATACAGAAGATAGGAGTGACCAGTGCCCTAGAGTGGCTCATATTTTAAGGAGTGGGCTGGTATGATGGACAGACATGTAAATTAAAGTAATTATGATCCAAAAGGCTGTCCCAGTTTCTCTGGGAGAGAATGGTTCCTTTGGGATGAGGGGAGGGATCACGAAAGTTTACCTGTGGCGGTGACTTTGGGACTGAGTAGACATTCTTCTAGTAGGAAAAGGGATGGGAAGGTATAGAGATGCAAATGGTGGCGAGAACAATAAGCAGTCTAAGATAGTGTGGGAGGAGTAAGGAGGATGTGACAGAAAAGAGATAGGCCAAAACTTCTGTCAGTACCAGACTCTGGAGCCTTTCGTGCCAGCCTAAGAAATGTGGGCTTTATCTTCCAGGCAGGGAGAGCCACTGGGGAGTCTGAGTGAAGAAGCCACTTGTTACAGGTTTGAGGTTTAGAAAGGTCATGAATGACTTCTGGAATGGGGTGGGGGTAGGTATCAGGAAGACCAGAGCCAAGTTGCCATCTTTTCTTGGGGAGAAGGTATGAGAGACAGTCCCAGGTGCTGAGAGACTGGGGAGCATGGGAAGGAAGTTGGCAAGGGCAGCAGCTTTGGAATCTGACCAACTTGGTTGAGACCTTCACTTCCTCTTCCAGGCTTGGGTGAGATACTTTACCTTTCTGAGCCTCAGCTTCCTCATCTGTAAAATAGGAACAGTGTACATAGCTTGCAGTGAGACGCCCCACAATTTTGGCCAAAACACGGATGGCTGAGGAGATGTTCATTGGGTTCTAACTTACATTGGGTTCCAACCTACAGTAACACATGTTTTTCGTTAGTGCCCCATGATACCAGACACCTCATATTTATTTTTCTGTCTCCGCTTCAGGCCTTGCCTATAGGTCAGGCCAGCGTCAGCACCAGTATGCTGACATAATTCTCTTCCCTGTGCTTTCACTTCCCTTCTTGTTGTGAGTACTTTTCCATCCTATTCCACGGTCTCCTTCCCTGGCACAGCTAACCTCTGCAGGTCATTCTGATGAACTGATGGGAGATTTGCCTTTAGCAGGATAGAGCCCTGGACACAGTGACTTGGCTTCCAGCTTGGCCAGGGGTCCGGGTTGTCTACCTGAAACAAGGGATACCTGTTCTATCCCGCACCCCTTAACCCACCCAGCTCTGCATACTTCACATCTCTCGTCGGCTCCCAACGGCTTCAAACTTCAGCAACACACCTGGCAAAATGGTCTTCTCAGCCTCTCCTCTCCTGTTTGTCCCCCAGTGTTCTCTAGCTCACTGAAGAGAAGTCTACCATTCTCCTAGTCATTTTCTTTTAAGATTTTATTTAAAAAAAGAAAATTTTTTTATATTTATTTATTTTTGAGAGACAGAGAGAGAGCATCAACAGGGGAGGAGCAGAGCAGAGAGAGAAAGAGACACAGAATCGGAAGCAGGCTCCAGACTCTGAGCTAGCTGTCTGCACAGAGCCTGACGCGGGGCTCGAACCCATGAACTGTGAGATCATGACCTGAGCCGAAGTCGGACGCTCAACCGACTGAGCCACCCAGGCGCCCCTAAGATTTTATTTTTAAGTAATCTCTACACCCAACGTGGAGCTCAGACTCACAAACCCCGGCATCAGGAGTCGCATGCTGCACTGACTGAGCCAGCCAGGCTCCCCATACTGGCCTCCCGGTCATTTAAGCCAACACCCGGGAGTCCCTGTGTTTGGCCAAGCTCATAGGCAGATTCTGGGGAGGCCTGCCTGGGATCCCCTGGATTTTTTTTTTTTTTTAGGTTGAAGAAGGTCATTCTGGATCTCTTCCTCACTCTGCACATCTAACCCACAAAACGAATCTGTCTCCTCAGTTGATCTGTTTTGTCTCCTTTTTCTCTATTACCTCAGACAGACAGACCAAGTCACCATCATCTCTCATTTGGGTGCCTACAGTAGTCTCCTCTTCTGGCCCATTCATTTTCTTTGCAGTAGCCAGAACAGGCACTTAAGAATGTAAATCTGATGAAGACTTTCTTAAAACTTTTCTGTGCTCCCGACAAGGTTGTGCATGATCCAGCCCGTGCTCTCCTCTGTGCCGTCTGACCAGTCGCTCTCCAGCTGCAGCTGCACCCGTCTCCCCACTTTCCCAAACATCATGCTGTTTAGCAGACCACTTGTGTCGTGGTCTTGCCTTACTGTCTTTCTCTCATATCTCAGGTCTTAGCTTAAATGTCACCCCCCCAACCACTCTCTTCCTCTACCCCGTTATTTTATTTTTTTTTAATGTGGTAACATATACATAAAATTTACCATTTTAACCAATTTTAAGCATATCGCTCACTGGAGCCTGTTGCGGATTCTGTGTCTCCCCCCTCTCTGCCCCTCCCATGATCATGGTCTGTCTCTCTCTGTCAATAATAAATAAATGTTTTGAAAAAGTTAAAAAAAAATCATATAGCTCAGTGTTCAGTACATTCCCATTGTTGTGTCCCCCCAGGGGATTTCTTTTTACATCTTCTTATCTTTCACTCAGCACTGTCTGTAATGTTTCTTCTGTATTACAGTGTAAGCTTCATGAGAACAGGGAGAGGGTGGTCCCCTTTTTCCTTGCTACACCTGACCCAAAACCGAGCAGTAGTGATAGGCACTCAATGAATATTTGTAGAACACATGGATAAACACTGCCATGTATTGAGTACTTACTGTGTGCTTGGCACTGAAAAGTCCATTACAGACATTTCATTCAGTTTTGAGGGCAGCCCTGAGAAGTCATTGCATTCCTCTTGACAGATGAGCATACAGCTCAGAGAGGTCAAGGCTGCTGGCTAACCATGGTCACAAGAGCCAGGGTGAACAAGCCATAGCTCTGGCAGGTGAATCTAATTCCCTCTAATCCCCCAAGAATGTGCATTTTTAGCATTGTAAGAGGGGTCTCAAAGAGGGGGGTTGGAGAGGAGGAGTCCCACCCCAAGAGAATAAAAGTTGGGTAATGCTCAGAACTGCTACCTCATCAGAGTCAGACTTGGGCCAGTCACAACCTGTAGAAGCAACTCAGCCTGTAGAGGTTCAGCCTACACCAGCTCGGAGGATTCTAAACCTTGGGCTACTTCCTCATCTTCAGTCCTTTGTTCTGCCCCAGGATAGTAAGCAGAAAAGTCCCTGGAAATTCAGAGGCCATTGGCCTCGTGTTCATTACTATGCAGTGGGGAGCTGGAGGAGTGAGGCTTTAGGACCTACTGGGAAAAAGTCATGGGGGCGGGGGCGGGTGCTGGTTAGAGTCACAGCTGAGCCTCAGAAGGACTCTTGGAGTTCTCATTCCACTTTTGGTGTTGGGTAGAGGTTCATCCCTTACCTACAAAATGGAGGAGAGGAGCTGAGCAGTGTTGGTGGTACAGTGTTGAGCATAGCTGTCTTCCAAAATGGAGGAGAGGTGGGTTAGATTAGCTTAGAGCTATGCTCAGGCATTACCTGGGGCAGGCCCTAAATGTTGTAATCCTGGGGAAATTAATTTATGACGTTTACAATATTAGCTCATTTAACCCTACATCACAAAGCTGTAAGTACTATTATTCCTGTTTTACTGAGGAAGAAACTGATTCATGAAGAGATTAAGTAATTTTGCCTAAAGTCAAGCAGCTAGAAAGTAGCTGAGCCCAGATTCTGGCCCTGAGACTCTTAACTGGCACAAGCTATACTATTTCTACATCCGGATAGCTTTTAAAGTGCCCTGACCCCTGCCAGAGGGTTTACAGTCCTGATTTTGGGAGCTCCAGGCTTAGACAGTTTGACTGCTTTTTGCAACCTTACAGACCAGGGCTCAATAAAGATTTATTTCCGGGGCTGGGTGCGTGGAGGAAGGCAGCTTTGGACACAGTTTGGGCTGGATTGGAATTGAAAGAGCTGGAGAGAATGTCTCTGTTCTCAGCAGCCTTGAGGAAGACAGGGAGACCATTGCAGGGTGGCGGCAGCTCCAGGAGGGAGGGGTTTGGGCCTGAGGCTGGAGCTGCCCTGGATGGAACGTTTCCGTGAGTGGCTTCCTTTCCCCTTTCTGTAACACCTGGTGAACGTGTACACAGTGTTTCTTTCTTACTGGACTGTTTAGGAAGGGCACGTTCCTTGCAGGAATGAGACTTTTGGATCAAAGGGCACAAATGGTCTGGTTTGGTTTTATTTAAGGAGAATCGCGCTTTTTTGTGGGTGGGAGGGTCTGATAACCGTAGTTCGTCACCAGAGTTACTAGTGGTAATCTCAAGGTTGAGGGAGAGCTATGAGAGGTACTTTGCTTGATGTTCTTAAAGGTTTTAATTTTTTATAATAAAATTTAAAAATACATGTAATGTTTCTTGTTAGACATCTCAGATAATATAGAAAGATACAAAAAGAAAAAAAATTATGTCTCTAATCTCATTTTCCAGAGGTTACCATTGTTAATAACGAATGTACTTCTTTCCGCACAGTTTTCCACATGTTTTTACACGTGTATACATTTTTTTATGGGCTGATGAACTGTTTTTTCAGTCTACTTATAATATTTGGCAGTGGTGAGCATCTTCCGATTCAATAAATAAATCTTTGAAAGCATCACTTTTAATGGCTTCATACCATTCTATTATAAATATACCACATACTTTCCAGCCCCTACTATTGAGCACATAGGTTGCTCCATTTTTCTTTTTAATGTTATGAAAAATACAGTAGAGAATATTTGTGGAACTTAATCTTGGGACGTATCCATTATTCTGTTATGGTTCTTCTCAGATAAGTTCTGAGAAGTGGAATGGCTGGAATGCCTCTTACCTTTTTTTAGGGTTGCCTAGTGAGAGCAGGTAAATGATTACCATTTCTGAAATAGAGTATTTGCCTGGGTTTTTCAGGAAAGGATGCCACCCAAGCGTATAGCTAAGAGAAGGTCACCTCCAGAAGATGCTCTCCCCAAAAGCAAGAAGGTGAAGGGTAAGTTGGCTTTGGCCTCTATCTGTGAATGGGTGGCCTCTTGGAGCCCCCAGATTCTGGGACTGGGCTCCTTCCTCCCTGACCTCTGGAGCTGAGGGACCTGGAAGCCCAAGAGCTCCACCGGCTGGAGTCTCTTGTAGCTTGCTGAATCCCACCCTCTGGGACTTCTAAAGCAGCCGAGACTTGTCTACAAGCACTCAGGTAGTACGGGGGTGGGGGTGGGGTGGGGTTAATGAGACCCTAGGATTTTGCTCCAGGCAGTAATGCACTAGGGCTAGGACCATTGACTTCCAGAAGTGGGTTCAAGTCCAGGCTCTGCCACTTAGCCGTGTAGCTTTAGTCAAGTCACTTAACATCGCTGAGCTTGAATTACCCGATTCATACAATAGTTCAGCACCAACCTCGCTGGGCCGTTAAGAGGAAAATGGGATAATGGCCTGGTAGCATTTGAGGAAGGTAGCTGCGACCCTTTCCTTTCCTGGGACCCTGGAGGGAGACAGTGAGGAGAGAAATCCAACCCAGTCTGGGAGGGGATAGTGTGGACCCACACTTAGACAGTGTCCGTCTTTTGCAGACCCTCCTGACCAGGCAGTGAGGGCCGTTGCCTCCCGTCGCGTTCCAGGTGCCCACGGGCCGAGCCCGCTTGACCAGAAAACCCGACCAGGTGGCTCCCTGCCCAGCGCACCCTCAGCGCGACCATAGCAGCCCTGGCAGCTGTGGCCACGCCCCCGGAGGGAGGGTCTGGACGCCATTGGTTGTCCGGGGCCACGGGCGACTGTCATTGGCCAGCAGGTGGCCCTACGCTGCCCACTGGTTGGCTGGTACCTTTTCATAAATGCCTGTCTTATGTCTTACTCCTGCCCCTTCTCTTCGGCTGCCAGTTTGTTCCCAGATAGGAGCGGAAGGGTTGCGTGTGAATATGTGTAGGAGTTAGTCGCAGCCAGAGGATGGAGGCTAGGAATGGTGCTCCTGACCCATGTAGGTTCCCTTGGTTTCAGTGCAAACTTTACTATTTATTAAACTTATGACCCTGGGAAGGTTACTTAACCTCTCTAAGTCTCTGTTTCCTTTCCTATAAAAAAGGCTCCTAATATGGAAGGTCTGTAGCATAATTTAGGGGACTACAAAGCAATTTAATTAACATCAGTAGAGTAAGTAGTCAGGAAAGGGTAGACGTTATCTGAATCCTCATTGTTGGCACTGTGACTCCTAACTGAGAACTTGGAGCTATTCGGGAAAACTATCTGTATCCTCATTCCTCTCTTCCCCACCAAGATTCATTTCACAATATTGAGTGTCTTCTTGTTTCCATTTCCTCCCTCCTATTAATAACGTGCTCAGTTTTTAATTTCCACAAAACCCCTGTGACATAGTTATTTTTACTATTCACATATTATAGACGAGGAAATTTAGGCTTATTAGAAAAGTCATATGACTGGTCTGTGGCAGAGCAGGGCCTTGAACCCAGGTTTTTGTGATCCCCGAGCACATGCAATGGAGGAGGAGTGACTCCTGTCATCCTGCACCCTCAAGAGCTGTCTTCTTCACCCCTCAGTCTCACATAGGTCCCACAACACAGAACCAGGCATGGTGCTGACACTGGGCCAGGGCGACGTGGGCCAGCTGGGGCTGGGTGAGAATGTGATGGAAAGGAAGAAGCCAGCCCTGGTGCCCATTCCGGAGGACATTGTGCAGGCTGAGGCTGGGGGCATGCACACCGTGTGCCTAAGCAAAAGTGGCCAGGTAGGTTGGGGTAGGTGGCGCAGGATTGGACAGGGCCTGGGCTTGGGGGGCTTGGGGAAGGAACTTGGAGCCACACCCGTCACTCTGTGGTGATGGTGCTGGTTAGCTGAGCAGGGAGTGGCCTAAAGAGAATGGACTGACGCCAGACCTTGCGCTAATGAGGGCATGTTGGCCACAGGTCTATTCCTTCGGCTGCAATGATGAGGGTGCCCTGGGAAGGGACACATCAGTAGAGGGCTCAGAAATGGTCCCTGGGAAAGTGGAACTACAAGAGAAAGTGGTACAGGTGTCAGCAGGAGACAGTCACACAGCAGCCCTCACCGAGGATGGCCGAGTTTTCCTCTGGGGCTCCTTCCGGGTAAGACTGGGTCTGGAGGACTGCATGGGGGCTGGCTGGCTGAGTTAACTGGTGAGGCCCCAGGGATAATCCATCTCCACCTCCCTCTTGTATTTAATGGTGGGGAAATCAAGACCCAGAAGCAGAGCTTGGGCCCAGACCCAGGTCTCTTCATCCAGGCCTGTCCACGTTTTCCTTGAATCTACCTTATGAAGTGTGTATCTTGGGAAAGGGTGGGTCAAAGATGCCTTTAAGCTGAGGCTTATCCAAGAAGCTTGCTCTCCTCACCCATCTCCTTCAATCTCTCTCCTCCCCAGCCATCTCCTACATCTGTCAGGGGTTTTGGGGTGCATGGGAAGGATGGTCACATCTCAGAATTTTGGAGGCAAAGGAGTGCAGTTTAAACAGTAGAGTCAGCATTAATATTGATTTGGTACTTTGGTGTTTATTTTGAAATGTCAAAAATAAAGGAATCTGATACGGTGTTTCTTCATCAGGAGTTTTTAAAATTTTTTTATGGAGAATTTCAGACACATAAAATTAATCAGAAAAATACATTGAACACCTATCTATCTATCTACTCGCCTCCACAGTCATCCATTTGTGGCCAAACTTGTTTCCACTCTATTCCCATCCACCCCACCTCAACTCCTTTGTTATTTTAATGCAAATCACAAGCCACATTAAGTATTTCATTATTTGTCCCGGCTCCTGCCCATCTCTTCATCCCCATCTGACGCCAGTGTCCTTCACCAGGCAGCTCTGTGGTTGCCTGCAAGCCTGGACCTGGCTGGTATGGGGCAGGCACGACTGCCTGGTAAGTGCTCTGCCCTGCCTTCCAGGACAATAATGGTGTGATTGGACTCTTGGAGCCCATGAAGAAGAGCATGGTGCCTGTGCAAGTGCAGCTGACAATGCCTGTAGTGAAGGTGGCCTCAGGTGAGTCTGCGGGTACTCACTCTAGGCACAAGTTGGAGAACCTTGTTCCATGGCTGGCCTAGCCTTGGACCTTACAGACAAGCCCTGCATCCTCTGCTTTCCTCTCCCCCTCAGGAAATGACCACTTGGTGATGCTGACAGCTGATGGTGACCTCTACACTTTGGGCTGTGGGGAGCAGGGCCAGCTCGGCCGTGTGCCTGAATTATTTGCCAACCGTGGTGGCCGGCAGGGCCTTGGTAGGTGGTTTAGGTCCCTCTGGTGGAGCAACTTGGCAAGCCACCCCCTGGTGAAGGTCAGAGGCAGGAGCAATTCCCTAATGGTTTTTAGGGTTGCATCAGATAGACCTTAACCCGGTAGTTAAGAACTCTGACTCTAGGGGTGCCTGGGTGGCTCAGTTGGTTGACTGTCCGACTTGGGCTCAGGTCATGATCTCACAGTTCGTGGGTTCAAGCCCCGTATCGGGTTTTGGCTGACAGCTCAGAGCCTGGAGCCTGCTTCAGATTCTGTGTCTCCCTCTCTCTCTGCCCTCCCCTACTCATGCTCTGTCTCTGCCTATTAAAAATTAATAAATGTTAAAAAAAAAAGAACTCTGACTCTAGAGCCATACTACCCTGGATTTGAATTGTGGTTTTGCTATCTGTTGGCTGTTGGACTCTGGACTCAGTTTCCCCATCTCTAAACCAACTTCATTGGGTTTGGGTGAAGTTAAATGAGTTAACATAGAAGAATGTTTGGCACGTGGTAAGTTCCATGTGAATGTTAATCTCTTATGGCTCTGGGAGACTGAGTGAGGCGCTTGTACTCTCTTGGTCTCAGTTTCCTCTTCTGTTTAATAGGGAGAAGAGTGCCTGCTTAGTCTCCCACCAAGGGCTATAGTAATGGGGAAAAACACACAGGGCAGAGAGAGAAGCTGTGTGTCTGCCACCGACCCTTGCCTCCTCTCTGCCTACAGAACGACTCTTGGTCCCCAAGTGTGTGATGCTGAAATCCAGAGGAAGCCGGGGTCATGTGAGATTCCAGGATGCCTTCTGTGGTGCCTACTTCACTTTTGCCATCTCCTGTGAGGGTCACGTATATGGATTTGGCCTCTCCAACTATCATCAGCTTGGTGAGTCCCAAGCCTAGCATCTAGCATACCCCAGAGTGACTTAGGTTCGAATCCTGGCTTCACTCACTGATTGTTCCCCCTTGATGGGGTCAGCTAACCCCTCAGAGCCATATTTTTGTCACTGTAAAGTGAAAATATCTGTACCTTGATGTTTGTTGAGGGGGGGAGGCGGCCTCACTGCGTGAGGGAATGAAGAAGGACAGCTCCTTGGACAGCTTCACCCCTGACAGCTCTATCCTGGCCTTTTCCTCCCAGGAACCCCAGGCACAGAATCTTGCTTTGTACCCCAAAATTTGACATCCTTCAAGAACTCCACCAAGTCCTGGGTGGGCTTCTCTGGTGGCCAGCATCATACAGTCTGCATGGATTCGGAAGGTGGGACCTCTGGGTTGAGGGTGGAGTGACTTGGGCATAAGCCAAGTCAGATATGGAGACCATGGTCCCTGGAACCTGGGCCTGCCCTATGGGTTGGATCACATGTGGGTCCATGAGGGCCACTCCCATCCCCCAGAGTCCTGACAGTCTTCCAGGTATGAGTTCAGTGGGGTCCTTTGGAGGCTCTACCAGGACTCCCCCAAAACTGGAAGATCTACTGCAGACCTCTATTTACCATCCTGGGCGTGGGGACCACCTCCCACAGATACGGGAACTGACCTGGCCTACCTGGAACATGCCTTCTGCTACTCTTCATCTCTGCCCTCCTCCCACAGGAAAAGCATACAGCCTGGGTCGCTCTGAGTATGGACGGCTGGGCCTTGGGGAGGGCGCTGAGGAGAAGAGCATACCCACCCTCATCTCCAGGCTCCCTGCCGTCTCCTCCGTAGCTTGTGGGGCCTCCGTGGGGTATGCTGTGACCAAGGATGGTGAGTGGGGCTGCCCACATTCGATGTGGTTGGGGTTTGGGGATCATGATTCTTACCAAACTGCTCATCAGGCTCTGCTGTCCATCACTGAATAGAGCTGAGATGCAGAGAGCACTGTGATGACGTTGCTTTTCTCCTGACTGTCTGGAGCTCTGGCTTTGATGGACATAAAATGAGTAAATAAATTATTTTAATAATAAGGGTGATTTGTTTTATAGCATAGAAAAACAGTGAAGGGGGATATATCACTTGAGGCCCAGATAGGCAGTAGGACTTGAATCCAGGTCTCCAGACTCCTAACTCAGGCTTCTCTTTACATTTTCCCCCAGGGTGACCTCTTTATTTACAACCAGGGAGTTGTACTTAGAATTTTAATAGGAGAAAGAAGCCTTTGTCATTGGGGTCATAGCAGGCAACAGCAGAGGAGGGTGTGAACCAGGTGGTCACCAGAGCCTGAGGGGGACAGCAATGGGCACCTTAAGAAGGCTGCAGCTGATAGAAGCGCTTGACCTGGGATTATCCAGGAAGCATTCCTGAGGAAGTGGAGTTTGTACTACACTAAAGGTTCAGTCCTTTATGATAATCAACAGGGGGCATCCCAGGCACAGGAACATCTAGAGCAGTCCCAAAGGTCCTTGGAATGGAGGGCGGTATAGGGGTTTGGGGAGTGACTGGTCATGTAGGGCCTTGAATGCCATTCCTAGGAGTAGGGAGATGTCTTTGGCAATGTGGTCTCTGGCTGACAAAGCTGTTTTTTAAATCCAAGATCTCCTTGGCTTCTCTCAGCTTTCCCGAACTCCTAGAGGCTGGGACATTGCTAGGCTGCTACAGGCCAAAGCCAAAATTCACCCTCATGTTCCAGGCTTCTCATACTACAGGTGGGGCTAGGAATCCTGGAGATAGCTGCCCCCATTTCTCTCCCCTTGTAGGTCGTGTTTTTGCCTGGGGCATGGGCACCAACTACCAGCTGGGCACGGGGCAGGAAGAGGATGCCTGGAGCCCTGTGGAGATGACAGGCAAACAGCTGGAGAACCGAGTGGTCTTATCTGTGTCCAGTGGTGGCCAGCACACGGTCTTACTAGTCAAGGACAAGGAACAGAGCTGATGAAGCCTCTGCGGGCCTGGCTCCCGCCGCCCCCCCTCCTGGAACTGGGAAGCTCTGACGACTACAGCTTCCAGCAGGCCTCCCCCAGCCCCGAGTACTCTGTCATCTGCCTTTTTCCTATCAGCAGAACAGAATCCTTTTCCTCTTTTCTGTCCTCCTTTCCTGAGTCATCCTACAATCTACAGGATGAAAGCGGGGCAGGGGGGGAGGATGGAAAAGAGGAGCGGGTCTTGGCAGCCGGAACATTGCTCACCCCAGACTATGTGGTTAGACCTTTCCCCCTCATCCCTACCTCCCATGGTCCTGGCTGACCCCGGTTTTGCCTGCCAAAAACCAAAAATTCCTCCCCTAGGGATTTGGTGCCCGCATTCTGAGAAGTTGGGGGCTCATCAAGCCCTGCTGTAGCCATGTGCCACCCTCTGTCCTTCACAATCCACAGGCAGACAAATGGTATGGTGGTCAGACCCAGCTGTCATGGACCTATGCCTGGGGGAAACTGGAGACTGGGCAGGGCTGCCCAGCCTTGGGCAACTCCAAGCCAAATATTTGGCCCTCAACAGATGTCCACGGGGAAGAAAAAACAATGATCCTCCACTTGGTCAAGAAAAAAGCCAATCAGCCTTTCTCCCAGAAGCACAAAGCGTTCTGCCCTTCAGGCATTGCCTGAGAATCCTGCCCATCCAACATGCCTTACCTGCAGCCAAGGGCCTGAAATCTGGAAGGGAAGCTACATCTGCAGAGCAGGACATGGGGGGAGTGGGGAAGGAGGGTTTTATAAACAAACTTATAGCAATACTGAGAGTGAAGGGGTGGGGGGGGGAGGGGCAGAGGCTGGTGCCCAGAGAGGGAAGCAGCAGCTTGTACAGTGGCTGAGAAAATAGAAAACAGTTTTGATTTTTTTTTTTAATGTAAAGTATTTTGGAGGGGAGAGTGAACTCTTTTAACACTTTGAATAAATGTAGAGTTTTATAAAACAGGCCACTTGTTTTCTACCTACTCCCTCCTTTTTTTAAGGGAGCACCTGTGTTGGGAAGAGCAGAATAAACCCACACGTACCTGGTCAATGCTAGGACTTAAGTGATACCATGATGTCCTAGAATATGCCAGTCAGCTGTTGGTGTGGCTGTTGTATACAATCAAAAAAGGAAAAGAGGTGATTGACTTTTGCTTAGGTATTTATGTCTCTGGAATCACTGGATTTAAATTATGCTGCATAATGTAAGAGACATGGAATGGATCTTTTAATATCCTAATCCCAAACCAAGATTTGAGTACAGTACATACCTATAAATACTTATGCTAAAGCTTGCTGTTGTATCATTTTTAACAGCTGATGTCATTGATTCAACATGATTAACTGCACAATAACTCCTAAGACAACTTACGTGTATTAATGTAGATTTTCCCAGGCATTTAAGCAACCAGATCATACAGCTGACCTAATATGGTAGTCACTAGCTACATGTGGCTATTTACATTTAAGTCAATTAAAATTTGTAAAAATTAAAAATTCCTTGGTTGTGCTAGCCACATTTCAAGTCCTCAGTAGTCATACATGGCTAGCATCGGACTATGCAAACATAGAAGATTTTTATAATGGACAATGCTGATACAAAAGGTCTGTTATATGTATAATAGGAAATTTTTATTATTTCCAGAAGGATTCTTTTTGGATGTCAGTAACCTGAAAAATGAATATGATGTAAAATAAAATGCATTCTGTGATTTTTCCCCCTTGAAGTTTTAGGATTTTGTTTTTGCTTTTTTAATGTTTAGAGAGAGCAGCCGTGTACACACAAGTGGAGCAGGGGTAGAGAGAGGGAGACAGAATCCCAAGCAGGCTCTGCACTATCAGCACAGAGCCTGAGGCAGGGCTCAATCCCACAAACTGCGAAGATAGTGACCTGAGCCCAAATAATGAGTCGGACACATAACCAACTGAGCCACTCAGGCACCCCTGAAGTTTTAGTTTTTGGGTTTTTTGTTTTGTTTTTTAATGCTTACTTATTTTTGAGAAAGAGAAGAAAGTGCTAGCAGAGGAGGGGCAGAGAGAGAGGAGGACACAGAATCCAAAGCAGGCTCGAAGTTCTGAGCTGTCAGCACAGAGCCTGACACCTGGGGCTCAGACCCACAGACCACGAGATCATGACCTGAGCCAAACTTGGACACTTAACCAACTGAGCCACCCAGGCGCCCTGAAGTTTTAGTTTTGATACAGGCACTATACTGATTAGAAATTGACTTCTTAGAAGGGAAATCACACTTTTGATTATAATATTTTCTTTGTAAAGAAGCACTTACTTGTATGCTGCTCTTCCCTACTCCTGCCCAAAAAAGTTCACTTGGACTAGATTTACTGAAGTTTCCCCTTTTGACAGCATAGCATGTTGAAAATTCCCTCTTCTTAATAACAGCTCTTCTGTATTGGGGCTTAAAATGGGCCAGGCATTGTGCTGAACTCTTTACATGCAATAATAGCTCTTTTTTTTTTTAATTTTTTAATGCCTTTATTTTTAGAGAGAGAGAGACAGAGAGTGAGCAAGGGAGGGGCAGAGAGAGAGGGAGACACAGAATCTGAAGCAGGGTCCAGGCTCTGAGCTGTCAGCACAGAGCCCTGACGCAGGGCTCGAACCCACGGACTGTGAGATCATGACCTGAGCCGAAGTCGGCTGCTTAACTGACTGAGCCACCCAGGCGCCCCAAGCTCTTTTAATCCCTACATCAGTCCTGCAAAGTCAGAACTGACTTTTGGGAAACAGTCCATGAGAGTTGACTTGCTCAAGGTCAAGAAGCTACCTACCAGGGGTGCCTGGGTGGCTCAGTCGGTTAAGTGTCTGACTTTGGTTCATGTCATGATCTCACAGCTCATGAGTTCAAGCCCGGCAGCAAGCTCTGCTCTGTGGTGACAGCTCAGAGCTTGGAACCTACTTCAGATCCTATCTTTCTGTCTCTGCCCCTCCACCCCCCTCTCAAAAAATGAATAAACATTAAAATAAAAAAAAGCTACTTACTGAGTGCACAAATTAGACTGGAATCAAAATCAGCCTCAGGGTCGCCTGGGTGGCTCAGTTGAGCATCCGACTTCGGCTCAGGCCATGATCTCCTCATTTGTGAGTTCGAGCCCCATGTCAGGCTCTGCGCTGACAGCTCAGAGCCTGGAACTTGCTTCAGATTCTGTGTCCCTCTTTCTCTGCCCTCCCCTGCTCACGCCTGTCTCTGTCTCAAAAATAATAAACATTAAAAAAAAAAATCAGCCTCTACCTGAGCCTAGAACTTAGATTCCTTTTCCTTGTACTGCAAGCAAACATTATGAAGCTCTCTGCAGTGGCTTCACGTAGGTTAGTGCCAGGCACAAAGTAAATATTAGTCTTTGCTGTTATGACGATTGTGCATTTTTCTTGTTCCCTATAGTTAATAATTGCCTTGTTTTTCACATGCATAGTTTTCTGGTGTAAGTATTAATTTAGTGCCATGTGTAAATTTCCCTTTGTTCAAACACATCAAGTACTCTCAGTTTTATCTTTTCCCCCATCCTCCTCCGACCTGGATTGATTACCCCGTAACAAAGGTAATCATAGTACCTCATGTGGCTTAACTACAAATAAGATTTACAGAATTGTAATGTAAATGTTCAATATTGTTTTGACAGAAAAATTTTGTTTTATTTTTTTTTGGCCAAATGTGGGGCTTGAACTCACAACCATGAGATCAAGAGTTGCATGCTCTACTGACTGACCCAGCCAGGTACCCCTGCTTTGACAGAAATTATGAGAAGTTGGAGGTGTATACATGTGAATGAAGGGCAGTTGGTAAAATACCTGAAACTACAAATGAAGAGAAAGTAGGTCATTTAGAAACGTGCAGATAGATTCTAGGAAGATTTGGAAATGTTTGCCTCAAGGGAGTGGGATTTGGGAGTAAGGATAGATAGGGTGAGGGACTGCTGTTTATTGTTTATTTCATAAAGTCAGCAAATATTTTCAGTGCCTACCGTATCCCAGACATTGTTGTAGGAATTTGGTTAGAAACAAAACAGGCAAGAATCCCTGTCTCATGGAACTTACACTCTAAATTAAAAACAAATATTAGCGGGGCACCTGGATGGCTCAGTCGGTTAAGCATCCGACTCTTGATTTCAGCTCAGGTATGATCTCACTGTTAGTGGGTTCGAGCCTTCCATTGGGCTCTGCGCTGGCAGTGCAGAGCCTGCTTCGGATTCTCTCTTTCTCCCTACCCACCCACCCCAATCTCTCTCTCTCTCTCCCTATTTCCCACCTGAAAATAAATAAAAATCTTCCACGTGGAGTAAAGAAAGAGCACAGCAGAGGGCCTGGCAAGTAGTACTAAATAAACAGCTATTGGTTATAATTTGAATGCCTCCAAATGCCATGGAGAATTTCCTGAATGCCAGGCATTGGGTCAAGTACTTTCCCAACTTCTCATTTTCTCCTCACATCCTATGTGGTAAGGACTATTACCCACATTAGTCTCAGGTTAAATAACTTGCCAAAATAATTAGTGAGAGGGGACTGAGATTGATGTTCCGTTTGTTGGAATTGATAGTCAAAGCACCTAGCGGCTACACTATTACAGTAAGTAGGATAAAGCTGGAAATGTGGCAGCCGGTGGTTGGATCTCAAGTTTTCAGATCGATGAGCGCTTGGCTTTGAGACACAACGCCCAAGCTTAGGAGTATAAACTTGTAAAGGAGGGCGTTAGTGGCATATCAGCCCAGAGGGAGCCCCAAAAAGGGATCCCCAAAGTGAGCTTCACGCTTAAGAGAAAATCACTTACAGAAGCTCCCTATTCTGATAAATAGCCAAAGTGAGGCTTTGCCCTGAGACATTTCCGGACTAGGAGAGTTAAACTGTCGGGATCTTTTAGTCATTGAAATTCACTGAGGGCCTTCTAGGGGCAGGTCATCATTCTGGGACAAGTGAGAGCTGGCTGCTTGGGTTAGGGTAGTGGATATGGGACTCAGGAAAGTAGAGTGACACGACTTGGGGATCGTTTGGTTGAGATTGACTGGGTTGCTCCAAATTACACGCCCTGTAACCCTTACCCCCTTTTCCACCGCAGGATCCCATCCAGCTTCAACAAAAATCTCACGTCTTGCAAATTGGGAAACAGGGTGAAGGGGTGGCTGGGGCCGACCTGTGGTTTGTCCAAGGTCACGTAGAGCAACAGGATCGTCCTGGCTCCCAAAGAGGGCTTTTCAGTTTCCTAAAAAGTGTGCTTATTGTTTGCAGGGATTTTTTTTTCCCCCCACAAAGAGCATAACTTCGTTTTGTGTAATTCTATAGTACATTTGTATTTGTATACACAGAGAGAAACCGGAGAAAGCTAATTACCGTAGCAACCCGCGCGCCGGCGTAGCCTCTGCTCCGCCCCATCCCGCCGCCTCCTGGAGCTCCGCCCCCGGGGATCCCGGAACTCTGCGCCCGGCCGAACGGTCGGAAAAACCCGGAGCGTCGAATCCGGGCGCGGCCTTGGGCGCTGAGTTTCAGAGCTTGCGCAGAAGGCGCCCGAGGCGCATGCTCCCTGGCGGCCCCGGGCCCGCGGTGTGGTTAGCGCGCTGGCCTCCTCGGCCCACAGAATTCCGGGCCGGCTGCGGACATGGCGGCTAGCCTGTGGATGGGCGATGTGAGTGAGGGCGGCTGCGCGGCCCCGAGGAGGACGACTCTTAGTGTCACGGGGGAGGAAGAGTCTGAGGGGGAGGGGTCCTGGAATCCCAAAAGGGTGGAAGCGAATGGGGAGGGGAGTTCTTTGGGTGACAGAGGAGGGTCCCAGCATCTGGAGGGAGGGACGGAGCCTGAGGGTGGGGGTTCCTGGCCTTCTTCCTGGGTTCATGGAAGGGAAAGGGAGGTTCTTTAGAGGGGTAGCATGGCAGGAATCCCAAGGTTGAAGGGCGCAGTGTGTGGCTCTAGGACTGGAGGGATTACTAGATCCAGAAGGGATCCCTAAAGGGAGCAAGTTTGGAGGGAAGGGAGGCAAGGGATTGAAAGGTGGGGATCAGGCCACTCCGTAGATGAAGATCTCCCCTCCCTCACCCCCGCCCCCACCAGCATCGTGCAGCCAACCCTGGGCGGGCTCTGGAACCGGGACTGAGGAGCCTGGATGCTGGCTGGCCTCAACCTCTCTGCTCTTGTATTTACGCAGCTGGAGCCCTACATGGATGAGAATTTCATCTCCAGAGCCTTTGCCACCATGGGGGAGACCGTAATGAGCGTCAAAATTATCCGAAACCGCCTCACCGGGTACATTTTCTCCTTCGATCTTCTCAATTCTCCGATAATAGACCATGCTGCAAGTGTCATTCTCCAGAATGTAAACATCACAAAGTCAGGGCTTCTCACCCCTAATAATAGTTATTATAACGTTATAAACGCTAACATCTGGGGGCTTATTGAGAGGAAGTGTAGCGTATTGCTTAAGGACTGGACTCTGAAACCAGACTGAAAGTTATGTCTACTGTGTGACCTTTGGCAAATTACTTAACCTCTCCATCTCCTTACTTCAGCTATGAAAATGGAGATAACAGCATCTACCTCAAAGAGTTATGGGGAGGATTAAATGAGTTAATTCACATTCAGCATTTAGAACAGTGTCTGGCATATGGTATATGTTTAATAAATATAAACAGATTACCATCTGCTTAGTTATAAGCACCTTTTTTTTTTTAATATTTATTTATTTTTGAGAGACAGAGCTTGAGCCGGGGAGGGGCAGAGAGAGATGGAGACACAGAATCTGAAGCAGGCTCCAGACTCTGAGCTGTCAGCACAGAGCCCGACATGGGGCTTGAACTCACAAGCTGTGAGATCATGACCTGAGCGGAAGTTGGCCGCTTAACCGGCCGAGCCACCCAGGCGCCCCATAAGCACCTTTTTTATAATGTTTGTTTATTTTTGAGAGAGAGAGAGAGACAAAGCATGAGCAGGGGAGGGACAGAGAGGGAGGGAGACACAGAATCCAAAGCAGGCTCTAGGTTCCAAGCTGTCAGCACAGAGCCCAACATGGGGCTCGAACTCACTGCTAGATCATGACCTGAGCCAAAGTCCAACGCTTAACTGACTGAGCCACCCTAAAAGTGCCCCTAAAATCACTTTTTTAATAGATTTTATTTTTTAAGTAATCTCTACACCCAACATGAGGCTTGCATTCACAGCCCTGACATCAAGAGTCATATGCTCCACCGACTGAGCTAGCCAGGTGCCCTTAAAATCATTTTTTTTAAATCACAAATATGTCTGAGTTAAGTACTAGTATTAGAGAAGCTTCATAACTGTCTTAAAGTTTACAGAGCTATTAAATGACAAGCCAGGACTCAGGTCTGTTCTTAAAGCCATGAGTGCTCTTAACTCTGTCACTCACTTAAAAGGTTATTTATAGAAATAATACTATGTGCAATTGTTCTGGGTTCCCTGGATAGGAGGCTGAAACAAACCATAGTCCCTTCTCTCCTGGAGTTTGCTACATTCTAATAGGGACATGAAACAGTAAATATGAAAACAAAATGCAGAGAATATTTTGAGATAGTGGTGTTATTATACCTCCAGATTCTTCCTTCTCTTGTGGGGAGGGGGCTTGGTTTTTCTTGGGGTTCTAGTTAGAAAAGGGAGGATTCTTTTATCAATTGCCAGTATTTACTGAGCAGCTACTCTGCCACATACTCTACTAGAGTAGCTTGCTCAAACATCAAATGGTTGAAAAATACAGATGAGAGATACAAAGTGTGGTCAGTTTTGGCTATTTGGTTGACAAGTACTTTGTGTATTCAGAGTCCCAATACTTGTTACTGAAACCCAGGTTTGGCTGCCTGTAGTTGGAAAGGCCAATATTCTAGAGATGAGTTGGGTTTTTTTTTTTTCCTCCTTCCCTCCCCACCGCCAAGAGACAAGTTTTAATTGGAAAGGAATAGGAGCTTTATTCAGGAGGCTGGCCACCTGAGGAGAAAGCAGACTCTTGTCCAAAAGCCTACTCCAGGGCCGCCTGGGTGGCTCAGTCGGTTAAGCATCTGACTTCGGCCTAGGTCTTGATCTCGCCATTCCTGAGTTTGAGCCCGCATTGGGCTCTGCTGACAGCTCAGAGCCTGGAGCCTGATTCAGATTCTGTGTCTCTTTCTTTCTCTGCCCCTCCCCTGTTCACGCTCTGTCTCTGTTTCTCAAAAATAAATAAATGTAAAAAAAAGTTTAAAAAAGTGATTTAGGTCAATTAATTAAGGAAGTGCAATGGTCTATGACAATTCTTTTTTTTTTTTTTTAAGTTTATTTTACTTTTGAGAGAGAGGGAGCAAGCATGGGAGGGGCAGAGAGAGAGAATCTGCACTCTGACTGTGAGGAGCCCAATGTGGGGCTTGAACTCAAACTGTGAGATCATGACCTGAGCTGAAATCAGGAATCAGCCACTTAACCTCCTGAGTCCCCCAGGCGCCCCTCTATGACAGTTCTTGGTTACATGCAGGCTCAATGGTGCCAGCTACAGATGTTATCATGGGGCTCAGAGGTCTTGCCAAGGGGTCTGGCTCCTTGGGGGTGGGGGTGGGGGTGTTGTGCAAGAGAGTTTGGTTCCTTGGTGCCCAGGGTGGTACAGGAGAGGAGAGCTGTGTTCTATCTAGGAACAAATGCATGATCTATAAATGTACAAAGAAAGGCTTAGTGAGTCAATCACATGGGATAAGGGTGCTTGTGAAACTTAAATACTACTAGGTTGGCCAGAGGGGCTGAGGCGCTTCATACCAGGAACAGATTTTTCTGACTGGTAGATCATGCTAGCCTAAATATTTTTTTTTTTGCTCTTGTAGACAGAAAGCCCTAGATGATCAGCTACTGATATGGAAACATGTTCTGTAGTACTTTCTACTTCACTGAAATAAGACTTGGAAATGTCTCTTCCTAACCACAGTTACTAAACTCTAGTTGTTTTTCTTTCTTTCTTTTCAATTTTTTTTTTTTTACATTTATTTATTATTGAGAGACAGAGAGAGACAGAGTGTGAACGGAGTAGGAGCAGAGAGAGAAGGAGAGACACAGAATCCGAAACAAGCTCCAGGCTCTGAGCAAGCTGTCAGCACAGAGCCGGACGCGGGGCCCGAACCCGCAAACCGCGAGGTCATGACCTGAGCCGAAGTCGGTCGCTCAACCGACTGAGCCACCGAGGTGCCCCAACTCTAGTTGTTTCTTACCGTGGTACATATAGACACATTGCATTTTTAATCAGCCTCACTTGATAAAAGACTTTGAAGAGGCTTATAAGAGTACTGTAAAATGAGTAAATGCAAATTTAAAAAAGAAGACCAGGGACGCCTGGGTGGCTCAGTTGGTTGAGTGACTGACGTGATTTTGGCTCAGGTCACGATCTCATGGTTGTGAGATTGAGCCCAAGGTGGGGCTCAGCGTGGAGCACAGAGCCTGCTTGGGACTCTCTCTTTCCTCCTCTTTCTATGCCCCTCTCCTGCTCGTTCTCTCTCTCTCTCAAAAATGAACAAACAAAGACATCATTAAGAATGCAGTTAGTGGTGAGTAGAGAGTGCCTGGGTGGCTCATTCGATTAAGTGTCCAACTCTTGATTTCAGCTCAGGTCAAGATCTCATGGTTTGTGGGATTGAGTCCCAAGTCTGGCAGTTTCTTATATACATCTGCCTTATGACCCAGCAAGTCTAGTCCTAGGTATTTACCCAAGAGAAATGAAGACATCTATCCACCAAAAATAGGACTTGAAAAGTGTTCATAATAGCTTCATGATAGTGGCTGAAAACTGCAAGCAGTCTAGATATCCGGATACAAATAGGTAAATAGATCAATATTGGTGTTTTCATACAATAGAATCCCACTTAGCAATAAAAAAGAACAAACTACTTGCATAGTAACAACATGAATGAATCTCTGGTGTTAGGCTGATTGAAGAGGTGCCCGGCTGGCTCAGTTGGTAGAGCATGTGATTCTTGATTTCGGGGTCATGAGTTTGAGCCCCACTTTGGGTGTGGAGTTTACTTGAACAAAAAAAAGGCATTATGCTAAATGAAAAAAGCCTTGCTATATGATTCCATTTATTTAAACTTATAGAATATACAAGATTGATCTATAGTAAAAATAACTCCGTGTCTAGAAGATTTATGCAGTTCTCTGTGTGTATATTTCATTGCTTGTAAACCAAAACAGAAAAAAAAGAACTGTAAACAGTAATTGAATAATATGCATGTTGGAAGTAATTGAGAGAAGTATACCAATATCTACAACCTAACTTTGGAATGTTTCAGAAAATAAGGATGATAAGTGGGTAGAGGGGATGGATAGATAGATAATTATGTGACAAAATAAGTATAATAAAGTGTTAATTATAGGTGGTAGAAATGTAGATATTTGCTATGCAGTTCTTCTTTTTTAAGTTTTTTTTTTCTTCTAGTAATCTCTTCACGCAATGTGGGGCTTAAACTCACGACCCAAGATCAAGAGTTGCATGACACCCCCAATTCTTTTCATTTTTATGTTTGGAATTTTTTACAATAAAATATTGGGGAAAGAATGTAGTCAGACTATCCTGAATTCAACTCCAACCTTTGGCACATACCAGCTGTGTGGGTTAAGGCCTACTGTATAATCCTGCTAGGTCTCAGTATCCCCTTCTAGATGAGAGTAGCTCACAGAGCTAGTGTGAGGATTCAGTCAGTGAGAGATGGCGCATGTGAAATGGCCAACACAGAGCCTGGCCCATAGTGAGTGTTTGGTAGTAGTCAGCTTTTTTTTTTTTTTTTTTTTTAAAGTCCATGATTCAATTTTTTTTTTTTTTAATTTTTTTAGAGAGACAGAGTGAGAGCACGAGAACAGGGGAGAGGGGTAAAGGTAGGAAGAGAGAGAGAATCTTAAGCAGGCTCCATACTCAGTGTAGAGTCCAAAGCTGGGCTCGATCCTGCTGGGAATGGCCAGCAAACCCTGCGCTGATGGGAGAAGGATTAGTCCACACTTTGCTAAGAAGGAGAGGAGAAGGCATGGGGTCAGTGTTCACAGACGAAGAACCCCGTTCGCCTCACTCATACTCTCATTTATGGCAGTGTCAGGCCAATCACAAATCTCAGCTGACTTGTTGTGTACAGAGGGCGTATAACATTTCAGGCTTGCAAAAACAAAGGGTGCCTGACTTAAAGGTGAATAATCACAAGAGACTAATCAAATCAGAGATGTAAGGCAAGCATATTATTTTGCTAAACTTTGTATGCAATGTATAGATAAGTGAGTTCCCTGAGGACTGCAGAAATGCCTGGGAGAGCTGGACCTGGGCATGGGCCTTCCCCGTAGTCAGGCCTTCAGCATTCCAAGAAACCCACACCCCTCCCAGGCTTAACTGCGCCCCACCAGAAATCTCTGTGTTACATTTTAGCTAGCCGACATTGGACATTGTGTATAGTGTGTAATCTCGTCATCGTCAGTAATAACCCCAACCCTGGGACCCTGATGAGCCAAAATTAAGAGTCAGTTGTTCAACCCACCGAGCCACCCAGGTGCCCCAGTAGTGGTTAGCTCTTACTGATCGTGCTCTTCACATCTTGAGCCTCCAGATTCTAGCACACAGAAGGCACAGGTCTGGCCCTTCATTCTTCTTAGCATCAGCAAACATTTATGGAGCTCAAAGATCCTGATCTGTGATCCTTGGCCACAAGCACTGCCATTACCCATACCATCTTGGCTTTGTGTCCATATTTGAACTGAGGATCTTGAGTAATATTTCCAGAAAAGTTAGGATTATTTCACTGATGATAGCTATAAGGATGATGTTAAGGAAAATTAACTATTTTCAGTATAATTCTCTTAGTAGGAAGGGATGTCAGAGGACACAGCCGTATCCTTCTACTTCTGTTTCTTGGTGATGCTTTAAAAAATAGAGTACGGGGGTGGGGGTGGGCACCTGGGTGGCTCAGTTGGTTAAGTGTCCGACTTCAGCTTAGGTCATGATCTCATGCTTTGTGGGTTCAGCACAGAGCCCCGAGTCAGGCTCTGTGCTGACAGCTCAGAGTCTGCAGCCTGTTTCAGATTCTGTCTCTGGCTCTCTCTGCCCCTCACCTGCTTGTGCTCTGTCTCTGTCTCTAAAATAAATAAACATAAAAAATTAAAAAAAAAAATAGAATACGGGGGATCTCCTAGATCTCTCCCAATTAGGGTCCATGAGTTTACTTTGTCCAGCCAGCCAGATTGTAAGTTTCTTGAGGACAAGAATCTTATTCTTCAGCTCTGTATCAGCCTGACCTGTGGTGGGTGATCAAAAAAAAAAAAAAAGTTATGAAAATTTTCAAATAAAACTACAAAGAATGGTACAATGAACATTCATATAGTCACCACTAATTTCAACAGTTGTTAACATGTTGCCATATTTTCCTTATCTATCTCTTTAACTGGATAGATTTAGATAGAGGTTTCTTTTTGCTAAATCATATGAAGTAAATTACAGATGTTGTGACAGTTTACCACAACATATTTAATCATACATTGCCAAAAACTGGACATCCCCACAATGCTTCTGTCATACTAACAACGTTAACAATGATTCTCTGCTACCCATCAAAAGATACCCAAGTGATTCCCATATAATAGCCAGTCTACATTTAAATTTTTATACTTGGCCCAAGAATAGCTTTTATAGCTTTTTTTTTTAAACCAACCTTCCTTCCTTCCTTCCTTCCTTCCTTCCTTCCTTCCTTCCTTCCTTCCTTCCTTCCTCTCTTTCTGTCAGATGAGTAGTGTGCTAAGGTTGTAACAGGATTTGAGGAAGGCACATGTCATAACAGTATAAACAGTCATCACACTTAATGAACTAAAGGATCATCTGTCTCATTTTTTAAAATGTTTATTTATATTTGAGAGAGAGACAGAAACAGTGCACAAGCAAGGGAGGGTTAGAGAGAGACGGAGACAGAATCTGAAGCAGGTTTCAGGCTGTGAGCTGTCAGCACAGAGCCCGACGTGGGGCTCAAACTCACAGGCCTTGAGACCATGACCTAAGACAAAGTTGGACGCTTAACCAGCTGAGCCCCCTAGGCGCCCCCTGTCTCTTTTAATGTAGAAAAGCTCATCTCTTATCTTTTCTCGTAACACTTTTTAAAGAGGTAAGACTAATTGTCTTACATAAGGTTCTACATTCTGTAATCTAGTTTAACCTTCTGGACTTACTTGCTTCCTTTTGGTGGTGTTTCACTTGTTAGGTCCCTAATATTTCCTGTAAACTGGACATTAGATCTAAGGGCTTGATGGGATTGTATTAAATATTCTTTTTTTTAAATGTTTATTTTTGAGAGAGAGAGAGACAGACAGGGCAAGTGGGGAATGGGCAGAGAGAGGAGGACAGAGGATCGGAAACAGGCTCTGCACTGACAGCAGTGAGCCTGATGTGGGGCTCAAACTCACGAACTCGCAAAGTGTGAGATCATGACTATAGCCAAAGTCGGACGTTCAGCTGACTGAGCCACCCAGGTGCCCCAGATTGTATTAAATATTCTTGGCGAAAGTACTTCATAGGTGATACAATACATAAGTAAATGTTAACTAGATGAGGTGGGACTGGCCCAGATTGGCAGTCCTTATATTCAGGTTTGTTAGTTCTGAACTGGGATACGGCAGGAAACAAAAAACAGAGCAGGCTCTGGTTAGGAAAACATTTTTCCTTCCCCTCAGGGCTCAGTCTCCTCTGAGAATCTCATTTTTAACCATTCTCTTTCTCTTGTTTGCTTTCTTTCCAGAATCCCAGCTGGCTACTGTTTTGTAGAATTCGCAGATTTGGCCACAGCCGAGAAGTGTTTGCATAAAATTAATGGGAAACCCCTTCCCGGAGCCACACCTGTAAGGACACATAGATAATGATGATGTTGCCATTTTTATTGTCCTCGATAACTATCATTTATTGAATCCCTACTGTATACTTACGTTATTTTATTTAATCCTATAAAAACCCTGAACAGTAGGCGTCGTTATCTTTGACAGACCAGGAAACGGAAGCTCAGGGAAGTGGAATAACTTGCCCGAGGCAACGCAGGTAGTAAGTGCAGAGCCAGGATGCAAACTGAAGATTGGTTGCCTCTAGAATCCGTGCCCTTTGTACTGGCGCCGATGCCTCCCTTCACGGAAGACGTGAAACCCTAGCCCCTCTGCCTGACTGAGAAACTAGAACAGGCTGGCGGCAGTGAGGACACATTTCAAGAGAGTTACATTCTGCTCTTCCCACAGTTACTTAGCTTACAGCTGCACCAAGCGGGCACACCTGGGCTCATAGAACCATGGAGCTGGCAGTGCCCTTAGCGATCATCCGTGCAACCCCCCCATTTTATACAGCAGAAAAAACTGAGGCTTAGAGAGGGGGAGATGTTTTGGCCAAGGTAATTTATTTCAGTTTTTTTCAAATATTGTTTGACTCTTGAAACGCCCTTCTCTGTCTTAGTTTGTTTGTTTTTAAATCTCTAGGCAAAACGTTTTAAACTGAACTATGCCACTTATGGGAAACAGCCAGATAACAGGTAAGTGTAGGGTAACCCCAAGGTAGCTTCAAGCCCCAGGAAATGTCTAAATAGAGACAAGATGCATCACTGTGCTGGGCTCTACCAAAGAGGTGGTTGGGGAGCCAGGTTTGGTCCACTTTGCCTTCCTCCTGAAGGATGACTCCCTCCCCTTGCCCGCTGGTGCTTCTTGCAAAGACCCATGTATTCTTTTTTTTTTTTTTTTTAATGTTTTATTTTTGAGAGAGAGAGAGAGAGAGAGAACGTGACCAGGGGAGAGGCAGAGAGAGAGGGAGACACAGAATCTGAAACAGGCCTCAGGGTCTGAACTGACAGCACAGAGCCCAACATCGGGCTCGAACTCACAAACTGAGATCATGACCTGAGCCGAGACGGACGCTCAACCTCCCGAGCCACCCAGGTGCCCCAAGACCCGTGTATTCTATTTGGACCTGCGTCTAGCTTTCCACCCTGTTACCCATAGTAGAGATGTTTTATTCAGTAAGAATTGACCTGTTGTAACAACATAAATGGTTCAGCTTCAGCCTTTCAGGGTGCTGTTCAAAAGCTTTAAAACTGTATCAAGAGCTTTAAAAAGATTTGCACCCCCTGACACTGTAATTCTACTTTTCAGAATTTATTCATGGATGTGTGCAAAGATTAGCCTCAAAAGTGTTTATTGAAATATTCCATACAAGGGGGGAAAATTGGAGAAACCCCAGATAATCTAATAATAGAGAAAGTGGTTTAAATGATAGTATGTTTATTAATTGGAAGGTTATGTATCAATTAATAAGTCACTGTAGCAAAATAGGACATGTGAAGATATTGGTAATATGTTAAAAGTAAAAAAATGCTAGAAACAAAATGAGTTATACCCAAGTTTTGTAAATTCAAAAAGAAAGGCCAAAGGAAAAAAAAAAAGACAAAAATATAACAGAATGTTCATAGTGATTACCTTTGAGTGGTTGGGCTGTTGGTAGTTTTATTTTTCTTTTGTCCTTTTGTGTATTCTGATTTTATGTTTTTATTTTTTTAATATTTATTTGAGAGAGAGAGAGAGAGAGCTCGCATGTGCGCGCGTGCAAATTGGGGAGGGGCAGAGAGCGAGGGAGACCCAGAATCCAAAGCAGGCTCCAGGCCCCGAGCTGTCAGAACAGAGCTGGACACGGGGCTTGAACTCACAAACCACAAGATTATGACCTGAGCCGAAGTCAGACGCCCAACCTACTGAGCCACCCAGGTGCCTCTTGTGTATCCTGATTTTAAAGAAGGAATATGTATCATACTTGAACTAAGAAAATAATAATGAGTTTACATGTTTGATTTTTTTTTTCAGATTTTTATTTTTAAGTAATCTGAACTTGAACTCACAGCCCAGAGATCAAGAGTCACACACTCCACTGACTGATCCAGGCAGATGCCCCTGATTTTTTCTTTTACTAATTTTTCTAGAACAGAGGAGCCTGGGGTGGCTCACTCAGTGAAGCGTCCAACTCTTGATTTTGGCTCAGGTCATGATCCCTACCTAGGTCGTGGGATTGAGCCCCGCATCGGGCTCCATGCTGAACACAGAGCCTGCTTGGGATTCTCTCTCCCTCCCCTCCCTCTCTCTCTCCCTTTCTCTTCTCTACTCCTTCCCCCTTCTCCCATTTGCACTCTATCTCTCTAAGATAAAACAGAATAAAATAGAATAAAATAAAATAGGAGCATCTGGATGGCTCAGCTGGCTAAGGGTCCAACTCTTGATTTTGACTCAGGTCATGATCTCACAGTTTGTGAGATCAAGCCCCATGCTGAACTCTGGGCTGACAGCTTAGAGCCTGCTTGGGACTCTCTCTCTGTCTGTCTGTCTCTCTGCCTGCCCCTGCCCAACGCTTGTGCACCCTTTCTCTCAAAATAAATAAACTTTAAAAATATATATTTAGAATAATAGAGGTTGACAAGATGTGACCTGACTTATGTCACCTGCAAGCTATAAATGGTTTTTATACTTTTAAAGGATTGTGAAAACAGAAAAAGCAACAGAGACCGTAGTTACCCACAAAGTTTAAATTTTTACTGTCTGGCACTTTACAGAAAATGTTTGCTGACGCATGTTTTAAAAGCTCAGGAATTTCATCCTAGCCAGGCTTTCCGTCTTTAGGACATAAGGTCCATTTCTCATTCTCTGTCTTTCACTGTTTCAATTAAAAATATGCAGCGAGGGGCACCTGGGTGGCTCATTCGGTAGAGCACACAATTTTTGATCTTGGGGTCATGAGCTCAAGCCCCATGTTGGGCATAGAAATTACTTTAAAAAAAAATGCAGTGAATACAGAACGTGTAGTTTTCTCTTTTGAGCTCCTCTGACTGGGTACCCCCATCTGCACTCCTGTAATACTTGAAGCCAGATGGACTTTGTTCTTTGAGTAAAGGACTTAGGACAGGAGGCTGCCTCCGTAACTCTTCCTCCAGGACTGCCAAATGCAACAAATTCGGACCAGGTTAAGGGCCTGTCAGATGTGCTGTTCCCTCAGAAGGCCCAGGAGAGGTTTACCCAGAATGGGCCAAAAGAGCTCGTTAGAACAGAGGTTTTGGTATGTGTCTCTGAATCTTGTTTTCTCCTCTCAGCCCTGAGTACTCCCTGTTTGTGGGGGACCTGACCCCAGATGTGGATGACGGCATGCTGTATGAATTCTTCGTCAAAGTCTACCCCTCCTGTCGGGGAGGCAAGGTGGTTTTGGACCAGACAGGCGTGTCTAAGTAAGACCTCAGCGGTTACTGATGCCCACCCCATGCCAGCATTTGTCTCTTGGAGGCGTTAGAGCAAGGCCATGGAGCGCGGTGGTTCAGAGCACGGGCTCTGGAGCTGGACGGTCTGATGTGAGCCCTGGCTCCAATACTGGCTGGGGATAATGTGGTCAACAGCCACCGTACCTCTGACCCTGTTTCCTCATCTGTGAAACAGATGCTAATTGTTAATATCTGCTCATAGGGCTGATGTCACAGATACATGATGTGATATCAATAAAGCAATAGGATAGGCTTTATAGGTGTTTGTTGTCTTATTTATTACTGTCACTTCAAAAGTGGAAAAACCTCAAGAAAGCCTTATTCTTGATGAGAGTAATAGTTATAAGCATGAGCTTGAGTTGCAAGCTTGGGACCTGCATCTGGATCCTGATTCTCCAGTGATGTTGGGCAAGTTATGCAACCCCTCTGACTTTGATTCCGTCCTCAGTAAAATGCATATACCACTGTTATCTAATTGTTGGGCAGTTTGACGAGATAATACTGGGCAAATGCTCGGCACAGTGCTGGGAAATAAAAAGTGCTCATGAAATGTTCGCTCTCATTCGTTGATCCCCCAAGTAGAATATGAGTCCAACAGACCAAGAACCTTGTCTGCTTAGGACTGCTGAGCCCCAGTGCCTAACGCCATACCTGGCGAACAGGGCAGATGCAGGATGTCTTTGCTCAGTGAACGTCTACAGCTGTTATTACTACCATAATGATGATAATGGAAATAGTGTTTCCAGTAGATTGGGAGGGAAGCCGCTGTGTGGGAAGGAGCCCCATCATGAAGGCGTGGAGGGGAACGGTGAGCAAAAGCAGGGATCCCCCCGGATCTCAGGATCCTCCAGCACTGCAGTCTCGAATTGCTCTACCTGCAGCACGCCTCCACTGATGGGGCTCTCATACCTTCCTACAGAGTTTGAGGGACTCTGTCTCTCTTTTCTGTTCTTAGACTTCACCTTCATCCCATTTGTGATCTAAATAGTGTGTCTGCTTTTGTCTCCTACAGGGGCTATGGTTTCGTGAAATTCACAGATGAACTGGAACAGAAGCGAGCTCTGACCGAGTGCCAAGGGGCAGTTGGCCTGGGGTCTAAACCAGTTCGGCTGAGCGTGGCGATCCCTAAAGCGTGAGTCGTGCGCCAGCGGGAAGGTAGAGGGCCCTCTGGACTGGTGCCAACCTGGACACTCCTCGTCTGCTTGGTGATGATGGGAGTTTCCGCATGCCGGGTGGGAGACTGCAGGGAGGCATAGTTTAGGTCACAGATAACGAGCGCCTGTTACTTGCCAGGCTCTGTGCTGGGCATTGAAAATGAACCAGTACCCTGCCCCTCCAGAAGCCTACAGGTGGGAAGGAGCCCTGACGGGTGAAGGCACATGCATTCAGACATGGCTGGTAGCAGTGCTGGGAAAGCAGTTGGGCTCTGCAGACTCCGTGTTCGTGCTCTTGGCCTGGTAGTGTCACCATTAGAGATTTATCCACAGAACTGGTCAGAATTGAGCAGAAGGAAAAAAATCATATCCAATTTTAGCTATGAGAATAGCTAAGAGTTAATGACCCAAGCACTACAGAATATTATTTATGTCACTATCATCCCTGTCATGCCAGGCAGAGAGCCCTTCTTCCCTTACAACTCCAAGCAGGTTTTTCACTTAGAAAACACTGCTTTCTGCATAGGATCTTCTGTCCTTTGGCCAAGACAGAGGTTCTCAACTGGGGACACTTTTATCCCACAGTGGGACATTGGCAACACCTGGAGATAATTTTGGTTGCCATAACTTGTGGAGGAGGGCATCTAATGAGTGGAGGCCCGGGATGCTACTAAACGTCATACAATGCACAGGACCATCCTACAGTGCGCAGGCCGGCCCCACACCAAAGACTTGTCTGCCCCGCCCTAGGTCAATAATGTGGAGGCTGAGGGAGTCCGTGCCAGGAGTGGAAGAGTGGCTACATTCTTGGGGCAGAACTTCCAAATGGCCAGGCTTGGCTTGGCTTGGCTTGGCTTTTCTCTTTTCTTTCCTTTTTCCATTGGGTTCTAGTCCTAGGCTGCCAGTGTTCTTTCTTTCTTTCTTTCTTTTTTAATGTTTATTTATTTTTGAGACAGAGACAAAAGTGTGAGGCAGGGAGGGGCAGAGAGAGAGGGAGACACAAAATCTAAGCAGGCTCCAGGCTCTGAGCTGTCAGCACAGAGCCTGATGCGGGGCTAACCTCACAAACCATGAGATTATGACCTGGGCCAAAGTTGGAGGCCTAATTGACTGAACCACCCAGGTGCCTCTCTTTCTTTCTTTTCCTTTTTTTTTTTTTAATGTTTCATTTATTTTTGAGATAGCCTAAGTGGGGGAGGGGCAGAATGAGAGACAGGGTCTGAAGTGGGCTCTGTGCTGACAGCAGTGACCCAATGTGGGGCTTGAGCTCATGAACCGTGAGATCATGACCTGAGCCAAAATTGGGCACTCAACTGACCGAGCCACCAAAGTGCCCCTAAATGGCCAGGTTTTTCAAAGCAGCAAAAGATTTGGAGGTTCTTTGCAGCTTAACTGTATTTAATACATCGAAGATCAGTTTGAGTGATTTCCCCCCAAAATATTATTAGTTCTGCACTCTACTATATAAAACATTACAGAAAATATTTAAAAGAAATAAATTTCCTCATTACCCAAAATAACTAATTATGATTTCTGATTTCCAGGCTTCTCCATAGATATCCACAATATATACATACGCACTCCATGTAGATCAGTTTACATGTGGTAGATTTATTTCTTTATTCATTTTTAAATTTTTATTATTATTTTTTTAAAGTTTACTTTTTTATTTTGAGAGAGAAAGAGAGCACTTGTGAGGGAGAAGGAGAGAGAGAGAGAGAGAGAAAGAGAGAGAATTCCAAGGAGGGTCTGAGCCACCAGCGTGGAGCAGGACAAAGGGCTGGAGCCCATGAACCATGAGATCATGACCTGAGCTGAAACCAAGAGCTTGATGCTTAAGGAACTGAGTTGTCCAGGCACCCAATCTTTATTCATTTTTTTAAAATGTTTATTTATTTATTTTGAGAGAGAGAGAGAGTGTGTGTGCCCACAAGAGAGCAGGGGGAGGGGAAGAGAGAGAGGGAGAGGGAGAATCTTAAGCTGACTCCATACCCAGCTCAGAGACCTACATGGGGCTTGATCTCACGACCATCAGATCATGACCTGAGCAGAGATCAAGAGTCAGATGCTTAACCAACTGAGCCACCCAGGTGCCCCTCTTTATTCATTAAAAAAAATTTTTTTTGTTTGTTTATTATTGAGACAGAAACAGCATGAGTGGGGGAGGAGCAGAGACAGAGGGAAACACAGAATCCAAAGCAGGCTCCAGGCTCTGAGCTGTCAGCACAGAGCCTGACGCAGAGCTCAAACCCACAGACTATGAGATCATGACCTGAGCTGAAGTCGGACACAACCGACTGAGCCACCCAGGCGCCCCTCTCTATTCATTTTTAATTACAGTAACAGTGCTCATTCTTTTTTTCCCTATATACATATATACATATACACATTCCCTTTCTCACATAGCTCTGCAATTCCCACCATAATATTTTTAATAGCTTCAAGGTATTTTGACTGTATATTCTGTCTCAAGGTTACTCAGATGTTGATGGTGTTGGTTGTTTTTAATGTATTACCATTTATTCAGTCAACAATAACTGAGTTCCTACAACTCTGCAGGCACTGATCTAGACTTTGGAGTTGTAGCTGTAAACAAGAGAAGCAAAGTGCCTTCTGCAAGGAGGTTATGTTCTGTTCCATTTCCTGGTTGATCATTGTCAGACTTTGGTGCCTGCCTCTAGGGAAGCGCCCTCAAGCCCTGGGAATCAAGGGTGGTAAGAGTTCCCTTTGAGAGTTCATCTGTAAGAGCTGAGTGTGGAAAAACAGAACAGAAATGTGCAGACCCAGGCCAAGGAGACAACCTTCAATTATGTGAACGTATCAGGAGGGTGGCAGACTCCTGGGAAACGTGGCAGGGTAACCATGGAGGAGAGCGTTAGCAGTTTCCAGCCTCACGCTGGGCAGGGAGAGGAAGTGTCTGCCATTAGACTTCATCAGGAGGTGATGCTAAGACGGTCAGACATGGAATTGCCTCACTGCTCTAGCCGAGTCCTGCTCACCAGGCAGACGTTGCGGTCAGAAGGAACTTGAGCTCATTCAGACTTTGAGATTTGTGGTTCCTGTGACAGGATTGCTGTGGTAGGTCACCTCCTGCTTATGCCTCGGTTTCCTCTCCTGGCTTCACTGCAGAGATCGAATGCACTGATCATGAGGACACAAGTGCATTCCACACCACGTGACAGTTAACGATTCTCCTTATAAGTCAGGTGGCGTGGTGGTGTGAGCCTCTGCCTCCTTACGATTCGCGTGCACTTATGAGTCTGGCTCTTAGGAGTGTGATGACTCTGGAAGCACGTTGCCATGTTGGTCTTTTGATTCCTCCCACCTAGGACTGCTGGTCGTACCCCAGGCCTGTCTCGTAAGCCTACTCACAGATGATTTTGTATATTTTTGAAAGCAGTGGATCTTTTGCAAGCTTGACATTCTTTTTTTTTTTTTTTTAGTTTTACTATTATTTTTTTTAAATGTTTTTGAAAAAATATAATTTTTACAATATTTTCAACTTAAACACTATTCACACTGAACACGTATGGCAGCTTAACCTACCCAAGTATGAAGTTTAAGAAGCCAAAACCGTTCTAGCTTTGTTAAAAGAAAAGTTGTGCCGCAGACCATTGTAGTGATGGCTAAGAAAGCAAGGAAAAGCACCACTCAAATCATCTGTTACAATTTCTTTGTTCAAGTGATTTATGGTGGGTCAAATGTTGCACTTCACATAGGCATGGTTCTGATGCAGTGACTCTTCAGAAGACGCAGTTCTCAAATTATATACTTCCTCAGCTATAACATTAGGAGAATTCACCATTTCTTATGTAATAACATACCATAAAAGCCAGGGCTAGTTCTCATCGTGAGCATTACCTTATAACCTCAGTAACCAAAGACATACTTGTGTATAATGAATTATTTCAAATTAACAAGGCCTTCTTCAGAAAAAGGAAATTCTTCTTTTTTTTTCTGATGTTTTATTTTTGAGAGAGAGAGAGAGAGACAGTGTGAGGAGGAGAGGGTCAGAGAGAGCGGGAGACACAGAATCCGAAGCAGGCTCCAGGCTCTGAACTGTCGGCACAGAGCCCGACGCGGGGCTCAAACCCATGAACTGCGAGATCATGACCTGAGCCGAAGCCAGACGCTCAACTGACTGAGCCACCCCCGGAAATTCTTCTTGATAGTGACAAATGCATATTTAAGTCTGAACTGAGAAATTTGCCTAACAACCTGAACTTAAATGTACTCATTAAAAAAAAGAAAGTTTAGACATTAACAATGTTCACTAACCCTAAGGGACCAGTTTAGCATCAAAAAAGGCCATTCCCTAAGATTTAGAGGTCATTTTAATTTGGTGCTTTGTTACAACTTGACTGGTGCTTCTTTCCTCGCTGTCTTCACATCTAGCCATGGGACCAGTTCTATTTTCAGTAAATGTTTGACAGCTTATTACTTAATAACAGTCTCAGCACTTTTATTAAGCATGCAAGACTAACAAAACTTTGGCAATGCGTAAGTAACACAGTGACAAGAGAGAGCTTTTACAATGAAGTCTTCTAATACTGCTTTCCCAGTGTGGAAATTGTGCTACATCCACCAAAAGAGGACCCCGTCTACTCAGATATTTTCGTACTTCACCCCAGGAACAAACTCCTTTGCATTTGCATTCAGATTGCATTTGACCACAAGATCTTCCAGAGAAGAGCCGTCACTGATAACAAAGCCATTAAATTGGTCTTGGATTTGGTCCATAGTTTGTGGGAGATCTTGAGCCAGAATAAACCACTCATGTTCCTCTTCTTCTTCCAGCATTTCTTGGAAATAGCGTTCAATAAATTCTTCCCATAACTTCTCTTCTATTTGTCCGTTGAATTCCTCTTCATTTTCCATCCACATGTACTCTGCAAATGGATTGTCATCTTCATGAGAATGACCATTCGTAATGACATCTTCATCGATGCTGCTTGGGCCAGTACTGCTGTGACTTGGATCTTTCATGGTTGGCGTTAGTTGTTGTTTTTAACCCAGTGCACGGGAGCGGGGATGGCAGCCAACGAATCCACTCGACCTCCGTGGATCTCCACAGGCTGCAAGCTTGACATTCTGTCTTTGATTAGTGGTGGCTACAGTAGCCATGCAAGCAGAAGAAAGCTGTCCCCTGAGCCTGGGCCTCGGCCCTGATTTGTGAGTGCAGGATATAGGAGCCTGGCAAGATGTCTCACATCTGTCAGAGCAGGTGCTGTAGGTAATGGTGTGGTGTTCAGAGTGTGAGCCTTGGAGCTAAATTTGGTTCCAGTCCTAGGTGTGGCCTTGGGTAAGTCACTGAATCTTTTAGAGGCTCAGTAATCTCATCTGTATAATGGGAATAATACATAGTAGCTCTACTAAAGGGTTGTGTGGGACTTTAGATAGGAGACTGTATATGAAAACCAACAGGCCCAAATCCCGAGTACCTACTCCATAAACGGTAGCTGTGATACCTACTCCATAAACGGTAGCTGTGACTACAGTGGTGACGCTAAGGCTACACACACGCTTGTGTGTGTGTGTGTGTAAAAGAGGGGATTAGACATTTTGTAGTTTGGAAAGCTTCTTGGATCATCCTAAATCCAGATTTTCCAGGCCATGTTCACCTGTGCCTTTGTGGGTGGCAGAAAAAACAGCCCCCCAAGATCTTGAGGACAAGTCAGTACTTACAAGATTTGCTAAGAGAGATAAACCTAACCCTCCTGACTGTAGGGGCACCTGGGTGGCTTAGTCAGTTAAGCATCTGATTCTGATTCTCAGTTTGGGCTCAGGTCCTGATCTCACAGTTTTGTGAGTTCGAGCCCCATGTCGGGTTTTGTGCTGACAGAATGGAGCCTGCTTGGGATTCCCTCTTTTCCTGCTCTCTCTGTCCCTGCCCGACTCATGCTGTCTCTCTCTCTCTCTCTCTCTCTCCAAATAAATAAATAAACTTTAAAAATAAAAACAAAAACAAACCTCCTGACTGTAAAGCCTGGGCTCTGGGGCGAGACTGCCTGGGTGTGGGTTTCCTATTAGCTTTGTGGCTTTGGACAAATTATGTGGCCTGTCTGTACCTCAATTTCCTCATCTAAAATAGAAATAATGTGGGGCACCTGGGTGGCTCGGTGGGTTGGGCGTCTGACTTTGGCTCAAGTCATGATCTTGCAGTTTGTGGGTTCGAGCCCCACATTGGGCTCTGTGCTGACAGCTCAGAGCCTGGAGCCTGCTTCAGATTCTGTCTCCCTCTCTGCCCCTCCCCCACCCGTGCTCTGTCTCTCAAAAATAAATTAATTAAAATTTTTTAAATAAAATAGGAATAATGTATTGTTATTGCATGGGTTGTTGTGGGATTTGGATGAGTTGATCTGTATAAAGCACTTAGAACAGTCCCTGGCCACGTAGTAAGCGTTCTGGAAACGTTTGTCTACATTTGTTTGTTTTTGTTTCTTTCTTCATTTAAGGAGCCGTGTGAAGCCAGTGGAATATAGTCAGATGTACAGCTACAGCTACAACCAGTATTACCAGCAGTACCAGAACTACTATGCCCAGTGGGGCTATGACCAGAACACAGGCAGCTACAGCTACAGCTACCCCCAGTACGGCTACACGCAAAGCACCATGCAGGTAACTGTGGTTCGGCAGACCTGGTCCTCTTGGGTGTGTCGTCCTCCAGCACGCCATTGGTAAGGGTGGCAGCTTGGACTTCAGAAAAAATGGGAAAGAGGAAGCAACTGAGTTCCTCTTGTTAAAAATAAGGCCTCCCGGCCTTTGGGCCAGGAGTTGGCGCTGCTTCTCATCCCCTCTCTGGTCTCTTGGCAGACGTACGAAGAAGTCGGGGACGACGCTTTGGAAGGTAAGAAAGGAGTTTTGCTCACTCGTTTTCTGTCCTCTGTCAGCCGTTGTCGGGTGACTCGCTCTGTGGCTGGCGCTGTGCCCATAGCTAGATGCTGAGGAGTGCGATGTGGAGTCGGCTCTGAGGAAATTGCCTCTGGTGAGAGAACCAGCGCCTGCATAATTACAGTAAGAAGTGAGTGGGTCCCCCAGTGGAGTCTGTTTAGGTCCCAGGGAGCCCAGAGGGAGCAGCTCAACAGGGGAGAGAGCGGGTCACTCCCTAGACGCAGGCCATTCAGCCCTCAGATGTAGGTCTCCAGCAAAAGTAGTGCCTTGTATTTGTTTGATGGTTTGTAAAATTCATTTTTTTATTTCGTTTGAATATTTTTTTCTATATGTATTACATTTTTCCCTCATTTTTTAAAAAGTTTATTTATTTATCTACATAATCTCTACCCCCAATGCGGGGCTTGAACTCATGACCCTGAGATCAGGAGTCACATGCTCACTGATCCAGCCAGCAAGGTGCCCTTCTCATTTTCAAGTAATAGTTACTTACCATTGAAAATTTGGAAAATACAGTAACATATTAGGAAGAAACTGAAAATCACCCCCATCTTGCAACTTGGTAATAGCCATTATTTTTTTTTTAATTAAAAGCATTTATTGTAATTTTTACTGAATTTAACAGAAGAAAAAGGAAAGTAAAACTGAAGGAATTGCTAGCCTTCAAACAAATGATTTTTCAAAGGAAATATTAATACTTAAAGGATTCTCTAAGGTTTTAAAAAATTATGAAAAAAATTTTCAACATGTTTTTGAACAGATGTTAAGGTTTTTTTTCAAGTTTATTTATTTATTTTGAGAGAGACAGACATAGTTCGAGTGGGGGAGGAGCAGACAGAGAGAGAGTGAGAGAGAGAATACGAAGCCACGAGATCACAATCTGAGCCGAAACCAGGAGTCGGATGCTTAACCAACTGAGCTGCCCAGGCACCCCCCTGAATAGATGTTGAGTTTTAAGGAAGTAAACTCTTCTGGGTGGCTCAGTTGGTTAAGTGTCCAACTTCCGCTCATGATCTCATCGTTCGTGGGTTCAAGTCCTGCTTCCGGCTCTGTGCTGTCAGCTCAGAGCCTGGAGCCTGCTTCAGATTCTGTGTCTCCCTCTCTCTGTCCCTCCCCGCCTCACACTCTGTCTCTGTCTCTGTCTCTGTCTGTCTCTCTCAAAAATAAATAAACATTAAAAAAATAAAGTAAAATTTAAGCAGTCATAAATATCAATTAAAATTGATTTCTAAGTAAACAAAACTTTATTTCAAGGTATAGAAAGACTCAGCGTTTAAAATTTTAGTCTATTTTGGGGCACCTGGGTGGCTCAGTTGGTTAAGCGTCTGACTTCAGCTCAGGTCATGATCTCACAGTTCGTGGGTTCTAGCCCCGCGTCGGGGGGACAGCTCAGAGCCTGGAGCCTGCTTCGGATTCTGTGTCTCCCTCTCTCTCTGCCCCTCCCCCATTCATGCTCTGTTCCTCTTTGTCTCAATAATAAATAAACATTAAAAAATTAAAAAAAAAATTAAGTCTATTTTGAGGACTATTCCTTAAGAGAAGGTCATAGGGAAAATGGGATCTGTAAGCAAAATATCCTTTAAAGAACATATCTCCTTCGGGCAAAGAACAAAGTTGTCTGCTTCTTGGCTTTTTTGTTTTGTTTTGTTTATTTATTTATTTTGACGTGGTGGAGCAGAGAGAGAGAATCCCAAGCAGACTCGCTGTCAGCACAGAGCCCAGACGTGGGGCTCAAACTCATAAACTATGAGATCATGACCTGAGCTGAAATCAAGAGTTGGACATTTAACCAACTGAGCCATTCAGGTGCCTCTTCTTAGTTTTTTAAAGCAGTTGCACATATATGCAGGCATCTGAATCCAAAAGCAGTGACCTTGGGGTTGGGCAGGGCAAAACCCAGGAGCTCCAGTTGGCATATAGGGAACTGATGGCCCAAGTAGTCTGCTCGAGCTCACCCAGTGAGTTAGGGCCAGAGTCAGGCCTGGAGTCCTTGTCTTTCTGTATTCTGTATTCAGTCCCTGACTGTTCCCTCCAGGAAATACTGTGATTTTTTTATTTTGTTTGCTTTTGTTTTTTTGTTTAATTTTTTTTACATTTATTTATTTTTTGAGAGATAGAGTGAGACAGAGCATGAGCAGGGAGGGTCAGAGAAAGAAGGAGACATAGAATCTGAAGCAGACTCCAGGCTCTGAGCAAGCATTCAGCACAGAGCCCGACGCGGGGCTTGAACCCACCAACCGTGAGATCATGACCTGAGCCGAAGTCAGACACCTAACCGACTGAGCCACTCAGGTGCCCCTGTTTGCTTTTGTTTTTAAGAGAGAATATTAACCTGATAATATGTGTATAACTCCTTAGAATTTTCCAGTCTCTTTCTCATCCATTAGTAATATAATAATATCAACATTAAAAAAAATTTTTTTAATGTTTGTTTATTTTTGAAGGAGAGAGAGACAGTGTGATCAGGGAAGGGGCAGAGAGAGAGACACACACACACACAGAATCCAAAGCACACTCTAGGCTCTGAGCTGTCAGCACAGAGCTCAATGCGGGGCTCGAACTCACAAGCTGTGAGATCATGACCTGAGCCGAAGTTGGACGCTTAACCAACCAAGCCACCCAGGCACCCCTATATCAAATATATTTTGTGCCAGGCTCTGCTTCTTTTTAACACTATGATGGGTTGGTACCATTATAATCCCCAATCTACAGAAAAGAAGACTGAGGCTTGTGTAGTTAATAATAGCTAACAGTTACCAAGGTTTTACTATGTGCAGGACACTGTTCTAAGCACTTTACATTTATTAATGCAATTAAACTTCACAACAGTTTAGAAGTAAGTACTACAATTATTCTGGTTTTATAGATTAAAAAAAACTGGGTTAGAGGGATCAGATTACTTGGTCAAGGTCGGTATTGTAAATTGCAGCATACTAGCAAGAGACGGTATCACTCTTCGAACTGCTGCAGTCTTGCCCCGGACTCATTATCCCTGAGTTACGTGGCCTCCCAGTTCAACCTAATAACCACCCGGTGGGGGCGGGGGGGAGGGCACAGCAGGGATTGTGATCCTTCTTTTTCCCTTACTCTGCTTCAGTGAGCCAGGCCCTATCTTCCTAGTGAGGAGAGATGGGTGCTGTATTGCGCGTGGATCTATAGGCTTCCGCTCACACAAATGCCTGCCCTGATTGAGCTCTTTACTAAAATGTTCCTGTAAGCTGTTACCTACACTGAGTGGAAAAACCAGGCTGGTCACACTTTCATACAGTTTCCATAGGGAGTCTCGGTAAATTCTCAGACCTTCTTATAATTTAGATTAAAATTCCAAGAGAAAGGAAGATCCCTCTGGTTGCAGGAACAGGCACAGGACTTAATGTGAAAGGCACAGCACTGGTTTGGAAAAGGAAACAGACTTTTTTTTTATGTTTTATTTATTTTTGAGAGCAAGACAGTGCAAGTAGGGGAGGGGCATAGAGCGAGGGGGAGACACAGAATCTGAAGCAGGCTTCAGGTTCTGAGCTGTCAACAGAGAGCCTGATGCGGGGCTCAAACTCACAGACCACAAGATCATGACCTAAGCTGAAGGCAGACGCTTAATCAACTGAGCCACCCAGGTGCCCCCCAGATTTCACCCTTTTAAAGTATACAGTCCAGGGGTGCCTGGGTGGCTCAGTCGGTTAAGTGCCCAACTCTTGATTTCAGCTCAGGTCATGATCTTGCAGTTAGTGGGTTCAAGCCCCTGGTTGGGCTCTGTGCTAACAGCTCAGAGCCTGGAGCCTGATTCAGATTCTGTGTCTCCCTCTCTCTCTGCTCCTCCCCTGTTCGTACTCTGTGTCTCTCTCTCTCAAAAATAAATGAATTTAAAATAAAATATATAGTCCAATATATATATATATTAAGTTTTATTCATTTACTTAAAGCCTAAGAGGGGGGCGGGGGTGGGCAATAGTCACAAAGTTGTGCAGTCATTACCATTAATTCCAAAAGAAACTCTGAAGCCATTAGCAGTCACTCTCCATATGCCAGCCCCCTCCAGCCCCTGCCCAAACACTCATCTTCTTTCTGTCTCTTTGGATTTACCTATTCTGGGCTTTTTTTTTTTTTTTTTTTTAATTGGGCTTCATGCCCAGTGTGGGGCTTGAACTCATGACCCTGAGATTAAGAGAGACGTGCTCTACCCACTGTGCCAGCCAGGCACCCTAGGGCATTTTAAATAAATGGAATTTTGTATAATGTGTGGGCCTTTGTGAATGGCTTCTTTCACTTAGCATAGTGTAGCATGTGCCATTATTTCATTCCTTTTTATAGACAAATAATACTCCATTGTGTAGATAGCCATTCATTTTGTTGATAGACACTTGGGTTGTTTCCACTTTTAGTATTATGAATATACTACTAAAGAAAATTCAGGTATAAGTTTTTGTATGGACATAGAAAAGTTTTCATTACCTAGGGATGAAATTGCTGGATCCTATGGCAAACTCTATTTTTAACCATTAGAGGAACTGCCAAACTACTCTGAAAAGGCTGCAGCATTTTCTATTCTCACCAACAGCTTCTGAGGCTTCTAGGTTCTCCACTTCCTCACCAGTGGTTGTTACTATTTCATTACAGCCATGCTAGCGGGTTTCAAGTGGTATCTCTTTGTGGTTTTGATTTGCGCTTTCCTAATGGCTAATGATGTTGAGCACCTTCATGTGCCTATTGGCTGTGTGTGTGTAGATCTTTGGAGAAATGTCTGTCCGAATCCTTTGTCCATTTTTAAGTTCAGTCGTCTTTGTACATAGCCTTGTAAGAGTTTTATGTATCCTATTCTGGATACTAGTTCCTTGTCGGACTTACGATCAATTTGCAAATTATCCCATTCCAAGAGTATCTCTCTACTTTCTGGATAATGTCCTTGGAAGCACAAAAGTTAATTTCCATGAAGTTCAGTTTATTTATTTTTGTTTGTGGTTAAATGGTGTGTTATCTAAAAGGCATTGCTTGTTGATACCTGTTTTCTTCTAAGAGTTTATGGTTTTAGCTCATATTTAGGTCTTTGTCCCATTTTTAGTTAATTCTTGTGTAAAGTGTAAAGGGTCTAGCTTTATTCTTCTGTCTGTGGTTATCCAGTTGTCCCAGCACCATTTGTTGAAAAACTATTCTTTACCATTCAGTTGTCTGCTACCCTTTTAGAAAACCAACTCACTCTAAATGTACAGGTTGCATTTGGACTCTCAAATCTTATTCCGTTGACCTATATGCTTATCTTTGGGCCACTGCCAGTTGTTTTTTTGTTTGTTTTTTTACTGTCGCTTTGTATTAAGTTTTGAAATGGCGAAATCCTTGAACTTTCTTTTTCAAGATTGTTTTGGCTATCCTAGATCCTTTGCATTTCCTTTTTTTTTTTTTTTTAATTAAAAAAAATTTTAATGCTTATTTTTGAGAGAAAGAGCGTGAGCAGGGGAGGGGCAGAGAGAGAGGGAGACACAGAATCCAGCTATCAGCACAGAGTCCGACCATGGGGTTTGAACTCACGAACTGTGAGATCATGACCTGAGCCAAAGTATGACGTTTAACTGACTGAGCCACCCAGGCACCCCTTCTTTGCATTTCCATCTAAATTTTATGATGAGCCTCTCAATTTCTGCAAAACAAGGCAGCTGATTTTGATAGGGATTACACTGAACAATTTGGGGAATATTGCTGTCTAAAACAATATTGTGTCCCAATCCAAGTACATGGGTTGGCTATTTACTTAGGTCTTTCATTTCTCTAATTGTAAAGTAAGTGTTGTAATGAATGGGTGTGTTTGTGTATGTGCATTCTATTGTATTTTTGTGTATGTGTGTGCATTTTAAACCAACACAAGACTACAAGGAAAAGTATAAAATGTTACTAGTCATAGTGATTTTTTTAAACTTCTTTTATCACAGAAAAGTATGTAAAACAAGCATATAGTTTAATCTGAAATTATAAAGGAATTGCTTGTGAAACCTTTATTCAGGCAAGTAAAACACTGCCAGCCTCCAGAAGCTATCCTTCCTCCAGTCACAACCCTGCTAGGGGAAACTATTGTGTTGGTTTTTGTGATAATCATTTTCTTCTTTCTCTTTATAATCACCTAGATATGCATCCTTAAATAATATTGTTTAGTTTTGCCTGTTTTTTAAATTTATATAATGCAGTTGGTACTATATATAGTCTTGCTTTTTTCATTCAACACTCGCTGTTGTTTTTTTTTTTTTGACAGTTTGAACTCTTATTTTTTAAAGTTTATTTATTTATTTTGAGAGAGACAGTGTGAGTGTGGGAGGGGTAGAGAAAGAGGGAGAACCCCCAAACAGGCTCCCCCTGCCAGCACAGAACCCGACGCAGGGCCCAAACCCACAAACCATGAGATCATGACCTGAGCCAAAATCAAGAGTTGGACACTCAACCAACTGAGCCATCCAGCCACCCCATAAACTCTTTGAAAAAGTGTGAGCCTGGGGAGGGGCACAGAGAGAGGGAGAGAGTCCTAAGCAGGCTCCACACTGTCAGCACAGAGCCCGATGCGGGATTCAAACACAAACCGTGAGATCATGACCTGAGCTAATATCAAGAGTCAGATGCTTGGGGTATTTGGGTGCTCAGTCCATGGAGTATCCAACTTCGGCTCAGATCATGATCTTGCAGTTCTTGAGTTCGAGCCCAGCATCGGGCTCTCTGTTGACAGGTCAGAGTCTGGAGCTCTTCGGATATTGTGTCTCCCTTTCTCTACCCCTCCCCTGCTCATGCTCGGTCTCTTTCTCATAAATATTTTTTTAAATTAAAAAATATTAAAAAGTCAGATGCTTAACCGACTAAGCCACCCAGGCACCCCCTCACCGTTTTGTTTTGCTTTTTAATGAAATTCCAGTATAGTTAACATACAGTGTTAATTAGGTTCAGGTGTACGGCATAGTGATTTCAACAATTCTGTACATTCCTCAGTGCTCATTGTTGTCAGTGTAAAGACAGAGTCACCATTTGTGTATGTTGTATGCAGTTGTATGCAGCTGAGCTTCATTTTCATTGCTATGTAATGTTCCCTTTTAAGAACAGTGCTTTGGATTTAGTAATTTTGATCAGATTTCCAGAACCGAAAATTCCAATGACCACGCTGGGAAAGCCAGGGCACAGGAAGCCTAGAGATAAGAACGGGTATAAGAGCCACCATTATTTGAGTACTACCTACATGTTCCATTCTCAAAGTAGGTTCTATTTTCATCCTCAGAGGAAGCCTGCAAGGCTGTGGTATCCACCCCTGTGATGCATGAGGGACTCTGGCAGAGGACAGGGAACTTGCCGAGGGAGCGGGTAGTCCTGGGAGGAGGGAACAGAGCCCAAGTCTCCGAGAGCTTCTCTTGGCGCTCTGAACCCACTCTTGCTTTTCTTGCAGACCCCATGCCTCAGCTGGATGTGACGGAGGCCAACAAGGAGTTCATGGAGCAGAGTGAGGAGCTGTATGATGCACTGATGGACTGTCACTGGCAGCCCCTGGACACAGTCTCTTCAGAGATCCCTGCCATGATGTAGTCAGGACAAAGGACAAGCAGAAATGGACTGTGTGATTGGAGATGAGAGACTCCTTTTTTAACTGAAGTATTGGAAGAACTTTTACCTTTTTGGGAACGTTTTGTAAGATTTTAGTAATCAACTCTTCTGACTAGGACTATTCCTGCATCACTACTCCCGTCATTTGACAGCCTTTTGAGATTGAAAACCAAGGTGCCGTTAAACAAGGTTTTCCAATTTGTCTTCGAACAATTGTTCCAGGTAGGCGTATCTACACTCTTGAAGAATTTGGAGTTATCAACAAAGTGGATCACAGGATTTATTCAACGCAGGAGCCTTTCTCAGATGAGATACTTATCCTTGCCCCCTGTGAAGTCAGAATGCATTGATTACCTGCTGTTATGCCAAATGGCGGGTAGTGCTCATCTTCCATTTCAGGTACCCTTTGCCCCCACCCCCCAAGTTTGCTTTAAGTTTGGTGGCTAGGGAAGATTGAAGTTCCTTAGACATTCCAGCTGGGAAGGAGGCTGTGTGGCCTATGTGGTAGGAAGTCATGGAACCAGCTACATCTAGACCAAAAGGCCCAAGAGTTAGGGCATGCTCCAGGCGCAGGCCTGGCTTGGAGGGAAGCCTTTGTTGAGTGTTATTGGCATCTGTGTGCCTGACCCGCCTATCCTGTTTCTTGACCTTAATTTCATTCAGTGGTTATGAATCCTCTTACATAGATCTGCAGCATCCATGTGGGACGTCTGGATTTATACCAAATATCTCCATTTTATTTCCACTTTTGTGTTAAAGGAAACTGGGGGGGGGGGGGAACCTTGAGACAAATGGCCTAGTCACAAGCCTTCAGATATTTTAGGGGCAGTGAGTGGCTCAGTCAGTTTGGTTTGAGAGTCTAACTCTTGGCTTTGGCTTATGGGATTGAGCCCTGGCCCCTGCACTGGGCTCCGTGGAGCCTAAGAGTCTCTCCCTCTAATAAAAAGATATTTTTTTAAGGAACACCAGTCCTAGGCTCAGTCTGAATTTTCAGGCTTATTAAAGGAGACATTTACAAAAATGGAAGTTACAGAACTGATATTATCCTTTGAAATGTTAACTTTTTTTATTAAAAATTTGACACTGTAATGGGGAATAACCAGCAACTTGAAGGACATCAAGAATATGGACACAAACATACTTTAAGTCTTTTATTGGTCACTTACATACCACATGCCAGCATTAGCAGAAATACAAAGGTCATGGTTTTCCACCTAAAATAACCTGTTGTCTTTCAGCTTGCCTCTTCCCATAAGGTCTCTCTCCTGAAAAGTATAAACCAGTGTTATTAATATTCCCCCAGTTAGTTAATGTCACCCAGGCTTTCCCCAAACTGGTCTCAGTCCCATATCCGCATTTATCATCCATAGATGTCCACTCAGATTAGGTTTCATCCTCGACCAGTCAGCCTAAAAAACCGTTACCTACCCTGAGTTAGATGAACTACTTGCTTCTACCCAACCCATCTCCCACACTCCCAGGAAAGGGGCGAGTCAGATCCCACGGTTTGAGGTTTCCCCAAACCTCAGAGCATGAGCTCAAACCACTACTGTACATGCACGGCAATCAGCCTTTGCTGCTGCAGGTGCAGGGCTTTGATATCTGGTACCTTATAGTCACAGCACATTGTGCTCTTCTTGGCCTTACAACAAGGCGGACAAATCTAACAGACCAAATCACACCAAACATTTACCTCTTCTGGCCATGACCAGCTAATAGGTTTCAGTGACATAGTATTAAATAGCTAAGACTTTCTTTTCCACAGGCCTAGGCCGCCTTATGATTCACTCCACTACTTAGGCCTCACAGCACTCCAGCACTGCTGGACGCTGATGGAAGGAAGTAGCCAACTTACCTGACTGCAGATCCATAATCACAGACGCAGACAGCTTTACTGGTAACAGATCTAAAACACCTGAAAGGACACTCTCAATCAAGAGGCATGAAAGCCATTCATATTGATCAAATTCAAAGTACTAAGTCAGCCATCGCTACAACTGCCCAGAGCTTCACCTACATCCTCCCTTTAACCCTCAGATTATCCCATTTCACAAGGGAGGAGGTAACCAGTTCAAAGAGAATTCAAACCTTGTTTGAAACCAGCCCCCAAGCTATATACCAGACTATAAGCACTGGGAGGCCAGCCTCAGCGTTCCTTTTCCTCCTTTTACGACCACCAAGACCAGTTTACAGATCTGATGGGAAAGGGAACCGGAGGGTCAGGCTGTCTTCAACATCTAACTTTACCTTCTCCAAAGCACAGCAACAACCTGGTCTCTTCAGATTCTTCAGTAGCAGATAATTGCCAGGGACCCTTGGGGGCAACCTGCAGAAAAAAGTGTGAAAGCTCTAAACCAACAAAAAGTTGATCCAATGCATCCATCTATGTGGTAGTTTATGGAAACACCTGGACTCACATAGGCGGCTTCCAGCCCAGGTCCGGAGCCGTTTATAGGAAAGGCGAGTGGCAGCTGCAGGTACTGTGCTGACCTGCGCTGTCAAAGTCTCTCCAGGTTGCTCTCGCATGCAGTTGGAGATCCCATGGCCACAACCGGCCACAGCCCTTGGAAACATGCTATACTGACCCATCAGGCAGTTCCCAGAAACCTACCAGGTCTGAGGTGGTTGTGTTCCATCACAGTCACGACCACAGAATCCTCACCAGAAAGCTGAACTTCAGGGTCATCCTGGAATCTTCATCTGGCACAGCTACGATGAGAACAAGTTGTCCAGAATGACATCGTTCCCTTCTTCTGATCTTCAGAATCAAAACGTTTGACTGGCTTTTGACCCTGGTACTTATGCCTTAAGCTTTTCATGGCAGTGACCCAAAGCACTGTTAAGATCTGTGCCGCTCGCCACAACATTTTCCCAGTACACTGTCCAACCCACTCCCATCTCCCTGCCCCTTAATACTCTTGGTCTCTTCAATCTTTTTTTTCATTTTTTAAAATATTTATTTTTGATAAAACACGGAGGCGGGGGAGAAGAGAGGGAAAGAGAAGACAGAATCCGAAGCAGCAGGCTCCAGGCTCTGAGCAGTCAGCACAGAGCCCGACACAAGGCTCGAACCCACAGACCATGAGATCATGACCTGAGCTCAAGTCGGTTTGCCCAAGTGATGGAGCCATCTAGGCACCCCTCAGCAATCTACTTAAGTTTTATTCCAGCAACTATATATCTATTAACAGAATATTTCTGTTGGCCTCTGGAAACCTGTCAGTTGTAATAAAGAACTCCACCTATACCTGAGAAATGGCAGGTACAGTGGGAATTGTCTTTTCCGGGTATGTTGCAGATCAGTTACACCAAACAGAACGGCGACCGCCAAGGAAAATTGTCACTCTGGGCTCCTTTTTGACCACAGCAGCTATGTGGAAGCAGCTGCAGCTTCGATAAGGGCCACAGGGCAATTTAGGTCTCAGGACCGCCCAAATGCTGTCGAGACCTCAGATTGGCCGAAATCCTGTGCACTGTTGCCCAACTGTGTAATTCACCTACGGAGACATGCTGGAGACCAAATTAAGAGAACAGATACCCTATTAACAGGTCCCAATTACCACTTTATTTTGCTAGGTACCAGTGTTTCGTCTCATTTAATCTCTACAAGCCCATTTTATCATCCCTTTTACGGAGAGGTTTAAATTAAGCTACTTACTGAAAGTCAATCACTGCAGAAAGCCACAGAACTGGGATTCAAAGTAGGACCTAAAGGACCCGACCTCCAGAAACCCCTTTTTATCCACCTGCATGAATTCCTTAACTTGTGCATCCAGGTCCAGGTTACAGGTAAAGTCACTTCCCCAAGGTCACCCAATAGGTAGCTTTAACAGGCCGATTCAGTTTCCGACCTCGCTGACACCACCACGCGGCGTCTCTCTAATTAGTTCACTGCAGGCCCAGGTCTGCCCTGCACCCCGCAGCCTGTCCGCGTTACTCACCCGTCACACCGGAGCGCAGGGATGCGCAGGCCGAGGCGGGAGCAGGCGCGGCCCTCGCGGAGTCCGGCCCCTCGCATCGCGCATGCGGCCGACCAGGCCTTCCGGACCTCGGTCCCAGCAGGCCGGGAGGCCCGGCAACTCCGCGCCGCGCTCAACATCCCGCAGCCGTGGTTGGCAGCCCGGGCGAGTGAGGGTCCGGTGGCAGCGAAGCTAAGGTAGGGCAGGTGCGAGGATGCGCGTGACTTGCCGCAGGTCTGAGGCAAGGGCCTACGAAACCATACCCTCAACGGCGGCTGGGAAAAAGGACGTCGGTGCGTTGGGAGAGGGCTTTTATACGCCTCGCCCTTGGCGGCCGCGCCAGACCGCCGCAGCAACGCGCCCGCGCAGACCTCTGGGAGTTGTAGTCCGCCTGCTCTCAGGCGCCGGGAGGGGCTTCAGGCTCCGAGCTCTAAACGCATGCGGACTTGCTTTCTTCTTCCCGGGAACAGCGCAACCTTCCGTCCGTGTCCCGCACTCGCTGAAAGTCTGGGACTCCGCACTGGGCTCACAAATGAAGCCGACTCGCCATGCCCGCTGGAGCTCAGTCAGACTTCCAAAGTCGGGAAATGAGCTGCGTCAGAGCTCCGCTCCCACCGCGGGGGTCCGGCGGAGGAGCAGCCGCGGAGTGGGTGTGGGGAGGCGCTTTGCGAGCTCTTCTGGGAGCGCGGCTCCTGGGGAGGACTTCTCAGCAAGGAAGACGCGACCGATTACTCTTAAGATGAATGCATTATTTGTTCATCTTCCCGCTGATAGCTACGTAACTTTGCCGAGCACTTAGATTATGCTCGATTATCTCAGCTAGTTTCCCTGACAACCCTGTGTATAGGTTTATAGTTATGCCCTATTTACAGATCAGAAAACTGAGGGATGCTCACGCAGGTAACGAGGGAAGGGCCGGAATCCACGAGTCCACCGCAGAGACCACGCTCAGAATCACTGTGGCATGATGTGTGCCATGTTCAGGTTTTGTCCATGGAATGAATAAGCGTCGATGTAAAAACAAGCAGTTGTCAAGAATTAAATATCTATTCTGTGCTTAATCTATTCATTAATCTTTATCCTTAATATACGCATTAAAAAGTAGGTACTACTATTGTTCTCATTTAATAGAGAAAACAACAGATTGTGAGGGGGCAAAAAACTTTCTGGTGACTTCCAAATGAGTTTCTCCAGCCCTTACTTTTCTCCTGAGGTCCAGACCTTATATCCTGCAACGTCCCTGAACGTCTACACTTGGCTATCTAATAAATAGGCTTTTCAGAACACAGCCTTTCCTCCTCCACACCTGCTCTTCCCAGTCTCAGTAAATCCTTGGAGTGATCCGGGACTCCTCTTTCTCTAACCTCCCAGTGACAATCCATCAGCAAATCCTGCGGTCCCCACCTTTCAGATGCCGCAGGAATCTGACCATTTCTTACCACCTCCACTGGTGCCATCATTGCTGACCCACAATCACAGTAGCCTCCTAATTAGTCTCCCTGCTTCTGCCATCTTCCCCTATAGTCTGGTCTCAACACACCAGACACTGGTGTTTAAAGAACAAAAGGTTTTAATTTTGAGGAAGTCCAGTATGTCCATTTGTTTTCTTTTATGCTTTGTGCTTTTTGTGTCCTATTTTAAAAATCTTTGCCTAACTGAAAAGTGCTAAAGATTCTCCCCTGTGTTTTCATCTAGAAGCTTAAGAGTTTTAGCTCTTACAGTTAGATCTAGGATTCCTTTTATAGTTAGTTTTTGTGTGTGGTGTACAAGTCCGTTTGCTTATTTACTGCATATGCCTCTCCAGTTGTTTCATCTTCATTTGTTGAAAAAGATTATCCATCTAATTGCTTGGACACCTTTGTAAAAATCAATTAACTGTATGTGTAGGTCTGTTTCTCTACCCAGTATGACACTGTCTTGGTTACTGTAGCTTTTTAATAAGTTTTGAAATAGGGTACTATATGTCATCCAACTTTGTTCTTGTTTTTCAAAATTGTTTTAGCTGTTCAGTCTTTTGCATTTCCATATAAATTTTAGTATTGGCTAATTTTGTATTTTTTAATGTTTTTAAAAAAAATTTTTTTAGTTTATTTACTCTTGAGACAGAGAGTGACAGAGCACGAGTGGGGGAGGGGCAGAGAGAGAGGGAGACACAGAATCTGAAGCACAGGGTCCAGGCTCTGAGCTGTTAGCACAGAATCTGATGTGGGGCTCGAACCCACGAACCGTGAGATCATGACCTGAGCCAAAGTCAGATGCTCAACCGACTGAGCCACCCAGGCGCCCCTAATGTTTATTTTTCAAAGAGCATTCACGTACATGGGAGAGGGGCAGAGAGAGGGAGACAGAAGATCTGAAGTGGGCTCTGTGCTGACAGCAGAGAGCATGATGCGGGGCTTGAACAGACCATGACCGGAGCCCCTAATTTGTATTTTTTAAAAACCCTACTGGCTGGGGGGTGCCTGGGTTGCTCAGGCAGTTGAGCATTGGACCCCTGATTTTGGCTCAGGCCATGATCCCAGGGTCATGGGATCAAGCTCCAAGTCAGGCTCTGTGCTGAGTGTGGAGCCTGCTTAAGATTCTCATTCTCTCTCTCTCTCTCTCTCTCTCCTTCCCTCCCTCTGCCCCTCTCCTCCTCTTGCATGCTCTCTGAAATATAAAAATAAAAGCCTACTGGGATTTGTTTGGAATTGCATTGAATCTGTAGACTTAATTTGGGGAGAACTGACAACAATCTTTTTTAATATTTATTTATTTTTGGGAGGGCGCAACCGAGGAAGGGGCAGAGAGAGGGAGACAGAGGATCCAAAGTGGACTCTGTACTGACAGGCTGACAGCAGTGAGCCTGATGTGGGGCTTGAACTCATGAACGATGACCTGAACTGAAGTCGGACAGTCAACCGACTGAGCCACTCAGGTGCCCCTGAGAACAATCTTGAGTCCTCTCATCCATGAGGATGGTAAACCTCTCCATTTATTTAAGTCATCTTTAATTTTTCTCAACACTATTTTGTAATTTTCATCGCACAGATCTTTTGTCAAATTTATCCCTAAGTTTTTCGTATTTCTGATGCCATTGTAAATGATATTTTTGTCCATTTCAAATTATAAATGGTCATTGTTAGTATATAGAATTAATTTTTGCATATTAGCTTATATCCTTGCCAAACCCATGTATTAGTTTTAGCAGCTCTTTTGTAAGTTCCTTAAGATTTTTCACATGTCTGTGAATAAAGACAGGTTTACTTCTTCCTTTCCAGTCTGGATGCCTTTTCTTTCTTTTTCTTGTCTTTTAATATTGGCTAGGACCTCCAGTACAATATTGCATTAATAAGTTACATTTCATCAAAATTAAAACTCTTCAGGGTCGGGGGGCACCTGAGTGGCCCAGTTGGTTCAGTGTCCGAGTTTGGCTCAGATCATGATCTCATGGTTCATGGGCTTGAGCCCCACGTCGGCCTCTGTGCTGACAGCACAGAGCCTGCTTTGGATTCTCCATCTCATTCTCTCCCTGCCCCTCCCCTCTCTCTCTCAAAAAAATAAACATTAAAAAATTAAAAAAAAGTAGCTCTCAGGCAGGGGGCAGTTAGGAGAGGAGAATTTAAAAGGAACATGGGGAAACTTTTTGGCACGATACATGGTTGTGGTCATTGTTTCATGGATGTACAAGTCCATCAAAACTCATCACATTGTACACTATCGTATGTACAGTTTACTTTGTGTCAATTATACCTCAATATATAAATAAAAACCATAACCAAGAAAAATGTACGTCATATTATTCACCTGCTCAAAAATCTCCACTGATTTTGCAACACATTTGGAATAAAAGCTGAAGTCCCATGATGGCCTCTGAAGCCACATATGATTTGGTTCCTCCTCCTTTCTGCCCTCATCACCCACCACTTGCTCCCTCATTCATTCTGCTCCCTTTTCTCAGCCTCTCTGCTCTGCTTGTAGCACCCTTGCCTGATCCAACCCCAGGGCCTTTGCTCTTGCTGTTTTCCTGCCTGGAACTATACTCTCCGGATATCAGAGACAACACATTACTCATTCCTTCATTTTATGTAACCTCAGAACACCCTATTTTGATATAGCACCCTGCCACCCTTTGACACATTGTCCTGCTTGATTGTTACTTATAGCACTTACTGCTTCTTGACATCACATTTTACATGGATTTTATTTTCTGTCTTCCCCATTACAATGTGAGCTCCCAATAACAGGAATTGTGTCTTTTTATCTTCACTGCTGTGTGAGTGCCCGGTTTACATAAGAGACAGTACTTTTTGAAACAATTACTAAGTTGGGGCGCCTGGGTGGCTCAGTAGGTTGAGCATCCAACTTCGGCTTAGGTCATGATCTCACAGTCTGTGGGTTCGAGCCCCGTGTTGGGCTCTGTGCTGACAGCTCAGAGCCTGGAGCCTGCTTTGGATTCTGTGTCTCCCTCTCTCTCTGCCCCTCCCCCGCTCGCTCTCTGTCTTTTTTTTTTTTTTAATTTTTTTAATGTTTATTTATTTTTGAGAGAGAGAGACTGACAGAGGTGAGCAGGAGAGGGACAGAGAGGGAGGGAGACACAGAATCCGAAGTGGGCTCCAGGCTCTGAGCGAGCTGTCAGCACAGAGCCCGATGCGGGGCTCGAACTCATGAACAGTGAGATCATGACCTGAGCTAAAGTCGGATGCTTAACCGACTGAGCC
>CM053570.1:80626765-80753327 GCA_028646485.1 Cryptoprocta ferox | reverse complement strand
TATTTTTGAGAGAGAGAGACTGACAGAGGTGAGCAGGAGAGGGACAGAGAGGGAGGGAGACACAGAATCCGAAGTGGGCTCCAGGCTCTGAGCGAGCTGTCAGCACAGAGCCCGATGCGGGGCTCGAACTCATGAACAGTGAGATCATGACCTGAGCTAAAGTCGGATGCTTAACCGACTGAGCCACCCAGGTGCCCCTCTCTGTCTCTCAAAAAAAAAAAATTAAAAAAAAAGAAACAATTACTAAGGAAATGAATGAATGAATTAATAAAATGTGGCCAAGGCCACATAGCTAGTAAGTGACAGTTGGAACTAAAACCTAGATCTACCTAATGTAAATGTGCATAACTCACCTGCTGTGTTACAGAGTTCCTCCTAACTACTTTGTGAGGTGGGCACCAGGATTTGCCTTACTTAGCAGAAGGGGAAGCAGGGTTGGGAGGGAAATCACTTTCCTCACCCTAATCACATAGTGAGTCTATGGCAAGGTCAGCTGCCATCTGGACTCGTGCTAGGTGCAGAGGTCAGGCACATGACCCTAGCCCACAGCAAGAGTATCCAGGAGAGGAAGTTCAGAGAGTCTAATGCTGACAGTGCACCTCCCACGTGTGCTAACCACAAAGGCTTCTGGGAATGTTGCGTTCAAACTGCATTTCAAGCTCTTTCATGCCTCTCTGCCTTTGTCCAGATGCCCCTGCCTGGAGTGCCCTTCCTCTTCGACCTCCCCAGCTCCTACTTGTCCTTGGAGACTCAGCTAGCTTCAGCATCACCTCCTGCACAAGAGTCTTCTCTGACCCTGTAGCTCCCTAAGTCCAGCCCTATTGTGGCATTTGACTGACTGAATTAATGAATACATAGCACTTACCCACTTTTATTCATTCATTCAACCATAAATATTTACTGAGTTCCTGTTTTGTGCCACGCTCTGAGGATACAGTCATAGATCACTGCCCTCAAGTAACCTAGGAGGGAGACAGACAGTGGACAAAAGTTCATGTGACCTTATTGGCCAGTCGGTAAGAGGCTTCTGGAGGACAGGGATCTAATCTAAGGTATGAAGTAGGAGTTAGCCCTTTGAAGACAGCGGAGTGTTCCTGGCAGAGGGTTGACAAGAGGAAAGATGTTTAGTATGGCTGGAGCTCAGAGTACCAGTGGTGGGTAAAGAAGAGGCTAAGGGCTGGGGCGCCTGGGTGGCTCAGTCGGTAAATTGTCGGACTCTTGGTTTCAGCTCAGGCCATCATCTTATGGTTCCTGGGTCCAGGTTCTACATGGTCAGCACAGAGCCTGCTTGGGACTGTTTCTGGCCCCCCCTCTCTCTGCCCCTCCCCCACTCTCTCAAGCATAAGTGCATGCATATATGTGGTGGGGGGCGCTCTGCGTCAAAAAAAATAAACTTTAAAAAATGAGAAGAGGAGGAGAGAGGGGGTAGGGAGAGGAGGGGGAGAACGAGGGGGAGGGGGAGGAGGGGGAGGAGAAGGAGGCTGGCGCATCCATAGGGACCAGACACAAAAAATATTTTTCCAGCTGAACAGAGGTGGGGAGAATATCTCGATGGAGGAATCAGTGGAGCAGATGGGAGTGAGGCAGACTCTTGATTTGAGCAAACCTGGCAGGAAGGAAGGATTCCTTCTTCAAACACACACCCTTCCTGAGGCTCCTCTCTCTCTTCTACTCCCAGAGGTAGGGAAGGAGCAGAGACACGGCCCCCTTCAGGCTCTACCATGCAGATGACCAATGACTGGAGACACCTCAAAATGGCTTCTTACTGATTCGTTAGGAGTTAGCCGGAAGAGGGGCACCTAGCTAGCTCAGTTGGTAGTACATGTGACTCTTGATCTCAGGGCTGTGAGTTCAAGTCTCATGCTGGGTGTAGAGATTACTTACTTACACACACACACACACACACTTAAAAAAAAAAAAAAAAAAAGAGCCAGAAGAAAACTTGGGTCTTCCTAGATCCAGCCAGCAACAGAAATAGCAAACAAGGCTTTGCCCTTGGGTAAACTTGGCAGCTAGTCTGTATTCCTTACGGACGACCTTGGATTATTTAACCTCTCTGAGCCTCAGTGTCCTCATCTGTGGAAATGAGCAGAATAACACCTAACTCACAAGGTGAGAAGAAAATATGATTGTTTGCAACGGTGAGGATTTCTCCTCATCACCAATTTGCCAAAACAAGCTAAACTGGTAAAAATCCACCCACAGTGGGACAGTGGGATTAAACCAATGGACAAGCTGTTTGAGACCAGCCAGAACTTGAGCCTTGATACTCTGGGTTTCCAGAAGACCTGACCAGAGAGAGTAGAGTGGATTTTGGAAGCAGCCGTCCCTGCCTTACCCTTGCCACTAACCCACTAGCCAGTGGGACCTGACCACTGTGCCCTCGTAACTCTTGGTATTTGATTTGCAGTCCCCTTTTGTGGCATCAAGCGGGTAATGAAGATTGAGACAAACTGAGATGTGAGTCTCAGCTGTGCTCTGTGACCTGAGACAAGCCTCAGTCTCCTCAGCTTTAAAATGGACACACAGTGGCCCTCTCAAAGCTGTTGCCCGCAGAGTGTGAAGAACTGACCATCTGGCATCATAAATGTGAACTGTCAAGGCCCCAGGCCAGCTGAACTCCCTCTGGAATCCCATTTGTCCATCTGTCCCGCCTCCTCTACCAGCCCTGTCCCAGTTTCTCTCTGGGCCCTAAGGCCCAGCCCAGGCAGGTGCCGAGGATGCAGTAGGGGTTGTTAAACATTGAACCTGACCATGAAACAGGAGGCTCTAGGCCAAGGCCAATGGGGCTCCCAGAAAGGAGCACCTGGACGGGGAAGGGACATCTATAAACCATCAACTTTCTAGAGTGGCGTCTCCAGGTCCAGCAGCAGGGGCTCAACCGGGGAACTGCCTGGAGAGTGGGGCTGGAGAGTGAAGTCAGCACGGCAGCAGCGGCGACTGAATGAGGTGGACGGAAGCTCTGGCGGTATTAGCCAGCAACAGCTCTGGTTCTCGTTCCTCGCTCTTCCTCCAACCACACTGCCTCCTCTCATCGCTCATCCTGCGAAGTAGGGGTTTTTATCCCCATTTTGGAAGACGAAACTGGGGCTCAGAGAGGCGAGCACGTGCCCGGGTGTCTCGGCCGCCCGGCCTCCTGGGTGGGTCCCCAGCACAACGCGCCCCCCAGCCAGCGGTCCCGTGTCCTCGCGCCGCCAGGGCCCAGGGGGCGGCGCCAGCCTGCTGGCCGCGGGGCAGGGCGGGGCCCGGCCGCTGGCCTCCGGCGGCCGACGGGGCGGCGGGGCGCCGAGAAGGGGGCCATGGAGGCACGGGACTGCCGCTACCAGTTCCGGATCGCGCTGCTGGGGGACGCGGCCGTGGGCAAGACGTCGCTGCTGCGGCGCTACGTGGCGGGAGCTCCCGGGGCCCCGGAGCCGGAGCCTGAGTCCGAGCGGACGCCCACGGTGGGCGTCGAGTTCTACAGCCGCAAGCTGCAGCTGCGGGCCGGGCCGCCCGTCAAGCTGCAGCTCTGGGACACCGCGGGCCACGAACGCTTCAGGTGCGGGCGGGACGGGGGTGAGAGACCCGGGGGTGGCCAGTGCCCCCGCCCTCCATGGCTACCCCCTGGCGGAGTCGGCCTGAGTGCCCCCGGTACCGGTCTGGGGAATGCCCTGGTCTCCGGCCCTTCACTTGGAGTCCTTCCACAAATGCAGCCAGTGGCTGAGACCGGGAGACGGGGAGGGCAGAAGGGTCCTGCGCTGGAAACCTGGAGGGATGGGCGACCCAACTCCTGAGCGAGCCCACAGAGCAGATCGGGAGGTGTCAGGGAGCCGTGAAAGGAAGAGATCCGGGTGGGCCTGGAAGGATGTGGGTGGGCCTGGAAGGATGCGTAGGAGTTTACCAGGCAGAGAATGGGAAACAAAAAGCTGCGATCAGGAAAACACCAGGCTTCCTCCAGGAATGGAGGAATGGTCCGGAGGGCATGGGGCTCGAAGCTGCTCCCTAGCTGAGGAGCGCAGGCACTCTCTTGGGAGTCACCGGACACCGGGAGCAGAGAAGCACCGAGCAGTGTGAAATGAGCTATGGGCCTGTGGGGCAGCCAGTGGCCCCAAGGGAAGGCCTGTCTTTGGGGGGTGGGGGTGGGTCCTGAAGGCATAAACCTCTCCCAGCTCACTCCCCTTCTTTCAGGTGCATTACCAGGTCCTTTTATCGGAATGTGGTAGGTGTCCTACTGGTCTTTGATGTGACAAACAGGAAGTCCTTTGAACACATCTGCGACTGGCCCTGAAGGCATAAACCTCTCCCAGCTCACTCCCCTTCTTTCAGGTGCATTACCAGGTCCTTTTACCGGAATGTGGTAGGTGTCCTACTGGTCTTTGATGTGACAAACAGGAAGTCCTTTGAACACATCTGCGACTGGCACCAGGAGGTCATGGCCACTCAGGGCCCGGACAAGGTGATCTTCTTACTGGTTGGCCACAAGAGTGACCTGCAGAGCACCCGTGTTGTTTCGGCCCAGGAAGCGGAGGAGCTGGCTGCCTCCCTGGGCATGGCCTTCATGGAGACCTCGGCCAAAAAGAACTGCAATGTGGACCTGGCCTTCAACACCCTTGCTGACGCCATCCAGCAGGCTCTGGAGCAGGGGGACATCAAGCTGGAGGAGGACTGGGGGGGTGTCCGGCTCATCCACAAGAACCAAGTCCCCAGGTCCCCCCACAGGAAGCAGTCCCCAGGCCCATGTCAGTGTTGACTCTGGGAGGGAAAGGGTTAAAGCACCGCCAACCTCAGAAATGCTGCTGGAATGGGGAGTGGCAGGATCTTTCTGGAGAGTAAATGGCAGGATGTATCCAAAGCATTAATATAAAACGTATCCTAGCTAGCAGTCATGCATGCCTTCTGGATTTTGGGGTCTCAGAAAGACTTTCTTCCAGAAAGATCTAAGATCCTTTAGCCTGTTTCCTCAGTTGTCAGTGGGGCTCATAAAAGACCCACATCACCGCCAGGGGATTGGGGTGGGGGGGGAATGTGGGCACGAATGAGACAATGGACACCGGAACATGCTAAGCCCAGAGCCAGCCATCCAGGAAGAACTGAACGACAAGCACTGTCCTCACCACTCTTTCCCCTCTTTGACAGTTCCGGCAGCGTTTCTGAGCTCGGACGCTGAGACACACCGAGTCTGGACGCTGCTGCACAGGCAAGGACTAGGCGGGGAATCTCAGGGCAAGCCTACCTCGGAGCCTCCTCAGGTCCTCAGGCTTGGATGAGTCTTAAATGTGTGCCCTGAAACTCAGGGTTGCTGCCCAGAGCCCCTACTCCAAGGCCAGGAGCCTGATCTGGATCTGGGACGTGGGGATGAACACGAGGGAGCAGCTCCTAGGTTAGGCACACAGCGGACACTCTGATTAGCAACCAAGTTGTCCCTTTAGGGCTGAAAAACCCACAGCCTCCTACCCCCACTAGTATGTCCCTGGGAGGGCCGTGATGGTGTTGATGGTGGGTTCACAGCACCCTTTGGGAACTGCCTACCCTTCTGGGCTGCCCACATTCAACATCCAATGTTGATCTGTTGAATCCAAGGCGGCGGAGCGGGGGGACGGCGCTGGGAGGAGTGTTTAAAAGCCTGGCTTTCTTCCTCCATCTTCATGGGGCTAATTGAGGCCATTGTTCTTACACCACAGCTAAATTCTCCCTCTGCTCAGTCCCACTTGCTTCCCTTTTTCCCCTGAAGCAGGTATTGATTTCCAGAATCCCCTAATCAATGTCTGCTCACTAATCCTCATCTCAGAAATTGCCTCCTGGAGAAACAGGGACTGCGAGGCAGAAAGTGTCTTGGGGCAATCTGGGAAGGCTTCCTGGAGATGGTGTTAGGCAGAAAATGTCTTGGGGGCAATTTGGGAAGGCTTCCTAGAGGTAGTGTTTATGTTGGTAAGAATCTCAGCCGGTGTGAGGCACCTGGGTGGCGCAGTTTGTAAAGCATCCAACTCTTGATCTCAGCTCAGGTCATGATCTCAGAGTTTGTGAGTTTGAGCCGGCATGGCATCAGGCTCTGCGCTGGCGGCCGGAAGACTGATGGGAATCTCTCTCCCCGCCCCCGCCTCTCCCCCACTCTCACGTTTTCTCTCTTCCCCCCTCTCTCAAAATAAATTAAAAAAAAGAAGAAGAACGAGCAGGTATAGGAGGTGTGTCATTGTGCCAGTGGGCACAGGAATGGCATGGACAGTTGCACAGCAAAAGAGCACAACCACTTAATTCACAACTGACTGAGTCTCAGATTCCTCCTCAGTATTAATCCCTTCTTCCAAGGGCTCTTGGGAGGATTCCAGTTGGGGTGGGTTTCTTAGCTTCCTCCTCATAGGGGACAGGCCAAGGTGGGTCTCGCTGTGCACTGCCTCTTATTTATTTTTAAGTTTATTTATTTTGAGAGTCAGACGATATCAAGAGTCAGATGCTTAACCAACTGAGCTACCCAAGCACCCCAAGTATCACCTCTTAACACAGCATCATCCCAGCTGCCAAAACTAGGGTAGGCTTTGGAGTCAAGCCTGGTTTGCCTCCCAGCTCCACTGTGTGTAACTGTGGGAGGCTGGGGAACTCACTCCATCTCTGCCTCAGTGGACTCCTCTCGAAAATGATAGTAATACCTAACTCACAGGGTTTTATAAAGGATTAGATGAGAAATCAAAAGGCAGTGCTGGCCACACAGTAGGAATTCACAAAATGGAAGTCCCCTTCTTCCCCTAAGGCTGTTGCTACTAATCACTGTAGGGGAACAAGACTACCAAAGTAAACACTTTGGGGGATATAACAAGGATTCCAGGTTCTACCAAAGTTCTTGAAAATCCTGACCGCACCCCCACCCCACTCTTCACCTCCACTGGAGGTGTGAACTGGACGCTGCTTCCTTATTAAGGGTGAAGTTCCAGAATCATCCCTTCGGGTCTATCCCTAGGCTAGTCTGAGCAAACAGAAGTCCCTCTCCAAAGCAGCACCCTGGCCAAACCCTCCGGCCATAGCAGCTTCGGCAGGGTCAAGCTCCCAGGCCTGGATCCATGCCTTTTGCCCTTTAGAAGGCACAGAGCCAAAATCTGCCACCTGTGGGCCCTTTCTGAAGACGCTGCCTACCCTGGGTCTGAAACCTATGGGTGAAGAGGGAAGACCCATCCTGCTCTCCACACACAAGATGGAACTGAAGATGTCAGGGTGGGAGTTCAGCCTCTCTACCTCTGAGCCTCAGTCTTCATGGTAAAATGAGAAGAATTCCTACCTCACAGGTTTGTTAGAGGATTAAATACGATAACATGTGTTAAGTGCCCAGTAAGTGTGAAGTGCCTTCTGCTAACAAGCTCCCTTTGGGTCTTTCATGTGCCCGTCCCTTGACAGATGGAGAAAGGACATTCCAGACAAGACTGTTCATCCTTCAAGGTTTGGCCCAACCTAATGTATCAATTCCTTCTCTGGGCCTTTAGGGCATCTGAGTGGCTACCTTCTTTGAGATTTCAGGCTCTGCTGTCTCTTATCATTCTGTCCCACTAGACTGTAGCACTCAAGGCCAGGGTTTCCATGAGAAAGAATGACAATGGGTCAAGAGCACAGGTCGTCGGAGTCCTGGCCTTGCCAGTGACCTCAGACAGGTCATAAAGACCTCTCCAGACCTAGATGTTCTTACCCGTAAAATAAGGGGCTGCACTGGGTGATGCTGGGGCCTTTTCTAACCACAGGTAACTGTGAAGCTTCAGTCCAGCTCTGGCCTCCTCCTCCCTGTTTCACCTCATTGAGGCACAGGGGCCTTTCCAGGATGGCTTTCTGGTCCCAGATGCTTCCTTTTGTGTCCTCAAAATTCACTCCTGTTGTTGCAGCCACCCCCTACCTCTATCTTTTGATTAATACTTTCTCAGGAAAACCTCACATGCCATATCCTTTACTTTTAGTCCAAATTAACGGCAGCAACTTCCTGTCTGGACCCCTCCCACCTGCCTCCATTCTCCACACTGGCAGCCAGAGCAAGGCTTTTATCATGCAAACACGTAATCACATCAGTCCTCGCCCTAAACCTCCACAGTAGTTTTCAAACTTTATATGCTTGTTTTTAGCACGAGAATCCTTTTCTCTTTCTATTAGCCCTAAAAATGTCTCACAATTAGGAAAAGGTATTGGTCAGGCTGAAGAGGGGTAGGAAGTCCTAGGGAAGGCTACGGAAGGCTGGTCTGCTGGACCACCAACACTACACCCTCCATTCCTGCAAGACAGAGAGACAGACAGACACACACACATATACACAGCAGCCTCTGAAGACTTTGCCACTATTCCCTGCAAGCTTCCACCTCTCAAGCTTACTTGCTGCTCATCTCTGGACATCCTTTCCCAGGGTTACACTTTGTGCTTGAGCCACATGATGCACTGACCTCTTTACACCTCTGGACCTTTGCATATGCTGTCCTTAGTCACCCCCCCTCCCATCTTGTCTCCATAAGACCTAGGGAGACAGGGCAGAGTTAAGAGTGCAGGCTCCGGGGGGTGCCTGGGTGGCTCAGTCAGTTAAGCGTCTGACTTCGGCTCAGGTCATGATCTCACGGTTTGTGGGTTTGAGCCACAAAGGGTTTGACAGCTTGGACCCTGCTTCAGATTCTGTGTCTCCCTCTCTCTCTGCCCCTCCCACACTCATGCTCTATTTCTGTCTCAATAATAAATAAACATTAAAAAAAAAAAAAAACAGAGAGTGCAGGCCCTGGAAGTCAGATGGACTTGGCTAAAGCCTAGCCACCAACACAAGCTGTGTGACTTTGAGTAAGTTAAACTCTAAGTCTCAGTTTCCTCCTGGGAACATGGGATTAGATAAGATACTACAATTACACTGTGTGACACAGGCCAGGCGCATTCTTCCTTCTTCAGACTTGTTGGGAAAACACAATGCACTTATCTATGGAAGGCATTTTGCATGGCATGAGGCACCTGTAGGCACCCTACAAGGACCCTCTACAAGGACGCTGGAGTCCATTGGCCCTGCTGCCCCTGAGCTCCTCACTGGGAATCTGGATATGGTTACTCAGCCAATGAGGGAGAGGGCCTCGCACCCAGGGTGGGGCTGAGCTGCACTAAGGATGGCCACACCAAGTCAGAAGATGCCTTACAGATCATCTGGTGATGCCCCTGTCCTGTACTCCTACATGCAGTGGTCAAAGCCTGTTGAGTGTGCTGCGTAAACCATCTTCCAGAACTCCCCCGCCCTCCACTTCACTATCACCACCTCGATCTAGGCAACAGCCTTCTAATGAATTTCTCTGCTTCCACACCTGCCCTCTCCCTTCCCCCTGCCCCTGGCTATTTGTACTCCACCACCTGGCCAGGGTGAGGTTTTAAAACTGCAAACCTGATGAAAATCCTTCAGTGGCTCTTGTTACCTTATGGGTAAAGCACACTCTTGCTGGGGCTTACGAGGCACTGCATGACCTGGCCTGACTCACCTCACTCACTGCACTGCCTTGGGGGCTGGCTTCCATGTAGTTCTCTCTCCCCCAGAGAGATCTCCACCCTTTCACCTGAGTCACTCAACTCAGCTGGTCAGACCCTACCGCCCCCAGTCCTGCGAACCTCTTTTGCAGCCCTAGGCACAGGGGCAGTTTTACATTCACCCTGTGGCAGGACTGCTCCATGTTTTTATTCACCAGCACAGGCCCGGGCCCAGCTTATAAATACTTGCTGAATGAACAAGCCCCTCTACACACAGATAGGACAAGCTCAAGATGGATGAAGCCACTTACCTGTCACACAGCTGATCAGGAATTGAGACCTTTTGACTCTACCCCAGCTCCTTCCATTAAACTGCCCCGATTCCTTTGTCCCTTTCTGTCCTTAATGAAGGTTTCAAAACTAATTCTGGATTCCTTCTTGGGTTGCCAAGGTCAGTGACTCCCTCCTACTATCAGAACTCAGCGAGAAGGCCTTTTGCTGTTTGATATCACCAACTGAACATCTTTTGAGAGTGTCACCCGGTGGCATTGGGAGGTTCTGGAAAAAGTGAAACTCTTCAACGTCCTCTTCCTGGTGGTAGGCCGCAGAAGTGACCTGGTGCCCGAACAACAGGTGATGCAGAAGGAAGAGGAGAAGCTGGCTGCCTCTTTGGGTGCTCGCTATGTTGAGACCTTGGCCAAGAGCAACAGGAACATCAGCACAGCCTCTGGGCTGCTTGTCTAAGAGATCTACGAGGCCTGAAGAGAGGGGTTATGGGACTGAATTCTGCCTGGGAGGGAATGAAAAGCAGGGTCCCACCTCAGGGCAAGCTTCAAGGCAGAGGAGAAAAGCAGGGCAAGGTGGGTGTACCCATGCTGGTGCTCCCTGGATGGAACAGCCACGCCCCCTGAAGCCCAAGGAACCCTCACAATCCACAAGGGCTATGCTGGGCTCAGGACAGGGCGGTACTAGGTACCGCTGAAGGTCATGACCCTGAGGTCTTAAGGGGCCTGGTTTCCTCTGCATGATGTTGAAAATACAGGGATCAGGGACATCAACAACTAAGAACAGACAGGCACTTGCACAGATGGGCCTTTTCCCAAGCTACTGCCATCCTTTCTTAGGGCCAAGGATGAACTCCAGAAGTTCTAGAAGAACAGATCAAAAAAGACTTTGCCAAAACTCTTCAGATTAGGGCTCAGGAGAGAAGAGCATCCTGCCCCATTCTTATGGCAGAGAAACTGGACTCAAACTCCTACTGATGGTATGGCCTTCCTTGGAGTAAAAGAATAGAAAAATTCCTGTTTTTTTCCTCCTCACAGCAATGAATAATGGTGCTGCCACCTGCTGACAGAGCGCTACATCCAGCCTTGCTTGTCCTCTGAACTCCCTCTGGCCTTTCAAAGGCTGTAAGCCATGTATACCCTGGGTCTTTCGATTAATAACTTCTTTATTCTGGAAAAGCAAATGAAAGTCATATTCATATAAACACTGACATTACAAAGTACAGGGAAAAGGGGAAGGGAGAAGGAAACAAAAACCTCTACAAATCCTGCTAATACTGTCTCACCAAACAAGACCATAATGCTTTGTCCCATATGCAATCACTTATATAATAAACCACAAATAAAATCTTCTCTGGAAGATACATCGTTCCTCTCTGAGACGGCAGGGAAAAGGGACTGGAAGTTGGGGTAGGAGGCTTTATTTTTTTGGCAGATCCTCTCAGTCATTATAGATATTGCTGCACTGTTAATAAAAAATATATGCTTCTCTGTAAAGCATTAAAAAAAAAATCCAAGGATGAGATGGCTGAGGTCTCAGCTCAAGTATCTCCAAATACATTGTTGTCCATTCCCTGACCTTTCCATGTGTTATTTCTTGGTTGTTTTCCGGATCAATGCCATTCTCTGAAAGGAGAGTGAAATAACCAATAACACAGGTTAGAGCCAGGAACTGTCCTAGTCACCCCTGTGTGGCATGGTCAATACCACAAGCTGGAGCCCCTGTGAACCTACATGCACAGTGCAGCTCAGCAGGCTCCTCTGAGCCTGAGAGCAGTCTTCAGGACCCCAAGAGATGTCTGTACAGGCCAGTGGATCCATTCTGTTGACCAAAAGACGCAAACTGCTGTAGCTTAGCAGGATGGCAAGAAAGTTAAAAACAGAAGGTGACAGCTCTGGCCTTTTGGGGACTTAGGGGACAGGTCACCAAAGCATATGTTTTCTAGACTCCCAATCTCTGAGGATTCTAGACCCCAATCTCTTTGAGGATGAAGAAAATAGGGAAGGGGACTGCTTCGAGACTGTTGCCATACATAAAGGGAGCTGACGTTTCACTCTTGATGACCTACAATGAAGGAAACTGACAGTAACGACTTCCACCACAACTCATCAGGGAAACATTCAGGTCACAGGTTTCAAATATTACTATTTCCAGCCATTGGCCAAATTACTGATTGGCTTTGCTTACTCTTTGACCAAGAGATTGTCCTAATGTCCTAATATTATGATACTTGCTGAGAGCGAGAGAGCGAGAGAGGGAGGGAGGGAGATAGAGCTAAAAAGTAAGTAATTCAGAAACAGAGCCAAAATGACCATCCCTTGTCTGAAGGACTCCCTTTGGAAGGATACTGTGATCCTTCAATTCAGGCTATCAGTGGCTTCCGTGTAAGGCTTCCTCTGTGAGCTTTGTAAACACACACATTCCAGAGATCCCAGGATATGGAAAAGCAAGCGACACTCAGCTAAAACCACCCGACTGTGCCCATCAAGTTTGGAAAGAGCTCACTTTTGAAATCAGAGTAGCCAGCTAATTTAAGATGTTGTCAAGCGGAAGCCATCATTGCTATCAGACTGCCCAATGACAGGGAGAACTTGTTCACAGCAGAAGTAGAGCTAGTTCTCATACTGACCCCTCAGTTCTGCAGTCAGAGGGACAGAGAACAAAGGTGAAGCTGGGACAGAGGCCAGAATGCCTAGCACAGCAGTCTGGGTGCGACCCTCCTGCACAAGTATGGCTTATCTCTCCTTTCTTTAAAGTGCCCTCTAGTCAGAGGGCCACTTATGACGTTCTGACAGCAACAGTGCAGGAGGATTTCATTAGGGAGACATGGAGGGGGCAAGTTCTGTCCATATTAGAAGAATCTACAATCAACAGGTTTAAGTGGTGCCCATCAGGCCCGAGAGAAAAAACTGAGGCCACATGTGGGAACAGCAAAGTACCACAGATGTATCTCACTGTTCTCCCACGGAGCCCTGCTGCTTCTTGCCCTCTCTGATCTTTGGTCCAGGGAGTGGAGCTTACTCTGTGGGGGAAGTGACAACTGTCGCGACAGTAGCTGTGGGCGCTGCCTTGCTCCCTTGGAGACACAGCTCAAGGGATCAGCTGTGTCTCCCTTTGGCGGCTCCTCACCTGTTTGTGAGCCTCTGTGGTGCAGGCCTTTTTGTAGGGTCGGATTTCTTCAGAGCCAAATCCAGGGATCCACATGTTCCACTGGCGTTCTGCAAAGAAGAAGCCAGCACAGAGATAAGGGGACCGGGAAGGCAGCATCAGAGTGCAGGGGGTCCCTCAGACAAGGGCCAGGGAGGACTAATTGAGCAATCAGCTATATTAATTGAAAGGAACCCTGCAGAGGGATTCTATGGAATACAAATGGGGGAATCACATGTGGTGCCTCCAAGGTTTGAAATGACACCATTCGACCTACATGCAAAGACAAAAGGGGGAAATGAGTCCAGGTTGTGAGTTCTGAGCCCTAAGGTTTCCGTGCAGCTCAAAAGAACAGAAAGGTCATTTGTTTCTTCAGTTGTCTTTTTTTTTTTTTTTTTTTTAAGTAGTCTCCACACCTAACATGGGGCTTGAACTCATGATCCTGAGATTAAGAGTCACATGCTCTCCCCTTTGAGCCAGCCAGGGGCCTTCAGTTGTCTTACTCCTATGTTCAAAGCCACCCCTCTCAAACCCAAAGGACGAGGAGGAGCAGAAAGGCATTCGGAGCATTCTGGAGTTAAGAGCCAAGTCCCAGTTCTGCTGCTTCACTGTAGAGCTGTATGACGCTGGGCCTCAGTTTCTTCATCTTTTACATGGTAATAACAACAGTAATAACCATGTCATAGGGTGGTTGAGAGCATTCAATGACATAATGCAATCCCAGAGTCTGGGATTAATGCACACAGATATGGATATAGACATAAGTGTGTCCACAGCACAGCCCTGTGGTCTGGTGGCACTGGATATGGTCATCCCTGTAAGAGTGTCCCTAGAAATTCCAAGAGAGCAGAGGTTTTGTTTATTCGACTATGTCAGTAATTGGCATAGCTACACGGACCCCCAAGCCCACAAATAAAAGTGTGTGGCACTTTAAGTATACCCAATATAAAAAAATTACACTTACACAAGATTATTTAGGGAATAAGCCTACTCAAAAGGAGTTAGATATTTTATCATATGCCCCAAAAGCACTGGAAACATTTGTTTTGCAAATCTGTTTTGCCCCAGGCAGCCACTTACTTAAATCAAATTGAGTATTAGTGATTTTATAGTTATACTTTGTGTCTACCATACAGTAACTATTGGGTGAATAAATGATCCATGTTTGGTTCTAGAATAATTTTATATACAGCTCTCTTCCAGGATTTCTTTGAAAATAAAAATACCTGAACTCTTCTGAAAATAATATCTGTTGTCAGTCCTTGAAAGTGACACTAAGATTACTCCCGGGGTGCCTGGGTTGCTCAGTCGGTTAAGTGTCCGACTTTGGCTCAGGTCATGATCTCGAAGTTCCTGAGTTCAAGCCCTGCACTGGGCTCTATGCTGACAGCTTGGAGCCTGAAGCCTGCTTCAGATTCTGTCTCCCTCTCTCTCTGCCCCTCCCTCATGCATGCTCTGTCTCTCTTTCTCAAAAACAATAAACTTTAAAAAAAATGAGCCTTTAAAAAAGATTGTTTTCTGGGAATTAAACTTTACAATGAATAAAAGTAAATCAGGATATAGATATGCAAAATCTCTTTAAAGAAAGAGAGTAGCCGGGTACCTGGCTGGCTGAGTTGGTAGGGGACGTGACTCCTGAACTCGGGATTTTGAGTCTAAGCTCCACACTGGGTGTAGCGATTACTTAAAAAAATAAAATCTTAAAAAAAAAAAAAAGATAGTAACTACCAGGCAAGAATGCACACATGTAAATATGTGTAGCAACATATGTAAATATGCGTATATTTAGGTGTGACTTGGTTGGGCATCCAACTTCAACTCAGGTCATGATCTTGCAGCTCTTGAGTTCGAGCCCCACATCGGCTCTCCATTCTCAGTGCAGAGTCTGTTTTGGGTCCTCTGTCTCCCTCTCTCTCTCTGTCCCTCCCCTGCTCGCTCTCTCTCTCAAAAATAAATGAAAATTTAAAAAATTTAAATATGCATATATTTATATTTTATATAATATTAATGTAATAGCAACAATAATCATTTAGTGGCTAAAAGGTATAGTAAAATGTGTGGTATAAAGCAGCACTGCAGGGGAGCCTGGGTAGCTCAGTTGGTTAAGTGTCTGACTTTGGCTCAGGTCATGATCTCACAGTTCATGAATTCAAGCCCACGTCAGGCTTTGCACTGATAGCGCAGAGCCTGGAGCCTGCTTCAGATTCTGTGTCTCCTTCTCTCTCTGCCCCTCCCCTGGTCGCATTCTGTCTCTCTCTAAAATAAATTAAAAAACATTTAAAAATATAAAAATAAAGCAGTATTGTACAAAGCATTCCATGTACATTATCTCATTGAACTTCCACATTTCTTTTTTTTTCACATTTCTTTTTAAGTTTATTTATTTATTTTGAGAAAAAGAGCATGAGTGGGGAGAGGCAAAGGGGGGGGGGAGAGAGAGAGAGAGAGAGAGAGAGAGAGAGAGAGAGAGAGAATATATCCCAAGCAGACTCCGAGTTGTTAGCACAGAGCCCGATGTAGGGCTCAAACCCATGAACCATGAGATCATGACCTTAGCCGAAATCAAGAGTTGGACGCTTAACTGACTGAGCCACCCAGGTGCCCGTAAACTTCCACATTTCTAAAGACTCTGTCAGAAAGGGAGGTTACTTACCCAAGTACAGAAAATCAGGTGAGAAGCAAACCTGACAGCACACATCACAGTCTGTCACAAGACAGGAGGGGAGGTGTCCAGAGTTTACAGCCTATCTTTGTTGCGGGCAGTGTGTAGCAGACCTGGGTGGTCCGGTGCCATTCAATACCAGGTTTCTCAATTCCCCATGCTCCGATCCCATGCTCCCCAAGTGATCTGATTATGCATCAGCCTCCACTCGGCCTGCTACAGAAGCTGTTCTGGCCATGCAGACTTGTGAGTATTTTTGTCTCTGTGACAATTACTTCTCACCCTTAATGAATAAACTAACGTTTCAATGTTATTTTCAATAATTAAAATACAAAATATTTTGGGGCGCCTGGGTAGCTCAGTCAGTTAAGCATCTAAGTCTTGATTTTGGTTCAGGTCAAGATCTCATGGTTTGTGAGATGGAGCCCCGTATCGACTCTGCACTGACAGCATGACGGAGCCTGCTTGGGATTCTCTCTCTCCCTCTCTCTCTGCCCCCTCCCTCACTTACGTGTTCTCTCTCAAAAGATTAATAAACTTAAAAAAAATTTTAAAAACAGGAACGCTAAACTCTCAAAGTAATATAATCTATTGTGTGTGGGAGGGTTGTGGCAAAATACACATAAAATTTACCATTTTAACCAACCACTTTTAGGTATGCAGTTCTGTGGCATTAAGCACATTGACCTGTTGTGCAACCACTGATTACCACTATTCATCTCCAAAACGTCTTCATCGTCTCGAACTGATGCTCCGTACACATTAAATCAGTGTCCATCTCCCCTTCCCGTGGCCTCTCATCGCCACCATTCTACTTTCTATCCATTTGCATTGTGGTGGTTTTAAAACACGTCTGCAAATTCCTTTACATGCCTCCTATCAAGGAGTGGAGTGTACGTTCCCTCTCCTTAAACCTGCACAGGTTTTAGTGATTGCCTCAAAGAACAGAATGCAGTGGAGTGATGCTGTGGGACTTCAGACACTGGGTCAGTGAAGGCCGTGCACTTTTTGCCAGGTGGTTACGGGACACTCATCCTGGGGGCCTGCAGCCATCATGTAAAAAGTCCAGCCATCCCGGGACTGCACGGGATGAGACCGTGGAGGGAGACTGCAGACAGAGGAACACCTGTGGAGTCCCAGCTTTTTGAGAGCTTCTAGCCCAGGTATCAGACTTGGTCATGATGAAACCCTGTTCTGGGTCAAATTGTGTCCCTCAAAAAGAAAAAAAACATGTTTAAGTCCTAACCCCCAGTACCTCAGAATATATTGGTAATAGGGTCACTGCAGATGTAACTAATTAAGTTGAGGTCATACAGGGTAGGGTGGGCCCTTAATCCAGTATGACTGGCATCCTAAAGAGTGGAAGAGGCAGACTGAAAGACACACACAGGGGAGAAGGCCACTCGGAGGCAGAGACAGAGTGAAGCAGCTATACGCAGACGAGGAAAAGGCACAGCAGGATTCTTCCATAGAAGCACTGGAGAGATCATGGCCCTGCTGATACCCTGATTTTAGATTTCTGGCCTCCAGAACTGTGAGAGAATAAATTCTGTTATTTTAAGCTACCTAGTTTATGGCACTTTGTTACGACAGCCCTAGGAGACTAATACGTCTCCTTCAAAACAATCTCAGCCCCAGCCACCACCTGAATTTAATTACATGAGAAACCCCTTAGCAAAACTGCCTGGCTAAGCCCAGTCAACCCCTTGACTTATGAACAAAATAAACTATTGTTATTGTTTTAAGCCACTGTCTTGGAGCAGTTTGTTACCCAATAATACAGAACTGGAATATCTGTCCTCTATTACTAATACCAGCAACGTTAACCACAAGTGTGTTATTTACTCCACCAAGACGACCAGTGCCTCCCAAGCCATATCTTCCTGACACTGGGAAGGAAGCCTTTTTCAGTAATCAATCACTGGCTGATCTGTACCGAATCCCTCAATCTGCCTCATTCAGTTGGCTTGACTATCTTGGTACTCACAAGACTGTTCACTTTCTTCTGATCACATTGTAACCAATGCAGAGTGGGGCTTGTTTATTTCCCAAGTGACAATGGTTATCAATGTTATCTCAGAAAAACCCAAGCTTGAATTTAGTATAGAAAAACAGACCACAAAATTATATGTATATCATGATTACAATTTGAGGGAAGGGGGAAATGCATAAATAGGCTAAAAACTAAGAGAAACACCATTATTTAAATGCTGGAGACATAACTGCTACATTTATAAAACTCTTATTTGGTGCCAGGCCCTGTGCCAGTCACATGACAAACGTAACCCGTAATTCTCATGATCGCTCTATAGGGATGATATTATGATCTCCACTTCACAAATAAGGAAACAGGCTCTAAGAGAAAGTAGGTAAGGAAGGACAAGGTGATACAGACAGAAAGTGGCAAACCCAATGCCTGGGCTCGTTCTCCTTACCACGGATGGATTTCTCTTCTCTATGTAACGCTGCTATGGAATAATACATACATCCCAGAGCCCAAGAGCCTAATTCTGACATGAAGCTTCCTCTGATTAGATCTTCCTAGTGGTCCTGAAGGAGCAACAGTGTGGACGCCTCCGGCATAAACAAGACCACATACCTAGATGCAGCTGGACATCTTTCACCTCCAGGGTGCTGGACTTGCGATGCCGAGCAAGCTGGCAGGCTGCTGTCACCACACTCTCGATAAAATCATCAGCGATCTGCAGCAGCATCTGGGGAAGACAAAAGTGGGGGAGAGTAACCATGATACTGGCGGAGTAGGCTCCTGTTGCTGGGACAACTATGTCTGCTTGAATCACATATTTAGTCAGGCTTTCTATTGGAAGCCCTGGAATCAACATTTGGGCTAAGGTGAGGAGGAGGAGGAGTGAGGACAACACTAAAAACACGTCAACTCATTAACCAGGTTGAGTGCAACTCACACCTTTCTGAGGACATTACTTTCTGTACTTCCTACCTGGCAGGGATCAACCAGCCCAATCCCTCACCCTCGTATTTTCTTCTGAATTAGGTGGGAAAACAAAAGTGAATCATTATACTTCCTCACTTAGTCTCCTAAAGCATTTTTATTTCCATTATCTCACCTAGTCCTTATAATAATCCTGTGAAAAAAAATGGGGCATGGATTTTATCCTCTTCCTATACAGAAGGATGCTGACTCATGGCCATGCAACTGCTAAACACTAGAACAAGGATTCAACTTCCATGTCCAAATCCTGGGTTCTTTCCACTTCATTACCAATTATCCTGGACTATGTGAAGCGTAAAATCAGAATTTGAAGCTAAAAATCTACATGAAAAAATTGGAGTTTTCATCAGTCAATATATTGGCTTCCTCTGCTGACGAAAAATAGAATAAAATTAAAACCATAGACAGACATTCCTTATTCTGTTAGACTATTATTGCATTGTTATTTTTCCTATGAAACCAAATGGATACTATCTAATGGAGAGATTTCTTTTTTTTTCCCCTCAGGAATTTTTTTAAGTTTATTTATTTATTCTGAGAGAGTGAGAGAGAGGGAGGGAAAGAGAGAGCATGCATGCCTACCAGTGGGGGAAGAGGAGGGAGGGAAAGGGGGAAGGAGAGGGGAGGGGGGGATGGGAGGGAGGGAGGGAGGGGGAGAGAGGGGGAGAGAGAGAGAGAGAGAGAGAGAGAGAGAGAGAGAGAGAATCCCAAGCAGGCTTCACACTGTCAGCACAGGGCCCAACGTGGGGCATGAACTCACAATCCATGAGATCATGACCTGAGCTGAAGAAAAGAGTTGGACGATTAACCAACTGAGCCACCCAAGCACTCCTTTCTCTCTTTTCTTTTTAAAGTAAGCTCTCCGCCCAACATGGGGCTTGAACTCACCACCCCAAGACCAAGAGTCACATACTCTACTAAATGAGTCAGCCACGCATCAGATCAACTCCAAAAATGACCTCCTTTTCTTCCCTAAATCCACCAAAATAACAATAAAGGGGGGAAAAAGACATATAAATCCACAAAGACAACAACAGGAGAGAAAAACTTAAGAGACAAGAGATTCCAATAAAATTTTATTTATTTATCTATTTATTTATTTATTTATTTATTTTTGAGAGACAAAGTGCATGAACGGGGGTAGGCAGAGAGGGAGGGGAAAAAAGGATCTGAAGCAGGCTCTGCACTGACTGACAGCAGACAGCCCGATGTGGGGCTTGAACTCATGAACCACAAGATCATGACCTGAGCCAAAGTCAGATGCTTAATCAACTGAGCCACCCAGGCGCCCCTCCAATAAACTTTTAAAGTAAATTTTTGTCAAAGAGATAACAGAGGAAAAGTGGGATCTGATCTACCAGACGGAAGGTACAACATAAGTGTCCACAGAGGGGACGCCAATGAAAATTAAACTGATTTGCCCCTTGCAGCCCCTAGAAGATCCAGGTTCTGGAAGTGCTATTTACATAAAAGATTGGGCTGAGGCACGGAACTAAAAAATGAGAAGGTATTCCATGTCTACTTACAGACTGGTCCCTGTTCCCCCCACACTCCAAAAGCAGCCAAGTGACTCTTCCCCACCACACCAGAACACAGGTTCATTTCCTAGAGCACTAAATAGGCACGGCTCTGGATTAGAACACATCAGACACAGCAACGGTAGGGGAGAGACACAGCCTTTCTCTTGACTTGCTCTCAGGATGTCAGAAGTTAGAGATACACCCTCCAGATAGGAGCCTGGAGGATTTTTCTCTGGAGATACCAAATGACTCCAGACAATAGACTTACAGATGCTGAGATGTAGAGATCCTCCAATAAGAAGGCTGACTTGTGGACAAATTATTCTGGAGTGAATTCTCGGTTTGCTAAAGTCAGCCGAGAGGAGCTTATAAAAGTCAATTAATTATATGCATTTCTTCACAATCTTGTGTTCAGCAACATGTTGATAGCTTAAAATAGGGCATATTGGGACTATTTACACCACAGGTTTCAGGAAATGCTAAAAATTAGTGCCTTCTTCTCCATAGAATTTGTGGCTAAACATTTACCAGTGTGTTACTGGATGAAGCCAATCAATAAGTTCTACTTCAAACCAGCTTTTTAGTGGCTCAGTCTTTAAGTACAGATTGCCAAGAACACCAAACATGTGAAGGAAATCTCCAATACTAAAAAGAAAATAAGCAAACCAAGGAGAAAAAAAGGGCCCAGAAGACACTAGGACAATGCAGGGCAAAGAAGAAAATGTCAAAAAGGTAAGAGAAAATATTACAACCATAAAATAGGAACAGAGTGGCTTGGGGATAAAAAGGACCAATTAGGAGTGTCTGGCTGGCTCAGCTGGTGGAAGAGTATGACTCTTGATGTTGGGGTTGTGAGTTCGAGCCCCATCTTGGCTGTAGAGATTACTTACAAAATAAAATCCTTTTTTTTAAATTTTCATTTATTTTTGAGAGAGACAGAGCGCGAGTTGGGGAGGGGCAGAGAGAAAGGGAAACACAGAGACCGAAGCAGGCTCCAGGCTCCGAGATGTCAGCACAGAGCCTGATGTGGGCCTTGTACTGTGAGACGATGACCTGAACTGAAGTTGGATGCTTAGCCAACTAAGCCACCCAGGAGCCCCCAAAATAAAATCTTAAAAAAAAAAAAAAAAGGACGAATCAGTCATCAAGAAAACCTTATGAGAATTCTAATTTTTATAACAAAAAAACCCACAAAACTTAAAAAGTTTAGAAGATAAACTAAGAAAAATCTCCCTAGCAAGTAAAACTTAGAATTATAAAGAAATGAAAAATAGGAAATCAAAGACAAAAAAACCTAAGAGGACCAATGCAGAAGATTCAATATCCAACCAATTGTCATTACAGGATGAAAAAGCAAAAACAGAGAAGAAATTATCAAAAAACTACTATAAGAAAATGGAAGTCTCACTTGTAAATGTAAAATGTAAATGTAAAAGGGTGTAGCACTTTGGAGAAAAAAGGCAGTTTCTTGAAGGAAAAACATAGTTACCACATGACTCTGCAACTCCACTCCTAAATATATTACCAAGAAAAATGAAAACAGATTTCCACACAAAAACTTACGCACGAATTTTTAAAAAAGGAGAAAAAAAATAAAATTTGCACATGAATGTTCATTCAACATTATTCATAATAACCAAAAAGTGGATACAACCCATCAACTGATGAATGGATAAACAATAGTATGTCCATACAACAGAATAGTATTCTGCCCTAAACAGAAATGAGGTACTCATATCCACTACAACATGGATGAACTTTAAAAACATTATACTAAGTGAAAGAAATCAGTCACAGACACCACATATTATATGACTCCATTTATCTGAACTGTCCAGAACAGGCAAATCTATAAAGACAGAAAGTAGATTAGTAGTTAATTAAGGGCTGTGGGAGTTGGGAAAAAATGGGAATGACTGCTAAGAGGTAGGGGTTTCTTTTAGGGGTGATGAAAATGCTCAAAAAATGACAGTGTTAAGAGTTGTATAATTCTGTGAAGAGACAACCACTGAACTATAGATTTCAAATAAGTGAATTTTATGGTATATGAATTATATCTCAATAAAGCTGCTATCCCCCCCAAACCACTCCCCCTTCCTCCCCATACACAAAGAGAGCAAGTATTTTTCCCCTCTGGTTAAAAAAATAAAAATAGAGTTATACTTTTTTTGTTTTGTATTTCCTTTCCATGTCATTATATACTCTTCAGCAAAGGCAAAACAAACAACAACAAAAAATTCCAAACCCCAAAATATACAAGATCATCCCAGAATTGAGGCACTCGAGTCCCTAAAATAAAAGAAGGCTCCAGGAACCCAGCACAACAAATGAAAAAACATACTAAAGCTCATATGAAAATTCAGAATAGAAAAAAAGTAAGACTCTAGGGGCACCTGGCTGGCTCAGTTGGTAGAGCATGCAACTCTTGATCTCAGGGTTATTAGTTCAAGCCTCATGTTGGGTATAGAGATTACTTTAAAAAAAAGAAAAAGAAAAAGAAAAAAGACTCTAAAAAAAATTAGGATCAGATAGCATAAGATCTTTTTTCTTTTCTTTTTGTTTTTTTTTTAAGTAAGCTCCATGCCAAACATGGGGCTTGAACTCATGATGCTGAGATCAAGAAGTTGCATGAGGCACCCTGCATAAGATTTCTTAATAGATTTTCGAAGACAGTGGAGCAATGCCTTTACAACTTAAAGGAAAAAATTATTTCCATAATCAAATTCTAAACCCATTCAAACTAAAAATTAAGTGTGAAGTTAGAATGTAGATATTTTCAGACATTTGCCTCTCATCTATCCTTCTTAGACAGTAATAAAAATGTGCTCTAACAAAAAGAGGGAGTAAAGTAAGAAGAGGATGTAGGATCTAGGAAACAAGAGATCCAAAGGGAAAAAAAAAAAAAGAGCAAAAGGAAGACCCAGGAGGGGTTTGTTCAAGTGACCTACAATTAATCAGACCAGAAGAAAATGGAGGATTCTGGGAGTGAAATCTCTGGGTCGGGGAAGGGTGAGGGGAGAGACTCAAATCTGTAGATTATTTTTCCATTTGGAAAACAATGTTGATAAAGTGCATACCAGAGCTGATAGAAGTCAAATAAAAAAGGCACACACACACACAAAAAAAAACTAAATAAAAATGAGTCAATTATCAACTTTGTAAATAGTACAAAACAGGACTTGGTTCAGTACTGAACAATATTTACTTGGTCATAATAATGTAAATACTGATTTCTGAGTTATCCAAAAGTTGTGACAAAACTATATTGGAAAAATGAGGGAAAGAAAAGCATGTATGGATGTGAGTGGTTTAATAAAATTCTATCAACAGACAGAAATCAAAGAATATGTTTCAGTATATTACTTAGAAATATGGAGGGATATTATAGAAACAACGAAAATTATTCAAAGTGATTGCCTGTGAGCAACAAACAAAGCCCTTTTCGCCAAGCAAAAGTAGTAACAGCTGCTAGGTGGAAAGTGCTAGGCGTTCTCCTAATTGATTTGTACAAGTTATTCCCAGCAGACCCTCACAATAACTCTGTAGGTAAATAATACCGTACCCTACCAAACACAAGAGGAAACTGAGTCTCAAAAAGCATAAGTGACTTGTCCACAGCTACAGAGCTGGTAAATGGCAGAGCCAAGATTCAAATTCAGATTTGTCTGCCTCTACAAGTCTGTATTCTTAACCAATATTCTGTATTAGCTCTCAGGGACACAGATTCTGGGGTGCCCAACCCCACCTTACCTCCTCCACATCTTCATCCAATTGCTCATTAGGATCCACTTCTCTGACTAAGTCTTGTAATTTCTTCTTGGTCAATACCTAAAGTTAATTGGGAGAAGATTTTTTCAGCAAGTATTAAGGGAGCAAAACACCTCATCACCCTATAATGAAGAAATGCTGTCACTGTGTTGGGTTCAGTTTCTACTTCCCAAAAGTTAGCAGTCTGGCCTACAAGACGTGTATTCTGCAAGACTACACTCTCACGGTAGAAGTAGCCCAGGGCAAGGCCACAAGAGCAATGTGGACGAGTGGCCAACATCTGTCAGTTTATTTCCGCTTCATCTTTCTCACTGTGCCTTACCTTCCCTCTACATTAAATAATTTGCAATTTTCTGACCATCACAACTTGTATGTGCCTCCGTTGTCTTTGCATGTGCTCTTCCATCCTTCTTCCAATCTGCTCAGTCTATGGTGCCTTCCTTCTGCTTTTCCTCGCCCACCCAGGTACAAGAAACTACTTCTTCCTTTGGCTTCTACTATACCCTGTGCACCCTTCTATCATTGTATATATTTGTAAGCTTGCCTGTTTCTGACTTAATAGGCTGAAAGCTCCCTGAGGGCAGGGAACATGTGTTCGTCTCCATATAATATTTGTATAAATGCACGCAACTGTGATCCCTTATTCAGAAAGGAAATGTCATGTTATATATATATGCCATTAAATAAGAATCAAAAGACATTAAAATGCTAACCATAGTTATTTTGGGGTGATGGTAGAATTATGGGCTATGTATTCTTGTATTTCTAAAGTTTCTGTGATAAGCATGTATATTCCTGGAAATAAGGAAAAAAGAAACAAAATTTTAAAAATACATACTTGTTCATGATTTCTCAGATCTATCCATTCTCCATTCTAACATTACCACTTAATTCAAGCCTTCACTGCACATCTTGATTTACTGCAGAAGTCTTAGACCTGGTCTTCCTTTCAGTCTACCCCCTTTCCTACCTTTCTTATCCACTTACTGCCAAGTTAATCCTCCTAACATACACTACTTTTATTATGTTACTTACTCATCTATTAAATATTTACAAAGACTGTCTAAAGACTAAAAGTTCCAAAGGAAACTGACTAGTATGTGCTCAGTTTATTCTGCCATAATCTGGCCTAAACAGTTCTACCTCCTGCTCTACTCCAAAACTGCACGTTCAACACAAGCTGGCTTCCTGACTATCTGCCCAACCTTCCCGATTTACCTTTGCTGGTCTCTTCCCCCATTTTCTTGAAATGTCTCTCCCTTCTATTCTATCCAGCCTACAAGGTTCAAGTTAAGAGACAATACTTATTTCTTATCTCTTGTGGCTCTGCAGGGTAGAATCCGAATCATGGGCAGAAAAGTGGAGGGGCAGATTTTAAAATAACTGCAGAAAAGTAATAGCAGCAGCTGAATGAACTAGGAGAAAAGACTGGAGGCAACAGTACTTTTATTACAGGAATAATGAATGATGAATCCATTAGTTATTTAACTATAGTATTTACCAGTTATATAGCATATATATATTTATACATAAAAAATAGGCAACATGTTGTGTTAGTGTGTGTGTATGGATGTATGAACATATACATCACACACATAAACACTATAAACACTGAAACGTTGTACATGATATTTCATAAAGAACTTCGGAAGTCCAAAGGACAGGGGCACCTGGGTGGCTCAGATGGTTAAGAGTCTGATTCTTGGTTTTGGCTCAGTGCATGACCTCACAGTTCGGGAGTTCAAGTCTAAGCCTGCTTGGGATTCTTGCTCTCTCTCTCTGCCCCTCCTCTACTCTCTCACAATAAACTAAAAAAAAACAAAAACAAAACTCTTTAATTTTTTTTTATTTTAAGTTTATTTTTGAGAGAAACAGCGTGAGCAGGGGAGGCGCAGATAGAGAGGAGGACAGAGGATCCAAGGGGGCTCTGTGCTGACGGCAGCTAGTCTGACACTGGGCTGTAACTGACGAGTGGCAAGATCACGACCTGAGCCAACGCTGGATGCTCAACGGACTGAGCCACCCAGGTACCCCCACCAACCAAACAAAAAACCTCTTTAAAAAAATAAACAAGTTCAAAGGAGGGAAAAGATCTTTCCCAGCTAAGAGGAAGAGGCAGCATCTGAGACAGACATCTCCCAAAGCATTACTTGTTCATACAACACGTAAGAGGTACCTATAAAGAGCAAAAAATAAGAAATGATACCTGATTGTTTTCAGGGCTGAGACGCCCTCCTGTCCCAGGAGTGCCTGGTATCTTTACCACTGTAGTGCTATTGGCCATGGAGCCTTGTGGAGGAGTGCTGGCTGGTTCCGGTTTTATGGATGAGAAATTGGAGAGGTTGATTAGGGCTGAGGGGCCAAACTGGTTCATAATCTGCCGAGCTTTGGACTTCAGCTCATAGAGCTTATCAAGATCCTGTTTCTTTTTGGAGCTGTGAGGACCAAGGCCAATCAACTGTCGAAGGAAAACAAGAGAATTAGCTCCAAAAATGCCTTTCATAAAGGATAAGTTTTGAAAGAAAACTTATATAAAGTCTGTTGGACTTAAAGGGTCTTCAGGATTTCCAGGATAGTGACAATGCGATACCTGCACATTAAAAATGGAGGGAATGAGAAATGTTCATTGCTCTCACCCCATATTTAGAAACTAACTCTTCTCTAAAATCTAAATAGTCTACAAAATTAAATAAGAAAGTAAATGAAATGAGCAATCTTATGTACAAAAATAAACTAGAATGAGTAAGACATTTTTGAAGACTTTGTAAAAATAGAATACTTGGTTAAGTACTACATGCATTATTTTTCAACAGCAAATAATGTTAAATTCAAATAAATCATGGCACAATCACATACTTACCCTAGTCACAAAACTTCTGAAAACAGATTAGTTCATTTTGGCACTTCAAAACATGCTTTAATCTATGTCAGGGCTATGTCTAATAAACACAATTTTTAGCAACTGTTAAAAGTAAGCTGTTCTTTCTCATCAAGAGCAAATTTTCTCTGAGTGTTAACAATCTTTTAAGTACATGCAGAGTCCCTAGCCTGGAGTAGCCAAGTCTCCTACTAAATTTTAAAGCCATGAGGTAGACGCTGTGGACAGCAGCTTTGGTGTCATTAAGATCAGAAGCACATTTACCAAGTTCCGCCAACAGTGGCCTCAACAAGCTTACTTACAGCTATCTGAGTGTCTAGATCTTTAATTACATCAGCAACAGCTGTGAGCCCGGTGAACTGAGAGGCAGCCATTTTCAAAAGCTACCTGTAAATGAACAACTGGCATCAAGCACCGCTCTTGCCACAGAACCATTTCAGTTGCGTGGCTGGCACATCTTCACTGACCAGGATCCAAGCACTGGATGTGGAGAAAAACATCCATATTCCTGTCTCCTTATTCTTACTCGGCACCAGGACTAAGAATATGGAGACATCTCCATCTCTTTCATACGCAACTTTTAAAATTAATGAAGATTACAGTAAAATAGATTCTCTTCTAATAAAACGGATGTTCTATCATTAGGGATAAACTAGCAGCATATGAAAACTTCATTGGCCAAATTGTGAAACTTGAACTTGCAGGAATCATGGTAGTGGTTATCAGAACTTGGTGAAGCTTAGCAACTTAAATAAGCATCTGCACCTGTGAATTCTTGCCCCCCACCCATAGCTGAGTTCCTCCCCAACAAATTGTCTAACTTTCTAATACGAGAAATCACCCTTTCTTAAGTTTACCCTTAAGAAAAGCAACTAACTATGCACTGCTTAAGTGACCAAGTGAAACTTGGCCAACAGTCAGCTGAGGAGGACAGCAGAGCATCAAGATCACTTGTTTGTTTTTTAACCATATGTAGTCCATGCCTCCTTTTCCCTTACCCACAAATGTTACCACCAGACGAATCAGGAGAGGGGAAGATTAAGAATGTGGTAATAGTTGTTCTGTAATGTTATAAAAGCAAACTGTTTCCCCATAGCAAGTTTTATAAAAGAGACTTATTGAAAATTATCAGTATGTTCACCTCACTGAACATATTAGACCCTTCAAATAACATTCCCACAACCTTCAAGGGACTTCCCAAACAGTAGTGGGTATTGCTCAAAATAAGTAGAAGACTTTTTTTGTAATAGAGACTTCTACATAATGGGAAATTCTATAATAAGACCTGTAGACAAGAACACAGTCTATCTACACAGCACCAAATATGAATAATCATATGTCAAATTAGGAATTAACATTAAGGAATAGTTCCAATGGCTATTAATGAAGTAAGTTGTTTTAATGACATAAGGGGAATCCATACAATATAAGAAAAATCAAAGTTTCTCCCTAAGAGATTAGACTGCAATTTACTGTATTGTTTTGTTGAGAAGCAAACATTACTTCTGCATTTTCAATAATTCTGGTAAGTGAGCTACTTCTTCCATTAAAACAAAACAAAGCAGATGATAACCACTCATTACCAGACTGATACTGCCCTTAGTTTCCTAGACTATTCCTTTATTTGGTTGGATAAACACCAAATAAAACACCGTATTTGGATGGGTGATGATTACATGGGTTTACACAATGTCAAACTTATCACACTGAATATTTAAGATCTGTGCATTTTATTGCATATATAAATTATACCACAATTAAGGACAATAAATCAATCACCCAACCCCCACCCAAACAAGTAAAGGATTGTACTCTTAGGCATTTATCCCAGAAAAATAAAAACTTGTGTTCCCACACAAACCTATATCCTAATGTTCATAGCATGTATCAATAAGGACAAGACAGATTATTGAATAAATGATGGTATATGAGTACATCAGGAAAACATCAGGTTTCATGTTTAAAATTTAAATATTTGATCCATCTGGAATGAGGGGGCTGTATATATTCCTCCCTTCATACACTCCTTTATTGCAGATGGATCAAATATTTAAATCATAAATATAAAATGATTTTTTTAATGTTTGTTTTGTGAGAGAGAGACAGAGTGCAAGCAGGGGAGGAGCAGAGAGGGAAGGAGACACAGAATCCCAAGCAGGCTCCAGGCTCTGAGCTGTCAGTACAGATCCCAATGTGGGGCTCGAACTCATGAACTATGAGATCATGACCTGAGCTGAAGTCGGACACTTAACCGACTGAGCCACCCAGGTGCCCCTAAAATGATTTATCTTAAATGTTAAATATAAAATAAAATAATAGTAGAATATGGAAGATTTAAGAAATATTCTGAAATTGAAACCTTTCACTTTATAAAAAAAACTAACTCAAAATGGATTATATACTTTAATATCAAATGTAAAACTATAATATTTTTAGAAAAGAACAGGAGAAAATCTTTGGGCTCTAGCTAGACAGTTCTTAGACTTGACACTAAATGCACAAACAATAAAAGGAAATATTGATAAATTGGACTTTGTCAAATTAAAAATGTTTTCTCTGTGAAAGCCCTATGTTGAAATGAAAAGACAAGCAGATGAGGAGAAAGTATTTACAAACTACATATCCAACAAGACTAGTATCTAAAATGTATAAAGAATTCTCAAAACTCAACAGGTTTTTTAAACTAATTCAATGACAAAATGCACAGAAGACAAGACCAGACATTTCACCAAAGACACACAGATGGCAAACGAAGCACATGAAAAGGTATTTAAGGTCATTAGTCATTAAAGAAAGGCAAATTAAAACCGCAGTAAGATGAAACTACACACCTAGTTAAATAAAAAATAGTGATAAAGCCAAATACTGACAAGGATGCAGAGAAACTGGATCACTAGCACATTGCCAATGGGAAAGTAAATAGTACAGCCACTCTAAAATGGTTTGCAGTTTCGTAAAAAAATCTAAGGATGTACTGTCAGAGGAACCTAAAGAGACATGAAGACAAATGGAAACACTAAGATCTGAATAAATGATGGACTTCAGTCAACAATACTGTATCAATATTGGTTCATTAGTTTTAACAAATGCACCATACTAATATAAGATGTTGCTATGGAGAAACCGGGTGCAGGGTGTATAGAAACTCTATTACCTTCCCAATTTTTCTGTAAATCTAACACTGTTCTAAAATTTTTTTTTAACTTTTATTCATTTTTGAGAGACAGAGCATGAGCAGGGGAGGAACACAGAGAAAAGGGAGACACAGGATCTGAACTGTCAGCACAGAGCCTGACGCACGGCTCGAACTCATAAACCACAATACCATAACCCAAGCCAAAGTCAGATGCTTACCCGACTGAGCCACCCAGGCACCCCTAAAACTGTTCTAAGAAATAGCTTTTTTTTTTTTTGAGAGAGAGAGACAGCGTGAGTAGGGGACGGTCAGAGAGAGAGGGAGACACAGAATCTGAAGCAGGCTCCAGGCTCTGAGCTGTCAGCACAGAGCCTGACGCGGGGCTTGAACCCACGAACCGTGAGATCATGACCTGAGCCGAAGCCGGACGCTTAACCGACTGAGCCACCCAGGTGCCCCAGAAATAGCTTATTAAAAAACTAGGGATACCTGGGTGGATCAGTCAGGTAAGCATCAACTCTTTGATTTCAGCTCAGGTCATGGTCTCACAGTTCATGAGATGGAGTCCTGAGATGGGCTGTGTGTGATAGCACAGAGCTCGCTTGGGATTCTTTCAATCCCCCTCTCTCTGCCCCTCTCCCACTCTTGTGCATGTGTGTGTGTGTGTGTGTGTGTGTGTGTGTGTGTGTGTGTGTGTCTCAAAATAAATAATCATTTAAAAAAAGAAAGTAAAAAAAAAAAAAAGAAAAGAAAGAAAAACGAAGGGGTGCCTGTCTGGCTCAGTAGGTAGAACATGCGACTCTTAATCTTAGGGTTGGAGTTCAAGTCCTATGTTGGGTGTGGAGCCTACTTTAAAAAAAAAAAAGAAAGAAAAAAGAACAAATCATTAATACACAAAACAACAGAGATGAATCTTAAATATTTAAGCAAAAAAAAAAATCCAGTCTCAAAAGAAATATATACTGTATAATTCCATTTATTTAATTTTTAAATACATATTTTATTTTTAAAGTTTATTTATTCATTTTGAGGGGGGTGCAGAGAGAGTGGGAGGAGAGAGAATCCAGAGAGAAGCCCAGAATCTGGGCTACCAGCACAGAGCCCAACTTGGGGCTCAATTCCACGAACCATGAGATAATGAACTGAGCCAAAATCAAGAGTCTGACACTTAACTTACTAAGTCACCCAGGCACCCCTGATTTCATTTATATGAAATTCTAATCTCTAATGATCTAAAAACTAAACTCTAGCAATAGATGGGGCAGAGACTGCACAGGGGAGTGGGGGAAGTTTGTTATGTAGATATAAATGCTCTATATCTTGAGGGGGGTGATGCTTATACCGCTGCATACATTTCTGAAAACTCATCAAATACTTACAATGTGCACATTTTATTGTACACAACTTATACCTCAATAAAGTTGACTCAGAAAAAAAAAAAACCTTAATATGCAACTATTATACGACCCAACAATTGAAGTCCTAGGCATTTATCCTAGAGAAATGAGAACTTACGTTCACACCAAAACCTTTACATGAATATTCGGAGTAGCCTTATTCGTAACAGTCAAAAACTGCAATCAGCTCAGGTGTCTCTCAAGAAGCGAATGGTTAAATAAACTGGTATATCCATATCATGGAAAATTACCTATCAATCAAAAGAAAAAAACTGGATACACACAACTTGGATAAACCTCCAGAGAATTATGTTGAGCAAAAGACAATACAAAAAGAATATGTTTATATAACATCTTCGAAATGACAACATTTTAGGAACAGGGAACAGATTCATGAGGTTGTTAGGCACTGAGTGGCAGGGAAGCAGATGTGGTTAAAAAAGGGCAATATGAGCAACCTCTGTGATGGCATCATTCAGTTTCTCAACTGTGATGACAGTTAAAAGAACCTGAAGGGGCACCTGGGTGGCTCAGTCACTTACATGACCAATGACCAACCAATGACCACCTCTTGATTTTTTGGCTCAGGTCATGATTTCGTGGTTCATGGGATCGAGCCCCACACTGGGCTCTTTGCTAACAGTGCAAAGCTTGCTTGGGATTCTCTGTTTCTCTCTCTGCCCTATCCCTGCTCACTCTCTCTCTCAAAATAAATAAACATGGGGGGAAAAAAGGAACCTATAAACATGACTAAATTGTATAGGACTTAATCCACATACAACCACAAGTCAATGAATACAAGTAAAATTGGGTAAATCTGAATGATTTATAATCTGAATAGTGGATTATATCAGGGTCAATCCTGATTGTCATATTGCACAGTAGTTTTGCAAAATGTTTTGCAAAATGTTACCACTGGGGAAAACTGGGCAAAGTATATAAAAGATCTCTGGGTATTATTTCTTTTATTTAATTAAAAAATTATTTATTTATTTTGAGAGAGAAAAAGAGAGTGGGGAAGGGGCAGAGAGAGGGGGAGAAAGAAAATCCCAAGCTGACTCTGCACTGTCAGTGCAGAGCTCAACGTGAGGCTGGAACTCACAAACCAAGAGATCATGACCCGAGCCAAAGCCAGAAACTTAGCCCACTTAGCCATCCAGGCGCTCCACTCTGTATTATTTCTTATAAGGGCAAATAAATCTACTATTATCTCAATTTTTAAAATTGGAAAAAAAAAAATTCTCAGCCTTAAATGAAAAGTGCTTCTAACGATGACCCAAAGGGGGCGCCTGAGTGGCTCACTCAGTTAAGTGTCTGACTTCAGCTCAGGTCATGACCTGGAGGATCACAAGTTCCATCCCCAGGCTCTCTGCTGTCAGCATGGAGACCGCTTCAGATCCTCTGTCCCCCATCTCTTTGCCCCTCCCCTGCTTGCACACACTCTTTCAAAAATAAACATTTTAAAATAAATAAATAAAATAAAGATGACCCAAAGCTCAGGAGCCATAAGAGACTTGACATATTCAATTACATAAAAATAAAAATGTCTGAAAAATAAATAAAAATTTTTAAAAATAAAACATAAAATGTCTGCTTGGTAACAAACAAAGTTAAAGGACAAAAAAACTAGCAAAAATATACACAGTATATATCAAAGACAAAGAACTAATTTCTTTTACATATAAAAAATACCTATATATCAATAGGCACCCAACCACCCAAAAGAAAAATTGCAAAAAAAAAAAAAAACCCCAAAAAACAAAAACAACCCACAGTAAAAGAAATTCAAATAATTCTTAAAGTAATAAAATTACCTTTATTCTCATTCATAATAAAAATGTAAATTAAAACTATTCTTCCTTTGGCAATGATGCAAAAGTTTTATTAGTACTCTGAAAATTTTATGGAGGGATAGTCATTTCATATGTTGTTGGAGTGGGGGAATATAAACTAGTTAGCGGTCTCTATACAGGGCTACTTGGCAGTATCTACCATAATTGGAAAAACATATATTGTTTTGACCCCGTAGTTCCATCTTTAGCAATTTATATTATAGTTGAACTTCTATGTAAAAAGAATACTGTACATACAAGGATTATCAGCCTAAATGTCCATCAAAAGTGAGAGTTAAATAAATTAGGGTATAACCACAATGAAATACATTGAAAAAGAGTAAGACTCATGAAAATATTAAGCTAAATGAAAGAACCCAGGGGTACCTGGCTGGCCCAATCAGAAGAGCTGTAACTCCTAATCTCAGGGTCATGAGTTCAAGCCCCATGTTGGGTATAGAGATTACTTAAATAAATAACACTTTTTAAAAATTAAAAAAATAAAGAATCCAGTCACAAAAGACCACCTGTTACATGGCTGAATTTATAGAAATGTCCAGAATAGACATACCTATCAAGACAGTAGATTATTGGTTGCCAGGGCTGAAGAGTAGGGGAGTTGAACAGGGATTGACTGCTAATGGTAGAGGGTTTATTTTAGGAGGGGACAAAAATAATCTGAAATTAGATTATGGTGGTGGTTGCATAATCCTGAATGTACAAAAAAGCCATTGAACTGTACATCTGATAACGGTGAATTCTATGATATGTCAATGATACCTCAATAAAGCTGTTTTTAAAAAATGAAAAAACTCATGAAATGACCTCTATGATACATTGTTCATTGAAAATCCAAGGTACAGCATAGTGAGAATAATTTATCATTTATTAAAAGACATATAACTGTAAATGCATAAATTATTTCTGGAAAGATAAGTAACAAACTGGTAACAGCAGTTATCTTGGTAGGGAGGGGAATAGTAGTATCTGAGTGGTTTATGGGACCAAGGTGGGAGAAAATTTACTTTTCATCATAGACCCTAAATTCTGTGCCATGTGTATATGTTACCTATGAAAAAAAGAATTAAAGTACTATTTGGTTTGTTTCCCCTTAAAAAATAGGTAATTCTGACAACTGTTTTTAAAATATAACAAAAAATGCAGGAGTAGCAACAAAAATGAACCTTGACCTGTATCTCATACCTTATGCAAAAACAAACCCAAAACTGACCATAGACCTAAAATTAAAAATGTAAAACTATAAAACTTTTAGAAGAAAATATATAGGGAAAAAAATCTTCATAACTTTGGGTCAGGGCTGAGTTCTTACATATAACACCAAAAGCATAATCCACAAAAGAAAGAAACTGAGGGGTGCCCGGGTGGCTCAGTCATTTCAGCATATGACTTCAGCTCAGATTGTCATCTCATGGTTTGTGAGTTCCAGCCCTACACTGGGCTCTGCAGTAATGGTGTGGAGCCTGTTTGGGATTCTCTCTCTCTCTCTCTCTCTCTCTCTCTCTCTCGTTCAATATAAATAAATAAACTTTATGAAAATAATTGATAAAGTGGACTTTATCAAAATGTAAACTCCTGCTCCAGAAAAGAAAATAAAGACATGTCATAGACTAAAATATTCAAAATCACGTATCTGACAAGCAACTTGTATCCAGGATATATAAAGAACTCTCAAAATCCAACAATAAGAAAACAAACAACACAATTAAAAAAAGGACAAAAGATCTGAACAGACCCTTCACCTAAGAAGATATACAGATGACAAATAAACACATGAAAAGATACTCAAGATCATTAGTCATCTGGGGAATGCAATGAGGGAAACGAGTAACCACTAAATACTATTAGAATAATTTAAAAAATTTAAAAATAGACAAGTGCTGGAGAGGATGTTGAGCAACTGAAACTATCATACATTTCTGTCTGAATGTAAAATGGTGACACCTCTTTGGAAAACAGTTTGGCAGTTTCTTATAAAGTTAAGTATATACTTATATGACCCAGCAATCCCACTCCTAGGTACTTATCCTAAAGAAATGAAAACTCCTATTCACACAAAAATTGCTGTGTGACTGTTTAAAAGCAGCATTATTAATAACTGCCAAAAACTGGAAAAAATACAGGTTGTCCTTCAACCGGTGAATGGATAAACTATAAATATATATCCATATAACAGAGTACTATTCAGCAATAGTAAGGAAGAACTACCGAGACATGCAACATGGATCAAATGTATATGCTAAGTGAAAGTGGCAAGACACAAAAAGCTACTTACTGTATGATTCCATTTACATGACACTCTGGAAAAGGCAAAGCTATATGGACGGAGAGAACAAATTAGTGGTTGCCAGTGGCTTGGAGTGGGGTAGGGTCTGACTACAAAGGAGCAGCATGAAGGAAATTCGGGGGATGGTGGAACTTTTAAGGAGCAGTGTTACGGTGCTTACACGACAGTATGCATTTGTCACAACTCATAGAACTGCACTCCCAAAACGGTGAATTTTTTGGTATTAAATTTAAAAACATCACAACCATTCTGAAACGGTCAGTGACTCCATGTCTAAATTACTGTTTACTGACAACTTTCATCAAGTCCAATGGTGGATGATGCTGACCAAGCACAATGCAATGAAGTGAATGTAAATAACTTGAATTCCATTATGTAATATACCATGGTTGCCTTTGGGCTACTCAAGTTTCTAACTCTCACTTACTTGGAATGCCAAGAAGTAGGGAAGTACTACTGAGTAAAAACAGAGGCATTAATTGTGGGACAGTTTGAGAGAACAATTGTAACAGTAAATCCTTACTAGCACCTACTATATGGAAATCACATGCTATAGGATTTACGAAATAAGACCAGAAAGTCCATGCCCCAGTGATCTACAGTAAAACTTACTTAATAATTTTATCAAAACAAGATTGTGTGGCTGGGAGGTCAATTAAATACCAAGTCTATCCTGCCCCCTCCTCACCAGTTACATTTAAACTATGGTCAACAGGCTGAGGATAACAAGCCCTAGCTGTTTTTCCTTTTAACAGCTTGTACCTCAAACAGAAATCCAGTTGCAACGCTATCATTGTATTATGAGGTTCTGATTTTCAGAGGGTAGGAGACGGGGGTGGGGGAGGCAATACCTTGTAGTTATTGTAAGACCATGGCCTTTTCTAGACATCTATTCCATTAGCAATTCTTTTTTAAGTAGGCTTCATGCCCAGCACAAAGTCCAACACAGAGCTTGAACTCATGACCCTGAGATCAAGACCTGAGCTGAGATCAAGTCGGACACTAAAAGACTGTGCCACTCAGGCCCCCCAACAGATTTTTTAAAAAGATTTTATTTTGGGGGGCACCTGGCTGGCTCAGTCAGAAGAGCATGCAACTCTTGATGTTGGGTTTGTGAGTTCGAGCCCCAGATGGAGTGTAGAGATTAGTTAAATAAATCTTTTTTAAAAAGTTTTCAAAAGGGGTGCCTGGGTGGCTCAGTTGAAATTAAGCTGACTCTTAATTTCAGCTCAGGTCATGATCTCATGGTTCATGGGTTCCAGCTCCACCTTGGGATCTGAGCTGACAGTGCAGAGCCTACTTAGAATTCTCTCTTTCTCTCCCTGTTCCTCCCCTGTTCTCTCTCTCTCCTTCTCTGAAAATAAATAAACTTAAAAAAAAGTTTTAAAAAATAAAGATTTTAAGTAATTTCTATACCCAACGTTGGGGCTTAAACTTACAACCCTGAGATCAAGAGTCGCATGTTCTTTGGACTGAGCCAGCCAGGTGCCCCACATATATATATTTTTTTAAGTGAAGAGAATAGGGGAATACAAGAACAGATTTTCTTTAAAACCCTTTCACTTCTGAAATGTTTAGGATTTAAACAAAATACTGGAGTAAAGGAGACTAGCAGGTTGATGGCATAAAAGCCCTATCACTGTGGTACAGAACTTAATGACTGGGTTTTCTATCTGTTTCTCTCCTCATTGGCTTCTAGATGTATCTAAATGAGCTCAAATTTCCCAGCCTAAAAAAAAAAAAATTTCCATTAATTGCTTTCTGTAAAACTTAAGAGCAACATTTTTTTCCATTAGTTTTTTTGACTGGTTTGATTCTGTTTAGGTGGCTTTCACTTAACAGAAACACAATACAGCACAGTGGTCAAGGACACAGACTCTGGTGGCAGTGTCTGGGTTTAAGTTATTAATTAGCTTTATGTCCTTGAGCAAGTTATTCTAATCTCTTTATGCCTCAATTTCCTCATGTGAAAAATACAGTTAATCATAAAGTATATCTCATGGGATTGTTGTGACAGTACACTGAATGTATGAATAGAAAGCACTTAGAAGAGTGCCTGGCACATGGAAAGTACATATAAACATGTTTGCTAATATTATATAGTATATATGCTTTCCTCTTCTAAATCTTAGTTATAAAAATCAGTGCATTAAAGCTAAAGGTTTTCACCCATTGTAGTATGTGTTGGTGGCATCCCATAGCAATTTTTATGACTATGGATATTAAAAAAAAAGTGGGGTGCCTGGGTGGATCAGTCAGTTAAGCATCAGACTCTTGATTTTGGCTTGGGTCATGGTCTCACGGTTTGTGAATTCCAGCCCCACGCTGGGCTCTGTGCTGACAGTGCAGAGCCTGCTTGGGTGGGATTCTCTCTCTCAAAATAAGTAAATAAAACTTAAAAAACAATACAAAACAAAAATGACTGAAAAAAAAATGGTAGTGGTAAATGGTCAACAGGAGGCTGATGAGGGGTCCTATGGCACAGGGAAGACCCAAGTCAGAGGGGCTGGGTATCATCTTACTTCTGCCAGTTATGTGAGCTCCCTTTGAACAGAGTTTCTACATCTATAATTAAGAGTGGGATCCGACAAATTCTTAAGTCTTTACCACCTCTAACAATTAGTGTAAGATTTTTAATTAAGTCCATATGTACAGAGTTCAGTTTGTCTTCTGCCACTGGCACACCTATTTCACAGTAGAGACTGATGAACACTGGTAGTGTATGGTCTCCAAAGTATTTGGGGGCTTTCCATGAAGACCTCAGGTCAAAAGTAGTATGTTCCATGTTCATATCTTCCCTAACACAATGATTTTCTGATCAGGCACTTTGAAATACTATAATAATAATTCAGTGCTAGAACTACAAATGAGTGATATAAGTACATTTTGCAAATGTAGATGAGGATGTTAACTCAGGAATAAATTATCATTAATTAAACCATCAAGTATTTTGAAACGGTGTCATGGGAATGCTTTACTTCATAATTTGGTGCAAGTTTTGATGACTTGCATATAGTAAGGTACTTGCAAATAGTATACGCTAACCCTCTGGGAAAAGAATAGTAGTTTCAACTAAGTTAGCCCAATTTCCCTAATCATCTAGTTCATGTTACAATTAATTGTAAAGTTAATCCAATTTAAGTGCTTGTTCTTCAAGTTGGTCTTTTGTGGCCACCTAAATTTAAAATTAAATATATCTTTCTCCACTGTGAGGAAAAGTTCTATTCAGGTTCCATTTTTTGATCTTGAATATCTATGCTTATTTAAAAACACAGAAATTTAGTTCTCAAATACTACACTATGTAAGAACCTTAGCAAGTTATAGTACTTGGTATTAAGAGAAATCTTGAGGAGCGGGTGCTTTCATTCAATGATATGTTTTGTTTAACCGTTCTACTTTGCTGATGGGCAAACTGAGATATGGAAATTCACTTAGAAAAGTAGATAAAAGTTAGTCAAACACATAACTAGGTTTGACTGGGGATGGACCACTTAGTACCATGTGTTTTCAGGCAAGGTACTTAACCTCTGTGAACCAATTTCCTTATCTGCACAATGGGACTAACAATATCTAATTTGTGGGGTTGTGAGAATTAAAGAACACTTGAAAGTGCTTACGATAATGCCTCATTAATCTGTGTAGATTTCAGTAAAAGGTATTATTGAAGGGAAGTAACCGGTCCAAGTATCCCTGACATTCTTATCTAAAAGCTGCCAACTCCAATAAATGTTTATACTAAAAATACAGAATATAACATTTATCTGCAACTTTCTAAATGGCTTACTAGGGGGGGGGGGGAGAGGGGCGGGGCAAGCGTTCCTTTAAAGGTTCCCTAACTGGTGACATTCACTGTACTGGTGTCAATACAGCCACAAGACTTCAAATGTGTAAAAATTTCCTTCTTGAGTTTGACGTTAAAACAAAGATTCTAGAAACATGTTTTCAAGGATATTAGCCAAGTATCCCCTATTTGCTAGGCACAGCAGGGTACTATATCAAAATTATGATCTAATCAATCATTGCCTCACTGTGATCCTAAGCCTTCTTTGGACGTCAGCCTCTTTACCTATAAAACTGGAGGTTTTAAAAAGATTATCTTTCTGGGCCATCCCGACCCCCTATCTCTCACATTCTTTTATTTGAGATGCAGAGATCTGTGCTCAATCAGGACTGAGTGGAATGGTATTTAAGGCACTTATCAAGTATATAACTGAGTTCAAACGGCTTCAACTTCACATCAGAGCTTCGTAAGAAACCAGCAGAAAACGAAGATGCTTGCATGTGGGCTCTCCTAGATAAAAGTATCTGACACAAGAAAAGCCTGCCAAAAGCCAAGCAGGCAGCGCGAAGGAGGGGTCGTCTTCCCCTGAATACATCCTTTACCACTCTGGATTCAGAGAATATGAGGGGGGAAAACCGGATCACTACATCGTTTCCAAACTCTCTCCCTTTTCCCTGGAGGCTGATCTGCCTGCAGCCATGGCCCCTTATACTCTCCACTTTGGGGAGCTCGGGTTCTCACAGCCCCGTTCCTTCAGGTACTTCGGAGTCTCCAAGCCCTGATCCCGTCCCCAAAGAAGCCCGTCTTCACTGCCCGCTGCCGTTCCTTCCAAACCCAAGTGGTCTCTGAGTGCTCCTGCCCCTGAGGAACCTAAGTCTTCGCTGCTCAGTTTCTGAATCCTTAGAAGCCTAGGTCTTCACTGTCCCGCTTCTGCCTCTTAGGAGCCCAAGTCCTGAGAGCTCCACTTTTACCTTTCAGGAGCCCGTATCTTCACGCCCCTTTCCATTCCGACCCTCTCCTCTTAAGAGTATGGGTCCTCACAATCCTGTCCCTCTCACACCGCTTTCCCTCAGGTGCCGGAGAACTCACATCCGTCCCGGTTCCCTAAGTCCCGTCTACAGCCCCAGTACCCACAGCCGCGTCTTCTCCGAGCCCGGAGCCCCTTAGTCCCGTCCCAACAGCCTGATTCCTCTCACAACCCGGTCTCCTCCACAACCTAGTTCTTCAAACACTGACCCACTGTGGGTCTGGGTCCTGACTCCCTCCTCCCGCTCTTCTTCCTCAACTGCCAGGGCCCAAACTCACAGGCAGCAGCGTCTATCTCCCCATGATATGCGGAGACTGCCCCAGTGAAGCGATCGTCTCAGCAGCCGGTCCGACTGCTCGGCCCTCCCCGAGTACTTCCGGCACCGCTCCCCGCCTCCAACCCGGAAACGCGCGGCTCTTCCGGCCGGCGGGCGCGCGCCTCGTTTACGCAGGCGCAGACTGCCCTCTGACACGTGGTTGCGGTCCTAGGCTGTTGCTCCGCTCCGGCGGTTGGGGTTTTTCTTGCTTGTGGTTGACAGGCAGCTTGGGCGAGCTCGTCGCCTTCAACCCCGGCGTTGCAATCCCTGCTCTTGCTGCTACTTGCGGTATCCGCGTATCGTATATGCTAGCACGGCCGATAATTGACGCCCTTGGTTGGCTTAGAGGTGGCCATTTTTAGTTTATTTAGTTGCCTTAATGGTGGTATCTGGACGTAGGTATCACCTGGGACCGCAGCACCGCGTGGATAATCCTGTTGAACTCTAACAAGGGAGTTGGCACAACAAGATCATGGAGAGGAAAAACCGGTTGTACCTGTGGATTGGCGAATAGTGTTAATTGAGCACTTACTGTCATCAAGGAACTTTGCTAAGCCTCTTAACATTGATCTATCATTTAATCTTTTAAAAAATGTTTATTTATTTTGAAATGGGAGAGGGGCAGAGGGAGAGCGAGAATCCCAAGCAGGCTCCACATGAAGCCTGAAGCTGGGCTTCATCCCACCACCCCAAAATCAGGACTTGAACCAATATCAACACTCAGAAGCCCAATCGACTGAGCCACCCAGGTGCCCCTATATCACTTAATCATTTAAGGAAAACTCCTGAGAGGGGCGCCTGAGTGGCTCAGTGGGTTAAGCGTGGGAGTCTTTTTTTTTTTTTTTTTTAATGTTTATCTATTTTTGAGAGAGGGAGAGACGGAGCACAAGCAAGGGAGGGGCAGAGAGAGGGAGACACAGAATCTGAAGCAGGCTCCAGGCTCTGAGCTGTCAGCACAGAGCCCAACACGGGGCTCAAACTCAAACTCACAAACCCACGAACCGTGAGATCATGACCTGAGCCGAAGTGGGTCGCTTAACTGACTGAGCCACCCAGGCGCCCCAAGCGTGGGACTCTTGATCTCAGGTCACGATCTCAGGCTGGTGAGTTCCAGCCCCCAGGCGGGGCTCCTTCCTGCTGATAAGGTGGACCCTGCTTGGGATTCTGTGTCTCCCTCTCTCTGCCTCTTTCTTGCTCTCTCTCTCTCTCTCAGAATAAAAAAAATTAAAACTTTGAAATAAAATAAACCCGCTGAGAGATTAAGATTCTAATAAATGTAGTCCCAATTTAAACTCTGAACTCTCAGGTAAAGCCTAATCCTGTCCTATGTGTAACCATTAAACTGATGATGGTTTTAGTTTTTACATCAAACACTTTGGGATAACTTTAATTTTTACCTTATGCCAGGTGCTAGACCCAGTCCCAGACAATGTAATATTCACACTAAGATGAAGAACCCGCAAACACAAAGGAATATACAAAGGACCATGACAGCCCAAAGTGAGCCAAGGTAACTGCCTGCAAAAATCAGGAAGAGGTGTCCCCCACCTGTGTTGGTGCAGTAACCTGCCCCCTTTTTTTTTTAAGTTTTGTTTTATTTTTTAGTAATCTCTATATCAGGCATGGGGCTCAGACTCAACTCCTAGATCAAGAGTCACAGGCTCTTTGAGCCAGCCAGGTGCCCCAGTGCCCTCCTTGTCTTTATATCTTCTCATTCTTGGCCCACCAAACTTCCAATCACCTTCTGCATTGCCACCAGATGCAAATTCTTAGATTCAAGGCCCCTTCACTATTAGGCTTCAAGAGGTCTTCCTCAGCCTAATGTCCCTGCCTACAGCTCTCTTCATTCTCCCGAGGATCTGGCACAGATCTGGCACACCTTATTTCCTCCCACTCCATTTTTTAAAAATGTTTTTATATTTATTTTTGAGAGAGAGCGCGCGTGCAGGGGAGGGTCAGGGAGAGAGGGAGATGCAGAATCCTAAGAGTCTCCAGGCTCTGAGCTAGCTGTCAGCACAGAGCCTGACGCGGGGCTGGAGAACCCACTAACCGAACTGTGAGATCATGACCTGAGCCGAAGTCGGTCGCTTAACGGACTGAGCCACCCAGGCGCCCCCCTCTCCATCTTTTTAAGATCAGTTTAAAGGTACATTCACCATTCAACAAAACAGAGTGCTCGTTGTGTGCCAAGGCTTTTGCTAGGTCCTGGGTATATATACTAGTAGTTACGAACCCACAAACCGTGAGATTGCGACCTGAGCTAAAGTCAGACGTTCAACCGACTGAGCCACCTAGGCGGCCCAAATAATGATTTGTTTTTAAGAAACGACTAGTGGATTGATTATAGGAGGAGCCCCCAACAAACACAACTGACAGTGCCCATATCTAGGCTTCCCCCCTGTTTAGACTACAGGTCGGCTTCCTATTGTTGTGTAAGAGCTGTTTATGTGACTCCCTTCTCTTGCAGCTTCTACTTTGTAGGGGGCAGGGATCTCTTTATATTATTAAGATATATTAAGGTGCTCACTTAAGCAGCACATATACCAAAATTGGAACGACACAGAGAAGATTAGCATGTCCCCAGCACAAGGATGACATGCAAATTGGTGAAGCATTGCATATTTTTCACTGCGTTTTGTATGTGAGTGAATTGATCACTGAATTCTGCTTCTGAAACCAATATTGCACTGTATATTAACTTACTAAAATTTAAATTGAAAATAAATAAAATATATTAAGGAGAGGAAAATGCCTGACAGTCTACATTTTTTGTTCTAAAGAATCTATGTAGGGGAGCCTGGGTGGCTCAGTCAGTTGAGTGTCAGACTCTTGATTTCGGCTCAGGTCATGATCCCAGGGTCGTGGAATTGAACCCCACATCAGGCTCTGCACTGAGTGTGGAGCCTACTGGAAATTCTTTCTCTCTCTCTCTCTCTCTTACCCCCTCCTTCTGCCCCTCCCCCTACCCTGCCCCCACTCAAGCACTCACACTCTCTCTTTAAAAAAATTTTTAAAAATCTATGTAGGGGCTCCCGGGTGGCTCAGTCGGTTGAGCGAATGACTTCAGCTCAGATCATGATCTAACAGCTTGAGTTCGAGCCCCATGTCAGGCTCTATGCAGACAGCTTGGAGCCTGGAGCCTGCTTGGGATTCTGTGTCCCTCTCTCATTCTGCCCCTCCCTCCGCCCCTCCCTCACTCATGCTCTATCTCTCTCTCAAGAATAAATAAACATTTTAAAAAATCTATGTATATGTACATAGGAAACAGTTTGGCAAGGGAAACACTAAACTGTTTATAGTAGTTTGGGGAAAACATTCTCACATTTCTGTACTGTTTCAACATTTTTACAATTAGCACATACTGTTTTTATATTAAAACAAGTATATGTGATTGATTCCACATTTATGCCATTCTGGAAAAGGCAAAACTACAAGACCAGAGAAGAGCACTGATTACCAGGATTGGGACTAAGGGGAGAAGGTGACTAGAAAAGGAGACAAAGGAACTTTTTGAGGTGATAGAAATGTTTGATATTTGCTTGGTTGTGGTACCAGATACATGTCTATATGAGTTTGTTAAACCATATGATAAAAAAGGTATATTTATATGTAACTTACATGTCAACAAACCAGACTTTAGAAAATGAAATATAGGGAGAAAATATAGAAGGCAAATAATTTTTTATTTGTTTTAATGTTTATTTATTTAGAGAGAGAGAGACAGAGCACAAGGTGGTGGTGGAGCACAGAAGGAGAAAGAGAGAAATCCAAGTAGGCTCCATGCTCCATGCTTAGCACAGAGCTAAGGCTCCATCCCATGAACCATGAGACCATAACCTGAGCCTAAACCAAGAGTCAGATGCTTAACTGAATGAGCCACCCAGGTGCCCTCAGAAGCAAGAACAATTTTAAAAATTATTTTCAATTATACAAGTAATAAAATAGCTCATTATGCTTTTTAAAATAATTAGAATATTACAGGTAAATCTAAAGTCTTGTGTGTCATGACCCTCATCCTTCCCTCCTTCTCAGAAGTAATCATTGATGTGTGTTCTTGCAAATCTTTTTTAGAAAGTTAATAAAGTATGTGGCATTAGAAAATACATAGCACTGGGTTTTTATGTGCACACGTGTATGCTCTTTGTTACACTGATCATTTAATGTGGTACTCTCTTCAACACCTTCACTCATTTTTTTTATATCTGTTGATAAAGATCTACTTCAATCAATCCAAATGTGCATTGATTTTTTTTTTTTTCTTCACGTTAAGGGTCGTCATGCTGTACCTTATTCTGCAACTCTTGTCCCTCAATGCTTTTTGGTGTCTAATTCACTCCTGGCAGCGCAGCAGATAGCATTCCCCTTTATGAACACACTACACTCTGCTAATCCGTTAGCAGATTACGTTGCTCCCAATTTTTCTCTTATAAGGAAGCGGTGCCCCCAGTGCTCCCCTGGTGGGGCCCCTTCAGGGTCGAAGGCTAGGGGTGGCACAAGCTTGTGCATTTTCAATTTTAATAGGGCGGGATTCGTGTCTTCTGCAGATAGGTACCCACAGCCGCCCAGAAGCGGATCTCCCGTGCAGCGTACAACAGGTGCCACCCCATGCACACTGCAGCTGGCGACAGCTTCCCCTGCCCTCTCCTACAAACGCTCTTCCGTGCCCCTCCCTCCGCGCCCGCCGGCCCCTTCCCAGCAAGCACCGCGCATATTTGCATACGAATTTACGTCCTCGCCTTTACTTCTATATAAAAATCGAAAGGAGAAATCCTAATAGTCTTCTTGTGGAGATTACTCTCTGGCCCAGAATGTCTTGCAGTCCTTTCCCCCGACCCTCAATTTGAAACATGGAATAGGAAATTGCTTTAGCTTTGTTTTCACCTTTATCGAAAGAGGGATTCGCCAACACTGCCACCCTGCTTTTGGTCCTGCCACAGCAAAAAGGGCTTCTGTCGTGAGTGGCACACGTAGGGCAGCCTCATTGCTCTTCGTGCGGAATCGACATCAAGAGATTTCGGAAGCATAATTTTTTGGTACCTGGGCAGCTGGTGATCGTTGGTCCCGGCGCCCCTGATTTAAACAGTGACTTTAAAAAGAAAGTAAAAGCTTTGTGGTTGTAGTTCGGTTTTTTTCTATAGAGTAGTAGTGTCCGTTATACTGTTTTGTGCGCCTTTTTTGTGTTATTTTTTGTCCAAAGTCAGGTGTAAAATAGTAGCCGCAAGAAAGAAACTCTTAACAATGGTGTTTTTTCGTGATTATGTTATAAATGTCAAAGCGTTGTGAGCTCAAAGGTTTATACACACAGCTTGGTGGTTGTGGAAAAATTGCCCCCGTGGTTGCTGACGTAGGTAAGAGCAGCTGTTTTACGTTTCACAGGTGAAGAAATTGAGGTTTTAGCCAAGTGAGAGACATGTTTAAGAGTACTCTGAGTTCCTCAGTGGGGGAATATCTGGCCTCCTCCTAGGTGCCTGTTTGCAGGGGTGATTGAATCATCACACATATCTTTGATTTTGTAAAAATTCTTTCCCTTTAACCAGGCATATATGATAAATGTGCATGTTTAATATATCTATATCTAATCTGTATTTATCTCTTTGTAAAGCTGTGGTAGGGCCGCTGGGGTAGCTCAGTCGGTTGAGAGTAGACTTCGGCTCAGATCATGATCTTGCTGTTCCTGAGTTTGAGCCAAGTGTCAGGTTCTGTGCTGACAGCTGGGAGCGTGGAACGTGCTTTGATTCTGTGTCTCCCTCTCGTTCATTCTCTCTCTCTCTCTCTCAGAAATAAACATTAAAAAAAAAAGGAAATGTATATAATACATATACAAAAAACATGTTAGTCAACTGTTTTATGTTATCAGTAAAGCTTCTAGTCAACAGAAGGCAATTTGGACAAGTCAAAAGTTATACTGGAACTTTCTTGCAGTGGGGGAAGTGGTGGGAGGGTGGCACCCCTAAGCTCTGCCATGTTCAAGGGTCAACTGTTGTAGTGATAGACCCAGTACCTAACTTGGTGAGGCACTCACAAGGCTTAATGAGGGGAGAGAATAGCAAACTGAGTACTGTGCTGAATTTGGCTGGGAGGTGGAGATCTGGGAACGCTTTCCTGAAGCAAAGACTTTGTAACTGAAACCTGAAGAAGAAATAGAAGATCCCCAGACAAAGTTGGGGGAAGGGCAGTTTAGGTAGAGGCAAAGCCTTGAGGGTGGAACCAATGGGCTGCAGTAGAAGAGCTGAAAGACCAGAATGGCCAGCCTGAAACCAGCCAAGTGGCAGCTGAAGAGGCCACTGACTTCTGGTCTCACAGGCCTTGGATGCTCCTTGCAGTATTTTTTTTTATAAAGCACAAGGGATGAAGAGTTACCTCCACCATGTATCAGCACACTTTTTCTGTAAAGAGGCCAGATGGTGCATATTTTAGATTTTGTGGTCATGTGGTCTCTGCTAGCTGCTCAACTCTGCTGGTGCAAAGCAGTAACAGACAATATACAAACAAGTGGGTGTAGCTGTGTTCCGACAAAGTTTTACCTACAGACACCGAAATTTGATGAAATAGTATTATTTTGATTTCTTTTTTTTAATCCTGCCAGCCATTTAAAAATGTGAAAACCAGGGGTGCCTGGGTGGTTCTATTGATTAAGCGTCTGACTTCGGTTTAGGTCATGATCGCACAGTTGGTGAGTGTGAGCCCCGAATCGGGTTCTGTGCTGCCAGCACGAAGTCTGCGTCGGGTCCTCTATCCCCCTCCTCTCCTTCTGCCCCTCACCTGCGTGTGCGCGTTTAAAAAATAAACATGTGAAAACCATTCTTTTTTTCTTTAAATTTTTTAATGTTTATTTCTGAGAGGGACAGAGGCAGAGCATGAGTAGGGGAGGGGCAGAGAGAGAGACACACAGAATCCAAAGTAGGCTCCAGGCTCCGAGCTGTCAGCACAAAGCCAGACATGGGGCTCCAACTCACGAACCGGGAGATCATAACTTGAGCCAAATTTGGGGGCTTTACCAACTGAGCCACCCAGGCATCTCATGTGAAAACCATTCTTTCTCACTGGCCCCTGGCCTGCATATTCAAGAGCAATAAGAGCTCAAATCAACTAAGGGATAGCCACAAGCTGAATACTATATACTTTTTTAAATGTTGCATAGAGGGGCACCGGTTAGCTTAGTCAATAGAGCTCATGTGACCCTTGATCTTGGGGTCACAAGTTCAAGCCTCATGTTGGGCACGGAGCTTACTTAAAAAAATAATGAATAATAATAAAAATAAAATATTGCATAGGAACATTTATAATAATGGTTCACAGCTATGCTGCACTTATCAAGTGCCAGTCCCTATATTAAGCACTTAGCATGCATTAGCTCCTATTACTCATATAAACCAATGAGGTAGGTAGTATTATTTTGCTCACTTTACAGATTAGAAAACAAACTCCAAGAGGCCCAGATCACATAGCAAGAAAGTAGCAGAGGCAAGAGATCAGTGATCCCGGGTCTTCTGATAGGAATCAGGTCTCTGACTGCCCAGAATGACCCTAGGAGAAGGTCAACTATAGCAGAATCTGTTAGGAAAGATTTATTGAGAAAGTGAAGCTTTTTCATTTTGCTTATCCATATTCCCCTCTTTTCTTTTTTCTTTTTTAAAGTTTTATTTATTTAATCTCCACACCCAACATGGGGCTCAAACTCATAACCCCAATATCAAAAGTAACACACTCTTCTGACTGGGCCAGCCCGGCACCCCCATTTTTTCCTATTTTCTATGAAAATATGGAGTATATGAAAAGGTTAGAGAGGTAATGGAGACACATAGTCACTGGAATACAAATGATGACAAAATCAGTCCCAGAAGACCACATTTTATAGGACTCCTTTTATATAAAATGTCCAGACAAGGCAAATCTATAGAGACAGAGAACAGAAGAAAGCAGGTTAGTGGCTGTCTGGAGCTGGAGGTGGGAATACTTTTATTTATTTACATTTGCAATACAAAATAGAAGCTGGGTGAGAACACACACACACTCATACCAGCCTGGGGAGGGGGAGCTGGGACAAGGGCAGCTGGGTGGGACCCCAAACCCTTGGGCATAGGAAGGGGATCCCAGCCGGACCCCTGCCAACCCCCCACCCCGGGGTCTGTGGGAGGTGCGGGGAGGGGTCTCAGTGAGTGTATCAGGGCCCCATGTGAATGTCACGGGAGAGACCCCCTGGGACAGGGACCACCAATTCCCACAGAGCCAGCAGGGCCAGGTAGAGGGTCTTCTAGCTCCCAGCCTAGGTCAAAGTGCAGGGTTCAGGGCAAGGGTCTGGGCAAAGGCATGGCCCCTACTCGACCCCTCCCCCGAAGTGGGCCTGAGCTCAGGGCGGGTGTGGGCATCTACACCAGGGGCTGGGGGCATGGTGGGAGGGGAGTGTGGGCATGCCCTACAAATGGGCATGAGGGATCTTTTGGGGGTGAAGCAAATGTCCTAAAAATACATTATGGTCACACTTGTTCACTTCTATAACTTTATTAAAAATCACTGGATTGTACATTTAAAATGAGTAAGTTTTGTGGTATGTAAATTATACTTGAATAAGGATGTAAAAAAAAAAAAAAGGCTGGAAGTAGAATATACGCAGCTAGGAGCCTGAGAATCTGTAATCAGTTTATGGAATAAGTTCTCTAATTTAGAAACTTGACCTTAGTGAATTTCCTGCATGCTGAGCTTCTGTGTGTTAGCTGATTATGTCACTACCCTCCTCATTTAAGACCCTTCCGTGGCACCTACCTAGTTTGGTTTAACATCCTGTAAGTCTCTGTGACTCACCATCCTCTTTATTCTCAGGGCTCCAGCCATACTGTTTTTTCTCTGTGTATCTCTGAAGCCACTACCCTCTCCTCGCCTCAGGGTCTCCAGAAAGTTCTTCCTTCTAGCTGGAAATGTTCTTTCTCAACAGGTCCTCTCCCTCTCCCCCTTTCCCATCATGGCCACTTCCTCCTCATTCTTTACATCTCAGCTCAAATGTTACTTCCTCAGGGAGGCCTTGATCTCCCCACCCCTCACTGAGTTCGCTCCCTCACACTCTGTTATACTCTTTCATGGCGCCATGTACTTCTCAGCAGAACATTATCATAATTGTTATTAATGCATTTACACTCAATGTAAAGTTAGTTGCTCAATATTTATATTCCCCAGCCAGAATGTCACCTGTGTGAGGGCACGGAACCGGTCTGTGTCTTGTATATCACTTGCATCCTTGGTGTCTGATGTACTACCTGGCACTTAATAGGCATTCAATACGTTTGCAGAGCTCTTCATAATCCATGAAGTTTTATGTATATAAAACTACATTTGCTGCTATTTATTAAGCGCCTGCTATGTCCAAGGATATGGGTGCAGCAAGACAGCCTGCTCCTGTCCATTCTCAGAAGTAGGATAAGAACACTCTTCCCATTTCATAGGTAGTCTAAGTTTACACAACTTGTAAGAAAGTTGCCTTCTTTAACTAAAATGGAATTCCTTCTACTCAGGTCATAGACTCCCAACAGGATGGGTTTACTCCAGGTAGGGGTGGGGGGGCAGGGGAGGTAGTTCAGAGAGACTGATTTTGAGAGGTCATGAAGCTTTGGTATTTTAAGGATGGAGGGGAAGAGGGTGTCAGTTTGTCAGAGGAGAAGAGGAAGTTTCTAACCTTCAGGTGGGCAGACATAAGAATGGCTCCTCTCTCAAAACTGACCAAACCTGGGGGTGCCTGGCTGGCTCAGTCGGTAGAGCATGTCACTCTTGATCTCAGGGCCATGAGTTTAAGCCTCATGTTGGACATAGAGCTTACTTAAACAAACAAAACCAAAACCAACCAAATAGGTCCCTGAGCTCCCCTATGTTGGGATTAAGTGACCGCTGAAAAGAAACGATGGTCACATAAAAATTGTGTTTCTATACACTAATAATCCAAAAAAAGAAATTAAGAAAACAATTCCATTTATAATAACATCAAAAAATAAAATACTTAGGAATAAACTAAGGAGGTAAAACTAAACCTAGGATGAGTGTAACTTGTACACTGAAAACTAGAAAACATCCTGAAAGAAATTAAAGAAGACATAAATAAATGGAAAGACATCCCACGTTCATAGGCTTAATATTATTGTTGAGATGTCAATACTAGCCAAACTGATCTGTGGATTCAATAGAATTCCTATAAAAATCCTAACACATTTTTTGCAGAAATAGTAAACCCATCCTAAACTTCAGATGGAATCTCAAGACCTCTAATAGCCAAAATACTCTTGGAAAAGAACAAAGTTGGAAGACTACACTTCCGGATTTCAAAACTTCCTACAAAGCTATAGTAAGTAAAACAGTGTGGCATTGATATACAGACAGACATAGTCCAGTGAATTAGAATAGAGAGTCCTTGTATCAAATCCTGGTATTAAACAATTAAAAAGTTTTTTTTAATGTTTATTTTTGAGAGAAAGAGAAACAGAGCATGAGCAGGGGAGGGGCAGAGAGAGAGACGCACAGAATCCGAAAAAGGCTCCAGGCTCTGAGCTGTACCACAGAGCCCGACACAGGTCTCAAACTGACAGACCATGAGATCATGACCTGAGCTGAAGTCAACTTAACCAGTTGAGCTACCCAGGTGCATCTGAAAGCAGAGTTTTGAAGATAATTTTGTGCACCCATATTCATACCAGCATTACTCACAATAGCCAAAAGGTAGAAACAATCCAAATGCCCATCAGAGGATAAATGGATAAACAAATGAATAAATATCCATGTAATGGAACATTACTTGGCCATTAAAAGGAATGAAGTACTGATACCTGTTACAACATGGATGAACCTTGAGGACATTCTGCTAAGTGAAATAAGGCAGACTCACAAGGACAAATACCATGTGTTTCCACTTATTTGAGGTACCTAGAATGGTCAGATTCATAGAGACATAAAGTAGGAGATTGGTTACTAGGGACTGAAGTGGGGGTGGTAGGGGAAGTTACTGTGTAATAGGCATTGAGTTTCACTGAGGATGATGTCAAAGTTCTGGAGATGGACAGTGGTGATGGTTGCACAACCGTGTCAATGTACTTAATGCAATTCAAGTGTACACTGAAAAGTGGTTAAAATGCTAAATTTTGTTATACATATTTTACCACAATATTTTTTATTTTTACTTAATTTATTATTTTTTTAAAGATTTTATTTATAAGTAATCTCCACACACAATGTCGGGCTCAAACTCACAACCCTGAGACCAAGAATCATGTGCTTTACCAACTGAGCCCACCAGGAGCCTCTACCATAATGTTAAAAATTAAAAATTAATAAATTAAAATTTATTTCATTTAAAAAAAAACTTTTTAAGGTTTATTTATTTTTGAGAGAGAGACAGAGAATGAGTGGGAGAGGAGCAGAGAGAGAGAGAGAGAGAGGGAGATACACAATCCGAAGTAGGCTCCAGGCTCTGAGCTGTCAGCACAGAGCCCGACGCGGGGATTGAACTCACAAGTGGTGAGATCATGACCTGAGCCGAAGTCGGACGCTTAACCAACTGAGCCACCCAGGCCCCTCAAAATAAAAAATTTTAAAGAGAAGATGGTGAAGAGCAAGGTTTTGGGTATGCCTAAGAGGTCGCCAGCATTGGGGCTGGAAGCTGGTCACCAGCTCAGGGAGGTTGCTCTAGTAGGCAAAACTGTGTGTATGCCATGTGCCTGGTATAGGGCACGTGCTCATAAGTGTAGCTACTAATGGTCTCCATCACAGATGAGGAGACTGAGGCCCAGAGAGGTCCTGTAACCAATGGAGGCAGTTGACTGGGCTCTGAGTTCTGTAAGGCAGGGGCGTGGTGCCAGTTGGAACATGAATAGTAATACTAGCTGGTATTTCTTGAGTGCTTAATACATTCCAGACATTATTCTTAGTCTTTTTGTGAGTGTGGATTCTTCATTTACTCTTCACAACTCCTCTGTGAGTGAGGTCCCATTACTATCTCCCTTTTTCAGATGAAGAATCTGAGGTTGAGGCAGAGGCCGATCCAAGTTCATAGAGCCAGCATAATTGGAATCTTGTCCACTCTGACTCCAAAAACAGAAATCCAGCCTTTTGGTTTGGTCGTGGTGGTGGACAGTGGCTGAAGGGGTTTCTGGGGTGGGGGAGTAGGTGATTCACTTGACCAAATCTAGTTTCAACCCAGATTTTTTTTTCTTGTTTCTTTTTCTTTCTTTTTTGCACCCACTGGCAGAACTTCCTCTTTTTCTGATTCACTCCCCATCTGTTAGTGGGTTCTGGCTTCTGAGAATGTGATGCAGAAGATGGGGTAAGCTGTGGGGGCAGGGAGGTAGATACAAATGGGTGGGCGGTCCTTAATGAACAAATATTTAAAAAAAATTTTTTTTAATGTTTATTTATTTTTGAGAGAAAAAGAGAGGGAGACACAGAACCCAAAGCAGGCTCCAGGCTCTGAGCTCTCAGCACAGAGCCTGATGGGGGGCTCGAACTCACAAACCTCAAGATCATGACCTGAGCCCAAGTCAGACGCTAAACCAACTGAGCCACCCAGGCCCTCCAACGAATATTTTTTGAGAACTCTCTGGTACCAGGCAATGTTCTAGAGGCTGAATAAAACAGACCTTGTCCCTGCCCTCAATAAGATTCCATTACAGGGTTTATAAGCATGTGAGTGGCAGGTTAGGGCTAGGGAGGGGGATAGGCTGGAAAAGAAAGTGGGGGAGGGGAAGGGGAGTGGATACAGACAAGGAAAAAGATGTGGTCAGTGTCAGTAAGGGCTATAAAGGGGATGTGAGAGAGAGTGACTGGGGAGCAGACACAACTGGAGACAGTGAGAACAGGGCAGGCCTGGCTCAGGAGCTGAGATAAGACCTGGAGCACGGAAAGGAGCCAGCGGAAGACGTGAGAGAAGAGAATTACAGGATCCTGTGGGGAAACAGCACGGGCAAAGATTATGAAACCCATGTGTCCAGAGGCACTTGAGGAAGGCCAATGAGGCTGGAGCAGGGTGACAGAAAGAAAAAGGAGTCAAGAGGAGATCCCAGCGCCAGGTCATGAAAGGTCTTGTAGACCATGATGAGGAATTCAAGGTTTAATTCTAAGGGGAAGAGAGGCCATTAGAGTAGTTAACAGTGAAGCCTGGGAGGCAGCATGGTAGGAAGTGGGGAGACCAATCGGGAGGTTCTGGCTGTGAGGTAGCAGAGGCAGGTGATGATGGTGGTGTGGACCAGGTGGGGTTCAGAGAGGAGGCGGTATTAGAGGGGTCTTTGGGAGGTGACTGAATGATGGAAGTATCCGAGATGGAGGAGATAAGAGGTGGGGGAAGGGAGGATCTAAGGTGAGGCAGGGTAGAAATCATGAGTCCAGGGTGGACATGCTGACTTTGCAGTCAGGCAGCTGGAGGCACTGTTCTGGGCTGGAAGCAGATGCCTGGGAGGAGAGACCAGACACTGCCACCTGGGACCCACAGGCCACACCTCTTTACAGATGGGCCAATGTAGAGCCCAGAAGAGGTTTGCCGTTTGGTTTTGTTTTCGTTTTTTCGAAATTGGTTATCAATACTTACAAATCCTGAGACATCAAATAAAACTTAGGATTTCCACCTCCTCTTCCAAATCGGATGCTCAAGCCACGCTGGGCCCACATTCTGGTTCCAAGGCAGACTAGTTGAGGAGCTGGTGCCCCTCCAGACTGGGCACAAACTCTCCAGCTGGTCCAAGCCCAGCAGGCCTGCTCATCGTCTGGTCCTGGTGGCACTGCTTTCAACCTCAGACATGGGTAGGAGGTAAGATCAGAAAAGAGGGAAAAGTTGTCCTGGGACAGAGGCTGAACTTTGGATGGACCCTTTGGAAGTGGCAGCTTTGCTGCGTCTCAGCCTTGCAATGCAGGGTGTGCCACCTAATTCACTGAGCCGGTCTTGCCTCTTCTGAAACATGGGGCTAACACTCGCTACCTAGAATTTCATCTCTGGGAAAGCTCCTGGCATACTGGCAGACACACAGAAGGGGCTCAAGCAATGTTTGTTTCTTTTAATCTGATGAGCAGCTAGTCTCAAGAAATCAGAATGGTAAGGCCATAGCATAGGTTGAGGTAAAAAGTCCAGATCCTGGGGGCACCTGAGTGGCTCAGTCCGTTAAGCATCCAACTCTTGATTTCAGCTCAGGTTTTGATCTTGCACTTGGTGGGTTCCAGCCCTGTGGCGGGCTCTGTGCTGACAGCATGGAGCCTGCTTGGGATTCTCTCTCTCTCTCTCTCTCTCTCTCTCTCTGTCCCTCCCTCTCTCTCTCTCTCTCAAAAATAAATAAACATTAAAAAAAAAAAAAACGTCCAGATTCTGGCTCTACCACTTACCAACTACGCAACCTTAGTTTTCCTATTTGGAAGATGGGGACACTACTCTTTCCTGACTTGTGGGAATTAAATAAGTTAATACAAAGTGTTTAAAATGGCATGGCACTCAGTAAGGATTCGATTGGTTCTTACACTTGGATGGCCATTAGAGTCTTCTAGGGACATTTATTTTATTTATTTTTTTTTAATGTTTTATTTATTTTTGATACAGAGAGAGACAGAGCATGAGAGGGGGAGGGGCAGAGACAGAGGGAGACACAGAATCCAAAGCAGGCTCCAGGCTCTGAGCTGTCAGTACAGAGCCCAACGCAGGGCTCGAACCCACTAACATGAGATCATGACCTGAGCCAAAGTCGGAGGCTTAACCGACTGAGCCACCCAGGTGCCCCTAGAGTCTTCTAGGGACATTTAAAAAAATATTCAGGACACCTAGATGGCTTAGTAGGTTGAGTGTCCGACTTTGGCTCAGGTCATGATCTCCTGGTTCATGGGTTCAAGCCCCATGTCAGGCTCTGTGCTGACAGCTTGGAGCCTGGAGCCTGCTTCAGATTCTGTATCTTCCTCTTTTTCTCTCCCCTTCCCCAGCTCGTGCTCTCTCTTTCTCTCAAAAATAAATAAATTCAAAAAAATTTTTAATAAAAAATATTCATATCTTGGCTCTATCCTCAGAGATCTCATTTGTATTCATCTGGGATAGGGCCCTGGTATGGGTATTTTATAAAATCTCAAGGGATTCTTTGTGCAGCCAAGAATAAGAGCTCTACAGTAGAGAGATAATTAAGGGCATGGGCTTTGGAGCACAATTGCCTATTTTCAAATCCAACCAAGCCAATAAATAGGTATATAAATGTGGGCAAGTTCCTAACCTCTCATGTTAAACTGGGTTAATAAAAGGACCTGGGAGGTTGTGTGGACCTTAAGTGCTCAGAGAAGTTTGTGGCAGCTGGCAAGCCCTTGGCAGGCCTGGGAATCAGCACTCCTCAGTTGCCCTGCTATTTCCAATTTGACTGCAAACACCGCAGGCCTACATCCAGCTCACGCTCATGGTCTCCCCAGTGGGGCCTGGATGCCTTGAACATCCCTCTCCTAACCCTGTTAGCTGCCCCCCGCTCCCCCGGCAAATTATTTTTATTTTTGGCCTTTCTATTGTTCAGCCTTTTTTATCCACCCCAAAATTAACAGAATTATCTCCCAAACAAAATTGTCTGCTCAAAAACCAGAGAGACCCCAAAGATGCTAGAGGGGAGGATAGAGCTGACTGGCCATTCAAGTGTCTCTTATATTAAAGAATAGGAAGGAGAAGGAGAAGAAAAACCGCCATCAATGCTTAGGAAACAATGTTTAGCAGGGGGAAAAAGCACAACACGGAACTGTACACTGAAGATAATTCATCCAGGTAAAGGAAAAAAATGCATAGAAAAAGATCAAAAGGAAATATGCTAGATGCTAAAGAAACATTTTTTTCTTTGCTTCTCCATCCTTTTATGCACTTTACAATTTTGTATAGTGAATGGGTAATTTACAGGAAAAAGAACTAAGTGAAAAAATAAAAGGAAAGACTTCAATGACTTTCTTTCCTCTTTTAAAAAAAGTATTTATTTATTTTGAGAGAGACAGCCTGACTGAGGGAGGGGCAGAGAGAGAGAGAGGGAGAGACAGAATCCCAAGTAGGCTCTGTACTGTTAGTGCAGAGCCCGAAGCAGGACTTGAACTAACGAACCATGAAATCATGACCTAAGCTGAAACCAAGAGCTGGATGCTTAACCAATAGAGCCACCCAGGCACCCTTTCTTTCCTCTTAATCTTCTTATTGTCGTATGTCTTAGTTCCTCCTATCTAAAATTTTTATTTTATTTTTACTTATTTTTAAAAAGACTTTTTTTAAGTTTAAAACTTTTCAAAATTAATCTCTACATCCAATGTGGGGCTTGAACTCACAACCCCAAGATCAAGAGTCACACACTCTTACCAACTGAGCCAGTTGGGCACCCCCTCTACCAAAAAATTTTAAAGGATTGTCTCCACTGGCTGATTCTTTCACTTCTCCCATTTACTACTTGATCCACTACAATCTGGTCTCCTCCTTAACCCTGGAGGTGACTCCACCCTGGAAGGATCAGCAATGAACTCTTAGTTGCCAAATCCAGTGGCTTCTCCTTTCTCTTTGCCAGAGCTTGGTGCAGTATCAGACATGATTGGTGCTGTCCCCTTTCTGTAAGCTCCCTGCCTCCCCTTTGGGCTTCCTTTCTCCCCTCTGTCCAGGGACCTAATTTTCTGACCACTTCTGGTTGGTCCCTGCAGACCAACTCAGCTTAATGTTCCCTAGTTTTGGACATCAAGTCCCTTCCTCTCTGCACACTCTTCTTGGGTGGCCTCCTCCACTCTTGGCCTATATGATCCCATCTACATGACAGTGCCTAGATCCCCACCCTCACCTCTTGCCTGGGACAACAAGTCAATCCAAATTCCTTCTGAACACCTGCATTTGCATGTCCCTCAAACAACTCACATTCAAGTCCAAACCGACTCATCATTTCTACCTTCCCTCACCCCCAACCAAGTCTTCCTGCTTTGTTCCTTCCCTGGAAGTCATCTTTGTCTCATTCTTTCCCTCATCCCCCCAAGTCTAGTTGGTCACTAACACCTGTTCGTTCCAATTTGAAACTGTGTCTAGAGCACATAAACTTCCTGCTGATATATTCTGGTTCTGCTCTGCAGGAGGCCCCTCTCTCTTGCCCGGATGATCATAGCAGTCTCCCTGATATAGCTTCCTTTTCCTGATCTTTCTCCTCTCCAGTCCATACCTTATAATTTCTCTGATTATTCATTCCTTCAGTCAGTCAACAAATATTTGCTATGCGCAAACTCTGCTCCAAATACTATGATGGGTAAATGATACAGATTGACCCAAAATAGGTAAATAAATAACCTACGGGATTTCTTTCTTCTTTAAAGATTTTATTTATTTTATTATTATTATTTTTTTTTTTGAGAGAGAGAGAGAGAGAGAGAGAGAATGCAAGCAGAGGGAGGGGTGGAGGGAGGGGGTGAGAGAGAATCCCAAGCAGTCTCCATGCCCAGTTTGAGTCCCACACAGGGCTGGATTCCACAACCACAAGATCTCGACCTGAGCTGAAATCAAGAGTTGGACACTTAACCTACTGAGCCATCAAGGTGCCCCAAGATTTTTATTTTTTTAAAGTAATCTCCACACCCAATATGGGGCTCAAACTCACAACCCCAAGATCAAGAGTCATGTGCTCTGCTGACTGGGCCAGCCAGGCACCCCTCTAGGGGATTTCAAATTATGGGACTGCTACAAAAGTAAGCAAGGGGATTGAGAGAAAGCGGGGTATGTGGAGGGGAGTTCTCTCAGAGGTGGTTTTTGCCCTGGAATAGTCCCCCAAATCAGTTTCCCTGATGGAACTGAGGCAGCCATGATAGAGAAGAATGTGGCTGGGACACAACTGTAGGTTGGGAGCCAGGAAAGGCCTGTGAGGAATGAAGGATGAGAACAAGCTCTGAAGACCTGAAAGAGGCACTTTCCAGGTAGAGCGAAGAGCTAGTGGCAAGGCCCTGAGAGAATTCCCAGCACACAAAGGAGCCCAGGATGTCTGGTCTGGGGCACAGTGAGTGAGGGGCGGAAGGAGGAGGGCAGAAAGATCATGCCTGGGGGCCCTGGTTGGGTGACTGGGTTTTATTCTAAGCACAGTGGGAAGCTCTTAAAGAGTTTTTAGCAAGGAAGTCACATTTGACTTTGTCTCTTCAAAAGATTACTCCCTATATGTGCATAGGGTGGAGTGCATCTGGGGGTGAGGTGGACAGTGTGGCTGAGTAATAGGAAATGACTGCAGTGGCGTGGTCAAGTCCTGTGGGCTGGATTGAGTGTTAGCAGTGCAGCTAGAGAGAACATAAACCTTTGGGTCCTGAACACCTGCAGGCTAGCTCCGTACTCCTTATGACAACCATCTGGTTCTAGCCTCCCTCTTCAGCCCAGCTCCCATCATTTCTTCTTTGTCTTTGCACCTGCTGTACTTTTTGGAATGTTCTTCCTCACTTTCCCTTTGATGGACTATTCATCCCCGAGGCCAGGCTCAAATACCCCCTCCTCTCTAAAGCTGTTCAGGAATTCTCCAGGGAGAGTCCTTTGAACTTTTTCAGTGCTTAGTTTCTATCTCTAGGATAACATCTATCACACTGTACTGTCCTGTATGTTTACAATTCTGTCTCTGAAGAAGCTGAACAAGAGCTTCTGGAAGGTAAGGACAGTTTATTAAGTGTTCAATGGCTGTTCAATGCATGATCAAAAGATACAGATGGTCCTACTATGGAATAGTTCACATAGGTCAAGACCCCAGTCATGACCAGCCCCCATTATATTCAAAATCATCTGATAATGTGTAAGTCCTTGATCATAAGAACAGATACTAATGTGGGCACTAAGTCTTCTCATCTGATACTGGAAACAGTCCAGAGAGGTTGGCACAGTGGGAAAATCATCTCTATTTTACAGATGAGTAAATCAAGGCTTAAGAGAGGTGAGACTTGGGGTGCCTGGGTGGCTTGGTTGAGCATCTGACTTTTGATTCTGGCTAAGGTCATGATCTCACCGTTTGTGAGACTGAGCCCTGAGTAGGGCTCTGCACTGAGAGCCCAGAGCCTGCCTGGGATTCTCTCCCTCTGTCTCTCTTTGCCCCCACCCCCCAGGCTGTCATTCTCTCTCTCCCTCTCAAAATAAATAAATAAACTTTTTTTTTTTTTAAAGAGATAGGTGAGACTTGGCCAACATCCCTAAGTCCCCAAATTCAGTTCTATCATTGACCCCTGGGCATCCTTACCTGTCCTTGAATCAAGAGCTTATAAGACTTCCTGTCACCTCTTCATGGTGGTGGAGGGGACATTATAGGAGGAGTCAAGATGGGGAAACAATTCTCTTTCCCCCTCAAAAAAGTGCCCCGTAACACCACCTCTTTTGTTCTTAATACGAAGGGCAACCATCTCAGCGGTTACAACCATGGCCTCCGGAGAAAGAAGGGCCTGTATTGAAATCCTGCCTATGCCATTTAAAGTTATATGACCTTGAAGAATTAATTGATTCTCTTACATCCCTGTTTTGTTTTTGTTTTGTTTCATTTTATCTGTAAAACGGGGGGTGAACAGCTACTTAGCGTTGCTGGGAATATTATAGGAGACAAAAGCATCTTCCCCAACGCTTAGCCATATAGAAAGGTTTTAAATACTTGCTAATTACTGTTACTGACTCCTAGAAATTTCCTAAGCACTTTTCAAGTATCACCTCTTTTAACACTCACAATCTTATGCCTCAGGCGAAATACAGGCGTGAAGCTGTTAATAACGCCCCCAAAGAAGTTAAGACTTGAACCCATAACCTCACTACCAGGCAAGGCTTGGCAAACACGTGGGTCAGAGAATGCAAGCAGCTTGCTCAAGGACTCGTGACCGGTTACTGACTCTATACTCAACCAGATCTCTGATTCCGAATTGATAGTGGGGTATTACTTCTGAAGGTCTGTAATAAAACTGGATTTGGGGAGGTGAAATGGGCAGTCCTCCAGAGGAGTCGAGAGACCTGCCTTTGCCCCTGACTGTGGATGAGATGAACCTTTAATTTAGACCTCCTTTTCCTCACCTTGAAGTGCGGGAAGAAGAGTTATTAGGGTCCCCAGAGCCCTTTCCAATCCTGACTCTCCAGAACAGAAGACCCCTGCTCAGGTAAAGGTTCACTGAAATCCCTCCGGCTGAGATTCATCCTCCGCGGGGCCCGCAATAAGGACGCGTCCCCTTTAAGGCGCCAGCTCGCCGGCGGCGGCGGCCGGAAGTGTTGAAGCTCGGCCTGGCGGCGGCGGTGGCAGTAGCGGCCGTGGCGGCCTCTGCGCATGCTCCGTCGCCCGCCCGCCCTGGCCGCTCGCCGCCCGCCCGCCCGACGGAGACGGTGAGGAGGGGGAGGGGTGGGCGCGCGGGCGCGGGGTGGGGTGGGGGCGGGGGGGCGGACGCGGGGGCCGCGCGGCGGCCGGCGAGGGCGGGCGGGCGCGCAGGGGGCGGGGGGCTGCTGCCTCCGCGGGCGCCTCCCCACGCCCTGTGCGTGCCGCCGCCGCCGCCGGGGAGCGAGCGGACGTCGCGGCGCCGCGGGGGGGTGGGGGGACGCTGCCGCTGGGTCCGCCCGAGCAGCCGGGCCGCCCCCAGCGCGGCCGGCCGCGCCGCCCGGGCTCGGCCCCTGGCCGAGGGCGGCGGGCGCCGGCGAGCGGGGCGCTGGGGGGGCCCAGCGCCCCCGTACTGAGGGCCCCGGAAGTCCTAGGCTGAGGGGCCCAGAGGGGCCGGAGCGACTCCGGACTGAGAGGCCCGGACGCCCAGGACCCCGGCGAGGGGTCTGGGGATCCCGGGGTATCCCTAGAGGCGGGGCCTGGGGAGCAGTAGGCCCTTCGATACAGAGCTTGGGAGGGGCCTGGGTCGCGCCTGGCGGGGGGGGGGGAAGAGAGGGGGGTAGGAAAGGTGAAGGAAGCCAGCAAGCCTGCCCGGGAGGAGACCCTCAGAAGCTTGGCGGGGGCGCAAGAGCAGAGAGTGGGTTCTGCTGGGGGAAGGAGGCCCGAGTTTCGCCCGAGTTTCACCCGAGGGGCGCGTTAGAGGCCTCGGCCTTTCAGTCCAGGGGAAAGAGGCAGGTGCTGTTGCGAAGGCGTGGTGTCTGGGTGGATAGTGTGAGCAGGGGACGAGGAGGAAGAGCTCCAGGGGAAAGTGAACAGGCCCCTGCCGTTCCGATGAGGGGGCGGTAGGAAGATGCCTCAGAGCCTCAAGTAGGAATGGGAAGGGTCCAAACCTGTGAGGGAACGAGAGATTTGAGTACCTTCTGAAGTATATAGGTAGAGAACGGAACAATCTGGTGTGTCAGGGGGTGGGAAAACCCATGTTTTGGAGCACCGGAGAGAAGATAATTGAGGGGAAGAGAGGACATTGCTACTTTCAGAAACGACAGGGGAATTGGCTAGCTGTCTCCTAATTGAGGGGCAGGAACGATGAGAGCAGAATCTTACCTGAGAGTCCTGGAGAGTGATCCAGCAGACCAGACTAAGGCGTGTCAAACCTTGACCTAGGGAGTGGGGGAAGGTTTGCCTATCCACGGAATCGGAGGAGGTCTGAATTCTTTTCCGATGAGAGAAATCTCGAAAGTACTTCCTAGCAGACGCAGAAGGGGCCTTGTTTGATGTCTCTTTAGGAGAACCAATAACTGGGTTTCCCTCAACTTGGAGGATTAGGGAAAGGGAGGATCAGACCATTCTAGAATCACAGAGGGATTCTTCTCCCTTGCCTCTAGTAACGTTACCAAAGTGCTTTCCGAGGACCTTTTCATTAAATGTTTAGACTGTCTTCCCTAACTCGTAAGCCTTCTATCCATTATGGATACTTAATATATACTGACTTGATGACTTTTTTCGTTAGTCAGTAGTCAACCACTTATTCATATTTACCTCAACAAACATATATTAAATAGCTAATTTGTACTCAAATTCATCTGGTTCGCTTGGGCCCTAAATTGGTCTTGTCCTAAGCAGAAGTCCCCTAGAGTCTAGTGTGATGACGCTTCAAAGAACCTTTTTATCCCATTGCTTTCCCAAACACCTATATAGTAGTCTTTAATATGTGACCTATCCCAAACTTCATTTGCTTTGGCTATGTCCCTCACAGCGGTCCTGTGTAGCCTTCTTGTTGGCTTTTTTACATTTGATAGCACCTTGGATCACCTACTGAATGCATGAGAAGGAATAAAGAAGGAAAAAAAATGAAGGAGTTTTGGCCTTACGTAATAATAAAGTTTTAACTTCATTATGTTATTATTATATAATTATAATGGGAATTTCTTAAGACTAGACTACACAGTCTACAGAATTATAATACAGTATGGGATAAATACGTTTTGGGATTAGAAAGTTTCAGGGTATCTGCTATTTCTTTTACCTTTTCAACTATCAACTCTGATGTCCCTGCGATCACGTGACACTCATGATTTTGCCACGTTTTAAACAGTTTTCAGGGGTGCCTGGCTGGCTTAGTAGATGGAGCGTGGGACTCTTGGTCTCAGGGTCATGAGTTTGAGTCCTGTGTTGCGTATAGAGATTACTTAAAAAAAAAAAGAAAAGAAAAAAAGGAAACATTTGTTTTCAGAACACAAAAAATGAATTTAATCCAGAGTAGGTCGGATGTCATTTGTTTAGTTTTCCAATAGTTAATGTGAATCGGCCTGTGCTGACTCTTGATCGAGGTATCTTTTTTGTGTTTGAAAAGAACTACAAAATAATTCTTTTCACATAGATTTGACATCTTTATGTGTGTTCCCCTACAATTGCAGTGTTGTGTGATTACACAATGAATACTCTAAGGCCCCTTCCATGAAATACCCAAAGGAGCAGCTACTGAGCTGCCTCAGGAGTTTTTGTTGCTATAAACAAGAGCTACTTTTCAGTTTATACTCACCTCAAAGAGATGACCTTTCAGTTAGCCAGTGTAGTCTGTAGAGCTGGTTTCAGGTTACTTGTTAGGAATGTGGTATTTAGGGTAATAAGATATATTCAACCTAAACTTGCTTCTCTAAAGAATGTAAGAATTGCCTTGTTGGGGGGCGCCTGGGTGGCTCAGTCGGTTAAGCGTCCCACTTCATGATCTTGCAGTTCATGGTTTCGAGCCCTGTGTCGGGCTCTGTGCTGACAGCTAGCTCGGAGACTGGAGCCTGTCTTCAGATTCTGTGTCTCCTTCTTTCTCTGACCCTCCCTGTTCACACTGTCTCTCTCTCTCTCTCTCTCTCAAAAATAAATAAAACATTAAAAAAAAAAAAAAAAGAATTGCCATGTTGGATCAGACCTGTGTCTCTTACTGACACGGAAAGACATATTGTGGATGATTATAATTATCTTCTCGGATAAACTCAGAAGGTTAGAGAATATTCCTTTTGGGATCTAAGGAGTGGGAGGGCTAAGGAGTAAAATAGGAGTTCCTGTTGAGGAAAGTATTAATCAAGTAGTTAGTCAACCACTTATTCAGTGTTGTAGAGACGACTCAACCTTAGGGTAGAAGGTTAAAACTAGAAGCATCCTTCTAATTCTCCTCTAACCCAGTAATTTACTTAAGCCATTTAAACATTTTTAAGCCACTGTGTTAGAATGATAATTCCATAAGTTTGTTACATGCTAAAGTATTACATCTTTTAAATTCATTAAATATGTCCTAGTAACAGAATAGTGCTTGACAATAAATGTCCAACAAGTGTTAGCTGTGATTATTTTAATTCAAGCTACATTTTATTTATTTGTTTATTTATTTTGAGAGAGGAAGAAGCAGAGGGAGAGAGAGAATCTTAAGCAGCCTCTGCGCTGATGCAAATCGAGCTCCAAGCTCTGGTGCAGACCTTGGGATCGTGACCTGAGTGGAAATCAAGAGTCGGATGCTCAACTGACTGAGCTACCTAGGCACTCCCAAGCTACATTTTAATGGTTCAAAATTTGAAGATATCTATTGTTCAATTATTCTAGGATTTGGTAGCATTTGTTATTCTTTGTCGTATCCCTTTTTGTCTTTTTCTAGAGTCTAAGGTCCTAATTGTTTTGATTCTTTTGGCAGCCAGCTGGACCAGTCCATTGATTCTCTTTTTTATCCCTAGTTTTAAACCTTTAAATTACAGAAGTTCAGACAGTGTACTGTAATATCTTACAATTAATGTTTTTCTCTAGTATATGACAGTGTCATGCATCTCTTTCCCTCGTTTAGTTCCTGAAGAGCACGTACTCTCCCTTTTCATATCCAAGGTAGGCAGACAGTTTTGTAAATAGTAGTCTGATATTTGAAAACTGGTTATTGTACTGGTCAGTGTCATGGGTACTGAGCTAAGCGTAGGGGAGCCATTGAAAAAGAAGGGCAATCCTTGCTCTCCCAGAATATAGTCCGGTGGGGAGAAGCTGACAAAGTGGGATGATGGTTTTGACAGGGGTGCTGCAGGTACTAAGAACACAAGCTCACATCTAGTCAAGGAAGTCACAGGTCTCCCTAAGGAAGTGATGTTATTTATTTATTTAAAAGTAAACTCTCTGCTCAGTGCGGGCCTTGAACTCATGATCCTCACATCAGGAGTCTCTTGCTGTAGCAACTGAGCCAACTGGGTGCCCCAGGAAGTGACGTTTAAATAAGTTATAAAAGTTTAGCAGTGACTAGCCAAAAAGGAAGAAAAAGAGAATTCTAGGTAGAGGAAACAAGCGTGAAGGCTCAGGTGAGGAAATATGGCATATTTGAGAAATTGAAAAAAAATCCGGGACACCTGGGTGGCTCAGTTGGTTGAGCATCTGACTTCGGCTCGTTTAGTTCCTGAAGAGCACGTACTCTCCCTTTTCATATCCAAGGTAGGCAGACAGTTTTGTAAATAGTAGTCTGATATTTGAAAACTGGTATTGTACTGGTCAGTGTCATGGGTACTGAGCTAAGCGTAGGGGAGCCATTGAAAAAGAAGGGCAATCCTTGCTCTCCCAGAATATAGTCTGGTGGGGAGAAGCTGACAAAGTGGGATGATGGTTTTGAACTCACGGTTTGTGAGTTCAAGCCCTGCATCGGACTCTGTGATGCCTGACAGCTCAGAGCCTGGAGCCTGCTTCAGACTGTGTCTCCCTCTCTGCCCCTCCCCTGCTCGCACTCTGTCTCTCAAAAATAAATAAACATTAAAAAAAAATTCAATGACCAGAGCCCACAATGTGAGAAGAGGAACTATGAAAAATGAGGCTAGCAGGGTAGACGGGACAGATTTGGAAGATTCTATAAGCACTGTTAAGATGCTTGCACTTTAATAGCAAAGGGAATCCTCTGAAGGATTCTGAAATGGGGAAATGGCCTGTGGCCTTTTGTAAGATCACTGTCTGCTTTGTAGATCATGGAATGGAGAGCAAGACCAGAGATAAGGATACTGATGAGAAGCAGCTGGAAAAATTCAAGTAGTAGTGTGGTGGCTCAGAGCACAGATGGAGAATGGGGGATGGTTAAAAGAGAAACATAGATGATAGAATGGATAGGATTTGGTGGTTGATTAGATTTAGAAAGAGAAGAATGAAACATAATGCCTTAGTTTCTGGCTTGAGAAAATGGGTGGAGGATAGTGCCACTTACTGAGGAGGGAAACAGGAGCAGGTTTGTGAGAGAACATGAGTTCAGTTGAAGGTGCTTATGAGATACATTTTAAGAGGCTTTTGGGTACCGGTGAATTCAGGAACAAAGTCTGAATGGGAGAATCACAAAAGGCAGAAGCATAAGTCTGATACAAGCAATTTTAACTAGATCAAATACAAACAAAAATGGATTGAGCCAACATGTCGGTGCCATGACGATCGTGGAAACCAACTTCTTAGAGAAGCGGCACCTGCCCTCCTGGAGAGTATAGTGCAGTTATGGAGATAGAGGTCTGTTCAAATAACTACAATACAGAGCACAGTGTGATAATCACTCGAGGAAAGCTACACGCGAAGTTTTGGGGGACTGTAGGGAATTAAATGGTTTGCCAGGGGCTCTGTGGAGGAGTGGACTTTGAACTGGGCCTTGAAGGGAGATGGAGGTGAGGGAGAAGAGAGTTTGGGGTTAAGGAATAACAAAGGTCTAAAAACCTGAAGGTACATATTGTCTGTTCAGAGTACAGGCAGAGGCCAGGATGGCTGGCACTTAAGATTCTTAGGGAATTACAGTTACAGATAAAACTGGAAAAATATTTTGGGGCCAAATGAGGGAGACTTTGAGTGCTTTGCTTAAGTATGCATAGTATAGGCAAGCAAGTGCTGTGGCAGAGCCACGATGTGGATTCAGTTGTCTGACTACCAGTCCCATATTCAAATGTGCATCCACCGTGTCCCTGCACGTGAAAGTAAACACAGTGCTCTTACCTGTACTCTCTTTAGTGACTCCTTTCTTTGCAACTGTAAGGACTAACTGCTGCAGAATATCCTGGGCCCTCTGAGTTTTCATTAAAATTGGGATGATGCTGGGGCACCTGGGTGGCTCAGATGGTTCAGCGTCTGTCCCTCGATTTTTGGCTCAGGTCATGCTCTCACAGTTTGTGAGATCGAGCTCCACATGACGCTGGCAGCGAGGAGCCTGCTTAAGATTCTCTCTGTCTTCCTCTCTGCCCCTTCCCCACTTTCTCTCTCTTAAAAATAAATAAATTAATTAAAAAAAATTGGGATGATGCTTTGAGTTCCGTTAGAGTCGAGGAGGACATGATGCTAGACACTGGTTTCCCCAACAAGTCTGCAAGGGAGATGTCAGGCAAGATCATCTCTCCATTCAGTCTGAGGCAAAGAGGTAGTAAGAAACTCCTAGAGGTCATACAGTTGGATTCAGTATTTATTTTTTGTTTTTGTTTTTACGTTTATTTTTGAGAGACAGAGAGCACAAGTAGGGGAGGGGCAGAGAGAGAAGGAGACACAGAATCCAAAGCAGGCTCCAGGCTCTGAGCTGTCAGCACAGAGCCCAACATGGGGCTTGAACTCACAAACTGTGAGATCATGACCTGAGCTGAAGTCGGATGCTTAACCGACTGAGCCACCCAAGTGCCCCGGATTCAGTATTTATTATAAACAACCACACAATGCAAATCATTTTTCTTTCTATACAGTTTCAGTTAGCAAATACTTATGAAGTACTCACAAAGGACAGAGTGCTTGGTGAAGCGTAATGCCTGGTTGCAAAAAAAAAACTGATTCCTAGTTTCTAGGAGTTTACCGATTGGGATGGAACTAGTGGTGTGCTAGAAATCTGTTCTCCAGGAAAAAAAAACAAAAAAAACAAACAAAAAAAACCCACCCTGATTTGTAGTGCTTGCCAGTTTCTGTGGTGTATGTACTCCCAGCATCACTGATTTCAAGCTACCAACTTTATGTCACTAAACTTGGAGTCGGGAAGAGATGTGCACAATTGGTTCTCAGGAGCAGGTTTCAGCACAGCACTGGGTGAATCACATACTAAGAAAACCTAAATCAGCAAGTGAGTACTAAAGCATGTCTGGAAAGATCAGAGCCGGTCAGCCCCTTCTCACAGTTCCCATCCTTTTCAGAGGACCATGATCTTAGAATTGGTAGTCACAATTTTCCTGGTGTTCCTTTCCTAGGGTTGCTATCTTTCCAAACCAGACAAAGTCACTGATGCTTCTTGTTTCTGACAACAGCCCAGCTATCTGACTTCATGTGAAAGATGGCTAATGCAGAAGTAAGTGTTCCAGTGGGGGATGTGGTTGTAGTTCCCACTGAAGGAAATGAAGGGGAGAACCCTGAAGACACTAAAACCCAAGTGATCTTGCAGCTACAGCCTGTGCAGCAAGGGTAAGTAACTAGAGATTTGGATATTCTGAAAAATTTGGGAGGTTTAAAGAGTGGGGAAGTTTTAACTTTATGGTTGCTTAGCACAATGGAACATTTAGCATCAATCTCTCAGAACATCTTTATAATATATTGTGTCCTCTATTTGTTATTTTAATACTTCTTACAACAGTAAACTGTGTCCTTGTCTCTCTCCCTCTTCTCCATTGTAAGCTCTTTGAGGGTAAGTTACATGGCTCCCTCTTCTTATTTATCCACACTGTGTAGCACAGGGACTTGGTATATGTTTACCAAAAGACAGTGTAGTTCGAGTCAGAGATTAGACAAAGCAACTACAAAATTTTCCTACCAGAGGGATCTGGACCCTAAAGGATGGGCATATTAATCAAGCTGTTTATCAAATAATACATATCGACCACCTACTATTATACAATATATTACAAAGTGTTAGAAGAAATATAGCACATGGTTCCCACCATCATGGAGCTTGTAGTCTTAGTTGTACAAACCAAAAATACATATATGTAAATAAAGAGGTCACTTACATGGCAAAATCTCAGAAGGGCTGAGTGTCATGGTTAGGAAGTAGCTTGAATTCATCACTATGAATTTGAAAGAAGAGATAAGATTTTTTAAGTGGTCTTGAAGGGTAAAGAAGAATTAGATCTATGGGAAGAAGGGAGAGATAGTTATTTTATCTTGAGGAATGTATGAAAGATTCTTCATAGGATTAAAAATGTTCTTGGGGTTCCTAGCTGGCTCAGTCAGTGGCGTGTGCAACTCTTGATCTTGGGGTTGTGAGTTCAAGCCCAATGTTGGGCGTAGAGATTACTTACAAAAAGAAAAAAAATGTTCTTGGGCAAACACATAATCCAATCCCAATCTACTAAGTAATGTACCTTGTCTTAAACACTTCTGGAAAAAGACAATTAACCTCTCTTGGTAACTTAAAAAACTTTTTAGTATAAGAAATTTCATTGGGCACCTGGGTGACTCAGTCAGTTAAGTGTCTGGCTTAGGCTTAGGTCATGGTCTCGAGGTTCATGAGTTCCAGTCATGCATTGGGCTCTCTGCTGTCAGCAAAGAGCCTGCTTTGGATCCTCTGTTTCCCTCTCTCTCTGCCCCTCCCCCACTAGTGCACACTCTCTCTCTCTCTCTCTCTCTCTCTCTCTCTCCCTCTCTCTCTCTCTCTCTCAAAAATAAACATTTAAATACACACACACACACACACACATATATAAAATCATAGTTTGCTGACATTTCTGAATATTGAAGGAAATTTCTAAGATCTGTAAGGGAAAGTTCATATAAATAATTACTGACAGGGGTACCTGGATGGCTTAGTAAGTGGAGCATGTGACTCTTGATCTCAGGGTTGTGAGTCCAAGCCCCACTTTGGGGGTAGAGTGTACTTAAACAAAAAAATCTTTAAATAATAATAGTAAGTATTGACATATAATGGATAAAGTGATTAAAATTTTCATTGGCACCGAAAGATTACATATGCCTATTCAAATTCACTTGTTTGGGATTTCATTTGTTACATACACACGCATACTTGTACTTGTTACCCTTTGAGGAAGGGTAACATGGGGAAGAGTTAAAGCGTAGATTCTTCCCTGCATGGAAGCTTTATTTTCTCTTGGAGTCATTGTTTCTTCTGTCTTTCCTAAAGTGCTCCAGTTGTCGCTTTCCTATCCCTTCTGGAGACAGAAGACACTTCTCAACTACTTAGAGACTTAATTATTTTGAAGATTAGTTCCACTTATTTTGTGTGTCTATATGTCTTTTTTATTTTCCAAATGACATTGCCTTTTCGGGAAACTTCTCATTGATTAGATTATAGCATCTTTGTGCCACATATGGACTTACCAACCTACTGTTTACACTGAATTTACCATTAAGCTGATGAATACATTTTCAGGTTCTGCATTTTGAGATGCCTACCAATCAATGTCGAATTGATTTCTCTAGTTATATTTTTTTAAATTAATTTATTTTTAAGTAATCTCTGAGCCCAGTGTGGTGCTTAAACTCACAACCCCAAGATTGAAAGTCACGCACTCTTCTGATTGAGCCGGCCAGGGGCCCCCATATGTTTTAATTATTTGGATATCTTGTTGCATTTTAGAGGGAAACAAAAGCATTGATACTAGTGGTAAGAAGTACAGGTGTCAGATATAGGCTTCCACTTACGAAATGAATAAGTCACATCAGTAAAAGGCACTGCATTAAGGAATATAGTCAGTGATATTGTAATAGGGATGTATAGGGACAGATGGTAGCTACACTTGTGGCAAACACAGCATAATGTATAAATTTGTTGAATTCATTTTGTTGTACACAGTGAAACTAATGTAATATTATATGTCAACTATACTAAAAAAAAATAAAGTATAGGTCTCATGAATTTAACACCATTGAGACAAAGATGCAAATCATGAGGTCTTTAGCCTCAGTCACATTTAACCTGATTGGCAGCAGGTTCAAGCATGAGGGAAAGAAGCAATCAAAGAACATGTATGAATTGCTGGGAATAGATTGGAAAAGATATTCAAAAGGCAAAAAAAAAAAAAAAATAGAGATTTTCTATAAATGTTTTTTAATGTTTATTTTTGAGAGAGACAGAGTGCAAGCTGGAAAAGGGGAGAGAGAGAGGGAGACACAGAATCGGAAGCAGGCTCCGAGCGTCAAGCTGTCAGCACAGAGCCTGACGTGGGGCTTGAACTTTCAAACTGCAAGATCATGACCTGAGCCAAAGTTGGTCACCTAACTGGCTGAGCCACCCAGGCACCCCTCTATAAATATTTTTGTATTTCAATATATAGAACTCCTCTTGTATGTCTTTTTTAACTTTTACATATACGATATTTTGTACTTTTTCAAATATGCATTATATACACGTTTCCAGGAATACATTATAAAGCAAAAGTAGAGAGTCTGGTAATGTTCTCCTGATATAAATACATAGAATCTGACATATTGTATAAGATGACACTTTTTTATGACACTTTCATAATAACACTAGATTGGCTTTAAAATATGTCTACATTTAACTTTATTATTGTTTTTTAAATAGATACTAAGGTATCTAGAAGGCTTTTTAATCTTAGGAGATTTTCAGCATAGACGATTTGTTCAGCATATGCTTTCTCTAAAAAAAAAAGAAAATGGTTATTAACTTTTTCAAATATAATTTCTTATACTCAAAAAGTTGTGGGGCAGGGGACACCTGGCTGGTGCAATTGGTAGAGCACACAGTTCTTGGTCTCAGGGTTGTGAGTTCAAGCCACACATTGGGCATAGAGCTTACTTAAAAAAAAAAAAAAAGTTATCAGGGGGAGTGAATTCCCCCTGATAAAAAGTTATCAGGGGGAATAGGATTCCATCCTTGGCTGTCCAATTCATTTTGGATTCATAATAGTTTTTAACATCACCAGGGACTGATGATTTTAGTGTACTACATAAATTTACTGAGCATCCTGACTGGCTTTTTTCTTCTCCTGTAGAGGATATTCAATCCAAATGTAATGGAATAGTTCAGGTTGAAGAGTATTGGCCCTACTTTCCCTTTCATGCTCATATCCCTCTCTAGCAAAAAGTTTAAAGCCTAGATGTATAAACTCTTTCAAATCAGTAGGGTACCACTGATTTATGTAACAATCTTAATCTAACATTCAATTAATCAGAATTTCTTCCCTTAACATTCTGGATAAAAAGAACTTAACTATAGGGGTGCCTGGGTGGCTCAGTTGGTTAAGTGTCCAACTTAGGCTTGATTTCATGGTTCGTGGGTTCGAGTTCTACATCGTGCTCTGTGCTGACAGTTTGGGGCCTGGAGCCTGCTTGGGATTCTGTGTCTCCCTCTCTCTCTCTGCCCCTCCCTCCCATGTGCTCTGTCTCTGTCTCTCAAAAATAAATAAACATTAAAAAGAAAAAAAGAACTTAGTTGTATGTGGGTTTTCAGATAATTGGAATACAATGATACAGACTTAATTTTAAAGTTCTAGTAAACATAATTTTATCTTCCTTTTGTGATTCACGAGGTATGTCACTATCTTACGGTCCCTTAACATTTCAACATATTTTATGATGTTTTACTATAGTTGTAGTAGATATAGAGAACTAAGCTAAATCATTACTATTCTGAGTTGCTTTAGGAACTTTTTTCTTTTTCTTTTAAAGTTTATTTATTTTGAGAGAGTGCACCCGCATGCGAGCAAGTTGGGGGATGGGGAGTAGAAAGAGAGCGAGAATCCCAAGCAGGCTCCACGCTGTCAGCACAGAGCCTGACGTGGGGCTTGATCTCACACACTGTGAGATCATGACCTGAGCCAAAATCAAGAGTCAGACATTTAACCAACTGAGCCACTCAGGTGCCCTGGAAATTTTTTTTTTATAAAACCTTGTTTACTCATAAAAATACAGACTGTGCCCCTACTTCCCTCTACAAGTGCAATTCACTGGTTGTTGAAATTATGTATAAATAAGCATTTCTTCTTTTTTTTTTTAACTTTATTTATTTTGAGAGAGAGAGAGAAGACAGGGAAGAGGCAGAGAGTGGGAGAGAGTGACAATCCCAGGCAGGCTCCATGCCGTCAGTGTAGAGCCTGATGTGGGTCTCCAAATCACAAACTGTGAAATCATGACCTGAGCTGAAATCAAGAATCAGCCACTTAACTGACTGAGCCAGTCAGGCACCCCAAGAATTTCACCCTAAGGAAAAAAAAAGAATTTTTGCACATACTGGTCAATTTAGAATGAGTTTACTGAACTTATTTGAAGCAGTAATTACTTATGTTTATCATAATCCTCATTCACCACCAACCAACCACTTATTGAGTGCTTTGTCATGTTCCAGTTAGTATTTGAATCACGAGACATGCAAAACTAAATAAGTAAATAAGACATATCTGCTCTCAGGGACTTCTTAGACCAAGGGAAGGCAGGCAGGTAAAGAAACATATGATGTTAAGTGTTATATGTGTTGTAACAAAAGCCGAAAATACAGTTGGGTCACAAGGAAGTAGGTGATTATACTGGAGGGATTGATATGGAAGGAAAAGCATCATAGAGGCTACTGATTAAAAAGGAAGTAGAGGGGCACCTTGCTGGCTCAGTGAATAGAACATACAATTCTTGATCTTAGGGTTGTAAGTTCAAGCCTCATGTTGGGTGTAGAGATTACGTAAAAATAAAATCTTGGGCGTACCTAGGTGGCTCAGTCAGTTGAGCTTCTGACTCTAGATTTCGGCTCAAGTCATGATCTCACAGTTCGTGGGATTGAGCCCCGTGTTGGGCTCTGTGCTGACAGCATGGAGCCTACTTGGGATTCTCTCTACCCCTCTCCCCACTCACACGTGCTCTCCTTAACTCTCAAAATCAATAAACATTTAAAATAAATAAATAAATAAAATCTTCCCCCAAACCCCACAAATACACAAATAGATGGGGAAGCATGTTCTAGGGAAAGGGGGAAATAAGAACAAAGATAGAAGGTGTAAAAGAAGATGACGGTTGAGAACCACAGCAATTTAGTATGACTGGGGCTTGGATTGTAAGGTGAAGATTAGGGAGAGCTGAAACCGGAGGGCCAAATCTTAGAGCAACTTAAATATCCTATTAAGGATTTGGGGCTTTATTATAACAGCAAGTAGAGGGTTCTTGACTGGTTTTCAGAGGGATTTACATAATCATTCTGGTAGGAATACAGAGGATCAGGTAGATGCAAGGAGACTAGTTCAGACTAGAGATGATGCAGCCTGAATTAAGGCAGTAGCAGTGGAAAAAGAGACAGGGAGTCTGGCTGGTGTTAAGGAGATACATCTGGTAGGATTTGGTGACTGAGTATGTGGGAGGTGAGGAGGAGGAGGAGGGAGAAATCTGATGAAATTCCCAGGCTTCTGTCTTAGGCTATAGAGTGCTAGGTGGTGCCAATAGGAAGGATAGGGAATAGAAGAAGGGCGGTTTGGGAGAGGGAAGAGAACTTGTTTATTTTAGACATAATGAATTCAACAAAATCCTATGGTACATCCAAATGTATTTATTCATTTAGCAGTTAATTGTATCCTGGTGTGAAATTCAGAAGCGAGGTCTGTACTAGAGGTGTCACCACGGGGGTGGGTGATCACTGATACAAGGGATATTATTCAGGCAGTGCTTTCAGACAACAGGAGGCAATAGTTAATGCATTAAGTTTATGATAACAATTAAACAGAGGTCATCAGTGTATTTTAGTAGGTTATTTGAGCACATTTCTTAGAAGGTAGAGACATTTTAGAGACTTTCCCTGAGGTGGTCTCTCTAGTTCATGCTAGTTACTTCAGACATAGTTTTTAACTAGGCTCTGCTCATGTCAGTAGTTTGGTTATGAGTCTTTGAAAAATGCAAAAGTGCTAAAAAAAGACTGAAGTGTCTCGATTCCAACAAAGGACATCAACTTCTATAGTCAGTGGGTTCTTCCTGTCTTGAATTGTCCAACAGTATTACTTTTTAATCTTGGTAGGATAATCCTATAATATGACTTAATCTTATACTTGGAGCAACATTTTATGTCAGAAGCATTTAAATTTAGGAAGGGAAAAGTCTGGCGTAAAGACAGTAGCAAGAGGAACTTGGCTTTGAGGTGAGGAAAGTTGTTGATTCATGTGCATGGTGGTGGCTGCTAAGCCATCCTCGGCAGCTTGGAATGTAAATACAATGGGGAACTAGTTAAAGTACTAACATAGAGCTGTAAAGTATGTTTATTTTATTCCTTTTGAGATAGATTATAAGAAATTTCTTAACCACATGCTGTGAATATTAATTTTTTCATGATTTATGTAGTTTGTTTATCGATGGACACTTTTACAACAGGATTTATGAACCTGGGTCCGAGAACAACACGGCAGTCGTGGCAGTAGAAACTCACACAATTCACAAAATTGAAGAAGGGATTGGTAAGTCTTTTCGTTATTCTCTTGCCTTTGACCTTAGCTTCCTTGGTTGAAATTTCTTGCCTTTAGTGCCTTATGTTTTCCCCCCCTATACCCAGTGTGCCCTACCAATGCTGCAGCCATTGATTTGATGGTGGCACATCTAGAGACACCACTAAGATGCTAGAGCTGTCAGGTGATTGTTGAACATCAATTTGCTAGGATGCCGAAAAGATTTTTCATCTACAAAAATTCCACAAAAAAATTGGAGCCTCAAGGTTGATCCTGTCATTAGAGAAGTTGCTGACGAGGACTTATGAGGTGTTGATTGGAAGATAATTAGTGGAAAGAAACTGGAAAAAAAAACTTTGAAATTAGGCAAACCAGATTTTAAGTCCTATTTTCTCACTTCTTAGCTGTGTGTCCTTGGGAAAGTCACTTACTTTTCTGAGTCCCACATACCTGCATAGGAAACAATCTCTGCCTCACAGGATTGTCCTAAGAACTAAATAAGATTAAGCATGTAAAAGCATATAGGACCGTGTCTGGCACTTAGTGTGAGCTTGGTAAGAAAGCTAGTATGCCAAACTTGTTCCAGAAGATTCCTAAACAATACCAGCCAATGTGAACTGTTAGCTCCTTAGAGGAACCATAAAAGTAGAGATTTTGAATTAAGCTTTTGAGGGAAAAGTCTTCAATAAATAACTGATTTTTTTTTCCATTTTCAGATGCAAGCACTATAGAAGCAAATGAGGATATGGAAATTGCTTACCCCATAACTTGTGGGGAGAGCAAAGCCATTCTCCTCTGGAAGAAGTTTGTATGTCCAGGAATAAATGTGAAATGTGTCAAGGTAATTGTCTTTTCTCCTTGCTGGGGCCTGTTTTGGGGCCCCTTGTTTTCAAAGAGTATAGTTTGAGTGCCTGTCCTCACTCGTCTACCATATCAGTGTTTTCAGTTTTGTGGCTACAGTCCCACGCTGTCACAGTAGAAAACAATAAGGACTTTGGAGTGAAATTGACCTGGATTCAAGTCCCACACAGAATACAAGGTCAATAAGAGCTGAGTACTTGTCTTGTTTACCAGTGTATCCCCAGCACCTCGAATATTTGGCATATTAATCAATAAATGTTTGTTGAATGAATGAATGAGTGAATGAATGAATGGAGTCCCATCTCTATGACTGACTAGCTGGGTGACCTTGAATAAGTTCCTTAATGTTTCAGAGGCTTGTATGTTAAAATATCAATAATCATACACACACACAACACACACACACATACTGTAAGGTTTCAAGCACATGAAATGAGATAGTATGTGTAAAAATGCCTTATACAAGTGTGCATTATGGTAGAAGTTGTTGAAATTTATCACTGATAAAAATAAATTTTCATGGGAGCACAATGTGGAAATAATTGCTTATTCTGTCACCAATGGTAGTCACGGCTGTACCCATAGACAGTAGTCACCATCGGTGGTGTCATCCTAGAATCATGAAGGAGTACAGAATTTTGAGGCTCTGCAGTAATAATGGTTTCTATGGTACTTACTCTTTCCACCATATCCTGAATCTTGTCATTAGAGCTAGGTAGGTTATTTCAGTTTTTTTAAACGGTCTTTGCAACCGTTTAAAACGGTTGAACCCAAGTGCCTGATTTAGGGCATAAATGGATTTCAGATGCTAATCAGTATATTAATCTCTGATCCTCCTCTTGTCTTCTGTAGCTTTGTACCAAGACAGGGCACTGTGCCCAGGGAAGGGTATTCTTCTCTGGCACAACAGGGCAGGAGGCTGGAAGGTACAAAGCTATGACTTAAGATACTATCTGGGCACTTTTCGTATGTAGCAAGTAGAGTTACCTTTCTTTCCCTCTTGGCCTGCATCAGTTGACCTTGATTTATTTTGGATTTTTCCTTTTCCTTTAGTTCAATGATCAGTTGATCAGCCCCAAGCATTTTGTTCATCTGGCTGGCAAGTCTACCCTAAAGGACTGGAAGAGAGCCATTCGTCTGGGTGGAATCATGCTCAGGTGAGCTTTAATAACAAGCACATACCAGGGTGCCTGGCAGGCTCAGTCAGAAGAGTATGGACCTCTTGATCTCAGAGCCCCACAATGAGTACAGAGATTACTTAAAAAAAATAAAAAATTAAAAAAAAAAAAACACATACCTTTCAACTGACTTTGGGGCACTTAATCATGGTAGACTATAGATAATTCCATATTTGCTCTTTAATTTGAAATTTTTATTCCCTCTGAAGAATTGGCTTGAGCAACCCATGCATTGACCTTCATCAGTTTGTTCTTCATTTTTTTTAAGTTTATTTATTTATTTTGAAAGAGAGCAAGCAGGGGAGGGGCAGAGAACGAAGGAGAGAGAGAGAGAATCCTAAGCAGGCTCCGCACTGTCAGCACAAAGCCCGATAAGGGGCTTGAACCCATGAACCATGAGATAATGACTTGAGCTGAAACCAAGAGTTGGATGCTCACTCGACTAAGCCCCCAGGCACCCCAGCTTGTTCTTAAAATCCCTGTGAGAAAAGGAAGATTGAATTAAATTCATTCTTCCCAGCATCTAAGGCAAATTTTTTCTGATGTCAGGATGTTAGGATCCTTTCTGGACAGAGAAGTTTGGGAGTAGATGACAGTCCTACTTGAGAGCACCAAGTGTAGGCAGAGCTAAGCCTGGTGCTGAGGAAGCATGATGACCATGGAAAAGTGTAGGCTGACTGACAAGTTCTGGGATAATATGGTAAAATAGAGGGTGCTGTTGATAAGTAACAATCATGCTTAGTGAATGCAATCCTTGCCATCATTGAACCACAGAAATAAACTTCAGAATGTGTAATACCCTTGAGATGCCTGGGTGGCTCAGTCAGTTAAGCACCTAACTCTTGATCTCTGCTCACGTCTTGTTCTTAGTGTGTGAGTCCACACCCCGTGTTGGGCTCCGTGCTGAGCATGAAGCCTTATTATTAAAACTGGGGTACCTGTATGGCTGAGTCAGTTGAATGTCTGACTCTTGATTTCAGTTCAGTTCATGATCTCATGGTTGGTGAGCTCAAGCCCCACATTGGGCTCTGCACTGACAGCACAGACCCTGCTTGGGATTTCTCTCTCTCCATCTCTTCCTACCTCTCCCCCAATCAATCTCTTTCTCCTTCTGTCTCTCAAAATAAATAAATAAACATGAAAATAAAATTAGGGGCTCCTGGGTGGCTCAGTCAGTTAAGCATCTGACTCTTGATCTCGGCTCAGGTCATGATCTCACAGTTATGAATTTGAGCCCCGTATTAGGCTCTGTGCTGACAGCATGGAGCCTGGTTGGGATTCTCTCTATTCTTTTCTCCCTCCCCCTCCCCCACGTGCGTGCTCTCACTGTCTCTCTCTCTCTCTCCTTCTCTCCCTCTTTCTCATCCCTCTCTCTCAAAATAAACATATTTTTTAAAAAGTGAAAAATAATGTGTAATACCCTCACCCCATCTCTTTATACAGCAAATTTATTATTGTAATCCCCCCACCCATGAAGATTAATATTAATTGGTAATCCTTGAGCACTCACTTACTGATAGAAAATTTTAAATTGTGGTCAAGAATGGAAAGTGCCCCACAGAACACGTATCAACAGCCTTAAGAACATCTTACCCTTTGTCTTTAATTCTTTTTTTTTTAATTAATGTTTATTTTTGAGAGAGAGAGCTTGAGCATAGAAAGGGCAGAGAATGTGGGAGACAGAGGATCCAAAGCAAAGTGGGCTCTGTGCTGACAAGCAGAGAGCCCAGTGTGGGACTCAAACTCATGAACTGTGAGATCATGACCTGAGCTGAAGTTGGTCACTCAACTGAGTGAGCCATCCAGGCGCCCCTGTCTTTAATTCTTTTTAAGGAATCTGTCCTAAGAAAAATCTGTAGTGCTTATAGAGATTCAGGCATAAAAACCTTCATTGCAACATTATTTATTATGTTGAAAATTATAGTCTGCTTTAATGTATAGTCAAGGTATATCTAAAGTAAATTTGTGGCTCATCTAAATATATATGGGTATATACTATGAGATATTATGAGGTCATTAAAAAACGAGGTCATTAAAATTTTTTAATGTTTATTTCTGAGAGATAGAGACAGAACATGAGCGGGGGAGGGGAAGAGAGAGAGAGAGAGAGGGAGACACAGAATCTGAAGCAGGCTCCAGGCTCTGAGCTGTTAGCACAGAGCCCAACGCAGGGCTCAAACCCATGAACTGTGTGAGATCATGACCTGAGCCGAAATCAGTTGCTTAACTGACTTGAGCTATCCAGGTGCTCTGAGGTAATTTTTTTTAAGATTCTACTTTATTTATTTTATTTTTTGTTTATTTATTTATTTTGAGAGAGTGAGTGGGCAGAGGGAAAGGGAGAAAGAGAATCCCAAGCAGGCTTTGCACTGTCAGCACAGAGCCCGATGTGGGTCTTGAACTCACAAAGCATGAACTCATGGCCTCAGCTGAAGTCAGACACTTAACCAACTGAGCCATCCAGGTGTCCCAAAATTTTATTTATTTTTACATTTAATTTAATTATAAAATTTTTTAATGTGTTTATTTTTGAGAGAGAGAGAAATAGAGTTCGGGTGGAGGAGGGGGAGAGAGAGAGGGAGACACAGAATCCAAAGCAGGCTCCAGGTTCTGAGCTGTTAGTACAGAGCCCAAAGTGGGGCTAGAACTCATGAACTGCGAGATCATGACCTGAGCCAAAGTTGGACGCTTAACTAACTGAGCCGCCCAGGTGCCTCTAATTTTTTTGTTTGTTTGTTTTGAGAGAGAGTGTGTGAGCAGGGGAAAAGGGGCAGAGGGAGAGAGAGAGAGAATCCCAAGTAGGCTGTGCGCTCAGTGCAGAGCCCAGTGCGGGGCACCATCCCATGAGGCGAAATCAAGAGTCAGACACAACCAACTGAGCCATCCAGGCACCTCTTAAGATTTTATTTTTAAGTAATCTCCACACCCAACCTGGGGCTCCACCTCATAACCCCCAAGATCAAGAGTTGCATGCTCCACCAACCCAGGTGCCCCTGGGCCATTAAAATATTTCTGAAGACTTTTTACATGGAAAACTGCTTGTGATGTAATGAAAAAAAGAAAACAAAATATAAAATTGGGGGCACCTGTCTGTCTCAGTCAGTGGAGCATGTGACTTTTGATCTCAGGGTTGTGAGTTTAACCCCCACATTGGGTGTGGAGATTACGTAAAAAAAATGTGTGTGTGTGTATATATATACACACACACACAATTATTAAACAATGTGATTACACATATGTGTGTTTAATCACAATTAATGTGATTTTAGTTGTGTTAAAAAAACACACATATAGGGATGCCTGGATGGCTCAGTCAGTTGAGCATCTGACTCTTAATTTCAGCCCAGGTCATGATCTCATAGTTCATGGGATCAAGCCCCATGTGGGGCTCCCTGCTGACAGCATGGAGACTGCTTGGGGTTCTCTCTCTCCCTCTTTGCCTTTTCCCTGCTTGCACACATAATCACTCTCTCAAAAAAAAAAAAAAAAAAAAAAAAAACCCAAAAAAACCCAGACACATATGTATGTAAACTTTAGTAGAAGAAAATATGCCAAAATGTTAGTTATCTCTCTGTTGTTGGCAGTGTTTTCTTTATAGTTTTCCATATTTTCCACAGAAAATGTAATTTTTTCTTCAAATATTATTTTAATAGAGACACATTAAAAAAAATTCATTCCAGATAATTTGTATGCATAAATCAGTAGTTGAAGGAAATTGGGAAGGAATACTTTTAACTTTCATTTTTGTTGTTCTTGGCCTGTTCTTTTTTGCCCAAAAAAAACAAGCACAAGCTAACTTTCCCCAAATGTAAAAAGGAATCAGAATGCCTGAAAGATCTTTAGTGAAAGCCAAGTAATGTTATAACATAGAGTTTACTATAATTAAAATACCCCATGGGTTTGTTCATAGCCTATAATAACAATCTCTTGTGAATCTGGTTATAAGGGCAATTTATCGTGGGGGTTTAGTATAATCAACTTTGCTCTGTATTTAAAGGAAGTTGCTATCCATCTTTGTTCTGTATTTATAGAAGAGTTGATATCCATTTTTTTTTAAAGGAAAGAAATTGCTGAAGTTTTATGTCTCCAAAAGTGGCAACAGATCTTGCTGGTCTAGGAATACTAACACATCAGAATCTCATCACAAAATTCTTATTCCCCTGTAGCATTTCTCAGTTGTGCTGGGATATGAACTAGTCTTTTCCCTTTTGGGTTTGGTTTCAATGAGATTCTGTGGGGAAACTCCACTGTTGTCAGGAGTGTGGACCTCAAGCTTGGTGATAACGGGAAATGAGAGAATACTCATAATGAGCAGACTAGGAATGTGGGCGGGACCAATGAAAATTTTATAATCCCAATTAGAATTTTTGCAACCTAATGACTTTTAATGCTAATCTATAGAGTAGACTCAGCAACTTTGTCTTTTTGTCCCAGAGACCTAGTTCCATCTAGATGAAGTGCAGGCTGAACTGTTATTTCTTGTCTCCCTTTGCACAGGAAAATGATGGACTCCGGACAGATTGATTTTTACCAACATGACAAGGTTTGCTCCAATACCTGCAGAAGCACCAAATTTGATCTTCTTATCAGCAGTGCAAGAGCTCCAGTGCCAGGACAGCAGACAAGTGTGGTGCAGACACCCACTTCGGCCGATGGTAGGGGGTAGGAAACCACCTGAAAACCCACTGTGTTTTTTAGTAACACCTTTCCCCTTATTTCTCTTTTGTATTTCCTAATTTCAATTCTCATGAGCATTGTTATCCCCGTAAGATATGCTAATCTTGGGTGCACTTCCATGCTTTAGAAATAGACCTCTGTTTTCTCCCAGACGATTCCTGTTGGCCAGACCTCCTTCCTTGTTTCTTTCTTACAATGCATGGTAAACATTAGAAAGATGGTTCAGTGGTTATTATGCTTATTCAGTGGTCTCACTTTGGTGCCCCTTGGTGGATCTTTGAAATTAGATTGTTTTGAAAATCCTTTGCTCTACTAGTGGTCAAGACAGAAAGGTGGATTAGAATGGTGAATGGTTTTCAACTGTTGAGCTGAGATGTATCAAAGATAATGTATGGTTGGCTGGACTACATGCTAGAGACTCTGCCGCCATAAGGATCAATGAGCTCTGCCTGGATCCAGATAACCACATTGAGGCCACTTAACTTCGGTATCATTGACCTTGGGATTAGAGCTCTCTATCTCCAGGGAAGATGGAGTCATGTGAGATGATTATTAAGGATTCAGTTAGTCCAGGGCACCTGGCTGGCTCACTTGGAAGAGTGTGCAACTCTGGATCTCGGGGTCATGAGTTTGAGCCCCACACTGGGTGTAGAGATTACTTAAACAAACAAACTTAGGGGGGAAAAAAAGGATTCAGTTAGTCCATCTGAAGACTTAGCACAGCTAAAATTCTTAGACTGTCTCAGCTACTTTCAGAAGACTTACATATATGTTTCACAGAGTCACAAGAACACTAATGGATGTAAGGGAAGTACCATGTTTTAAAAATGACCTCTCAAGGTTTCTTTTGGTCAGCCCTAATGTTCTGTGAGTAACTGCTGGGTGAGTAGAAGCCAAATCTCTTGGAACCTAAGTTCCCTTTAGGAAAGTATAAAATATCTAGCAGTTTGAATTTTTGGTTATGTGATTCTTTCACTTGAAAAGTAAAAAAAAGCTATGAAATTATTTACTTCTTTTTTATTGGCAAAAATTCCTTTAGTTGATTATCCATATCAATATTACTTTTTTGCTTCATTATTGATATCCTCCAGCATGCGGAGTCCATACTTGTCTATATATCTACCTGGATTAGTTTGATTTTTCTCACTTGTTTTTGTTTAAAATCTTAATATATGAGGGGTGCCTATGGCTCAGTTGGTAGAGCATGCAACTCCTGATCTTGGGGTTGTGAGTTTGAGCCCCACGTTGAGTGAAGAGATTACTTAAAAAAAAAAAATAGGGACACTTGGGTGGCTCAGTTGGTTAAGCGTCTGACTTAGGCTCAGGTTATGATCTCACAGTTCATGAGTTTGAGCCTTGCGTCGGGCTCTCTGCCGTCAGCACAGAGCCTGCTTTGGATTCTTTGTCTCCCTCTCTTTCTCCCCCTACCCCACGCTCTCTCTCCCTCTCAAAAAAAAACATTAAAAATAATAAAAACTTAAATATTAATATACAATATTAATAGCAAAATTTATTTTCATCTGTGAATCTGGTATTCATGGATCTCTTCTTATCTGATTTGTTTTGGTCTCATTTCTCTTGCTTTCTCTTACATAGACTGATGAATAAACTATAGCAACTTTTGATATTCTAGATGGTTAGTATCAAATATGCTAGTAGTAGGGCTCTTGGCTAAGCACCATGCTTTTCTCTTAAATTATTGCAGATCCTCCTCATCCTCACTAAGTCTGGGGGAGATAGCCTGGCAATCATGCTCTCCTTTAGTCTTTCAAAAACATAAACTTGCTCAGGAAGCAAATTGCTCTTTTGTGATTTTAAAAGTTATCTTTCACTTTCTGTTCAGAGTAAGAAGAAAGTGTTTTATTTTGCAAAGCAGGTTTTCTTTAAAAAATCCAGTATTTGGGGCACCTGGATGGCTCAGCTGTTTTGTGTCCAACTTTGACTCGGGTCATGGTCTCACGGGTTCGTGAGTTTGAGCCCCACATCGGGCTCTGCTCTCAGCGCAGAGCCTGCTTTGGATCCTATGTCTTTCTCTCTCTCAGCCCCTCCCTTGCTCGCACATGCGCACACGCTTTCCCTCGCTCTCAAAAATAAATAAACATTAAAGAAAAAGTCCAATATTCACCCTGGTTTACAAGGATTCTAGTTTTTATTATATGGACCTATAGGCAAAAGGCCAGAATGTTAAAATAGCAGGGCTTCTTTAGCTATATGAGATAAAAGATAGCTATGACTTTTTCATGAAATTCACCGTCTTTACCTCTAATGGTCTGCTTTTAGGTAGCATCACACAGATTGCCATCTCAGAAGAGAGCATGGAAGAGGCAGGGCTGGAATGGAACTCAGCTCTCACTGCTGCTGTCACCATGGCTACCGAGGAGGGTGTGAAGAAAGACTCAGAGGAAATTTCAGGTACTTTACTATGGGGCTCCGATATCTTGCAGGGTTTTGTGACCCTTCTCACCATTATGATTATGGACACAGAAAGCCTCTTAATTACTTTTGCCGGGTTTTCTCATGCATATTAATACTAATTATAGCTGCAAACATTGTGTTTTAATCCATGCGACAACAGCCCTACACAGTCACATTTTACATAGAAAGAAATTGAAATTCAGGAAGGTTCAGCAGCTTGCCTAAGACCTGTCACACCACCAGTAGTGTCAGAGCTGAATTCAGCTGTTTGACTGTAGTCCATGCTTTTCATCCTGTCAGCCTTCAACTTTGGAACGTTTCTTAGATAAACCAAGTGGCAAGCGGCAAGATGTTAGAAGAAAAAATTAGGTAGCAGGTGGTGTAGAGGGTGGTGATTAATGATGATTCACTTACAGGGGACCAGGAGAAGTTTCTCATCATCCTCCGTTCATTAATTCACTTAAACAATATTTATTGCTGCCTATTTTTAGTTGACACTGTTGCCAACATAGATGAAAAGGCATAGCCTCTGCCCTCAGGAAGCTTATAATCCCACCTATTCAGCTGTCTTATTTTATTTTTGCAAGTATACTACTAGAGGGAGTATAGTTGACCTTTGAGCAACGTGGCACCAGCCCCTGTGCAGTTGAAAGTCTGTGTGTAAATTTTGACCCCTCCCCCAAAAACTTTAACTACAAGCCTTACTGCAAACATAGTCAATTAACATATGTTATATGTATTATATACTGTATTCTTCCAATAAAGTAAGCTAGAGAAAAGAAAATGTTATTAAGAAAATCATAAGAAAAAATAAATTCACATCACTGTACTGTATTATTAAAAAAAATCCAGATATAAGTGAACCCTCACAGTTCAAACCATGTCGTACAAGGCTTAACTGCATATCTATAATTTAATATCTTTATTGTTTAACTTTTAAGATATTAAATACTATTTAATTTTAAATTATTTAAATAAATAATATTTAATATTTATTTAATATAATATCTTTCTTAGAGGAATATATCTGCTCCCTATACCCAGAGCATGAAAAATTGAGGCAATTATCTCAAGTCCCTGTGTTGCCAAAAAGGCCAGATAACTGGGTGTCAACTCAAGGAGGCACCTAGTACTCCAAAAGCTTCTTCCCTCTTCCCAGAAATGGCCCAACAAGAAATTATTTCAAATTGAAGTAATTTCCAGTTTAACTTGTAGACATGTGCCTAAGTATATGTAGCATCCCTTGTTTACCCTCTGTCTTATCTTACCCTTCTTGCGTCAGAGGACACTTTGATGTTCTGGAAAGGAATAGCTGATGTAGGACTGATGGAAGAGGTCGTCTGCAATATACAGAAGGAAATAGAGGAGCTACTCAGGGGAGTTCAGCAGCGGCTCATTCAGGCTCCCTTCCAGGTAACAGGTAAGTACACTAATTCTAAAAATAGTGGTCATTTATTAAACACTAACAACTGTAGACAGATCCTGTGAGCCTCATGAAAACACTGGCATATAGGCCTTATGATCCCCATTTTACAGATTAGGAAACTAAGGCTCATAAAGGTTAAGTTATTTGTCCAAAGTTCATAATAAGGTTTTGAACTCAAGTCTGGTCATGCTTTTTCCGTAGGTAATTTTTCCCTTTATATATGGTGCCAGAAAGTAGGCTCTCTCTCTCTCTTACTAATAGAGAGAGCAAGAATCTAAAAATGGGGGAAATCTATCTGGTTTTAGACAAGTCTCCCGTTCTATTAGTTTAAGGTTTCCAGAACTATTCTCTGCACTTAATAGCTGTTTCTGAATACCCATAGAGTGCTTGCTGCTGTGCATAATGTTAAAGGACGTTCTAATCATCTGATACAAAAGGGTCATGATGATGGGGCACCGGGCTGGCTTAGTCAGTGGAGCATGTGACTCTTAATCTCAGGGTCTTGAGTTTGAGCCCTACATTGGGGGTAGAGTTTACTTAAAAAAAAAAGGGGGGGGTCATAATGATACCTCATAAACTTATGTGTCAGTGAGTTCTTAGATTTGTTAGTTGTGTCTTATTATTGTCTTATTGTATCTTTATAATTCATACATTATATAAATACAGTTAAACTTTACAGTAAAACTTTATATGCTTGGAGTAAAAAAAAAAAAAAGGCAAGTAATATAGAAAGCAAGGATGACTCTTTTAGATAGGGTAGTCAAGGAAGGTCTCTCTAGGGAAGTGGCATTTGAGTGGCGACCTGAATTGAAGAAACTAGCCATGTGATGAGCTGGGAGAAAGAACATTCTAGGCAGAAGGAACAAAGACTTTGAAGTTGCCGAAGGCCTGATAGGTTTAAAGCATGATAGAAGCACTGATTCCACCACAGTGGAATAAGATACAAGAGAGTGATAGGTGATGAGTCTGGAGAGGAATAGAGAGGACAGTTTAGATAAGCTTTGGTTAGAGCTTTGGTTTTATTTTAAGGTGATGGTAAGCCATCATAGTGAGCAGGGGAGTGATGTAATAAGATTTATTTCTATTTTTAAGTTTGCATTTATATTTTTTTAGTGTTTAATTATTTTGAGAGAGAGAGAGGGAGAGAGAGTGTGAGCAGGGATGGGGCAGAGAGAGGGAGAGAGAGAATCCCAAGCAGGCTCTGCACTGTCAGCACAGAGCTCTACCCGGGGCTCAATCCCATAAACTGTGAGATGCCCTGAGCTGAGATCAAGAGCTGGACACTCAACTGACTGAGCCATCCAGGTGCCCCTATTTTTTGTTTTTTAAGTAGGCTATTCATGCCCAGTGCAGAGCCCAACATGGGGCTTGAACTCACAACCTTGCGATCAAAACCTGAGCTAAGATCAAGAGTCATACACTTAACTGACTGAGCCACCCAGTGCACCAGGTTTATATATATGTATATATATTTTTTTTATTTTTTATTTTTTAATGTTTGTTTATTTTTGAGAGAGAGAGAGAGAGACATAGCGCAAGCAAGGGAAGGGCAAAAAGAGAGAGGGACATGCAGATTCTGAGGCAGGCTCTAGGCTTTGAGCTCTCAGCACAGAACTTGACTCAGGGCTTGAACTCATGAACCCATGACCTGAGCTGAAGACAGATGCTTAACTGACTGAGCCACCCAGGTGCCACTATTTATATTTTTTATATTTTTAAAAGATCACTTTGGTTGCTGTATGGAGAACAGACTGTATGGGGCAAGAAATCTTTTGGGAGACTCCTGAAGGAATTGGTCCAGACAGGAGATTATGGTGGCATGGATTAGAGAGGATAGTAGTAGACCTGGGAAGAAGTAATCATATTGGGGATATATTTTGAATGTGGAACTGACAAGTCTTGCTGATGGATTGGATATAGGGTAAAAGAGAAAGACAGAAATCCAGGAGGGACTCACATTTTTGGCCTGAGCCATGAATTATACCATTTCCTGAGATGAAGATCAGTGGGAGAGGACATCAAAGTTAGTTTTTGTTTTTGTTCTCTCTCTCTCTCTCTCTCTCTCTCTTTTTTAATATTCATTTCTTTTTGAGAGAGAGAGAGACAGAGCACGAGTAGGGGAGGGTCAGAGAGAGGGGGACACAGAATCTGAAGCAGGCTCCAGGCTTTGAGCTGTCAGCACAGAGCCTGACGTGGGGCTCGAACTCACCAACTGCAAGATCATGACCTAAGCCGAAGTCGGAAGCCTACTGACTGAGCCACCCAGGCTCCCCTGTTTTTGTTTTTAAATGTTTATCTTGGCGGGGGGAAGGGCAGAGAAAAGGAGACACAGAATCTGAAGCAGACTCCAGTGCGGGGCTTGAACTCATGAACTGTGAGATCATGACCTGAGCTGAAGTCAGACGCTTAACTGACTGAGCCTCCCAGGCACCTCCTGCTGTTTCCCCCCTCAAGTAGGCTCCATGCCCAATGTGGCACTTGAGCTCAAGACCCCAAGATTAGGAGTTGTATGTTTTTCCAGCTGAGCCAGCCAGCCAAAATTAGTTTTTTGTTTTTTGTTTTAATTTTTTTTAAGTTTGTTTATTTTGAAAGAGACAGAAAGAGAGAGGGAGAGAAAGAATCCCAGGCAGACTCTGCACTATCAGAGCAGTGCCCAACGCAGGGCTTGATCCCATGAACTGTGAAATGATGACCTGAACTGAAAGCAAGAGTTGGACACTTAACCAACTGAGCCAGCCAGGCACCCTTCAAAATTAGTTTTGAGTTGGGGCACCTGGCTGGCTCGGAGCATGTGACTTGTGATCTCAGGGTCATGAGTTTAAACCCCATGTTAGGCGTAGAACTTACTTAAAAAAAAGAAGAAGAAGGAAGAAAAAAATTAATTTTGACTTGCTAAATGCTTATGAGGCCTTCAAATGGAGATGTCACTCAGCTAGATGGAATTATTAATCTGGTACACAGGAAAGAAGTCAGGGCTGGAGACCTGCATGTGGGAGTTCTTAGCATATATGTGTTACTTAGAAGCATGGAACTGGATGAGATGACCGTGGAAGAGAACCGTAGGTGGAGAAGTAGTCTGAGTTAAGGAAGTAACGACCACAACTACTGACAACTCTTTCAAGAAGTTTTGTATAAAGAGGAACAGAGATAATACTCTGAATAATCTTGTATACTAGTTCCCGTGTTTGACACTTAAAATATGTTATTTCTAATCTTCATATCTGTCTTGCCAAGTAAGTATTGTTAATCCCCTTTGTTTTATTTTTTTCTAAATCTTATTTTTTTTTACATTTATTTATTTTTGAGAGACAGAGAGAGACAGAGTGTGAACAGGGGAGGGTCAGAGAGAGAAAGAGACAGAATCTGAAGCAGGCTCCAGGCTCTGAGCTGTCAGCACAGAGCCCGATGCAGGGCTCGAACCTACAAACCGTGAGATCGTGACCCGAGCCGAAGTCGGACATTCAACCAGCTGAGCCACCCAGGCGCCCCAATCCCCTTTGTTTTAGATGAGAAAACTGAGGACTGGAATGACTTATCCAAGTGCATACAGATAGGAAGAAATTGTAAAACCAAGATTCAAACTTAGTTCTGTCTAGCACAGTGACCATGTTCTCTAAACCAAAAGTCATAACTTATAGCCAGATGCAGTATTTTTTTCTTATTTTAGTATTTATTTCTATGGAAAGATGTATACATTTATAACAATTAAATCAAAGTTAATTATACATGTGATAAATTTTTGCTAATTTTTAAAAAAATGCCTTGAGAATAGTCCCGTCATTTCTGGGTTGTTTCATATTTATAAGCAGAACAACAGAAAGCTGGGGGAACACTTCTGTTTTAACTTGACAGGCATATCTTTGTTTTAAATAGATGCTGCTGTTCTCAACAATGTAGCACATACATTTGGCTTGATGGACACAGTAAAGAAGGTTTTGGACAACAGGAAGAACCAAGTAGAGCAGGGAGAAGAACAGTTTCTCTATACTCTGACAGGTGTGTATAACTTCTATCTCTTCTTAGGTGGTATTATACTAATATCCTTGAGTCTTGGCAATTTCTTTGTGGACTTCTGTTGGGACTGGCTTCTTTCCTTCCTTCCTTCCTTCCTTCCTTCCTTCCTTCCTTCCTTCCTTCCTTGTATTGGTCCTCCTTCTGTATCTTTTGGAGGATTAAGATGTCTTCTCAATTGCTCCATTAATCCAATAATATTAGTGGCAGAAGAAACAAATTGGCCTTTGTTACATTGTTGATACTGCATCTTTTGATAGATATAAATTTAGCACCTTCTCCATTATTTGCAGTATTCAGAACTTATGAGCACATAATTAATTTAACTTTTTATCAAGTAATTAATTTGTGCTATTGCCAGATGAGGTTTTGGAAATATCGTGTTGACTAAGACAGCCGCACTCTTGAAAGCAGACATAGAAATAAATGTAAAAAGTAGTCAGTTTTGTAACTGAGGCATATAGTGGAAGGGAGCTGTCACTTTTACCTGGAGAGAATTCAGAAAAGGTTTTGGAGGAGGTAAGACAGGTGGAAGATATAAGGTATGGATTATCACTCTTTGAATGATGTAAAATAGATTATAGTTAGTCATGAAGCCAAAAGGCAAAGATTATTTGGTAAGAGAAGAAAAACTTATGTTTTAAATTTATTTTTATACCCAGTATATAATATATATTATATTAATATATACATATATTAATATTTTAAAATTTCTTAATTTTGAAGGAGAGAGAGAACAAGGGCACGTGTGCTCATGTGTAAGGGAGGGGCAGAGAGGGAGGGATGGAGAGAAAGAATCCCAAGCAGGCTCCACAGGCTTAGCGTGGAGCCAGATGTGGGGCTCGAACCCATGAACCATGAGATCATCACCTAAGCCAAAATCAAGATTTGGACACTTAATGGACTGAGTCACCCAGGCGCCCCCTTTTTTTTGTCCTTTTAAACTACTTCCCAGGATTGGGTCGCCTAGGTGGCTCGGTTAAGCATCTGACTTTGGCTCAGGTCATGATCTCATAGTTCGTGGGTTCTAGCCCTGCATCAGGCTCTGTGCTGACAGCTTGGAGCCCGGAGCCTGCCATGGATTCTGTGTCTCCCTTTCTGTCTGCCCCTCCCCCCACCTCTCAAAAATGAATAAACATTTAAAAAATTGTTTTAAACTACTTCCCAGGACTAAGCTTCAGGTTAAATGGTATTAAAAAAAATTTTTTTATGGATTTTTGTGACCTGTTGCCAAATTTCCAAGATTATACCAACTTATGTCACCATTTTGAGCACACCAACATTGGATGTTGTTACTTAAAATATTCTTTGATTTAACTTTTTTAAAAATTATAGATGTGGTTATTATCTTCTTGAGGTTCACATTTCTTTGGTTACTACTGACAATGGAAAAAATGCAGTATTTTGTAACTTATAAGGCAGTATTAAAATTTTTTTGAATGTTTTTGATTCCTACCTACTCCTTTTATTCCAGGCAAGGAATTGACTTGCTCTTGGTGTTTCATGGGGAGCAACGTGCTCTACAGTTGTAACTGATTATGTGTTGAATGCTTCTCAGGTACTAAGCAATAGAGGAAGTTCTGGTATAGAACCAGACTCACCAGTGGTCACCAGAGTTGGATTGTACATTGGGAGAGGGATAGTGATAGACATATTGTGGTGGGAAAGCCACCATATTGGTTATCAGAAGACTTTTGCCTTGGCCCAAGCTCTGAGACCTTAAGTCACTTTACCTCTCTGGATCCCTGTGAAAATTAATGTGTTAGGGGGGTGCCTGGGTGGCTCAGTTGGTTAAGTGTCCAACTTAAGCTCAGGTCATGATCTCATGGCTCATGAGTTCAAGCCCCATATTGGACTCACTGCTGTCAGCACGGGGCCCACTTCAGATCCTCTGTCCCTGTCTCTTTCTGAACCATGCCCCCTGCTTCCTCCTTCCCTCCCTCCCTCCCTCCCTCTCTCTCTCTCTCTGTCTCCCCCTCTCAAAAATAAACATAAAAGAAATGGATATGTTACAACTCTAAGACCTCTTTTAGTTCTGTAATTCCTAGAGACTTCTTCTGTAACTTTCTGTAGACTTCTCTAGGTGCTAATGGCAGACTAAGACCACTGGTAGACTAAGGTTACCAGCAAGATGATCCTGCCTTGAAAAACAGTTTGAGAATCACTGTTTTTTTGTTTTTGTTTTTGTTTTTGTTTTTGTTTTTGTTTTTTTTTGAGTCGGGGGGAGAGCAGCCCCCTTACAGCTCCTCTGTAGAGGATTGTGCAAATATTCTTTATTTTCATCTGTAGACCCAACTGGGGCATCTATAAGCTGTAAAGTCAACTAGAGGCTTCTTTGTTTTGCATTTTGGTGACAGGTGACAAAATGCCACAGGTGCTTCTAGGGTTGAGCTATAGTAGGATCACAGCTCGAGGAAGATTCTGAATTGTTGCCCTGCCTATAATCAAACAATGAAATGTAATGGCTGCAAGGATTTTTTAAAATCGTCCAGTCTGGTTTCTTGTTTTGAGAACAATGAACTACACAGTGGCAAAACCAGGACAAGACCTCAGGTTTCCTGACTCCGTTTACTCTTCCCAAGAATATACTTCTCTCCACACAAAGTCTGTCTTTTTTCCCCACAGAGTTGGAACGCCAGTTGGAAGAGCAGAAGAAGCAAGCTCAGGATCACAGGCTGAAATCCCAGACCGTTCAAAATGTGGTACTGATGCCCGTGAGCACTCCTAAGCCTCCAAAAAGGCCCCGGCTCCAGCGGCCGGCTTCGACCACAGTCCTAAGCCCTTCTCCTCCCGTCCAGCAGCCTCAGTTCACAGTCATCTCACCCATCACCATCACCCCAGTGGGCCAGTCATTTTCCATGGGCAATATTCCAGTGGCCACCCTCAGCCAGGGCTCCAGTCCTGTGACTGTTCACACACTGCCTTCTGGCCCTCAGCTCTTCCGCTATGCCACAGTGGTCTCCTCTGCCAAGAGCAGCTCACCAGACACAGTGACCATCCATCCTTCATCTAGCTTGGCACTGCTAAGCTCCACTGCCATGCAGGATGGGAGTACCCTGGGCAACATGACCACCATGGTGAGCCCGGTGGAGCTGGTGGCCATGGAGTCCGGCTTGACCTCAGCGATCCAGGCTGTTGAAAGCACCTCGGAGGATGGGCAGACCATCATTGAGATTGACCCAGCCCCAGACCCAGAGGCTGAGGATACTGAGGGCAAAGCAGTCATTTTGGAGACAGAGCTGAGGACTGAGGAGAAAGTTGTGGCTGAGATGGAAGACCACCAGCATCAAGTCCACAATGTGGAGATTGTGGTCTTAGAGGATTAACTGGGGATCTCAGGGCCAGGAGATATGCTTTGGTTTGGAATTTTAATTATTTGTTTATTTTTATCATTGTCCCACTCATTTCCACATAGGATCCTTTTTTTTAAAACAAAATTTCATTGTTGTAACTGAAAATGTTGGGTCCCTCCCTCCCCCTCATTGAAAAACGGACAAAAACAAGCTGTCCTTCTGGAAGTTGAGAGTAGGTCACTCAATGTCTAAATCCTTTTACACAAAGAAAGTTAGTTCTTTTAGGGGAGGCATCCAGAAACCCTGTCCAGGAAGCCCTTTCCAGGCTCGTCTGTCTGTGTACGCATGCGGTTTTATATTTGTAAAGATGCATTGACCAAACTCTGGAACGCGGATCTGACACTGGAAGGCAGCCCACCCCACACATGGATGCAGAAGGATACTTTATTTCCTATCCTGGAAAGGGCCCTCAGAGGCCAGTGCAAAACTGAAACAAAAGCAAGTTGAACTGTGCTGGGAGGGGAGGGCGGCATAGCAGCAGCAGCTTGAAGAGGGAAGTGCTTTGGCCAGGATGGGGCAAGGAAATTACCTTCCAGAAGTGCAACTGATGCCTCTTGACATCTGTCAGCGTTACGACCATGGGTGCCATTTTGAGGAGAGGCCAGTAATAAGTGGAAGGGTACGTCTCCATGGACCAAGTGGCATCAGGGGCCTGGGGCCTGTGGCTTTGCAGAAATAGAAATCTGGGTTGTCACAGCTGTGCTTTGTGATTCAAGCTCACTTTCCCCTCCTTCCCCCACTTTGTCAAAGCACTTAACCCTCCCCCCCTCCCCAAACTAGGATCAATCCATTCATTTACAAACTATGTGATGTGGTGTAAATGTCTCCCTTTCCTGGACTGTGGCTGTCACGGGGGTGGGGCCCCAAGGCCATCGTTTTTTATTGCATGATTCCAGGTGCAGGGTAGTTCCTCATCCAGACCAGCTGCCCTTTTTGGTGGGGCCCTATTTTGGCTTTGGAACCAAAAGCAGCCGCGCATTTGGTGCTTCCTCTTGTTCTGCCCTCCATCCCTCAACTGTTAATGGCATCTGTCTCCTGGATCCCACGCTTTTCAGCTTTTTGGCTGATTTGGAGAACAGTGACAGGTGCCTGCCTGCCTTCATCCTCTTTTAGATTCATTTATACCACAGATGTTTCTGTGAGATATTGAGCTCATAAAAAAAAAACAAAAAAACAAAAAAAAACAAACAAAAAAAAAAAAACAACCCTAGGCTTGGCAGGGAAGACTTAACAGCCCCAGCCTATCCTGAGGCACCAAGTAGATGTCTCCTCCTGAGCGAGCTGGACTCCCTGGGAAAGAAGCATTGTCTGCAACATTATATTATAGGAAATGTACCAGGAATGTCAATAATAATATCTTTGGGGGGGGTGTTATTATTTTTTTATGTTGTTTGTATATTTAGAGCTGGGCCATTTTCTGTGCTGTGATTCCTGCTCTTTGACCATTTTCAGTGTTTGGGGCAAGAGTGGACCCTGGTTTTTATTTCTTTGATTGCATTGTTTACTGCACTAGGAAAAATATAGTGAAACTGCAGACAATTTAAAAGGAAAAAGAGGTCAAAAAAGAAAGCACACACCTTAGGATTGGGAGGGTTTTTATTTTTAATTAAAAGCAAAACTTTTGACTTATAGTTTCCTTTTTTTTTTTTTTAAGAGGGCATCCACTGAAGCCATGTTTCTTCCAACACATGTTGGAAACCCTGTTGTCAAGCAAGTGAAGATTGCATTCTGCCATCTTTCAGATGGCTTTAATAGCTAGTGAAGCCCTCTAACTTCGGAGGGCCAATCTTAAAAGCCTTAAGGGTGAGATTTCTTAACCCCATATATTTGTGGCTTTCAGCTTTAAAATTGTCTGGGGTTTTACTTTTCTGTTCAAAATGTTTAATAGGTGTAGCAATCAGCTTAGAACAAATCTTCAGCCCTTTAGCGAGGGAAGCGGCTTTTATTATTGCTTATTTAGGTTTTCTGATGGTACATAAACAAAACCAAAATTTCGGTCTAAGCCTAAAACTGCTACTTGAACCTAGGAAGGCACATGTCATCCCTATCGTGGTTTTTAGGGACACTTTTCTCTTTCCCAGAGATGAAAGGTCCGATTCAGGACAGAGGGGGAGCCCTGGAGAACACCCACACACTAGCTCAGGTTCCTTTCTTCTGTCAGCTGTTGTTGGTAGTGTTTTAAAAACAGTGTGAGCATCATGCTTCCAAAGTCAAGAGATCTTCTCCTAAAGACAGAGCCTGTTTACTTGCACTATTTGAATAGTCCAGCTGGTGGAAATACACGAGCTTTGTTGTTTTCCTGGTCTTCCAATAGCCAGTCATTATTGCTAGCTGCTGTGGCACTGTTGTGTGGGGGTTTCCTCAGAGCCCTGGTCTAAATGATCTCAGACAGCGTGAGAAATATGCAAGCCATTGGTATGTGCACAAGCAGTTGCAATGAATCATTCCTCAGGCTGACTTGGCAGTAGCCATCTATATTTCTGTTCATTCATTAATAAACCTTTATAAGTACTATCTACGTGCCAGGCTTTGTGCTAGGCACTGGCAATACAGAGATGAAGACAGAGTTTCTACACTCAAGGACTTCATGCTTAACAGGTTTTCTGGAGTTAAGAACTATATTTCAATATAATTGTTTTTTTTTGTAATCCTATGTATTTTCTTTCATGCACTGAAATACATTATTCTGTAAATGAGTCCATAGGTTTCGGCAGACTCCAAGAGGCACAACAAAGTTAAGCCTTTTCTAGTGAGATACTGAAACATCATATTGGGGTAAGTGTGGCAGCAGAGCTACTGGCTGGGAGCTGAGAACAAAGGATCAGGGACCTGACCCAGCTTAGGGATGGGAGTCAGCAAATATGGGAGTACTTCCTGGAGAAGGTGTACACCTAAACTAATTTAGGAGAGAACATTTTTGGCTAGTTTTTGGATTTTTTTTTTTTTTTTTTTGTACTCCATTTCAAGTAGTTGGGCTTATTGATACAAGAGAGGGAAAAATCCTTAGTCTCTTGCTGCCTCTGCCTCCAGAGCTAGGCAGTCAGCAGCATGGGCTGTCTCCTGAGAGTATCCCACTGGGAAAAACCGAGTCATGCGTCAGCTTCTCTGAATTTCCATCAGAGGAATCCAGTGCCGGACTGGAGGTTAGCTGGTAGAAGGTAAATGCTCCAAACCTTCCTGCCATGTGGTTTCCACAAAGGCCCTGGAGTCAACTGTACAACGGTCATACCTTAGTTACGTCCCTGCCTTGTTCTTCTCCTCCTTTCAATTGCTAGGCTCCTTCCCTATTCCCACCCCCAAAACAAAACAAACTTCCAGTTATTCTGAAGTAAAAAATGGACAATATACTTAAATAATCAAGATTCAAAGCCACTTCACGTGAAGTTCCTTGCACGCTTCTGTCCACATTTGGGAAGGAAGACTAATGTTAATACAAATATTTTGGAAATTGATACTCAGTTCAGGTGGTCTGCCACTCTAGTGGTGGCATTTTTATCCCATTTCATGAAAGGCACGAAGGTAAGTCTGTGTGGTGGGAAATAATAGTTTTGGTAACATCTGATTATAAATATAGTATAATCAAGCGTGAAATATAGAATTACTTGTTTGCTGAATTATAACTGGTCCAGATTTTAGCACTATTAAGAGGGTGAAATGGATAAAGAAAAGGTTGAATTCTGAAAATAGGCATGAGGTTGTGATTCACTTTGGGCAATACTCCTGAGGAATAGTCCTTTCTGGGAAGAAAGTCAGATACTAGGCTAGCCTGCATTTTCAGACAACTTACCTAGGACAGTTGATTTCAAATTCCCTCACCCCTAGGATACCTCTTGGAAAAATTCTTACGTGGTCTCTAAGGTATTACAACAGCAACCAAGGTTGTTACACTAGACAACGGAACAATTCTGTTAGATTTGGACTCTATGTCCCTGGAATTTCTCTTAAGCAGCTCTAATTGAGACCTTTCCAGGATTCCTTCCCAATCTAGGAACAACTTTCTTAGTCCTGATGTATACAGTTTGACTTCCTCTAGAAGGTTCTATTTTCCTCTAACTTCCTTTTCCATACTACTACTTCCCTAGCCCTTGCTTTTGGGAGCCAAAGTGATTTAGTTCCTAAATTCTGCCATGTCAGTAATTCTTTCTTTCTACCATGTCAGTAACTCAACTTGAGGCCGCCATTTTTGTCAAGGCACCCCCAAGAGCCAAACCTCAGCATACATCTATCAGAGTCTGTAGTCTTCCCTACCTGTGACATCTTCCCTAACTCCATCAGTCACCTAAGTTGAAGCACCTTTGGGATGTGCTTATGCAGTGACTATAGGTAAGCTCTCCAGAACACACAGATTCTAAAACCTATTTTTTTTAAAGATTTTATTTTTTAGTAATCTCTATACCCAACATGGGTCTTGAACCTACAACCTCAAATCAAAAGTCACATGCTTCACAGACTGAGCCAGCCAGGTGCCCCTAAAACCTATGTTTTACATCCGATTGATTCTGTATCTATGGCCCACGATCCAGGCTAAGACATGCCTGTTTGCTGGATAGATTATTTCAGTCCAGTATGATTCCTACTGCCTCTTCACAACTACTTGAAATTTCTGTTCTGTTTTATGAGCTTCTCAGCCTAAAAGTAGACTACAACCTACTTTGAAATTGCCTCTGGGTTCTCCTTTTGCATCTATGGTTTCCAATTCTGTACTCTTTACTGATAGTCATGGCTTATAAAATGGTATATAGGGATTTATTTTTCTAGTTTTGAGAACAAAAATGAACGATAGTATTAAATCACATCTAAGGGTAAACGTGAAGCTGGGTAATGCCCAGAGGAAAGACAAATTCCTTAACGGGCTTTATAGGAGTTTCTAAAGAAAACATACAGAGAAGGTTACTTGTATTTGGAAGTATAAGTTTGTTTTTTAAAAATTTCTTTGCTGTTTTCTTTAAAGAAATCTGTGTATTATAGAGCAAACTGGAAGCCCAGAGCCCTGATTCATCCTGAGACTTTGGCCCACATTTTTGTTTTAACTTTTCATGAAATATAAATGCATATACAAAAGTGCACAAATGACTGTACAATTTGATAAGGTTAAACTAAACACACCCATGAAATGAGCTACCAAATCAAGAAGAAAAAAAAAAAAAGGTTACCAGCATCTCACCCAGCCAGGATAACCACCATCTAGCTCTCGAACACCACAGCTCAGTTTGACTTGTTTTTGAACTGTTTTGTGACTGGTGTTTTCTCAGCATGATGTGAGATTCACCCTTAATGTTGTATGAAATTGTAGTTGGTTCCTTCTCATTGCTATGTAGAAACTGTAATTGTGCCATAGCTGATTCATTCTAATGATGGGTGCTTGGGTGGTTTCCAGTTTGGGGGCATTATAAATAATGCCTCTGAACATTCTTGTACATGACTTTTGGTGAACATATATATGCATTTATGCCGACACAGTCTTTAACATTAGGACAGTTCACATGTAAAATTAAAAATTCAAGATACAGCTTTTCTTTAAAAAAACAAACAAAAAAAAAACAACCCAAAAGAACTGACAACACTGGGTCCACATTTTCTCACAGCAACACTTGACTGGAACTGATGCCTGTCTCTGGTGGGGCATGGTTTCTTCACCATGTGACCCTGGCACTCCCTATCATGGACCTAGACTTTCTTATTTGGTAGCCTTTTTTTTTTTTTAATTTAGTAATCTCTTCCCCCAGATAACTGCAAAGCTTATTTCCTCACTTCCTTCAAGTCTCTGGTCACATGTTACCTTATCAGAGAGGACTTCCTTGACCACTCACCCTATTAAAAAATGGCAACTTCCCCTGCACTATGTTTTCTAGTTTTCTTTACCCTATTTTATTTTCCTCCATTTTACTTATCTGATATATGTTGTTTTTTTTCCCCTCCCCAAACTAGAATGGAAGCTCCGTGAGAGCAGGGGATCTTTCTTGTCTCTTAGTCACTGCTGTTTCTACAGTCCCTGGAACAGTGCCTGGCATGTAGGAGAAGCTGACTAGATATTTGATGCATGAATACTAAATAGCCAATACTCATCGAAGGGGAACTATGTACCAAGCATTGTTCTAAGCATTTTACAAATGTTAACCTATTTGGTCCTCACAACAATCCTATGTGGTGGATAACATTATTTACTTCATTTCACAATGAAGAAACATATTTACATTCTACTCTAAACAATAGATACATCAGAAGCATTGTAACTCATGAAATTTATTAAAAAGAGTCTTTAAATGTACTAGAGAACTTAATACCTAAAAGGAGCCCTTCAATGAATCATTTTATAATAATGGTGTTTTATTTGGAAACCTGTTTAGTTACCACTGAAGTTAAAATTTTCAGTTGTAGGACTGAGCCTTGATCAGGCTGCAGCTTGGCTAGGATTGCCAGAGATCTGGGGCAGTGGTAGCTGATAAGATTTTGTGATCTGTGCTGGGCAGCAAGTCCCCAGTGCCATCTCTCCAGAGTTCTGAGGAGGAAGTACTGGAGGGGAGGAAAGTTCACATACTGAATGAAGGATTTTAGAACCTAGATCTTCTGTCAGTCACAGGAAGTACTGACATCACATTTCTATTTCCATCTATCTGTCTATTTATGTAATCTCTATGCCCAATAAGGGGCTCACACTCATGACCTGAAGATCGAGTTGTACACTCTATTGACTGAGCCAACCAGGGGCCTCTGACTTCTCACTTTGTTAATGGCCCTGTTTGAGATGATGGTGGTGTCAGGGACCCTGCTTAGAACCCCTTCATTTCTTTGTTAAGGTCCTACTCTGCGGAGCCTCACCCCATGTGCCAGTTGTCACACAGAATCCCTACTCTGTAGAACATTGATAGCATTGTAAAGCCTTTGCTAACCGAGCAAAAAGCAAATATTCCCTTGGTTCAGGAACAAAATGGAACTATTATGCGACAGAAATGCTAGGTTCACACTGCTGTTGACTGAGACACTCTGGTTAGCCTTTCTGAGCAAACTGGACACAATTCATATTCTTGCCTTATTTAAATTCCCTGTAGTTCCCACCCAAGGACCAAGGAAGGATTTATCTGTAAAACATTGTCACAAATAGTTCAGACACAGTCATTGGTTTAATTATTCTTACTTGGCACAAACTTAACATTGAACCAGCCCTCCCAGGGGCTCCCTGGCTTCATTTCCCCTTGGCATTATCTCCAGAAATCTTATTTGCCCTCCATTTTTCTCTCTGATTATCTGAGATTGAGACTGTAGCTGTTCCTTAGCACATTGCTACTTGGACTTTTAGGTCCTACATGTCAATAAAAGGGGGAAAAAAAAGGGTGCCTAGGTGGCTCAGTTGGTTAAGCGACTGACTCTTGATATCTGCTCAGGTTGTGATCTCACAGTTGTGAGATCAAGCTCCGCATTGGGCTCTTTGCTAAGAGTGGAGCCTGCTTGGGATATTCTCTCCCTGTCTCTCTGTCTCTCTCTCTCTCTCAAAATAAACTTAGAGAGGACAAAAAAGTCTTAGGAACCAATGTGGGGTTCACAGCATTACATTTTACCAAATATGGATTTTTAAAGTTTATTTATTTATTTTGAGAGAGGGAGAGTGAGCAGTGGAGGGGAAGAGGGAGAAGGAGAATGAGAATCCCAAGCAGGGTCTGCACCCTCAGCGCAGAGCCCGATGTGGGGCTTGAACTCACAAACCATGAGATCATGACCTGACCCTATATCAAGAGTCAGATGCTTAACCAGGAGCCCCTTTAAAAAATCCTTATTTGGGGGATTTAATAAAATAAATAAAACTTTAAAAATATATATATATATCCTTTCTGCGTCCACATTTTTTAAATTTTTATTAAAAATTTAAAAAAATTTATTTTCGAGAGAGACACACAGAGTGCAAGCAGGGGAGGGACAGAGAGAGGGAGACACAGAATCCAAAGCAGGCTCCAGACTCCAAGCTGTCAGCACAGGGTGCGACACGGGGCTTGAACTCGAAAATAGTGAGATCACGACCTGAGCTGAAGTCTGATGCTTAACCAAATGAGCCACCCAGACGCCCCTTATTTTATTTTTTAATACACACTTTTTTTAATTTTTAAAAATATTTTTATTTTATTTGTTTGTTTATTTTTTGAGGCAGGGAGGAACAGAAAGAGAGGGAGGCAGAGGATCCAAAGCAGGTTCTGCACTGACAGCAGAGAGCTCCATGCGAGGCTCAGACTCATGAACCATGAGATCATGACCTAAGCCGAAGTCAGATGCTTAACTCATTGAGCCACCCAGGCACCCCTTGTCTCCACATTTTAAAAGGTATACTGACTCAGCATATTTCAACTTAAGAAAAGAAAAGAAAAATGGCCAACTCTTATTGGCATCATTTGAAAGGAAAGGGCATTTTACATCAAAAAGAGAAATAATCTCAGAATAAGGAACAGTCCTCTGTATTGAATACATTTAGCTTTATGAAAAACTCATTACATGATAATTACTTTTCTTACTTCCTGGAGGACTGGTGAAAATTTCCTCTAGACTCCGAATTGAATTTTTAAGGCGACTTTACTGCTGGGCCTTTCTTGGTGCTGTTCTTTTCTGCCCTTGATGTTTCTAACAGCTTCCTTTAGATATACACAGCTGTAAATTCCTAGTGTCCGAAGGCCACCTGGCCCAGCTGTAGGTCTTTTCTTCCTTTAGCCACGTTCTCACGTTGCTCTTTTCATGCTTCCATTCAGCCGGTCATAACACACATCTGCACACTACAAAGCCAATCAGTCACTTATCTTGGGATTTCCAAAGTGCCTTTCTTTTAACATTCAATTGAGTAGTTAAGTCTGCACATTTAACTTCTTTTTTAAGTTTATTTATTTATTTTTACTAATCTCTAAACCCAATGTGGGGCTCAAACTCACCACCCAGAGATCAAGAGTCACATACCCCTGCACATTTAATTTTGTAACATATGTTGGTCTCACCAGATTTTCATTAACAAAATGGGGATTGACATTATTAGGGAGAATTCTGAAAGTAAGTAATAAATTAATTCAACAAATATTTACTTAGCTTTTGGATATAAAGATCAGTAATAAAAACATTCCTTGTTCTATAAGCAGTCAGATTTATTGGAGAAACAATATATAAGCTAGGGGTTGGTTCTCTTAACCTGGGGTCCATGGGGATAGATGGGCTTGGGGACAGGCCTGCTTAATGAGATTGTTGGCAAAAATTTCGGTACATGTACCTTTTCCTAAGGAGAAAATTCATTATTTCCATTAGATTCTCAACTGAATCTAAGACTTCCAAAAGAAAAATAAATATTGATGTAAACACATAGTTTTAATGCACTAAAATGTCACAGTAAGGAAATATGACTAATATTATGAGTGAACAAAGAATAGAGCACCTTTCTCCTTGGGGGAAGAAATAAGGCATCATTTGATGAGGGTCTTGAAAGACAGGAGCTGGGTAGAGGAGATGACAAGGGTATTTGAGGCAGAACTGCATGTGCAGAATCGTGGGTTCTAGAAAAAAAATGTGTATTTGAGAAAAAGTTCAGTGTGGCTGGGGCATAAGTACTGTGAAAAATACACAGGGCTAGAGAGTGGCAAGCTTGTACATTGAATAGACTATAGAAAACCAGGAGAAATCTTCTCAAATAGGCTTTTACACTGTCAGCTGTGTGAACAATGTAAACATTTCTCTCTTCCTGCCTTACTAAGGGGGTGACTTGGGCAGTGAGGTCTACTGCTCCTGAAGGCTAGAAAGTTTTGAGAACTAGAGCTCTAGGACCCAGCCCCAGCCCATGGCAACATTCTGAAGAGTATGTACAATCTGTCCTCTTTCCCACTTCTTTTTTCTCTCTAATCCCCACTCCTCGCTTCAAATATGCAGAAGGATTGCTTAGGTTTCTACCTTCTAGACGTCGAAAGTGGTGAACCCAGAAGGGACCTTAGAATTTATTTTGGTCCAACTTCCTTATTTTATAGCCTTGGAAGTAGATTCCAAGTGAGGGAATGATTTACTCTCCTTGTCTCCCCTTCTGTCTCTCTGGTAGGGTTCTGGGCCATTTGCTCTTCTCCCTCTCTTCTGAGGAGATTGCATGGATTCCTTTGACTTCCACTAACATCCCTATACTAAAGATTCTAAGATTTGTATTCTCAGCTATGTTTCTCTATGTCCTCTGCCCTTTGTCTATGTTCTCCTGAAATCTGGCATGTCCAAAGATAAACTTATGATCTTTCTCCACTCCCACAAATCTTCCCACATTAAAAAATGCCACCTCTGGGTGCCTTGGTGGCTTAATCGATTAAGTGTCTGACTCTTGATTTTGGCTTGGGTCGTGATCTCACGGTTCGTGGGATCAAACCCCGGGCTGGGCTCTGCACTGACAGCAGGGAACCTGCTTGGGATTCTCTCTCACCCTCTCTCTCTCTGCCCTTCCCCTGCTCACATGCATGCTCTTTGTCAAAATAAATAACTTAAAAAAATGCCACCTCATCCACCCAACTACTCAAATCAGGTATCATCCTTGAAAACTCCTTCATCTTTAGTGCCCTTCCCCCAATCTAATCCATCACCAAGACTTCTCATTTTACCTCTGAAAATGTCCATTTGGTCCATTTCTGTCTTCATTGCCACTATGTTAGACCATTATCTTTTGCCCAGACTTAACTACAATCCTCTTCTTACTCTTAATTTACTCTCTTCTCCCTAGATTTATTTCCCACACTGCAACCAGAAAGAACTTCTTAAAACATAAAACTCATGCGGATCATTATTTGCAGCTAATGACTAAAGTCCCTGTTTTTCTCCTTTCTCCAGTCTCATCTGGTGCCACCCTCGCTCTCATTATGCGCCAGTCATGCTGGCCTTTCAGTTCCTCACCAGTGCTAAGATCCTTCCCCACATAGGGCCTTTGCACATATTGTTCTCAACTTCCCTTCCCTCCTTGTGTGGTCAATTTCTGGTCACCCTTCAGGTTTTAGCTGAAGCCTATGACCTCAGGGAAAACTTCCTTAGCCCTCGACTAGGCTAGATCCATCTGTGCCTTCTCATTGCACTTTGCACAACTGTAATTGAATAACTATTTGCTTTCTGTCATTTTCCCTGATTAGTCTATAAGCTTCAGAGGTAAGTGAACTCTTAAGACTCTCTCTCTAGCACATCACCTAGCCCTTAATAAATACTTGTTGAAAGAGGGATTGAGCGGCGCCTGGGTGGCTCAGTCAGTTAAGCGTCCAACTCTTGATTTTGGCTCGTGGTTCATTAGATCGAGCCCTGTGTTGGGCTCCATGCAGGGCATGGAGCCTGCTTAAGATTTTCTCTCTCCCCCTCCCCCTGCTCCTCCACCCAGTGGCAGAGCTGGAATTAGAACTCAAATCCATTTCCAGTACAGTATGCTTTTCTCAAACCATGAGGGGTCTGTCCCTGTAGGATGATACTCCACATTCCAGACTTCCTTTTCCTTTCCCAGTGATTAAATCACCACTCTTCTGTTCACGGACCAGTTAAGCCAATTTGGTGAACTAATCCAGGTTTAGAGTTTACCCTTCTTTAAAGGATATTGCATTTTAACTGGGAAATCCCAGAGGACAGAAAATAACCCCAAAGGAACTACAGAAGTCCCCTTTTATCCACAGGTCTTGTTCCAAGACCTCCCAATGGGTGTCTGAAACTGCAGATAGAACTGAACCCTATATATACTGTTTTTTTCTACACATACTTACCTATGATAAAGTTTAATTTATAAACTAGGCACAAGAAAATAACAAAAATAGTAAAACAATTGTAACAATATACTGTAATAAAAGTTATGTGGATGCAGTCTTTCAAAAATATCTTATTGCCTGGGGCGCCTGGGTGGCTCAGTTGGTTAAGTGTCTGACTCTTGATTTTGCCTCAGGACATGACCTCATGGTTCATGAGGTCAAGCCCTGTGGCAGGCTCTGCACTGAGAGTGGAAACCCTGCTTGGGATTCTCTCTCTTCCAATCTCTCTGCCCCTCCCCTCCTCAAAATGGGTAAATAAACATGTAAAAACCAAACAAAACCCAAAAAATATCTTATCGTAGCCTTCGGCATTTGTACTTGTGGCAGTGGCAGCAGGTGCGCCCTTGACATGCATAACAATGCTGGCAAGTTCATGGACCTGTACGTGAATCAGAAATGCTCCACCAGCAACCACATTACCAGTGTCAAGGACCACAGGTCTGTCTGGATGAACATAGCCAAGGTTAACAAGGTGACAAGTAGGCTTAATGGTCCGTTTATTTTTTATTTTTTTTTTAAAGTTTATTTATTTATTTTGAGAGAGACAGAGAGAGAGAGTGAGTGAGAGAGAGAGAGTGCAAGCAGTGTCGGAGAAGAGGGGGGGAGAGAGAATCCCAAGCAGGTTCCGCACTGTCAGCACAGATCCTGATGTGGGGCTCGATCCCCCAGACTGTGAAATCATGACCTGAGCTGAGGTCGAGTTGGATGCTTAACTGAGCCACCCAGGCACCCCCTCAATAGTCAGTTTGAAATCTTTGCTCTCTGTGGGGCCATTTGCAGAATGGGTGAGTCAGATGACTCCATCCTCTGACTGGCCAAGATCCACAGCATCATTTCAAAGAACTTCCGACTGGAGAGGATCAGAGGGATGTGGGATATTTGTCATAAATAAGTAGCACCTCCCTCCCTCTGCCAATATCTTATTATAATATACTCACCTTTCTTGTGATGATGTAAGTTGATAAAATGCCTGCATGATGAGATGATGTGAGGTAAAGGATGTAGGCATTGCGACCTAGCATTAAGTTATTATTGATCTTTTGACCACATGTCAAAAGAATCATCTAGTCTGGACCACAGTTGCCCATGGGTAACTGAAACCGTGTAAAGTGAAACCTCAGATAAGGGAGAACTACTATGTGAGAAATTTCATGCACCACAAAAGTCATTGGAAGGAGGCAATTTTCACTATTATCCTTTAATGGGATTATAGGAAAGGAATCTGCAATGTATCACTCGCTTCTGTGTATGTGTTTTGGATTTTATCTTCACAACAAACCTGTTCGGTAGATAGTATTATCTCCCTTATCAAATGAGGGAATTTCTGAAAGTTCTAGTAATTTACCTAATATTGCAAATCTGGTTGTGAGGCCAGTATTTAGTCCCTCCCCTTCCTAGGACGTGACTCTTGGTAAATTCTCTTTTCATCAAATCATGCTGCTTTCAAGGGTAAGTATAGGCAACTGCTTACAATTTATACAAAAATCTGGGCTATGAGGTTAACTGGCTGAATATCTTTTAAAAAAAAGAAAACAAAAGGATTACTAGAGTTCTTTTATTCCCTTGATGGGATCTATGCTCTGAGACTTGACATTTCACTTGTTCTCTGCCAGAAGTCCATCACATATTGATGTCTCGCCTTATCCTTTCCAACCATAAATGTGATTATGCACAGAAAAAATGCTTAAATGCTTTGAGCACTTTGAGCAAAATTATAATGCAAAATCCAAGGTGCTGTGTTATCATTTCTTTTACTACTGAGTCCACCAAAGCCTCCTATTTCCAGAGAGTGGATGGTATCAGGTTGACACTTAATAGTGCATTATTTATCTGTTTACTACTATTTGCAATAACAAGAGCTATTAGGAGATGGGTGTCCTAGGATCAAATATCCCTGCATGAATTAGGCTTGCTGCTGATTAAAAACGCCTTTGCCCATATTTTGGATCTCTGCTAGATTATGATTCCTGAATACAGGATTTCTTTTGGGGGTGGAGGTACACTATTATGTTTCTCTTAGTGTCCGATACACATGACTATTTAATAGCTTTGTGACCTTGGGCACATTACTTAACTTCTCTGTTTCTCCAGTTGTAAAACAGACCGACAATTATTTTGAAGACGCTGCTAGCTTTTAAATGTTTGAAAGAACCTATCAACAATATCTAACCTATAGCAGGTATTCAGTTAGAGTTAATCTCCCTCTTTCCCCAGATGAAGGACATTCTTTCTTGAAGTCCATAGTTTTATAAATTCTCTGGACTTGTTGAACATACATGTAAAACTTTGTGTAGATGCATGAGGTCTGTTTTTCTTGAAAATGAAGTCACTGTTTAACAGAGTATCCTGGCGGGCCAATGACTTCCCTAAAAAAGAGTTGTAGATGGTCTTCCCTGCAATGCCAAATATCCTTTGCAGGAGACCAGATTTTTTTGTGGATGTTTTCGTCTTTGGGCATTCTTTTTGCAGTCCAACAAAGGAAGATAACCAGGTCCCTGGTGGTAGTGGTGGTGATGTGTCTTTCTCTGGGCAGGGCCCCCATTAAGTTTCCCTGGGGGCTTTGACCCCTCTCAGGGTTCCTTCCCACATGCGGGTGGGGTGTCATTTGCAGCTGAGAGGCTGGTTTATTTTGAGGTCTCTGGCGCTCTGGCGATCGCTTTTTGAGAAAACAGGCTTTTGTGGGTTTTCTCAAGCTAAAGCTACTCTATCCAGGTGTTAGTCAAAACCTCGTGGCGCGACCCTGGCCGCCCTCACCTTCCTATAGGCCCCAGTCCTGAGGCGGTGGGGGCGGGGAGGGCGCACTCGCCGCTTCCGCTCCTCCAGCCCACCAGGAGGCGCTGCGGCCTCGCCTCTTCCTTCCCGGGGTGCTTCGCGCCGGGCCCCTTCCGCGTGGGTGAGTGAATGTGAGAGTCAGCGTCGCGCCGCGCGCGCCGTCCGCCTCCGCCGTTCGGCGCCCTTATTTCGGCTGCGAGGGGCGGGCGCGCGCGTAAAGGCATAGAGACGGGCGTTGAGCTCTCGGGCTAGAGCGTCGTCGAGTCGGAGCCGGAGCCCGAGCCGCGCGCTGTGTCTCCGCTGCGTCCGCCGAGGCCCCCGAGTGTCAGGGACAAAAGCCGCCGCCGCGCCGCCTGCTCCCGCCGCCAGGGCTCATCCGTCGCCGCCGCCGCCCTGACGAGAGCCCACCGCTGTCGCCACCAGTGAGGATCCGAGAGCCATGTCGGCCAGCAGCCTCTTGGAGCAGGTACAGGCCTGGCCCGCATGCCTCGGCCATTGTGTGAGGCGAGAGGGAGCCCGACTAGGCCCGGGCCCGCCGCCCCCGGTCGGGTCGAGCAGAGGCGGCGCCTCTCGCTGGCCGGGTTTCGGGCCTCTCGGGCCGGCCGCGCCCAGCGCCTCGCCCTCAGCCCGCACTCCCCGCTTCTCCCCGGGCCTCGGAGCCCACCGGCCGCGCCGCCTTCCCTCTTCTCAGCGGGCCGCTTTTCTTCCTTGTTTCCTTCCCCTTCCTTGAAGCCCTGGTCCGCTCGCGTTGTTTCTGGCGCGTCCCCCGCTTTCTCTCCGCGGGTGCCGCCGGCCTGCGCTCTTCCCCGCCTCCCATTTTCAGCCTCCCCCTCACCACCATTCCTGACGCCTCCCCTCAGGCCTGCTCCTTTATTCCCGACTCGGGCCCGGCTTTAATTTGTCTCTCCTTTTCCATTTCTTCTTCGGACGACTTGCTGCTCGGCGACGTTTCCTTCGCCCGCAGAGACCAAAAGGTCAAGGAAACAAAGGTGAGCCCAGCTCTGCCGGTGGCCCTGGGCCGGGAGTGGTGGTGGGGGGGGGCGCGGGGGGGACGCCGAGTAGTGGGGGCGGGGTCTCCGGGAAGCGCCCCAGGGAGAGGACCTTTCCGAAGCCGCTTAGTTCGCAGGTGCCTCACACTTAAGTATTTGACCCTTTCGGTGTGTTCTTGCAGCTGGCGAACAGCTTTTCAGTGAACAAGGAGTAATTCATTAAGGGTGGGGGTGGATTCGGTTTTGAAATGTCCCAGGTCCTCAGTTTCCTGTAGGTCTTAGAAGGCCTTTGTTTTTCATCCTCGTGGATCACACTCTGGAAGTACTCACATGTGGTGGGGGAGGGGAAGCGGGAGGGAATTGAGATCTAGAGGAGCCAATAAAGCGACCTTTTTAGATCAACTTGCTCCGGGTGGAAGGAGACGTTTTTCATGGATTATTGTTGTTCAGCAGTCGCTCTCGTTTTTATCCGTTTGAAATGCAAACTTATTTGCTCTGTATAGTAAGGTTTTTTTTCTGGTTAGAATATATTTGACTAATTTGGGAGGTGGATTGTACAACTGAGGCATTCCTGTAATTTATTTGAAATTTTTTCCCTTTAGTTCAGAATGGATCTGTGCATCAAAAGGATGGATTAAATGATGATGATTTTGAACCTTACTTGAGTCCACAGGCAAGGCCCGTGAGTAGTTAACCATTTACATGCCGGATCAAAGGGTGTAGTATACCATATTCTTTCTCTGCTCTGTCAATGAATCTGATTTTCAGGGGGTAACTTTCTTAACACCACTCAGTGTGTTGTAAAAAGAGTTATTACAAATGTTACAGACTGTTAAGTGTCTCATCTTTGTTGCCAACAAACATTCTGAGAGTAGAACTGATAACATTTTACTGCACTGTTAGTAATTCTCCTTACCAAGAATGTAACAGTGCAAAACTGAAGAATACTTTCCAGTTTAACTATTTGACTTTTTACCCCCAAAACCTTTTTCTTTTAGGAAAACTGGATTCATATGTGATGGGAAAAACTAATGTAAAATCACCTGAACTTTATCAGTGCTGCAGAACTGGTATCTTCCCTTTCATCTGGTCATTAGTTAGTGGGTTCTTAAATTATCCTAACTTTTGGACTTAGGTATTCGTTTTTCAAGTTGAGATGTACCTGTATCTGTAGAGATCAACTTTGCACACCTCTGGGTTCTCACTTAGGGAGCTATAGGATTTATAAAATGGAGTTAAAGGAAGATAAAACAGTGTTTGGCACAAATGAAAAATCAGAATGATTGAGGTTTTTGCCATGTAATCCGTCTTCTGAGGTTTTAGTTGTAATCTGTTCTTTTCTAGCTCCATGTAAGTTCATATATATTGACAAGACTTGTGCATGTAGAAACTACTTTGATTTGTCACTTCTTTTAAATTAATAGTTTGGGTCTCAAAGACATAACTTGCAGGGTTGTAGCTAATATCTATAAATTCACAGATTAATAAACCAAAAGGAAAATTGACAGTAACCCATCTAAAATATCCTAAAAGATGAAAAAGCGTATGGGACATTTATATAAATTATGAACAGATGCTGTGTGATAGATGTAATAGTCTTGAATAACTTGAAATATTGGTGCATGCCCATATTTGGGCCTAATTCTTACATACAACTTTTAGATCTCTTATGTAAAATTTTCTGCGTCGAGAGTCTAGAACCACTTAAGGAAGTGATGGGGAAGAGTTTTCAGAAATCAACCAGTTCATCAGGAAAAGTAGGAAAGGAAGTAGAGGAATGAACTACTAATAGATTTCTGCTATTGAAGTAGTTTCCTTACATAATCATTATAACAGAGAGTGGGAGCATTCGGAAACATAATTCTAGGTATTTCTTGTGAAACAATGTGTAGTTCAGATTTTTGAGCTCAAGGACATGTGGGAACCTGCCAGTTCAGGTGTAGGCATTCAGCTATATAATGGCATAACCTGTGATATTAAGTGCATGTTTTTTACTTTTCAAGTAAGCTAATGCTTAAATGTCTTAAAACAGATTTTGGGGGAGAGGGGAATACAAATCATAGTTAAATAGATGGATAACCTGAGAATCTTTGTCCTTTGTAGTTAATCGTCAAGAGTAATTCGTCTACTACTTTAACAATTATTCATCGTCTTATGTTGGAATAATCTTTCAGGCTTAATCCATTGATTATAGACTGAATTTCTTATTCATAATGGATTTGGGTCTGTTAAATTTTAATACTGTCTTCAAGAAAAATAGACTTCTCTTAAACTTGAGGGTATGTGTGAAAAGACTTAGCTTCCTTTTTTTTTTTTTCTTTTTAAGGAAAAGAAAAGCACCATTTTATCAAGCCACATTAGTTGAAACATTTAACTTTCAAGAGATCTGTTTGGCTAGGGAGAAGTACTGTTGGCTTTGGGAACACAAACTTAAGGCCTAACATAGTTATGGTCATCCATGTCTCTTTAGAGTAAAATTCTGTATTTAATAGTTAATGAATTCTTATGTACCAGAGCTATTATTTTAATTCCAGAATAGTTAACAGCGTTATATTAGTCAGGTGTATGATACAGTGATTCAACAATTTTATAAATTACTCCATGCTCATCAAGATAAGTGTACTCTTGTACTAAAGCTATTTTGAAGTTAGGGTAAAGTACTTTATTTTGAGTTTAATTGTATCTATATTTATAGAGACCACTTTTTTGTATCTTTAGCTTCTCACTTAAGGGTGAGGTATAGCGTTTATAAAACAGTTAAGGTACTGTTTACAAACTTAAAGTAAGATCAAGAGTGATTGAGGTTTTTACAATATAATCTGTCCTCCAATGTGGAGTCTAGTTGAATATAAGTTTATATTTTTGGGAAGTTCTTTAGGATAATTGTTTTTTTTGAAGAGTTGGACTTTACCATGTTTTGGGAATTCTATTTTTAATGGAAAAGTTAGGCATGCATTTGAGCTTACAGCCAATAATTTTATAGGTGAAGTAGAACAGGTAGCAAGGTTTTTCTAGTTTTAAACTCTGGAAGCCATTGTGCATTTTCTTTCCAGGTTATAATTAAATAGTGGCATCGGTTGATGTTCCCAAATGGTTTGCCAAGAGGCTAGTAATGTAAACTAGGCGTAATGAACCTTGGTTTATGGTTGAGGAATGGCAACACAGATTTTTGGGATAGAACTTCAAATTTCCAGTTCTTTTTGTGTTGTTGTGTCTTTTATAGTATGGTTTTGATAGGAAACTCTCAGGAATGCTCCTGATCTGCCAAAATTCCCACTCCAGAAATCCAGAGATAACTGGTTTTAATAGAAGCATCATCTCAACAGTTCTATAGAGCAAGACTTAATACTGTTGGTGAGATGCTGGGTTTTCCCTTTTCTGAATGATAGTGTTTTAAGTTAAGGCCCACGTTAATGTTTAAACATTTCAGTTGTTAAACCAAAATCTGTTACAGTATAAGAATTGAAGCAAGTTTATGGGAAGAGACCACCTGAAATGGTCACTTTTTTAGTTGAATTTGAATTGGGTGAATAATTGGGAGAGGAAATGTCTTGATTATTGTTTTATTAATTTTTGTGTTTAGTTGTGATTTGCCTATTTTTTTTTCCTTTCACAGAATAATGCTTATACTGCCATGTCGGATTCTTACTTACCCAGTTACTACAGTCCCTCCATTGGCTTCTCCTATTCATTGGGTGAAGCTGCTTGGTCTACTGGGGGTGATACAGCCATGCCCTATCTAACTTCTTATGGACAGCTGAGCAACGGAGAGCCTCACTTTCTACCAGATGCAATGTTTGGACAACCAGGAGCCCTAGGTAGCACTCCATTTCTCGGTCAGCATGGTTTTAATTTCTTTCCCAGTGGGATTGACTTTTCAGCTTGGGGAAATAACAGTTCTCAGGGACAGTCTACTCAAAGCTCTGGATATAGTAGCAATTACGCTTATGCACCTAGCTCCTTAGGTGGAGCGATGATTGATGGACAGTCAGCTTTTGCCAGTGAGACCCTCAATAAGGCTCCTGGCATGAATACTATAGACCAAGGGATGGCAGCACTGAAGTTGGGTAGCACAGAAGTTGCAAGCAATGTTCCAAAAGTTGTAGGCTCTGCAGTTGGTAGTGGGTCCATTACTGGTAACATCGTGGCTTCTAATAGTTTGCCTCCAGCTACCATTGCTCCTCCAAAACCAGCGTCTTGGGCTGATATTGCTAGCAAGCCTGCGAAACAGCAACCTAAGTTGAAGACCAAGAACGGCATTGCAGGGTCAAGTCTTCCACCACCCCCAATAAAGCATAATATGGATATTGGAACTTGGGATAACAAGGGTCCTGTGGCAAAAGCCCCCTCACAGGCTTTGGTTCAGAATATAGGTCAGCAACCAACCCAGGGGTCTCCCCAGCCTGTAGGTCAGCAGGCTAACAATAGCCCACCAGTGGCTCAGGCATCAGTTGGGCAACAGACACAGCCATTGCCCCCACCTCCACCTCAGCCTGCCCAGCTCTCAGTCCAGCAACAAGCAACTCAGCCAACCCGCTGGGTAGCACCTCGGAACCGTGGCAGTGGGTTCGGTCATAATGGGGTGGATGGTAATGGAGTAGGACAGTCTCAGGCTGGATCTGGATCTACTCCTTCAGAACCTCACCCGGTGTTGGAGAAGCTGCGGTCCATTAATAACTATAACCCCAAGGATTTTGACTGGAATCTGAAACATGGCCGGGTTTTCATCATTAAGAGCTACTCTGAGGACGATATCCACCGTTCCATTAAGTATAATATCTGGTGCAGCACAGAGCACGGTAACAAGAGACTGGATGCTGCTTATCGCTCCATGAACGGGAAAGGCCCCGTTTACTTACTTTTCAGTGTCAACGGCAGTGGACACTTCTGTGGCGTTGCAGAAATGAAATCTGCTGTGGACTACAACACATGTGCAGGTGTGTGGTCCCAGGACAAATGGAAGGGTCGTTTTGATGTCAGGTGGATTTTTGTGAAGGACGTTCCCAATAGCCAACTGCGACACATTCGCCTAGAGAACAACGAGAATAAACCAGTGACCAACTCCAGGGACACTCAGGAAGTGCCTCTGGAAAAGGCTAAGCAGGTGTTGAAAATCATAGCCAGCTACAAGCACACCACTTCGATTTTTGATGACTTCTCACACTATGAGAAACGCCAAGAGGAAGAAGAAAGTGTTAAAAAGGTAACCAATTTACCATTCTTAAGACTTAGGGAAGGAAAAATGTACAAGAGGGAACAGGAGTTATTTCACTGAATGGTTAATAAAAGCTCTGTAAATAACAAATGTATCACTTAACAGTTCAAGCCTTTATTGAAGTATAATTGGTGTTACTGTTTGACTTAGTGTATAGAAATGTGGGCTTAAATTAACAGTAGAAACTGTAGAGAAACTGAATTTAAATGATACAAAAGAGGTGAAGAACAAGGCCAAAAGAAATGCAAAAGGAATAATTGAAGTGATAACAACCATGGAAATCAAAGTAAGACTGTAATATGGCAGAGAAAAGGTAAAAGTTCTGTTGTAATTGACTTTTGGCCTAACTTGGGTACGGTGGTTAAATCAGAGTTGGTGTGTCACCAGCCCTGACATTGCTTTCTGCCTGCCTTTGACAACTGGCAGTATTAGTGTATTTTTCAGAACTTGCTTCCTTGTTTCTTTTCTTCTTAGTGTTCTACTTAATTACTTTTTCCCATTGGAAAAGTAATGTCTATTCTATAAAACTTGGAAAACATATGATTAGAAAAAGCTGATATTTTGCTCTTAAAATTCTCCTGTATTCCTGAGGAGTAACCTCTTGTTTCCTCTGTGACAAGTGAGAGTCTTGGGCAGAATAATGGAGAATAGGTCCAAACTAAAGTGTTGGAATTTACTTGAAAGTGTTGGTAATGCTTGGTCTGTGTGTATTGAGTGAATGTAGACTTTAAGATCATAGAGAATGATAAAATACTGGTTGGGGCAGAACATAGGTTATCTAGGATTTAGACATATTTAAATGTTGGAAGTAGGTGAAAAGATTATCGTGGGCAAAGAAGTTTTTTTTTTTTTAAAGATTATTAATGGTTGGGAGAATCCTAAGTGGTCAGGTTCAAATATAAAATAAAACCTAATAAGCTTGTGTAAATATATTTTTCTCATATTTGTCATGAATTCCTAGGGATTTTATATATTTGATCTAGGATCTGAGGCTCTTGTTATATCTCTGTAAAGCCTTTTTTTTTTTTTGAGCAGTGGAATGATGGCTCTTTGGTTAGATTCTTCATCTCCATAAGAATCAGGGGCATAGTTGTTGAACTGAAGCAGGATGGTTGCCATCTTCTAGTGTGTGCAGTTGAATAAAAAATGGAGATATGCTTGTCAATGATACTAAAAGTGTTGGGGATACAGAGCCACATTACTGAAAAGTTGCCTGTCAGGAAAAAACCACTCCTTTTTTTGTCCTTTGAATTCTACTCTTCCTTCCCCCAAACTTTAACAGTTTAACTTAAAATCTGCCCTAATCTTGTAGAAAGATAGTTTACTGATCAGTTTTGCCAGACATCTGAAAGGCTTGAAAGATGTTTTAACAGGCTCCTGAATCTAGAGGAATAAGGATGGGAGGCAATGACCTTTTAAGCATCATGTATTGAATTGTATGTGAGGACCATTCAGGTGCTTAGTTTAACCACTCAAAATATGTATAATATCATTCCCATATTATGAATCTGCTTGCTTTTACCTGCAATGTTCTGTCCTACGTCTTGTGACTAAAAACAGGAAGGCAGGGGCACCTAGGTGGCTCAGTTGGTTAAGCGTCCAGCTTCAGCTCAGGTTATGATCTCATGGTTTCACAGTTTGAGCCCCACATCAGGCTTTCTGCTGTCAGCACAGAGCAGGCTTCAGATCCTGTTTCCCTGTCTCGCTCTGCCCCTCCCCCACTCATGTGTGTTTTCTCTCAAAAAAAATTGAAAAAAGTAGGAAGGCAAAGATTGAAATGTTTTCAGAAATGTACAGCATGGATAATAAGATCAACCTGTAGGTGTTGTTAGAACTAGTGGAGAAACTTGGGCAGGGGTGCCCGGTTAGCCCCAGTCGGCTGAGCATCTGGCTCAAGTCATGATCTCAAGGTTCATCAGGGTGGGCATGAGCCCCAAGTCGGGCTCTGCACTGACAGTGTGCAGTTCTCAGTGACAGTTCTCTCTCTCCCTTGCTTTGCACTCCCCCCCCACACTTGTGCATGCTTTTTCTTAAAATAAACATTAAAAAATAAAAAGCAAATTTGAGGGCCGTTAATTTATGTAAACTTTAAATCAAGTTTGTATTTGTATTAAATTCACTTGAGTGGTTTGCTGAATAATAATTGAATTTTATAAGGAGGTGTAAAATTCACAAATTGGAATTGACTAGCTTTGGGATATTTTCACAGTGAGTAATAATAATCAAGGTTAGCGACTTTGTGAAGCCAGTTAATGGATCAGTTTTAAAGCCATTCCAGAAGCGACTGGGTGGCTCAGTCGGTTAAGCATCTGACTTCGGCTCAGGTCATGATCTCACAGTTCATGGGTTCGAGCCCCATGTCCGGCTCTGTGCTGATAGCTAGTTCGGAGCCTGGAGCCTGTCTTCAGATTCTGTGTCTCCCTCTCTCTCTGCCCCTCCCCTGCTCGTGCTCGCTCGCTCTCTGTCTCTCAAAAATAAATAAAAAACATAAAAGAAATTTTAAAGCCCTTCCATAAAGACTTTTTGATGAATGAGTATACTAATTGTTCTCAGGGCAATGAACAAACCATCAAAAATAAAAACAAACAAAAAAAGCTTTGATTATACTTGTGTGAGATTACTTTTTAGTTTACCTTTTGTGAGAAGAGATTGCTGGGGTTTCAGGAAGTTCCCTATGATTGCTTCTAAACCCAGTTACCATTTTAGTCAGTATTGCCTTGCTTCTCTTGCCTGCTGTTATCCTTAACATCCTTACATAACTGATTGTAAAGCCAGTCTTTATTAGGCATCCAAGACAAAACAAGTTTCATGAGAGTGAAACTGATAGCTCATTGAGGCAGTAGATTCTTTTAGGTGGGGTGTTTGTATGTGGACCTTTGTGTTATTTAATTGCAAAAAATCGTGCCAGATGGGCATGGTAACTCAATAAGTAGGGAAGTACTTAAGCTTCATCCTGAAAATGATGTCACAGCTATTCTAAAGTTCCATGATTTGGCATGTATCTTGGCAGAACACACTGAAGCAGAACTATAGCCATTTTTGCCTAGTAATACTGACTTGTTCTGTCCCATGATCTAATTCAGTATCATAGAAGCTTCAAGCACTGGATCTATGGCTTGACACTTGAGCAGATTTTAGTGACATTTTTGATAGGTTGTTTATTTTGTTGTATCCTTCAGATACTATTTTGTAACCTGCTTTCTGCAATTATTTAGAACCTTTCTCTAATTGTTAAATATTCTTCTGTGACATCACTTTTGATGACTTCATAATATTCTATCATAGATTTATTATAATTTTCCAATCCTTAATTGTTGGGTTTGTCAGCTCCTTTATATTTTTTTCCAGCTGAAATAACATTGCAGTGAACATCCATTGATATAAATACTGATTTACATCTGTCCTTTAGTGTTATTGCTGGCTTAAAGTGTGTATGCTTTTTGAAGGTCTTGGCTGTGCTGTATATTGTCATATGGGGTTTTTTCTTTTTCAAAATTTTGAAAGAATTACTATCAAAAGACAACAGTGAGTTAACTTTTTCCTTTATTTCAACTTTAGAGTAGTCTGGCATAAAGGGAGAGTTATTCCTGGCATGAGTGATACTGTTTTTTATGAACTTCATAATAGTTTAATTTTTGTCTTGTATTTCTAACCTTTTAATTGTAGGTAAAAATAGGAAGAGTAGAGGGGAACAAGGACTGCATGATTTTCTGAAAGCCTAGCCCCAGGGGTGCGTAGGTGGCTCAGTTGGTTAAGTGTCTGCCTTTTGATTTCAGCTCAGGTCATGATCTCGTGGTTCCTGAGTTCAAGCCCAGCATCAGGCTCTGTGCTGACGGTGTAGAGCCTGCTTAGGATTCTCTGCCTGGCCCTTTGTTAGACTCAGTCAGGCACTTGGGTAAATGATTTTTCTAAATAATTAGAAACCTAATGGGAGAGAAATAGATCTAAAAAGTGTGATTATAGTGATAATGGCACAACGTATGTGTTTTTAAAAATTTCATTGTTACTGAGAATAGCAGGATTTCTCAAATACCTCTAGAATTATTCCTGTTTTCAAGCAGAAGACCTAAAAATAGTGACTTGCAGTGTGTTTGGGTATATTTAAGATTCATTATGCTGCTTAAGAATTGAGATGAAGCTATTTGTCTTTTTTTTGAACAATTTTACTGTGTGCTGGATACTACTGAGAAAGCAGGAGTATGTAGTCAGGGAGCCTTATACTCATGACAGGTAACTAAACAAACCTAAGTATTTTTCTTAAGATATGTGCAGAATGCCAATTTGGAAACTTGAGGATTGCCTAACCCAGCCTGGGGTATGGGTGGGTTGGTCACAGAAGAATCCTGGAAGAGGCGATTTTTGAGCTGAGCCTTGAAAGATGTATAGAAGGTAGCCAGAGATTTTGGAGAAGAATGAACATAGATTCAGGACAGCCCACATCTATGATGCCGTGTAGATAATAACTTGGAACAAGAAGTTCTGTACAGTTCAAGAGCAAGTCTAATTGGTGTTTGTGGAGTGGGTTCCCCTACAATGGAAGTTTGTTGAAGATTAGATTAGGAAAAGAGTTGAATGAAATGTTTATGCAGTTAGTTTGATACAGAAGGAACTTACTGAGATAGGTACAAAGTTGGCTTAAAAAAATTCTAGAGTGTAACAAGAAAGAAGACTTAATCTGAACAGAAACTCATTGATGTTACTTTTTTCTTTAAGTTTTTATTTTAATTCCAGTTAGTTAACATAGTGTTCTGTTAGTTTTAAGTGTAGAGCGTAGTGATTCAACAATTGCATACACCATCCCATGCTCTCCTTGATGTTAGCTTTGTGTGGAAGGCAGTGGGAAGCTTGTAGGTTGAACTTGGAAGGTTGAATGAGTATATTGTAATAGACACCATTATTGAATACTAGCAGCTCACTTTTTCCAGTGACGTGTATCATAACATGTTATCGTATATCTCATCAGATGCCTTAATGTTTATCAGAGTGTTTAGCTTAGAAGAGATGATTTGGAAGGGGAATATGATGGCTGTAATCAAAATACTTTTAAGACTGGTAGGTTTAGGAGTGCCTGGCTCAGTTGGTAGAGCATGTGACTCCTGATCTCAGGGTCGTGAGTTCAAACCTCATGATGCTTACTTCAACAAAAAAATCCTACAACAACTTTGTAGGGTTCTTCTCCATTGCCAGGAGACAGCACCAGAACCAATGGATGGAGGTTATAGAAAGATTTTTGTAAATAAAAGGGAGAACTTCTTAAAAATGGCATTCTTAGTCACAAGAGGATTTCGAGACGGAAAGAACTTTAATTAGATAAGTTGTAGAGAAGGTTTATACGTGGAATAGTCTAGACCAGATAAACCCAGGGTAAGAGGTTTATATAGCCCAAGATAGCATGTGAAATTCATGGAGAGGAATTGATGCTACTAAACAGGTCTTTTTAGAAGTTTATTTCTGTTCTATAATTTTTGACCTAAATACTTACTACTTACAAATAACAATAAAGGTCTTGAGGGTAGAAAGACATGGATGACGGGATTGGTAGATTCCCAGTAAATCTTAGTATAGATAAGGTACATGGATGGTGATTTTTAATATATTTACTATATTAGTGTTAGTGAAAAAATTACCTATAACAATACCAAAGATTTATTTTTATAATAATTTTTAAAGTTTATTTTTTTATTAAAAAATTTTTTATGTGTATTTTTGAGAGACAGAGCTTGAGCAGGGGAGGGGCAGAGAGAGAGGGAGACACAGAATCTGAAGCAGGCTCCAGGCTCTGAGGTGTCAGCACAGAGCCCAACGTGGGGCTCGAACTCACGAACCATGAGATCATGACCTGAGCTGGAGCCTGACGCTTAACTGACTGAGCCACTCATGACTGAGCCACTTATGCGCCCCTAATGCTTATTTTTTAGAGACAGAGTGAGGGAGTGGCAGAGAGAAAGAGGGAGACAGAGGATCAGAATCAGGCTCTGCATTGTTAGCGCAGAGCCTGATGCAGGGCTTGAACCAATGAACCGTGAAATGACCTGAGCCTAATGCAGATGCTTAATCAGTTGAACCACCCAGACGCCCAGGACTTTTTTTTGTTTTTTTAAGTTTTTGGGTTTTTTAGAGTGTGCATATGTGTGTGGGGGGAGGAGGGGCAGTTGAGGGAAGAGGGAATTTTAAGCAGGCTCCAACACCACACCCAGAGTGGAGACATGGGGCTTGATCTCATCACCATGAACTGAAATCTAGAGTTGGAAACTTAACTGACTGAGCCACCCAGCTGCCCCTAAAACATACTAAAGACTTTTTTTTTTTTAAGTTTATTTTTACTTTTTTGAGAGAGTGAGTGAGTGTGTGTGTGTGTGTGTGTGTACGCGCGGGCGCGCGCCCGCGTGTGCTGGGGAGGAGCAGAGAGAAAGGGAGTGAGAGAATCCTAATCAGGGCTCACACTCAGTGCAGAGCCCCAAGTGGGGCTCGAACCCACAACTGTGAGATCATGACCTGAGCTGAAATCAAGAATCGGATGCTTAGCCTACAGAGCTACCCAGGTGCCCCCATACTGCAGACTTACTTAAAAAAAATACAGAAGTGATTATGTAAGAGACGTGTTTCTTTTTTCTTTTTTTTTCTTTTAATATTTATTTACTTTTGGGAGGGCACAAGCAGGGGAGGGGCAGAGAGAGGGAGACAGGATCTGAAGTGGGCTCTGTGCTGAGAGGCTGACAGCACAGAGCTCGACACGGGTCTCGAACTCACCAACCATGAGATCATGACCTGAGCTGAAGTCTGATGCTCAACCAACTGAGCCACCCAGATGCCCCTGTTTCCTTTTTCTTAAAGTTAGTTTTTTTGTGGTGTTGGTGCAAGTAATGTTTGTCTTTATAAGGAAGGGTTTTTTTTTTTTCCTTTTCTCTGTGGTCATCTTTTTCCTTCTAATTCTTTGATTTGGGCATTTAATCCCTTGTTGGGAAATATTTGAAGCAATCAACCTTGGCTCCATATTCTTTTCTTTTTATATTTTTTTAAGTTTTTTTTAAGTTATTTTTTTAAGTAATCTCTACACCCCACGTGGGGCTCAGACTCATGACCCCAAGATCAAGAGTCATGTGCCCCATCTACTGAGCCAGCCAGGCGCCCTGCTCCATTTTTAACTTTTATTATTTTTTAAAATGTTTATTTTTGTGGGAGACAGCGAGTGTGTGAGTGCGCAAGTGGGGGAGAGGCAAAGGAAGAGGGAGGCACTGAATCAGGAGCAGGCTCCAGGCTCTGAGCTGTCTGTCAGCACAGAGCCTGACTTGGGGCTTGAACTCCTGAACCCAGAGGTCATGTGTGAACTGAGCCGAAGTCATACGCTTAACTGACTGAGCCACCCAGGCGCCCCTCCATTTTATTTTTTTTGGTAGATCATGAGCTGGGGAGTGGGGCAGAGGGGGGGCGAGAGAGAATCTCAAGCAGCTCCATACCCAGTGCAGAGCTTGACGTGAAGATTGATCTCACAAATGTGAGATCATGACTTGAGCTGAAAGCAAGAGTTGGATACTTAACTGATTGAGCCATCAAGGTGTTCCGGAAATATTTGAACCATGTCAAATAGAATGAGAAATAAGCACTCACGTGATAGCACAGTTCTTGGCACATAGTGCACATAAAAGTTTAGTATATGCTCATATTAGACGAGAAAGGGACTCGAAGAGGCTACTTATGTAAGATCTCATAGCTTAATAAGTGGTAGAATTGGTATTTCAGTTGGTCAGTGATGTGCTGGGGCTGGCTAATTGTAAACTTAAGTTTAGCTTTTAAGAATTTTAGTAAGCTGGTTGGGGCGCCTGGGTGGCTTAGTTAGGCGTCCAACTTGGGCTCAGGTCATGATCTCACAGTTTGTGAGTTCCAGCCTCGCATTGGGCTCTGTGCTGACGGCTCAGAGTCTGGAATCTGCTTTGGATTCGTTGTCTCCCTCTGTGTCTGCCCCACCCCTGCTCATGCTCTGTCTCTCTGTATATTAAAAATAAATAAAAAACAAAAAAATTAAATAAAAAATTCATCTTATTTAAAAAAAGAATTTTAGTAAGCTCGCTGTTAAACATTTTTTAAAAGTCATTATTAAATGACGTAAAATTAAATACATTGTATTAGAAGATGTTTTAAATGCCTTTGTATTTGCATTAAATGCATTATAAGCTAGTTTATAATAATAAAAACTAAATTACATAAACTTAGAATGCCACTGTTATTTAAACTGATACTCAAATTTATCATTTTTGAGGTATTTACATCTGTTGTATTGAAATATAATACTGTGCGATTGCACGTCTCTTCTCAACTCCACATTCAGGGGTGTCATGTTGGTAGCTTGAAATCTGCCATGTTACTTACATCGTGAAAATTGGCAAATGCTCTATATACAAATCAGGATTTGGTTTTTTTAATTGTCTGGCCTTAAACTGATAGAGAAAATACTAATGCAGATTAAATTTAAGTGTGTCGGGTCTGTAGCTCTGACATATTTCGAATAACACAAAAATTTGAGGAAATACTCTTCCAGAAGTTGAAAATTATTATCTAGTTTAGCAAAGAAGTTACTCAAATCATTGATGAACTAGTGGAGTTCTGACATATGTTTTTGTTTCATTTTTTTCTTTTTTAAAATGTTTATTGAATTTTGAGAGAGAGAGAGAGACACAGCATGAGTGGGGGAGGGGTAGAAAGAGAAGAAGACACAGAAATCGAAGCCGACTCCAGGCTCTGAGCTGTCAGCACAGAGCCCAATGCAGGGCTCGAACTCATGAACCGTGAGATCATGACCTGAGTCGAAGGTGGATGCTTAACTGACTGAGCCACCGAGGTGCCCCTGTTTTTGTTTCATTTTTGTTTTAATAAATGACAAATGAAAATGTTGAAACTACACCTGAATAGACACAGAAGTCTCTATATCCCCAAAGCCCATGGACCATATGGTATATGTGGTATATGGAGTTCGCCAGGTAGAAAAGTAGGAAGAAGGACATTCTAGGAAGAGAAGACATCATGTTTTTTTATTTAATTTTTTTTTTAACGTTTATTTACTTTTGAGAGACAGAGGGAGGCACAGAATCTGAAGCAGGCTCCAGGCTCTGAGCTGTCAGCACAGAGACCGATGCGGGGCTTGAACTCACAAATTGTGAGATCATGACCTGAGCTAAGTTGGACGCCCAACCGGTTGACTGAGCCACCCGGGTGCCCCAGGAGACAACATGTTTATAAACATGATCTCATGAATGCTTAGGTTATGTTTTCAGAATAATGAGAAGTCTAATGTGGAAAAGAATGATAAGTGATAAAGCTGGAGAGGTTGGTTGGGCCCAATAGTAAATGAAGGGCTTTGGATTTTTATTCTATACTTCTGTTTTAGTTGGATTGTAAGGGATGATAGTTAGTGTGGAGTGACAGTTTGGAGGATCAGAAGGGTGAAGTACTCTTGAGCACTGACTTTGTTAGCCACTTTCATAGTCTTCAAATGCTCATACCAACCCTAGGAGGCAATATTGTATATTTACAAATAGGGAAATGGAAACTCACTCATCTATTAAATGATAGGTATAGGTGGCTCAAAGACCAGAGGCTTTTACAATAATTTGGAAGATAAAGACCCAATAAGGATGGAAAAGGTGGATTTGAAGAATGTTGACCTATTTGCTGAGTAGTTACTGTAAAAAGAAGAAAAAATACAGAATATGAAATGAGCACCAGGTTAAATAAGGTTAGGGTTTGGAGATGTGTTGGCTTTTGGAAATAGTGTTTGGGATATCTGTGGGGGACAGTAAGGTGGTAGTAGGGTCTGGAGCTCAGAAGAGAAATCTGTTGATAGAAATTTAAATGTATAGACCTCAGTATAGGTAAAGGCATGAAAGAGTTTAAGATTATTTAAGAATATTAGTAATAAAAATAATGGCTGAAATTATTGAACACTGTACAATATCAAGCACACATCTATCCTGATTAATTTACGTATTTGTAAGTTTTCATTTAATTATTGTGAGGTAGGTGCAACTATCTGCCTTCTACAGATAAAGACACTGAAGCACAGAAAAGAATAACTTTGGGGGCACCTGGTTGGCTCTCTCTGTCAGTTAACCGTCTGACTTAACTCAGGTCATGATCTCACAGTTTGTGGGTCTGAGCCCCGCATCGGGCTCTGTGCTGACACCTCAGAGCCTGGAGCCTGCTTGAGATTCTGTTGTTTCTTTGCCCGTCCCCTGCTTATGCACATGGTCTCTCTCTCTTTCAAAAATAAACGTTAAAAAAAATAATATTAAAAAATAACTTTGTAAAGTTAGGTAATCTGAGAAAGCAGAGCTGGTGTACTTGTTTCTGCAGTCCAGTTCTAGAACCAACACACAGTAAGAGAAGAGGGCCAGAGAAATAACTCCAATATCCCAATTTACAGGATGGGTTCTAAAGAGAGCAGAGGAGTATAATCAATTTATTCAGAGACTGCAGAGATGTAGCTGATGATTGGGAATGCCAGTGGCTATCTTGAAGAACAGTAACATTGTTTCAAGGTTTTGGTGTCTATATATCATTCAGCAGACTTTGTATTTTTTCTGTATTGTTCCAGCTCCTCTCTACCCACGAAGTATTCCAAGCCTTAAAGAGATTTAGTGAAGTTTGAGCTGCTGGGAGTGAGACTTTTTTCTTTTCTTTTCTTTTTTTTTTTTTAGTTTATTTATTTTGAGAGACAGCATGTGCACAAGTGGGGGAGGGGCAGAGAGCGAAGGAGAGAGAATCCCAAGCACCTCCGCACTGCCAGCAAAGAGCCTGATGTGGGTCTGGAACTTGCAAACTGAGATCATGACTGAGCCACCCAGGTGCCCCAAGACCAGTTTTTTTATATTTAGTATGGGCTCTTCTGGTAAATTAGACCATATAAAAATGTCTTAAATTCAATTGGGTATTAAAAATGACAGTATTCTGTTTTGTTTTTTTGCTTTTTTGCCTTTTTTGTTTATAGTTTAAGATTGATCAGAGGGGACTGCTGTTTTTCCAAACATCGCCATTTTGGGATAAGGATAGTTAGCAATTCTAGCATCATTTACGATCTACTCTGGATATTGTACACCAAGAATTACTCAGATGCAAGCCTTTGTGCTTACCTACCAGGAGTAAAGATTAGGCCCATAACAATTTTCAACCTTTTTAACTGTGAATTTTTCATTTCCTCCCAAACAAAACCTTATTCAGAACCCCATGAATTGTTAACTTTAGGTGCTCTGCCTCCCCCCCTCCCCCCCGCCCAGGAGATCTCCAAAGTATCTCCTGTATGAAGCATAATTTGGAACCCATTGGATGACATGAATTCTTTTAAATGAAGGGATGGTACATGGAAGTTGGGGTGGATCTGTTTTGAAATTGAAGAAATGTAATTCTGCAGGTAAAGCATCATGTTTAGGTGTGCTGGTTTGTTTAGTCTGGGGGGAGGGAGATATGAGGAAGACTACATCTCCTAAGAAGTGAGGAGGCTACAGCATTGGTTTTGATTGCCCTAGTATGACTGCCCTCTTACCTGCAGGCTGTTCAGGAGTTTATGTAGAGGAGGAGGAAAAAGCTCTATTCCCTGAATTAGGGCAAACAAAAGTGATCTTTTCTTCACCATTGAATCCTGCAAGTCTGCAAATGAGCAAGGAGAAAAGCTCTGAGTATAGTAACTCACATAGTCTCTCCTGCCTTTCTCCACAGAAGCCAGTAATTCAGTTTAAATTTGCTTGCTGCTGCCACCTCCTGTGGACCAGTGTCTTCTAGCTATAATATAAGTCGCTCACTAAATAGTGCCCTAATGTTTTTCATCTGTTGTTGAATAAACAGTTGCTAATTGAACTGATGTAACTCCCAATTAGCCGTAGGGAGAAGGTACCATAAATGAAACACTATAGGACGGTATAAATATTGTTAATTTTACAGTATGAGATCAAGTGTAGAAGAGAAGAATAGCAAGACCAATTAGGGCTAGAGTCAAGACATATTAATGGAACATTGGATTTGAGTTGGGTCTGAAGGATGGATAGGAAAGATAGTGGAAAAACAAAGGAAGAAAATATCTAAACCCCGCGTTTGAGCTCTTGTATAAGGGGGGTGGTGAGAGGGAAAAGGCAGGCAGTTAATCTTTCCAACTCCTTTGCAGTGTTATAAGATCTGATGGTTCTTAGATATTTACTACTTTATATGTCAGAGTTAAAAATTTGACCATATTATGTAATCCACAAAGCCATTTAGAAAAGGTAGAGTTATTAATAAGCTTTTGACTTTATGTGAACTTTTTTGGTAATCAGAGTATGGATAGTGTATAGAACTTTTAAGATGTTTGCATGTGAAAAATCTGCAATGTGTAAATTTTATATTAACAATTGCAAATTTTGCCTTTACATTTATCTCTTGTAAAATAGAACCAAATTATAAAAAGTGTAGAAAAAGGAAAAAGTCATGTATGATTTCTTTACTCTGACAAAACCACTTATTTTGACATTTTTCTTTGTTGTCTTTATTTACACAAGTGGTTTATACAATAATAATCATATTTTATATAGTATTTTGTCTTGCCTTTTCCTCTTAATACTTCAGTATGCATATACCAATATTTAGCCATATTTTAGACATCTGTGTATTAGACACTTTTTATCTTTGATCCCTTCTAATAATCTTTATAAGATTATCTTCATTTTACAGTTAGGGAACTGTAATTTAGAAGGTGTAACTTCCTGGGCACCTGGCTGGCTTATTCAGTAGATCGGGTCTTGACCTAGGGGTTGTGGGTCCAACCGCCACGTTGGGTAGAGATTACTTAAAAAGAAAAATCTTAAAAAAAAAAAAAA
>CM053570.1:80149065-80626265 GCA_028646485.1 Cryptoprocta ferox | reverse complement strand
CCTTCCCCTTCCCGCCTGTTTGTTTTCAGTATTCAAGAGTGTCTCTTGTGTTTTGTCTCCCTCCCTCTCCCTAACTCTTTTTCCTCCTTCCCCTCCCCATGTTCCTCTGTTAGGTTTCTTCTGTTAGACCTATGAGTGAAAACATATGGTATCTGTCCTCCGCCTGACTTACTTCGCTTAGCATGACACCCTCGAGGTCCATCCACTTTGCTGCGAATGGCCAGATTTCATTCTTTCTCATTGCCATGTAGTATTCCATTGTATAGATAAACCACATCTTCTTGATCCATTCATCAGCTGATGGACATTTAGGCTCTTTCCATGATTTGGCTATTGTTGAAAGTGCCGCTATGAACATTGGGGTTCATGTGCCCCTATGCATCAGCACTTCTGTATCCCTTGGGTAAATCCCCAGCAGTGCTATTGCTGGGTCATACCCCCTACCCATTTTTAATCAGCTGTCAATATTATGAGTCTCTAGTGAGTTGCCTATACTTTTTATTCATTAAAAGGTGGCAGTCTCTTTGGCTTATTATCCTACATCTGTCACTTGATGTTATAATCTGCTTTTTAGAGGCATTATGACTCTAAGGGGCTTTAATTTTTTTAATGAGACTTTTAAGTTTATTTATTTTGAGAGCAAGCGAACGCAAGCAGGAGAGGGACAGCGAGAGAGGGAGAGAATCCCAAGCAGACTCTGCACTCAGTGTTTTTTTAATTTTATTTTTGAGAGAGTGCGAACAGGGGAGGGGCAGAGAGAGAGGGAGACACAGAGTCTGAAGCAGGCTCCAGGCTCTGAGCTATCGCTGGAGAGTCTGACACGGGGCTCGAACTCATGGACTGAGGTCATGACCTCAAGGCTGATTTTTAAAGGTAATCAGTTGTTTTTTTTTTTCAGATGGGGGAAGGGATTCTATGAAGTATGTTACATATTATGGGCCTTAAATTATTTAGGTATGTATACTAGGTTGATACTATTTATAGAGAGCATTACCCTAGATTCTCTGGTCTTGTTAATGTATCAAATGTATAGTAGCAGAAAGGCTAAGGGCTCTAGAAGATCTGATATCATATCTACCACTATGACTGATTAGAGCAAGTAAACTTCTCTGAGTCTTAGTATTTTTTTAAAAAATCAGAAATACCGCAATACTGTTGTGTCGTTACGATTAAATTATATATAAATTGTTTGCATATAGGTCTTTTATGAATGATTGTGATTTGATATTAGGTATATATGCATATCTGTGTATATACACATAAATATACATACACTTCTGTTTACTTTGGATCATGCATTAAATTCTTGAACAACTTTTGACATAATAGTGCTACTGAGTTTCCATTTTAGGGTCCAGCCTTTAGGACACATGAAGGAGGCATGAGAGTGAAAGGGTGGTTAGTTAAGAGTTTGGCAAATTCTGGGTGAGAGATGACCATACACTGGACTAGAGAGGTATTAATGGAGGTGTTGAGAATGGTTCTACTGGAAATTTTTGGAGGTGGAGCTGGAGGATATCAGATAGCTGGAAAGGATATTAATGACTACTTCATTCTGAATTTATCTGTCAAATGCAAAATATACTTGTACTGGGAATAGGGGGGATTTGACAAGCTATTAAAAACCCTACGTAATTGTATTCTGAAGCGTTTTGAGAAATTGGTTTTATTGTGAAATTAGTTTCGGTTCAAATGTAGTTTTTACTGGAAAGCCAGGGAATGATTCAGAGAATATCAAGCCTGTCAAACCATTTCATTTGATTTGGAGCTTAGTGTTTTCTAATTTTACTTTTGGTTAAGCTAAAAAAAAATGTTAATGTATCATTTCTTTTACCTTTTGTTCTGTTATTAGTCAAATTTATCATTCAGGTACTGAATATAGGGGATTACCCAGGCTTTTTACTTCTAAACCTTTTGGTAAAATGTGTCTGGGAGGAGTTCAGCTTCTAATTAGCAGTCTTGGAAAAGAATTTGCTAAGTAGGAAATGTTACTAGTTAATACATTAACTTCATCTTGGTGTTCATATCCCAGAAATTCATTCCAACTAAATGTACATTTCTGTACCTGTAAAAACTTAAAGGGGATGAGAAGGTAGAAGATAACTATTTTTGGTAGAAGATTAAAATCTATCTTATCTTTAAAAATACATGTATTTTTTAAAGACTTTAAGTGATGTCTGCACACAATGTGGAGCTCAGACTTACAACCCTGAGATCAAGAGTCACATGTTCTATCAACTGAGCCAGCCAGGAGCACCCAGTAGAAGATATTCTTGATAAAATACTACAGCCCAGCTTTAAATTGGAGAATTGATTGAAAATATTTTTATTCCCTCACCTATGGAGGGTGGAATATTATGTATAACTCATTAGACTCATTGAACCACGGACTACAAAGGTTGGTATTGTAAGCCACATAAAGCAGTGAAAGTGATTTTTTAATTTTTTTTATCAAATTTTTAAAATTCGGGTCTCTTTGACACAGTGTTACATTAGCGCAACATAGTAGATTTGACTAGACAAGTCTGTATGTTACACTCTGCTCACCACAAATGTAGCTACCATCTGTCACCATACAGGACTATTATAGTACCATTTGACTATATTCCTTTGCTATTTGTTTTATCCTCTTATTCATTCCATAACTGGAAGACCGTCAGTCTCCTTCACTTATTTGCCTACTCTTCCCTCCTCCCCTCTGGCAACCATCAGTGTGTTCTCTGTATTTATGGGTCTGTTTCTGCTTTTTGTTTTCTTACTTGTTTTTGTTTTTTTAGATTTTACATATAAGTGAAATAAATCATATGGTATATGTCTCCGTAAAAGTGATTTTAGTATAGGGGCGCCTGGGTGGCCCAGTCGGTAAGCGTCCGACTTCGGCTCAGGTCATGATCTCGCAGTTTAGTGAGTTCGAGCCAGTTGTCAGGCTCCATGCTGACAGCTCAAGACAGAGCCTGGCGCTTGCTTTGGATTCTGTCTCCCTCTTTCTCTGTCCCTCCCCCGCATGCACTGTCTTTTTCTCAAAAATAAACAAACATTAAAACAGTGATTTTAGTATAATCACATTTTTCAGAAGTTAGCCTATCTCAGCACTTTTATTTTCAGCCAGGGACACTGAAATTTCTCTTCTATCAAGGCCCATGGAGACATAGGAAAATTAGTTGAGGGCTATATAAGTAAATTTTATTTTGGGGGTGAACATAAGATTTTAAAGTTAACAAAATCATAACCAACAAATACATGCCTCAGTTGTGCATGGCTTCTTAAAAGTGTAGGGAGTGGGGTGGTAGAAACATGAGAGAAGGGTATTAAGCTAAATTTAGGAAAAATCAGAGAGATCTAGATGTATTCCAGGAAGAGGTTTTGATGTGCAGATTTTAAGTAACATTGCCACCTTGTGGCTTTTAGAATATTTTTAGGAAATTTTGTATTTTACAATAGTAGATGTAAAATCGGGAGGGGCTCAGGTGGGATGTGTGGTTAGTATCAGTATTACCTGTAGTTATTTAAGTGGCAGGCTAGAAACTTCTTCCTTTGGTTTACACTTTCTTATTATCTTTAAATTTATCTTTATTTCTTAAGACTGTTTCTTTAGTCTCATCATTGTTCTTGTTGATATGGTGGATTGATTCAAAGATTAGGATGAATGTCCTAATGGGGATTTTGGGGATGGGGTATGAATTCAGTAAGATCTTGCTCTACGAATATTTCCTCTATTCTTTGTGTATTAGCGCAATGTCCTGAAGCTCTAGGTATGCATGTATTTGCCCTTCCAGTGTTTGGGCTGTTTTCTGGTTAACTGGAATTTTGTGTTTGTGCCTGAGGATCTTAGGTTTACGTCGCTATGGACAGCAAATCCATGGCAAGAGCTTAACCTCGACTGACCACTTCAGCCTGTTCTTAACACAGATCTCCCTATAACTGTCTAGCCTGTGACTCTAGGAGCAGTAGGTTAAAAAGAAGGGGTAGGCAGGTACCACATGACAGCACCATGGGTGTAAAACAGCTTGACATACCACTTTCTTTGCTACAGTGAGTCAGTAGCATCTTCCTGTTAAAAGCTTGAGTATTCCAATAAGACGCAAATGTATGTTTTGCTCATGGCAATTCTGGATGGGACTTGGACGTTTTTGCTTTTATGTGCTCTTCTCTCTTCCCTTTATTGTATATCCATCATCATTTCCCTGATTTACCCACTCCTTGCTTTTTATTTATTAAATATTACTAGGGTAGGATTGGTTGATTAGAAATGTCAATAAATACAGCTGATCTACAGGTGAAACCCTTCGACCATAAATTGCCAAAAGCATTTAGTGGAATTGTTCTCAGTGGTAATAGGAAATAGTCATAAAAGTGAAAGCTGCTGTAAGAGAAGTCTTCTTTTTTTAATGTTTGTTTGTTTTTGAGAGACAGTGCAAGTGGGGGAGGGGCAGAGAGAGCCGGGGAGACACAGAATCCAAAGTAAGCTCCAGGCTCTGAGCTGTCAGCACAATTCGACCCGGGGCTTGAACGCACAAGCTGTGAGATCATGACCTGAGCCAAAGTTGGAAGCTTAACCAACTGAGCCACCCTGGTGCCCCAGAGAGTAAAAAGAGAAGTCTTCTATAGAAACCTAAAGGCTTTTATTTTAAAGTTTATTTAATTTGTTTATTTTGAGAGAGAGAGAGCAGGGAAGGGGCAGAGAGAGAGAGAGAGAGAAAATCCCAAGCAGGCTCTGCACTGTCAGCGTAGAGCCCGATGCGGGGCTCTAAGTCACAAACCACAAGATCATGACCTGAGCTGAAACCAAGAGCCACCCAGGTGCCCTGAAACCTAAAAGGTTTTAATGTCCAAAAGTGTATAGAAATGATGCTCTTTGTGTTAGAACCTTCTCTGTTATCTTTACTCATTCTAAAAGACTTATAAAAAGCTGATAGGTAAACTTTTTGTTTTTTTATACCATTTAAAAAAAATTTTTTAAGTGATTTCTGCACCCAGTGTGGGGCTTGAATTCATAACCCTGAGATCAAGAATTACATGCTCTATTGCTTGAGCCAGCCAGGTACCCCTGTTTTCATTTTTGCTAAGTTTAGGGGCGCCTGGATGGCTCAGTCGGTTAAGCGTCCGACTTCACCTCAGGTCATGATCTCACGGTTCGTGGGTTCCAGCACTGCGTTGGGCTCTGTGCTGACAGCTAGCTCAGAGCCTGGAGCCTGTCTTCGGATTCTGTATCTCCCTCTCTCTCTGACTCCCTGCTCGCCCTGTCTCTCTCTCTCTCTCTCTCAAAAAATACAAAAAACATTAAAAATAAATTTAAAAAAATACCCTGTGTTTAATGACTTTAAAGTGTCGGTCTGAGGAAATAAACTCATTTCAAAGTTTTATGAATTGTTATTTAAACATAACTTTCAGGGTAGTCACTCTGCAGAAGGATTAAATGAAAACTCATTTTTTCCCATTTTTATTAATTTATTTTGAAATAATTTCAAACTTAGAGAAATTTCTAGAAAAGTACACAGAATGCCTGTATACTCTTCACCCAGATTTGCCAGTATATTGTTTTGCCACATTTACTTTATTCTCTTTGGAGGTATGTGTGTAATTTTTATAACCATTTGAGAGTAAATTCCAACTAGATCCATTTCTCTCTAAATATTTTGCTGTTTAATTCCTGAAAACAACATGCACTTGCAACCACAGCACAGTTATCAACATCAGGAAATTTAACATTGACACACAATGCCATGATCTACAGATCTTACTATATTTTACCAGTAAATCTTAATGTCCTTGATAGCCGTTTTTTAATGGTCCAGATTCCAGTCCAGGATCTTCTAGTTTTCATGTCTTTTTGGTCTCTTAATCTTCAGTGGTTACATATGTATAGCACACCCTACTCACCCACCTGTTTTGTTTGTGACATTGCCTTTTGAATTTTTTGCAGACTGTCCTTCAGTTTGTCTAAGGTTTCCTCATTATGGACACTCTGATTGTGCTTCTGGAAGGAATATGTTACATAAGTGATTTTGTGTCCTCAGTGCCTCACATTAGGAGACCATTTATTCCATTATTGGGAATGTTAATTTTGATCACTTCACCAAGTTCTCCAGTATAAAGCTATTTTTCTTTTAATTGGGAAAATAGTTTGAGACTGTAAAAAAAAGTCTTGTTCCTCATCAAATTTTCACCCTTTAGCTATAGCATCCATTGCTGATTCTTGCCTAATTCAGATATTACTATGATAGTTTACTTATTAAGGTTATGTAATGCTCAAATTGTCACAGATTTGGCCAGTGGGAGGGCCTTCAAGCAAGACCCCACTGATTCTGTTCCCATTCTATAATTTTTTAATGAAAATATTTAATTTTTATTTATTATTATTTTTAATTTTTAAGTAATCTCTGCACCCAGCGTGGGGCTCAAACTCACAGCCCCAAGATCAAAAGTTGCAAAGTTGCATGCACTAATGAATGAGCCAGCCAGGCACCCCAATGAAAATATTTTAAAAATCTAATCTAGTATTTAAAATCTTGTGAATTGTGTTTATCCGGGCCAAATTTATTTTACTTTTCAAGGTAGTGTGATATGAATGCTTAAATAATTTTATAATCTCTGAGAAGATGTTATCTTTGTTATTCGTAAATATATAAGCTTATTTTTTATGTACACATCAAAACTGTATTTGGAAATAGAACACCAGTTACTTGCTGAATTGTATCCATGTGATGTTTTCTTAATGTTGATCAGGAGATTAAGACCATGAATGTCGTTTATTTGTATGTAATTTGTGTAATTTAAAATAAACCTAGCATACGGGTTTACATTAGGAAAGAAGTTTGTACTTGCCTTCTTGGTATCATTGTGTAAGATTCAGGAATAGTTTTAGGTTATATTTGGGGCAGAACTGAACACAGGTATTTTTGGAACTTAGCACATTATAAAGAGGAACAGACTTTTTAAAAAAAATATGATGCAGTAAGTGCAATTGCAAAATGCTAGTTTGAGTTTCTTCTGATTAAATATTACAAATGCTGTTATTAAGCATGCTGATAAACTTACATATAAGTGTATTAGGATAAAACAGACTTAGCAAAGTCTGTTTTTTAATAATTACACGATACATACATATATATATTTTAATTTAAATCCAAGTTAACATGGTGTAATAATGATTTCAGAAATAGAATTTAGTGATTCATCACTTACTTAGAACACCCAGTGCTCATCCCAGCAAGTGTCCTCCTTAATGGCCCTTGCCCATTTAGCCCATACCCCAACCCAGTACCCCTTCAGCAGCCTTCAGTATGTTCTCTGTATTTTATTCTCTTATGCTTTGTCTCCCTCTGTTTTTATATTATTTTTGCTTCCCTTCCTTTATATGTATCCATTCTGTATCTTAAATTCCACATATGAGTGAAATCATACGATATTTGTCTTTCTCTGACTGACTTATTTTGCTTGGGCATAATACATCCTAGCTCCATCTATGTCCTTGCAAATGTCAAGATTTCATTACTTTTGATTACCAAGTAATATTTCATTGTGTATATGTACCACATCTTCTTTATGCATTCATCTGTCACTGGACATTTAGGCTCCTTTCATGCCTTGGCTATTGTCAGTAGTGCTGCTATAAACATTGGGGTGCCTGTGCCTGTTCCAAACAGCACTTCTGTATCCTTTGGATACATACCTAGTAGTGTAATTGGCTGGGTCATCGGGTAGTTCTATTTTTAATTTTTTCCAAAGTGCATTTTCAGTTTGCATTCCCAGCAAATTCTAGGTTTTCTAATTTAGCAGTACAGTTTGGGGTACATAAGTTTATTTGTATTGGTTGGGTTACACTATGTTAAAATAAGAGATAGTAGGCAGAATTTTTTTTCTTGTTTTATGGAGTTGTGACTGACATGCAACATTGTATTAGTTTAAAGGTGTACAGTGTAATGATTTGATATAAATGATTGCCACAGTAAGTTAACATCTGTCACTTCACATAGTTAATGATTTGTTTTCTTGTGATGAACACCAGAATTTTATTTAAAAGTCAGCTGTAGTCGGGGTGCCTGGGTGGCTCTGTCAGTTAAGCATCGGACTTCAGCTCAGGTCATGATCTCATGGTTCGTGGGTGTGAGCCCTGTGGATTTGGGCTCTGTGCTGAGTCAGTTCAGAGCTGGAGCCTACTTCAGATCCTGTGTCTCCTCCTCTCCCTGCCATCCCCACCCCTCTAGCACTATTTCTCAGTCTCAAAAATGAATAAACGTTAAAAAAATTAAAAATAAATAAAAGTCTGCTGTAGCCTGTTATCTATTGCTAAATTCATAAGTAGTTTATGAGTGAGGTTAATTGAAGACCTATTTATTAATTTGCTTTCTAGGAGGTTTTGGTTGAGTTGGGACTAATTCTACTTAAAACAATGCAATTTAATTTTTAATTGTGGACGCAAATTTTAGAAGGACATTGCAAGCTGTAGTGGTTAAGTAAGTATCAAGAAAGGAATGGGTTCGTGGGTTCAAGCCCCGCATCTGGCTCTGTGCTGACAGCTTGGAGCCTGGAGACTGCTTCAGATTCTGTGTCTCCCTCTCCCTCTGCCCCTCCCCTGCTCCTGCGTGGTGTCTCTCCCTCCCTCCATCTCTTCCTCCTTCTCCTTCCTCCTCCTCCCCCCTCTACTCCCTCTCCCCCTCAAAAATAAACATTAAAAAACAAAAACCGTGAAGAATCCAGATTTTCTCAAGCCCAAGGGTAGATTTGGGTCCGTACTAGAAGAGAGGTAGGTAAATGGTATCCATCCAAATTATGAAAGATAAAACCAAGTAGATGAGCTTAAAATTAATGAGAAGCAAAGTGCTATTTACAGTTTGACTTTTGTCAACTACAGAGATTTTTTTAATTGCAATTTCCTATAATAAGCAGTATGTTTATTACCCAAACTTTGGAAGATTATATAGAAAGGTCAAAAAAGTGAGGGGACTCAAAACTTTTGAGGTTTTTTTTGTGTTGGACTGAATTTCTTGTTCGTGGAAATGTCAAAATGACTTAAATAATATCCCAGGAGCACCTGGGTGGCTCAGTTGGTTAAGCCTCTGACTTTGGTTCAGGTCATGATCTCAATGGTTTGTGAGTTTGAGCCCCGTTTCAGGCTCTGCACTGACAATGACAGCTTGCTTTGGGATTCTCCCTCTGCCCCTGCTCCTCTCTCTCTCTCTCTCTCTCTCTCTCTCTCTCTCTCTCTCTCTCTCTCTCTCTCCCCCCCCCTCCCCCTGTCGTCTCTCGTCTCTGTCTCAAATAAAACATATATATCTTCCAGATCTTGGTATGTTGGTGAGTTTATTCCTGAATTCCACATACATGAAATGGGACATGAGAAATAGATAACTGGGTACCTGGGTGGCTCAGTGGTTAAAAGTGTCAGACTCAGAATCGTGAGTTCAAGCCCTGCATTAGGCTCCATCTGGAGTCTACTTAAAGAAAAAGATAACTGTTCTTTCTGAATACCGTTTTTATATCAATGGATTAATTTAGTGGGGGGGGGGATTGTTCATCACAAAGCTTCACTTTGTTGACTTTTATATAAATGTTCGTAATAACGTGGTGTAGAATAAGAGCCTATATAGTATATAGCCCTGGGTTTGAATCTTGGTTCTTACTAGGTAATCCTGGTCAAGTAACTTTTTGGAACTTTAGTTTTCTTAGAAATAATAACAGTCTTTACAGGGTGGTTATGAAGATCAATTATTATGTACAGTGTCTGGAACATGGAAGCCCATAAGTGGTAGTTGCTGTTTTTGGTAGGAATCATATTTACCATGGGGCAAATGGGAGCAGATGATTGATTCTTCTCTAGCAGATGGATGAATCAAAGTTCAGGCCTTGTGCTTCTTAATGTTTTTGCTTTTAAAAGGCACATGGATTGAATCATATTTTAAAAAATTTTAATACATGAAGTGTGTGAAATGGAAGGCTATTTAGGATAAATTTATGAAAGGCACATAAAGAATGATTTTTACTAGGAAACGAGCATGTAGATTTATTTCAGGGAAAACTTAAGTATTGGAATTTTCAAAATCCCATCTCTAAGTGAATTTTAAACTATCCCTAGGGGGGAAGAGGATAATTTTCTTTCTTGCTATGGACTAAGAGCTTTCTGTATGTCAGTCCATTAATTCTCCCACAGTCCTGTGAGATATGTATCCTCACTTTATAAAAGAAGGAAATTGAAAAAAAAAAAGAAATTGACACCTGTGAATATGCCTTGGTGCCTTAGGACTAGTATAGGATGATGTACTGGTAGGGTTTTTTTTTTGTTTTTTTTTGTTTTTTAAGTATACCTATATGCTGCTTCCCTTCTGATTATGTTTGAGTTACTTCATTAGATCCATATTTTGGGGGACTGACAAGTACTAGCCTAAACCAACTATAGTTGGAAAACAAATCTTTTCAGTCATGTAAGAAATTTTAAAGTAAAAAAAAATTTATTAATTGGTGTGAAATACAGGAAGTAAAAGTTTTTATTTGTAAGGAATATTCTATCTAGAACAAATAACTAAATTTCTGTTGAATAATTTATAAAGTAATTTTAATTTTTAAGCATGTTCAGATAAGTTTTAACTAATGATTTCAATTTTTTTTTTAACCTCTGTAGGAACGTCAAGGTCGTGGCAAATAAAAGGCAGTTCTCCACAGACTGCAGCAACGGTTGCATCTGCATATCCTAAGAGGAAAAAAATGACCTTCAAGAGAATTAGGACTTTTTTCTTAATTTCATTGACTTCAGAGACAATTGCAGACTTGCAGTTTAAGTATTGGAATTTCACAAAAGACATAGGACTTAACTGGAAAATGAAAAAAAAAAGAAAAAGAAAAAACTAAACAAAAAATCCCTCTAGGTAGTTTAGGTGAAAAATGTCCCTTTTATTTTGGCTTTGGTTGTGATTTCAGAGCATAATGCTTTGTTTTTTTGTCTTTTTACTATGTTTTTCGGATTTTAAAGTCCGTAAGTGCATACAGTTTTCTCTAATTTTTAAACCCTTTCCTCTCCCCATTTTGACATTTGCACTTGGAGAACACTTGAGTTTCGAAGATTTTGGGCCTCCACCCCAGAAAGTGGGAATTTGGTTTTTCCCTTCCGAACTGGAAGAACATTTTTATGAAGAATTTTTGTCTTGGAGAATTTAACAGTGTTACCCAAGGTTGTGTCTTTAAGGGTGGTTCATTTTCTCTGACCCTTTGTTACTCAAAGTAAAGTACTAGGAGTCCTAAGAAATGTTCTGTTCTTGTACATTATACTGATTAAGTCAGGATTAATTTGATTTCAAAGCTAAGAACAGTGGTAAAAACTTGTTTACAGAAATGCATTTTGGAAGAGAAAAATATTGTAAAACGTGTAGTGAATGTTTCTTCAGTTTCTTGTTCAGCCAATGAGGAAAGGGCATTGCCTTTCTTTTTACCATTAATCACTTCTCAATAAACGTGAGATCCTGTTGAGCATCACTTCTAGTACCATTTATTAGTATGATTTGAGTCTACTATCTTTAATGAAAGATTTGGAGTGTAAGGAGTTTTAAGAGGTGAGATGGCAACTATGTTTAGAAAGTTTGCTGAAATGAAATAGTTCAGGTTTGCTTTTGTATCCAGGGCCAGACAACCATGACCTCTGTAAAGAAAAAGGTGGGCCAGAATTCATAATGCTTCCCAGAGAAGGTAGAGCCACTGCAAAATCATTCAGCAAATATTTGATTGAGTGCTTATTAGGTGCCAGGCACTTGTCTAACCCTGTAGAAAGCTGGCCAGATAGCTTTGCGAAGTAGGTAGAGTCCAGTATCAAGGATGTGTTTAATTTGAAATGTGGCTTATCTAAAGAGTATTCCATGTGGTTGCAGGTCCAAGCATAAATTCCAGTAAGGCTTGGGTCTTTGTGAACCATGAAACAGTAATATTGTTTGGTTCATCTTTGTTTATTTCCCAAGGTTTGGGGGCTTCTCTGCCTTCAAGAGTTCAAGCCCTTGGGGTGTCTCGCTGGCCTAGTTGGTAGAGGATGGGACTCGATCTCCAGGTCGTGAGTTCGAGCTCTATGTTGGGTGTAGAATACTTAAAAAAATAAAATAAGTAAATGATTTTTAGTTCTCAAGATGTCCCAATTGTGCAGTTAGTTAAATGGGTGAAAACTTATGTAATGAGAAAAGGTACTGAAAATGGGGTTTAATGATGTTGGACAGTGTTTTGTCCTCAAATGACTTACTCATTTGGCTACTCTACACAGCCCAGGCTATTAAATCCAGGATGTGATAAAATTAATGCTAATTAGTGATTCATTATAGTTGTCACTTCGAGTTGAGAACTTTTCTCTGCTTGAGGCAGAGAACAGATTATTCCTGTTTGCCAAACTTTCTGAAACAGTTTCACCCAAAACTGGGGAGTCCTTTGCACAGTTTGAAGATGCCCAATTTCTGAATTTAGAATTGTAACATTCATTGTTTACCGTTTTAGTTCAAACTTGTGTGACATATAGAGCACTATCATGGGCTTAATTGTCCACACTTCACCTTCAAAAGGGAAAATATCCTGAGAAAAGCAAATTCAAGGGCAAATTTACAAGTTTTTCTACAATTATTCAAGATGTTGTTTTTGCAATTTGAAATGTAAGTTTAAACCATTGCTTCCCAGTTTTTCTTTTTCACACCACAGGAAATAACTGGAATGGTGTTGGGGGCAAACTGAAAGGAATTTGGAGCCTCTATAAAGACTGCTCATCTAGCTCTCCCTGAGTGTTGAGAAGGTCCAGATGTGGATTTGTGTATTTGAACACACACACACACACACACACACACACACACACACACACACACAGGCTTTTTTTTGGGCGGGGGGGTAGTATAAAAAACTAGATTATGTTCACACTAAGAGTTTGGTCCAAAAGTTGGTTTGATGAAGAACCCCCAGTGCAGCTAAAACGAATTCTCTTATTTGCTAATGACATCTTTGCCAGTGGAAATTGTTGACTTTGGATAATTTGCCCTCCGTGCTTTGTTTTGTTCTGTCATTTGTAAATGTAAGATTTTGGATAGTCCTGTTGTTCCCCCTTTGTTGAGGGGGAACTGAACAGTCTTACCACATATCAGTGTCAATTCAAAGAATTCTAAACCTTTAAGATGAACAAAACGCGTATATCTTAAATTCATTCAATTTAATCTTAGTCACATTTGATTGGCTATGTTCCCCTAACATAATTCCATTAAAAAAAAAAACAACTACTTACTTTGGAATAGTTTTAAACTTCTATGAAGATAATATGGAGAGTTCTCATACACCCTTCACTCAACTTTCCCCAAAATGTCAACATTTTACATAACCATAGTGCAATTATCAAAAACACTAGATACTGATACAGTACTATTAACTAATCTATGGATTGTGCCAGTTGTTCGAGGGAAGTCCTTTTTTTTCTGGATCAGCATCCAATCCATGATCCCATATTGTGTTAGTTGTCTTTAGGCGTCTGGCCTGTGAGCTCTTCAATTTTCACCTTTTATGATTGACACTGGAGAGTATTGGCCAAGTATTTTATAGAATGCCCCTTTGCATTGGATTTGTCTGATATTTTCTATTAGACTGAGGGTTTTTTGGACAAGAATACCAGAAGAGTCCTGTGCCCTTCTCACTGCATTGTATCAGCATACATGATGTCCATATTGTCTTACTACTGTTAAGTTTGATCACTTGGTAAAAGTTTAACTAAGGTAGTGTCTGCTGTATATTGCTCCCCTGTATAATTACTGATTTCCCCTTTGTAATAATTAATTTGAGGAGTATACATTAAGACTCAATCTTTGGTTCACAATTTTGACACCTGGATTGTTATTGCCTGTAACAAGTATTATTGTGGCATTTGCCACATGTTTATTCACTATGTGTATTCTACATTATACCAACTAGAATCCTACTGTAAGGAGGAGCTGTCCCTTCTCCCCATTTTTTAAAAATCATATTAGTGTGGGCCCAGGGATATTTAATTCCATGATCAGTGCTGTCATTTATTTTGTTGCTTAAATTGTCACAGCTTTGGCTGTTGAGAGCACCTGCATGCACACAAGTGGGAGAGGGGCAGAGAGAGGGAGAAAGAACCCCAATGCAGAGCATGATGCTGGGCTTGATCTCATGAACCAGAGATCATGACCTGAGCCCAAATCAAGAGTGGGACACTTAACGGACTGAACCACCCAGGCGCCCTCCTTCTACCATTTTCATAGCAATGTATATGAATCTTCTGGAGTCGACTTTCACTTGGCATCATGGTTCACTTAAGAGGGAGGCCCAGTAAATGTGGGTTGGTTTGTGCCCTTCCTAAATTTTTTTACTTTTGGCCTTGTAAATAGAGACCCAAAATGTTGAAAGAACTAGTTTCCAACCCAACTAACCTATTTTAAGGGGTTCAGAGATTTTCCTACCTGCATGAAAATAAATGATCAGATACTAAAGTTTTCTGTATTTCATGAGAGTTAATATGACACTTGGATATTGCCAATTATTTTGACTTGTTTGAAAAACGATTTACAGACAGTCCCTGACTTAGGATGGTTTCACTTAAGATTTTTCAACTCTACGCTGGTGCACAAGTGGTAGGCATTCAGTAGAAACCATACTTTGAATTTTGATCTTTTCAAGGGCTAGTATTATGCCAGAAGAAAGGTATTTTTTCCTTCTGCTGAGCAGCACAGCTGCTGTGACTGCCAGTCCCATCACATGATCAGGAGGGTAAACAATGGATATACTTACAACCTTTTAGTGCCCACACAACCGTTTTGTTCTTCACTTTCAGTAAGGTATTCAATAAATTTTATGAGGTATCCAACACTTTTAAGATAGGCTTTTAGGTTGGATGATTTTTCCCAACTGTAGGTTAATAATGCAAGTGTTCTCAGCACATTTAAAGTGCGCTAGGCAAGACTATGGTGTGTTATGTGTCTTAAATGTTTAACTTAAGGATATTTTCAACTTGATGGATTTATCAGGACCTAACGCAATCTGAAGTTGAGGAAGATGCGTATTTGAAATGTGTTTTGTGTCATGAATGTAGGACCCTTCTGATAAAGAGTAATAGTGTTCCTAGGATTCTGATAGTTTACTTTTTTTTTCTTTGCCTTGGTAAGTAATGCCACTTAAGACTGTGTCACTCATCGTTAGTGGTTTCTGGGGACCTGGTGACGCTCCTTACCTCTGAAAAGCCTTCCTTTAGAACTGTAATATTCTAGTAGCTGCTGGGCTTGCTTATGGAAAGCTGACGTCATTGTGGGGTACGACATCAGCAGCGAGATTAAGTGGATTGAAGACCTGCCTTCACATTGCCGGGACTGGCTCTGCATCCCCGCCTGCCGGGGAGCTTAGGGTTGGGCCTCCCGCTCCGCTCCGCCCAGCCGAGGGGTTAGGACGCTGGACTGCGCGTGCGTTGCTCCCTCATCCGTGAGTCTGGCCCCCGCTTGGTGGCCCGCCCGGGGGCGAACCTGTGCCCTGCTAATGTGATTTCTCCATATACCCGCGGCCTCGCTTGCACTAGGCCACTGCAGCCTAAGGGGCCGTTCTGCATACCTTCGTTTTTGCACGCCGTTCCCCTGCCCTGACCGAATGGCTATTTTACCGCAAGAAACTGGGTTCAAGATGGGGTCTCTCCCCCTGTGTCAACCCTGTTACCTTCACAGGTGAGCTAGGTAGCCTGAGGGACGGGGAAAAGGGGTTTCACACTACCTTGCTAACGGGGCAGAGATGTCATTAGTGTCATGCATGGTTTACTGCTTTCTCCTACCTTTTCAAATAACGCTCATGGGACGCCTGGCTGGCTCAGTCGGTTAGGCGTCCGACTAAGGGCCTGAGCTCGCGGTTAGGGGTTGAAGCCCTGCCTCGGGCTCTGTGGTTTCAGCTCCGAGCCTGGAGCCTGCTTCAGATAGATGCTTGTGTGTCTCTCTCTCTGTCAAAAAAAATGAATAACCATTAGTTTTTTTTTTTTAAGTTTAAACAATGCTCCAATGTGTGGCTGGCTCGTGGAAGCTTGGAAAGCTATTACTCTGAACACACCTGCTGGCCACAGGAGCAGTTCGTGTGCTCAAAAAAGAAAAAATTACTTAAAAATTGCCCTTATTTAAGGGGAAGCTCCTTGAAGAAACTCTCAGTTTTGCTGTTTGTCCAGTTTTTTGTGTGAGTGTACTCCTCTGTTTTATCCATCTATTCAGCCTATATTTTGTGAGCCCCTGTGGGTGCTATTGTTGGGCACCGGGGAGAGGGAGATGAGGTTCCTGTCCTCTCAGACTTCAGTTTAAGGATTCCGCTGTAATACCATTTGGAGCTGGGGGAGATACAGGGTGCTACGAGAAGGGAAAAGGGGCATCTATCCAGAAGATTGCCTTTTCTGTATTGGGTTTTCCTTCCTCGCGTTTTCTTATTCAATGGAAATCGCATGAGCCGTTGGCCTCTTCATCCGCCTTCACAACTTCAGCTGAGTCCTAGGCACCCTGCTCCATCACGAATGTGCTGTGTGATGTTTGGCAAGGCAGGGAATTGCTCTGTACACACCCTCATTGGAGAGAGGAAATGACCTCTGAAGCTCATTGATGTATGTATGATTTTTGAGAGATTTAAATTTAGATTTAAATTTATTTTAACTAGGAGTGTTTTGCTGATGAAAGAAACGAAATAACCCGACAATTAACATATATAGAATAAAAAGGTGTATAGCTTGGTATAGCAGTTTTCTATTTATCCTTCTAAACTTAAAAAAATTTTTTTTGCTTTATGACCTAAAAAATCAGTGTATACATATAGTATGTGTGTATTCCTAAATATATATAATCCACATAATTTAAAGTTATTTTATAAAAGTGGAATAATACCTCCCCCGCCGCTCCCAGTCACAATTCCATGAATTTTCTACTTTGGTTTGCTAAAGGACAGAGGTCTTCTATGACAATCTAATATGAATGGTTTCTAGCATCCTGGGGTGAGCGGCACTCCAGCACTCCAAGGGCCTAGGTCTCTGTCATCAAAAGCAACTTGGCAGAAGGCAGTCCTTCTAACCTTGTTCCTCTGAAGCATTAGAATCCAAACTTTTCTGTATTTCTTCTTCCCCAAAGCCTTTCAACTTGAAGAGTGAGGCACTCCATTTTTATTTTTAATGTTTATTTTTGAGAGAGAGAGAAAACACAAGGGAGGGGCAGACAGGAGGGAGATAGGATCTGAAGCAGGCTCTGTGCTGACAGCAGACAGCCTAATGTGGGGCTCGAACTCACAAACCATGAGATCATGACCCAAGCGGAAGTCAGATGCTTCACCAACTGAGCCACCCAGGCACCCCTCACTTCTTTGCTTTTAACTGACAAACCACAATCCAGGTTACATACAACTCTTCACTACTTGCACCTGTGCCTTTTAGAGTGGTTGGAGAAAAACATGCAAGCAGCGTCCTATTTTAAATTCTTGATCAGCAGTTTCAGGAGGGGAATCACCAATGCTTTCTTCTCTATTCACTTTCCTACTCATGAGACAACCGTTTCATACCTTCTCCCTTTCCTCAAACCTTCAGCACCTCAGATCCCACCTTTACTCTCAGTCACTGCTTTTACTTCCTACTTGACCGAGGAAGCTGAAGCAATCAATGAAACACGACAGACTCCCTCCACTACATCTGCTCACTCACATCACTGTACATCAGTGTATCTTGAAGCCTGGTTTCCACGCCAGCAGCATCGGCACCATCAGGGAACTTGTCAGAAGGGCAAATTATTGGGCCCCAGACCTACAGAATCAGAAGTTCAGAGGGTGGGGCCCAGCAAGCTGTGCTTTAATAAGTGCTCTTGGTGATTCTGATGAACCCTCTGGTTTGAGAAGCAATGCCCTTGGGCTATGAATGTTTCTGCCTAGAAAATCCCTCTGGCTGTGCACTAGACCCCAGTTTCTCACCAACTCAAGAACGTGGCTCCATCAGATGTCCCCTCTTCCACATCCCAATTTTACTTCTTTCTATTGGATCATTTCTATATGCATGCAAACATGCTGTTGTTTCTCCCCTTTCTTCCTGCTGGTTACCACCCTTTTCTCTATTTACAGCAAACCCCCAAAGAGGAAGTTGTTACTCTCTGGCTCTATTTCTCCTTCCATTCTCTCTAACCCACTCCACTCAGGCTTTCATCCTCTTCATCCCAGTGGAACTGATCTGGTCAGGGTCACAAAGGACCTCATATTGTTAATTTTCAGTCCTCCTCTTAACCTATAAACAGCATGTGGCATTGTTGCTGTTTCCTTCTTGATAAACTTTCTTCCCTTGGATTCTAGCACAGCCTACCTCCTCTGATTCTCCTCTGGTTTCACTGATTGTCCCTACTTAGTCTCCTTGGCTGGTTCCTCCTCTGCTTTTTGTCCTCTCGATACCAGAATGATCCAGGGCTCCGTCCTTGACCCTCTACACTCTCTGGGTTTCATCCAGTCCTGTGGCTTTAAACACCATCCATGTGCCAACACTTCCTAAGTAGAACCAGCTTATTTTTTATTAAAATTAAAAACAAAATTTAAAGTTTATTTGTGAGAGAGACAGAGACAGCACAAGTTGAGGAGGGGCAGAGAGAGAGAGGAAGAGAGAGAATCCCAAGCAGCTTCCATGCTGCCAGCGCAGAGCCTGATGCGGGGCTTGAACCCATGAAGCTGCAAGATCATGACCTGAGCTGAAACCAAGAGTCGTATGCTTAACTGACTGAGCTACCCAGGTGCCCCCAGAACCGGTTTAAATGTGTCTCCTGAACTCTGGGATGTTCAGCTGCTAGCTCAGTCTCTCTACTGGGTGACTTACCAGCAGTTCAAACTTAACACTTCCAAACCCAAACCCCTTCCTTCCTCATCCGCCCCATCTGATTTAATGTTTGTTTATTATATTTTTGAGAGAGAAAGAGAGCACGCATGTATGAGTTCGGGGGTGGGCAGAGAGGGAGAGAGAGAGAGAATCGATTCCAAGCAGGCGCCACACTGTCAGCACAGAGCCAGACTCAGGGCTTCATCTCACAAGTGAGATCATGACCTGAGGCAAAATCAAGAGTCAGACACTTAACTGACTGAGCCACCCAAATGCCCCTACCCCATCTCATTTAGTAACAAATTCATCTCTCCCATTTCTCCTGGGAGTAATGTTTAACTCCCTTTCTCACATTCTATATCATATTTGTCAGCAGATCTTATTGGCTGACCACTTGTTGCCACATCCTATGGGCCAAGTCACTCTCCTCTCTCACTTTGATGACTGCCACAACGTTGTAGCAGGTCTCCACATCCACGTTTGCTTCCTACAGTCTGTCCTCCACATGGCAGCATGGAGCTCCTGTGAACATGCCCATCAGATCGTGCCACTTCTCAGCTTACACCCTCTCATGGCTCCCGTCTCACTCAGAGTAAAGGCCAAAGCCTTCCATGGCTCACAAAGCCTTATGCCATCTGACCCTGCATTCCACATTCATCCCAGTGTTCTCCATGCTTATATGTGTACTGTTCTCAAGTGTTGCACTCACCTTGGCCTCCCCGAGACCCTCAAACATGCCAGGTTCCTGTCAGAGGGTCTTTGCCCAGCTGTGTCTTCCACCTGGAATACCTTTCTTCATATATCTGTGAGGCCCGCTCGCTCCTTCACGTCCTTCGGGTTTTTCAGCGGGGTTATCTTTATCAGCGAGGTCTCTCCTGACTGCCCTGTTTACATTTACTGCCCCGTCTCCCACCCTGTGTCCCCATAGGCATCGGTGGACCTGAAATTGCACTCACCCCAGATCCGTCTCTTTCTACTCTGAGGTGGGGAGTCAAGGAAGCTAATAAAAAGTTGTCAAGCAATTTTAGAAGTAGAATGTATCTGAAATTTCTGGTTAACGATTAAAAAAAACACCCAATTTCTAACCTTAAATTCCAACTCCTGCTTTCCTAGAGTGATAGAGCACTGCTGGGAGCCAGAAACCTTGGAAACTAGGCCTGGATCTGTCACTAAGCAGCTCTGTGAACTGTGGCAAGCCTGTCATTCATCTTGGTCAGCTTGGGAAGGGTGGGAGCCGGGCCCAGTGACCTATGAGGTTCACTCACTTCCAGTCCTGTCAAGTCTACGTCCAAAATCCACCCAGCGCTGTCAGTGATTCTCATCCCCCTGCCACCACCCTTTCTCCATGCTGTTGTTCTCTCCTGTCTGGGCTACTGCCTCAGCCTCCTTACCGACCTGCCCGATTCATTCCCATCCTTTTTTCCACCTTTCACATAGCTGCCCAGGTAAAGTGTTTTTACAAATATAAATGCCCATTTCTCTCTTGAACCCTCCACTGGCTTCCTGTTGCACTTGGAATCACCCCCGTGCTCCACCCTCTGGCCTGCAAGGCCCCTTGCCATCTGGTCGTGTGCTTCCTCTCTCCCATCTGGTTCCAGCCATGGAAGGGTTGTTCCAGCCAAAAAGGGGCCATGTTCCCAGCCCCTCCAGTGTGCCAAGCTCAGTCCTGCCTTCGCAACCCTTTGTCTTGCGTGCACGTTCTTCCTCCTTGTGTTCCCCTGCTGGATTCCCTCTTATATTTTAGGACTCAGCTTCAGTGTCATTTCCTAAGTGCAAACTTCCTTTCCTGACCACCTTATCTAAAGCCAGATCTCCCTTGTTATTTTTAAATTCAGCTCACTACTTACTTTCTGTTTGCATCATAACATCGATCATAATGGAGCATTATTTTCAGTCATGCAACGCACAGTGGGATACCATACTACTGTAAAAAAAGATAGAAATCTATGTATTGATACAGAATGATGTCTTAAGATAAATTGTTAAATGGGAAAAAAAAAAACCAAAGTGCAGTACAAAGTGTGTAGCATACCACCATTTGTATAATAACGGTGTGGGGGGAATATATTTACTGGTATATACATATGTTATCTCTGGATCAGTACAGAAGAAACTGATAACATTGCTCGCCTCTACGGAAGGGACTAGGTGGCTAGGGGAGGAGTGGGGGCTTTTCACTGTGCATCTTTTTGTATTTTAAATCACATAAAGTACGACTATTAAAAATAAGTAAATATTTAAAAGTTGTGTACTTGCTCTGTTTCCTATCTCCTTAAAGAGAATATAAACATCATGAGAGTGTGTACTGTGACCTTCCTTGTTCACTTTTATATCCTCAGCACTTAAAACCATGTCTGGAACCTACTAGCACTCAGTAGGTATTTACGGAATGAATGGAAGAAAAAATGAAAGTCTCTTTCAGCTCTAACAACTGTGGTTCTAATCTTAGGGCTTCAAGAATATAAGACACGGAGGGGTGCCTGGGTGGCTCAGTCGGTTAAGGGTCTGACTTCGGCTCAGGTCATGATCTCACAGTCTGTGGGTTTGAGCCATGCGTTGGGCTCTGTGCAGAGCCTGCTTCGGATCCTCTCTCTGTAGCCCCCTCTCTCTGACCCTCCCCCCTCACTCTCTCAAATAAACATTAAAGAGAAAAAAAAAAAGAATATAAGATATGGATCCCAGGGCCTAGCCATTCAGAGGCACTAAGAGAGATACCAAATTGTTCTGTGGTGCGGAGTACTGTTTTCTTCATGGTGATCGATCAGCTAAAAAAAACAAAACAAAAAACAAACAAACAAACAAAAAAACCCAAAAAACAACTGGGAGTGTGTGGAGGGCGGAATGTGGAGAACCTGCATGGCACAGATATGCTTCCCAAGTGAGAGCTCAGGTACCCCCAGGAGGGCCATGTCCTGCTTCGATCATGCTCCAGTCATGGCCTCTGGGGATGGTGGCCTCAGGGACAGGCAAAGCAGCCCCTTTTCCTGCCCCTCACAGATGGCAGTAGCACACTCCAGTTATGAGACTTCTGCACTAGATTCTGAACTCCCTGCGCTCAGGAACTGACTTTGTCTTGCTCACTAGTACACTCAGAGCCTGGCATAGAATGAACAAAAGAAAGAATGAATGAAAAAATAAAAGTTGAAGGAGAGGACACCAAGAACAAGGAGAGAGAGAAAGCTTGGAATCAGGAGCTATCATACCACATCTAGCCAGGAGGTGGCAGTAGAGGAGCATTTTCTGAGTTGTTGGCTGAGCCTGAGCCTTTCAGTCTGGAACATAGCCCTATTTTGACCAAGGGAGAGGGTAGTTGATTTTTGACAAATTTAAGTGCTCTGCTAGGCACCCAGGATTGTGAAGAGGCACAGCGGGAACAGGGAAATAGAAGCCCCACACAGAGATCAACACTACAGAGGAAGACAAGTGCTCTTCTGACTCTTAGGAGCCCTGAGAAGAACTTTTTAAATGTGTTTGAGGCATTTGGGGAAAGTTCACAGAGGAAGTGACATCAGTACTGGGCCTTCAAAATGAGGAGGATTTATGCAGCTGGAGGACATTCTAGGTAGAGGGAATAGACTCATGGGAAATTGGGAGAATGGTGAACTGACAAGGATGGCTGGGTTTTCCCATTTGCTGGGAGATAAAATGGTAAAGAAAAAGTTCTGCTTGGAGAGTTTACTTTTTTTTTTTTAAGTAGACTCTACGCCTACCGTAAAAAGTCACGACCCTGAGATCAAGAGTCACACGCTCTGCCAACTGAACCAGCCAGGTGCCCCAAGAGTTTACATTTTTGATTAAACAACAAAAGATTTATGAGATTAATTAATGCAACACATACAGTAGGGGCTCAAGAAATAGTCAATGAATTGAGATTTATGTATCAGGTAAATAGTAGAGGCTGGATAAACATGTTGTTGAGGGAATGAATCGTGGAATTTTGAGTGGTTTCTTTGCTAAATCACGTGTCCTTACTGATGTTTCAAGAGACGGTTTTCCAACATTTCCCTCCGGGTCCAAAGCTCTTCACAGGGAGCTTTTCTTTCTGCCAAAGACAAGAAATCCTGACCCCAAGGGAAAAGGGTTGCAATAACCCGGCACCCAGAGTGGATTCGCAAGTCCTGTCCCCTAGAACACAGTCGCCTTCCTTAGGACTAGATAACAGTAATCATCAGTTATATTTGTATAGTTGACATTATCCGTCGCTTCCATATTGCTCAATCCACTGGAAACACTTCAGTCTGCTGCTTCCTCCAGACCTTCTCCTTCCAACTGTGTGACCCTGTGCTCTCCAGTTTACCACCTACCTCTCCCTTCTTGGTTTCATCTACCAGCTTCTCCGGTTCCTCTCCGTAGCCATTAAAGGTTGAGTTCTGGGCCCTAGCCTCCTCTGCTTTATCCTCTCCCTGGGTAAGCTAATTCTTCCTGAGGTTTCAATTACTATCCAGATGTCAACAGTCCTCAGAGCTCTCTCTGGAGCCCTCTCTCTGAGCACCAGCCCACACAGCCAACAGCCAGCCCACTTGGCTTTTTCACTTGGGTGTTTCTTAGGCGTCTGAATCTCAACATGTATAAAAACTGATCTTTCCCACCTGCTCCCCCTCCAGGGTCCCTATCATGGTGCATGGCCGCATCACACAGCCTGTCATTGCAGCCAGAAGCCTGTGTGAGTCATCCTTGACTCAAGTCCTGATCATCCCACCCCCTCAATATCTCCTGAGCCCTTGTACTCCTCTCCATCCCCATCACTGCCATTATCTCGATTTGCCCCCTCTGGGGGCCATTCTTTTCTCAGTAGCCAAGGTGACTTTTTAGAAATTCAATTCAGAGCATGTCTCAAAATTCTTCAAATACCCTCCCATTTCCCTTATATAAAGTCCTTTAACCATGACCTTGAAGACCCTGCATGATCTGGCTGATGCCCACCTCTCAGCCTCCATCTCCTGCTGCTCTTTCCTCAACTCCAGCTACTTTGTATTTCATTTAAGCATTCATGCATTCATTCAGGCAACCAGGTATTTATAGTGCCTCATTTGCGCCAGTCGTGTGTGGACCATTGTGAACAAAGAGTGAACAAGGAGAATGGCTTTATCCTCATGAAGCGTCCTGTGTTTTCTCTTCCTGCTTCAGGCTCGCCTCACATGTGGCTCCCTCTGCCTGAACTCCCTTCTCCAACATACACACTTCACTCCCCTTAACCTCTGGGTCCAGTTCATCATTCAGACCAAAATTAAATGTCATTTCCGCTCTGAAGATTTCCCGGACAGCTCAGGCTTAGTTAGGAACGCCTGTTGTGGATTGCCACAGTCCTGAACTTGCCCTTCATTACTCATATCTGTTTCCCCTTCAGGACCAGAGGCCCCAAGAGACTGAAAACCAGGCCTGCCATGTTCACCAGTACCTGGCACTATGCTGGGCTCTTATCATGAACTCAGTGCATAAGGCTTGAGTGAAAGCACATGTCCTTTTCATTTGGATCTGCTTTTTTCTTTGTGTGTGTGTGTATTTATTTATTTTTGAGAGAGAGAGGGAGACAGAGTGGGCAGGGGACAGGAAGAGAGAGGATCCCAAGCAGACTCCACACTGTCAGTGCAGAGCCCAACGCGGGCTCAAACTCATGAACTGTGAGATCATGACCTGAGCCATGAAATCAAGAGTAGACACTTAACCAACTGAGCCACCCAGGTGCCCCTCATTTGGATATGCTTTTAAAAAATATTTGAGGACGGGGCACCTGGATGGCTCAGTCAGTTAAGCATCTGACTTCGGTTCATGTTATGGTCTCACAGTCTGTGAGTCTGAGCCCCGCGTTGGGCTGTCTGCTGTCAGTGCAGAACCTGCTTCAGATCCTCTGTCTCCCTCTCTCTCTGCTCCTCCACTCTCTCTCAAAAATAAATAAACATTAATTTTTTTTTTAATATTTGAGGGTGACATCTTAAATGTTGTCATAGACATAGTCACCCTAGTCAGCCCTGCACAGTCAAGTCAGCCATGTTCCAAATGCTGTGTTTGGAAGGAGACGATTGATCCCGACATCTCCCTGGGTGGAGAAAACAAACACCCAGCCCACACAGAGATTTGTTGCTAAGCCCCTTTCATTGTTAGCTTGTCCCACAGAAAGCTGGCTCATGAATGTCAAAGAACACAGGCCTACCCTAAGAGGGATTCTCATCTCCAGCCATGGCTACTTGCTTATATGAACAGGTCATTCAACCTTTCTGACCCTCAGCCTTCCTACCTGTGAAGACAGGCATAATAAAATGTGCATTGCTGGGCCGAGGGGACGGGTTCACGAGCTGTCACAAAGGACAAGCCGACCATTCATGTTAGCTTTTTTCCTAACCACAAGGCAGTGTGGGTTAGTGGGTTAGCAGTCTGGGTTCTGGGTCAGAGACACCAGGGTCTGAGCGTTGGCTCTGTCACTTCTTAGTAAGCTGACTATGGGGGAAGTAATATAACATCTTAGTCTCAGTTTCCTCCTGTAGAAAATGGGGACAAAGTCGTACCTGCATCTGGGGGTGTGGTGGGCACTTATATGAAGTTAATGTGTATGAAGGACTCAGCCCAGAGCTTGGCATCTGGTAAGTACCCAATGCACAGCATCATGACAGAGATGATAAGGGGGATAGAGAAACAGTGTCCACAGTTCTGATCTTCACTGGTGAAATCATCTGGGGACTGTTTATCATCTAATTTGTGGGGGCTTCTCAGGGGGCTGCCATGTGGCACAGACCCCACTCCCAATTCTAGTAGAAGAGAGAATACATGTCTATAAGTGAAGAAGATTTAATGTGCAAAGTGATAAATTTTATTTAAAAAAAAAAGCCAGGAGACTAAAAAGCTTATTGAATAAAAGAGGCTAGAAGCATATATTACATGATTCCATTAAAACATTTTTTTAATGTTTATTTATTTTTGAGAGAGAGGGAGACAGAGAGTGAGCAGGGGAAGGGCAGAGAGAGAGAGGGAGACACAATCCAAAACAGGCTCCAGGCTCTGTGCTGACAGCTCAGAGCCTGATGCGGGGCTCAAACTCAGGAACAGTGAGATCATGACTTGAGCCAAAGTCGGGCATTCAACCGACTGAGCCACCCAGGTGCCCCTACATGATTCCATTTTTATGAAGTTCTAGAACTGGCAAAACAACCTACAGTGATAGAGGTCAGAGGTTCTCACTAGGATACTGGCTGGGAGAAAGCATGAAGGAACTTTCTGGAAATGTTCTATGTCTTTATCTGAGTAGTGGAATTTTGGGCATATGCAAAATATGGAAAAATTTAACCAAGGGTCCACTTAAGATTTGTGCACTTTACTGTATGTAAATGATATTTGGAAGAAAATTGTGCCAGAGGAGTTTAGAAAAGGGAGTGATTTCTTCTAGCGTAAGTGGACAGTGAAGGCCGCATGGCCTGGAGAGGAACTGCAGGGGGGGAAATGGCCACTTTCTTTCTCTTGGTGGCTCAGCAACAGAGGATCTAAACAAAGCACTTACACTTACCTTAATGGAGTCAGGAATCATCAGTAAGTGGTTTTGGAGATTATTTGCTGTCTGTTTACAATGCAAAAAAAAAAAAGTTTAGGATTATATAATTGCAAAAGTCATATTCAGGGAGGTAATTATCAAGTGTAACATGAGTGTTCTATTTTGGGCTTCATCGCTAGCTCTTCTGGCCCTTCATTCCCTTTGGCTAATGTGATTGCGAGTTGTTCTGCTGGTTCTCTTCTGTCGGAGGTGGTGGGATGATGGGAGGCATGGATGGGGAATAGAGAGTGGATGATGAATCACATTTCTGCTGGGCTTCCCTCTTCACAAAGCACCTGTCCACACAGCATCTCACTCGATAGCAATCGAGGAGGGAGGCACGGGTATCAGTCACAGTTATTGATTGCAAGCAACAGAAACCAATTCTGAATAGCTTAAGCAGAGAAGGAATGTATTAGGAGGTTATCAAATAGCTCACAGAAACAAAAGAAAAACTGGAGAACGAGGGTCAGAGAACAGGCAGGGATCAGGGAGGGCTTCCTCAAACCCATGTCTTTTAGGGTGTTTGTTTCAGCAGTGAGGCTAATACAGTTACATTTGGGAATGATCAAGACAGATTTTCTAGGGGTGCCTGGCTGGCTTAGTTGGAAGAGCATGCGACTCTTGATCTCAGGGTTGTGAGTTCGAGTTTTGTGTTGGGTGTAGAGATTACAAAACAAAACAAACAAAACAAAACAAAACAAAGACACACAAAGACACCTTGGGGCACCTGGGTGGCTTAGTCTGTTGAGCTTCAGACTTTGGCTCAGGTCATGATCTTGTGGTTCATGAGTTCGAGCTCCGCATCAGGATCGCTGCTGTCAGGGCGGAGTGCACTTTGGATCCTCTGTCCCCCTTTTTCTCTGCTTCTCTCTCTCTCTCTCTCTCTCTCTCTCAAAAATAAAGAGGATATTTAACAACAACAAATAAAAAAAGCCTTAAAAAAAAACCTCCATTAGAAAAAAAAGGACTTTCCAGGAAGGAGTGGCATGGACAGGGATGATGAAAGGTAATTTGACCAGCAGGGAAAGGAGATTCCAGGAGGAAATCACTGTGTGCCCAAGGCAGGGAGGTAGGAGAGGATGGTGAGGATGAGCCTGGGGTACACAACTTGTCTGAGAAAGCAGGGAGAGGTGAAGCTGGGAGGGTAGATTGAGGTATTGTGGAGAGCTTTGCATACCTGGGTGATGAGTTTGTACTTAGACCTGTGGGCAAAAGGACCCACTGGAGGTTTCTAAGCAAGGGAATGAGATTTTCTATTTGTCCTTTAGGAAGAATAACCTGGTACCCAGCAGAGGACCATGTGGAGCAGGAAGCCTGGACCAAGGCCAGCTAACAGTAAGCACCAGTGTCAACTTCTCCTGAGAGAATGAGGAGGAGGACCAAGAAAGGGCTCTGGGCCTGGGTCACTGGGAAGCACGAAGAAGGCAGTGTCAGGAGTGTACTGAGGCCAAGCTGGTTTGCAGAGTGAAGGACTCAGTGGGTGCTGAGGACGTGGAGTTTCACAGGATGAGAACAAAGGGTTCCAGTCCAATCTTTCTACCTCCTGCCCTGGCCTGTCACTGCCCTCAGCTGCTTCTGGGCTCCCCACCCTCTTCCTGAATTACCCACTGCCTTGGAGCTGAGCTTTCTCTCTGAAACTCTCTCCTCCCTTCTGTCCCCCCAAGCCAGGCATAGAATCTCAGCATCAGAGGAGACCTTAGATGGGAAAGCAGAGGCTTGTGGGAAGGGAAGGGACTTGCCAAGGACACAGCCAGGAGGCAGAGCCAACAGAGAAAGTCCATCTCGTCCGCCCCACCCAGGGCTCTTCTCTCCAGCCCTGGCATAGACATGTCTCTTCTGAGAAGCCCTTTCATTGGTTTATTTTGTAGCCCCGTGGTTTGCATGCATCCCGTTTGTAGTGCATTTTCCACGGGTGATTTAGAATTCCTCATTTGGTTTTCTTCCAATGAAAGCTATTGCCTTGTCCTTGGCATCTCTTCCAGAACCTAGTCCAGGGCTCTGCACGAGGCTGCATCATGTAGGCCAGTAGTCCAGGGTTCTCCACCTGGCTCTGCCTCTCAACCCGGAGAGGGTGCCCAGTGCAGTCTCAGCTCCAGGAGCAGTGCTGGCATGAAAGCACGAAGACTAGGAAGAACCCAGACAGAAGGTGTTGAGCCAGGCTTCTGCTCATTGGAAGTCCCCCTAGGAATCCTTCCACCTCTGAGGAGAGTTCAAAGCACTGCCCCTGGGCTACACAGGCTCCTGAATTTCTCTGGAGCAGGCTTATGGTCTAGGACACGTGTTACGTTAATTCTTCAGCTGTGCTTCCCAGACATGTGAGTAGTGTAAAGCTGAATTCCAAACCTGAGCTTGGATTGTAAATTCTCCAGGAAATACCCACCCTCACACTCCCACTCAGGCTTTGATATACAAGTTTTCTTGTTTCCTGTACCAGAGGAGGTTTTCCTCATCTTCTCTTTCACTGAGGGCACAGTTCTTTGAGGGTCCTGGTTCATATGAGGGTTTCAGTTCTATCTCCTTACCCTATACTGCTAGAACCTGGACTCACCTACTCCTTTGCCATCTCCTGACTCATCTTCCCACCCTGGGAAACTTCCCCTCCCTCCCTCCCTTCCTTCCTTCCTCCCTTCCTTCCTTCTTCCTTCCTTCCTTCCTTCCTTCCTTCCTTCCTTCCTTCCTTCTTCCTTTTCCTTCTTCCTTCTTTCTCCCTTCCTTCCTTCCTTCCTCCCTCCCTCCCTCCTTCCTTCCTTCCTTCCTTCCTTCCTTCCTTCCTTCCTTCCTTCCTTTCATCTCTATACCCAATGTGGAGCTTGAACTCATGACCCCGACATCAAGAGTCACATGCTCTACTGACTGAGCCATCCAGGGCTCCTCCCCAGCCCCTCATGCTATTCTTTACTCTCACACTAGATGAATCTTAGTGAAGTATGGCTCTGATGATGCTCAAGAACTTTCAATGGCTCCCCATGGATTAAAAAAGTAACATTTCAGGCCTCAACCACAGGGTTTCAACACAACTTTGCAGTCTCCTTACTGGCCGCTCTTAGCAGCGAGGCCACCAGTTAGGCAGGCAGTAACTCAAGGGACACCTGGGAGAAGTGCTTGTCACCTGTGGGGCACTTGGGGCCACTCACTGGGCAAAATGACACCCCCAACCCCCACTCTGCATCATTCACATTCTTCTCAGACTTCATTTGCCCATTTTATTCGTAACATAGCAAGGAAGAGGAAAAATGCTATTTTAAAAAGCTGCCTGGAATGATAAATTTTATGTTATGTATATTTAACTACACAAAAAAAGTGCTGCCTGACAGCATTTTCTATACTAAGCCAGACTTCATCTTGGTGAAAGACTGCCTTTTTTGGAACAACACACCTTCTTGGCCTTTCAGTTATGCAAAGCAAGTTTGGGAATGAATTGGAGGGAGAAGCGAAGCTAAGACCCAAAGAAATAACCGAACACGGTGCACCATGAAATAAAGGGTGGGAAGGTTGTCAGGTTGTTGCTTCTGTTTGGCTATAAAAGCTGTTCTTGTTTTCTTCCTTGGAGAGCCCAGGAAATGAGTTTGGACACTGAGAAGAAAGGGCAGGGACAGAGGACTTGGATCTGAGCTGAGAAGGCCCCACTAGGGAGGTGGAGGGGCCTTAAGATGTCTTCTTCTTTTAATTATTATTAAGTGGGCTCTATGCCCAATGTATGTGGGGCTTGAACTCACGACCCCAACATCAAGCAATGCATGCTTTACCAACTGAGCCAGCCAGGTGCCCCTCTCCAAATGCCCGTCGAAACCAAATTTTACCTGAACCATAATTTGAGGAGGAGGCTGGTCTTGTGGAAGCAGGTGAGGAGGAATCTTATGTAATTTGGGCTGTGGGAAAAAAGGAAATGCTGCCAGAGTCAGGCAGAAGGGAGATGGAAGGTAGGCCTGGCTTCCTCTGAGGCCTGTAGCTCTCTTTGACATCAAGGCCTGTGGGCAGCAAAGTGCCGGGGGGCTTCAGCAGGGTGCTGGAGATCTTCTCTAGAACCCAGGGCTGGCTATGGAACTGGGAGGAAAAGTAATGGAAACGAACTCCCACCTCATTAACTTGCCTGGCCTTCAGGGCTACTGGGGGGCAGGTTGGCCTGGCCGGCAAATGGCCGGGAGTTAGCTATCCTAAGAGAAGAGCAGGACAGGTTCCTCTCATTGTCACCATGGAAAGGGAGGAGAGAGATGGGCAGTTCGCAGGTCTCCCTGGGAGCTCTCTTCACTTTCATAGAAGGCTGACTGAGTGGGATGAGTCATGTTTCCAAATGCAGTGGAGGGAGGAGACACAGCCTCTCTCCTCGTCCCCTCCTGGTGAGGAGAGACCTGATGTCTCGGCCACTTGGGCAGGATTGGCAGCAGGAGGAGATTTATTAATTTGTAGAAAGATGAGGATAGATTTGGCTGTTGCTCTTAAGACTGAGATAAGATGGGGGGTGCCTGGGTGGCTCAGTTAGTTAAGTGACTTCGGCTCAGGTCATGATCTCGTGGTTTGTGGGTTCGAGCCCCATGTCGGGCTCTGTGCTGACAGCTCAGAGCCTGAAGCCTGCTTGGGATTCTAGGTCTCCCTCTCTCTCTGTTCCTCTTCCACTTGTGCTCTGTCTCTCAAAAATAGATAAATATTAAGATTTTTTTTAAAAAGAATGAGGTAAAAAAAAATAAGATTGAGGTAAGATGGGCCTGAACTCTTTATTTTGTACCCAGTGGAAATTCCACTCCCTCTTCAAAACAGCTTCTCTGGGGGCATAATTGGGCACAGTCACCTGTGGCTCCTATTTGCTAACTGCTGGATTTTTTTTTCACTTATTTTTTCATTTTATTTATTTTAGAGAAAGAGAATGAGAGCATGAATGGCGGGGGAGAGCCAGAGGGAGAGAGAGAGAGAATCTTAAGGAGACACCATGCTCGGCATGGAGCCCGACTTGGGGCTCCATCCCGTGACCCTGGGATCATGACCTGAGCCAAAATTAAGAGTGGACGCTCAAGCAACTGAGCCACTGCGGTGGCCCTAACCACTTAATTCTTAGTCTCTGCATCGTTTTGGCTGTCCTGGTGTCTAACTCCTAGGGCGACACAGCCTGGTAGTAGCTGAGACCAGGAATTTTAGCAGCTTTCTTCCATTTCCAGAAAATTTCCCCTTCACAAGAAGCCATGTGTGTATTGCAAACTTTCTTAAGGTCAGAGAGACAAAGGGTGAGGTTACGTTGCAGAAATACACACTTTTTTTTTTTTTTACATTTATTTATTTTTGAGAGACAGAGAGAGGCAGAGCATGAGTGGGGGAGGGGCAGAGAGAGAGGGAGACACAGAATCCGAAGCAGGCTCCAGGCTCTGAGCTCCGAGCTCCGAGCTCCAGGCTCTGAACTCCAGGCTCCGAGCTATCAGGAGCCCGATGCGGGGCTCGAACCCATGAACCATGAGATCATGACCTGAGCCAAAGTCGGACACTTAACCGACTGAGCCACCCAGGTGCCCCATTATACACATCCTTTAAAATTGAGGTTGACTTGGGGCACCTGGCTGGCTTGGTGGGTAGAGCAGGAGACTTTTGATCTTGGGGTCGTGGGTTTGAGCCCCATGCTGGGTGTAGAGATTACTTAAATAAATAAAACTTTAAATAAAAAGAAATAAATAAGACTGAGGTTGACCTGCTGTTGGGAAAAGTCCTTGGGCCCTCTGACAGGGCCTGCGCCACTGCTCTCCTTCCCTTCCTCCCCTCCTTGCAGATCCCACCCGAGGGCACACTGTTTCTAGTGCACCTTTTAAGCTGCTCTGACAGAGAGCTAATGCTCTTGGGTGCATAGTGCTTCCCCCTCAAGTGGTTTATCAAAATGTTATCTTAAAGAGAGACAATTCTCTCTCTAAGGAGCCTGCTGCCATCTGCTTAGGCGATAATTCCTTCCATCCTGCTAGACATGTCTTTTCTTTTAAACAAAAATGAGCTCATTCTAAACATTCTCTATGACAACAGAACTGATCTTCTTTTCTCCATTTTACAAAAGAGGAACTGAAATAAAGCCTTGGCCTTTGCCTAAAAGCCGCTCTGCCCAGATCTTTCCCCGTCTAGTTCTCCCGGCCAGTCAGATCCGTGCCCTGGGTTCTACACACTCGCAAACAGCTCAAAATGGCATGCTTCATGTTGTGTTTGTTTCTTATTTATTGTTTACTCCTCCCACTAGAATGTAAACTCCGTGAAGTCACAGACTGGATCTGTTTTGCTCACTGCTCCATCTTCAGAATTAATCACTTAGTAGACTGTATTATTCAGGGTTCTCCAAAGACACAGAGGCATTAGGAGGTGTATAAAATAAATATATATATAGAGAAAGACTCATTTTAAGGAATTAGCTCATGAGATTATAGAAGTTGGCAAGTCCAGGGTCTGTAGGGGTGGGCTGGCAGACTAGACACACAGGGAAGACCTGATGTTGCAGTTCAAGTCTGAAGGTTGTCACCCTGCAGAATTCCCTTTTGCTCAGGGGAGGTCAAGTCTTTCTTTCTGTTTGAGCCTTTAACTGATTGGATGAGGCCCACCTCCATTATGGAGGGCAATCTGCTTTACCCAAAGTCCAACAATTTAAAGATTAATTCATCCAAAACGCCCTCACAGAAACACCTTGAATAATCTCTGACCAAATATCTTTGTGGTGTGGCCCAGCCAAGTTGACACATAAAATTAACCATCACAGGGGTGCCTGGGTGGCTCAGTCAGTTAAGCATCCAGGTCATGATCTCATGGTTCGTGGGTTCGAGCCCTGTGTCGGGCTCTGTGCTGACAGCTAGCTCAGAGCCTGGAGCTTGTCTCTGGATTCTGTGTCTCCCTCTCTCTCTCTGAAATTCCCCTGCTCACGCTGTCTCTCTTTCTCTCTCAAAAATAAATAAAAACATTAAAAAAATAAAAAAAATTAAATTAACCATCACAAAGGCATGTGTTAACTATTTGTTGAATGAGTGGCTGAATAAACAAACAAATAAATAAATGAGATTGAGGGGAGTGAGAGTCCTACCTGGGTCACATAGCTGGCAAAAAGTAGGTGCAGGTCTTCTTCTTCTTCTTCTTTTTTAACTTTATTTATCTATCTATCTATCTATCTATCTATTTATTTATTTTCAGAGAGAGAGAGAGAGAGAGAGAGAGAGAGAATGCATAAACCGAGGGAAGGGACAGAGAACAGGAGAGACAGAATCCCAAGCAGGCTCCACATCATCATCACAGAGCCCGATGTGGGGTTGGAACCCACAAACTGTGAGATCATGACCTAAGCAGAGATCAAGAGTCAGACACTTAACAACTGTGCCACCCAGGTGCCCCTTAGTAGGTGCAGGTCTTCTGAACTTGAGGCAGGCAGCTGTTCTCACTACTCCACCAGAAGTCTTTTCTGAACAGTAACCAGAGCTAGCCTTGGGTGGTTCCCACTTTCTCCTGCCAGCTCTTGACCTTCCACAAAAGTTTATGCTCACATCTGGCATCATTAACAGTCCTGTTTAGAATTATTACAAAGTAGCCCTTTTGATACAATTTTTCACCTGTGTTACCAGAAGCAACTAAAAAAATTATTTTACATAAAGGAGAGCCTTACCTAACATCTCCTGCCACATGCATAAGCAATAAGCCAGGCACTGTGGTGCGAAGATCTGGCCCTAAGTCACTAACCTGCTCAGTACATTGTTGCCCACTTCCCTTTGTGCTCTTTACCTTCCAGCCAAACTAAGCTACTTCCTGTTCCCTGTGCAGACCCTGCAAGTAATTTCCCCCTCCCTGTTTCATCTGGTACTGTTACCACACCTGGAATGCACCTCCCCCTATATTTCATCCATTTATTTATTCATTCGATAAATATTTCGTAAGCACCTAAAGGGGGCAGGTAGTATCCTTGCACTGGGCTTACGGTGATGAGCAAGAGATAAGGCGCCTGCCCTTTCGAGCTCACATTCTAGTACTGGGAAAACAGACTCAACTCAAGCCGTAAATGAACAAGATGATTCCAGGTGGTGATTAGCACTGGGAAGAAAGCCAGGAAGTAATAACAGGTTGCAACAAGCTGAAAGATAGTGCTTGAGTGGGGGAGAGAGGAGCTCAGGGCTGGTGTTTGAGGAGACTCCCCAGCCACCTGGGGACTGGGGGAAGAACGTTTTAGGTAGAGGGAACAGCAAGAGCCAAGGCATAGGGCAGAGCAAGCTTGATGTGTTGGAAGAACAGAGACCCCTCCCTGCCCCCAAACTATATTGCACACTTGTCAGGCATGTATTGCGTACATATATTGCATGTGTGTATTGCATATATGTGTTGCATGTATGTCCTGCATACGTGTACTGCATACGTGCATTGCATACATGTCAGACATGTGCTAGGTTCTGTGCACATAGATACATATGGCATGGCCCTGTCTCCTAAAGAGTTCATTATTTTGGCGGCGAGGCGGATATTATAGCTGACATCTTTTGCGGTATGTACCTGAACCATGAATCAATGACCCCACCCCCTACTTTCCCCAGGGACTCTTTCACCTTCCAGGACTGCTGGCCCCTGGCAGCCATGCTGGTGGTGGGTGAGGCCATTCTGCGGCCATGGCTGATCGGGTTTCCCTCTCTCAGGACCGCTGAATGGGTCCTTGCACTAGAACATTTATTAACTCTGTAGAACTGCCCCTGGCAGCTGTTTTTAGGCTGACCAACCATGCTGATTTTTCCATGACCGACAGGTAAAACTAGGAAACTCCCAGGCAAACCAGGAAAGTTGGTCACCCTGCCTGCTCTGTACCAGGCTGAGCGTTAAACCTGAGAATTTAGGAGCTGGAGGAGGTGGTCAGACCTGTCCCTGTGGCTGCAGCAGCAAAGGAAGGCTGTGTGCAGAGAGAGAATGGAGGAGAAGCACAGAGTGAGTCCCGCATTCTGTTCTTGCCCCAGGGTCTTTCCAGAAGTAGTCCACACCCCAGAACCCCTGTTCCCTTAAAATGAATCTCCTTTGGAGCGCCTGGGTGGCCCAGGCGGTTAAGCGCCGACTTTGGCTCAGGTCATGATCTCACGGTTTGTGGGTTCCAGCCCCCAATGGGCTCTGCGCTGTGGGATTTCTTCTCACTCCTTATCTCTCTGTCCCTCCCCTGCTCGCGGGCATGCTCCCTGTTTTTCTCAAAATAAATAAACATTAAAAAAACAAAGATTTAAAAAAATGAATCTCCTCTGCTGGATTGTTAGCTGCAGTGGGCTTCTGATGGTGTCTCTCAACTCCCAACGACTTCATTTGACCCTTTCTCATTACACTCACACCGCCTCCCTTCTGTCTCACATGCCAGCTTCTAGACTGTAAAAATTCAAGTATGACTCATCTTTGTACTTTTCCCCAAACATAGTATCTACCCTGTCTTTTGTATAGAAAGTGCTCAGTTCAATTATTATATGCAAGTAAGGAGTTCTACACAGCCAGGGGAGTGTGGATATTCTTACTGGGGTAAGGATAATCTTTTGCATTTGTGTGGTGCTGCAGTTTACAAAGCATTTTCAAGTTCATTATCTCATGGATATCCAACTCTTCAAAATTTGGATATTAGTAATAATAATAGCATTTCCTATTTATTTTAGAATATTCTATGTGCTAGGTGACAAAAAAAATACCTTGAGTCTCAGAGAGAGTAAGTGATTTGCCCAGGATCCCCAGATTTATATGTCACATATCTGACTACAGAATCTTGTTTTCAGGCTGCAAACCCATGTTCTGTCTGCCCAGCCAGGATATCAGGCTCATCCCCTCTCCCAGACCCTCTGGGGTCTGATTCATGTCCTCTGGGCTGGTCCTGCTTTGCCCTGACCCCCTTGGGTGCTGTAAGCCTCAGGTCATTCAGTTTGCCAGGCCGGCCAAGTCAGGCAAATTCGGCTCTTAGGAGCCTCTGTGGTTGCCATGGCACCTTCCCTGGGCTCCTCTCAGTGTAAACCTGGGGGCGAGCTGTTTTGAAGCAAATGGGGAAAACAGAGAAATTTCCCCACTAATACCAGCAACTGGCAAACAGTCTGCCTCTCCTCAAAATTTCTTTCAGCGCCTCACAGGTGGGTCTTGGGTCCATGGAGTCCAATTGCTCCATTTCACAGGTAAGGAAACTGAGGCCAGTGTGCTTAGAGTTCCACAGAAAGATTTTGTACCTTGGCCAGGAGGCTTTATGGACTCAGACCTGGGTTCCAATCCAGCCCCTGCATGATGTTGAGGAAGCTTTTTCTTTTTTTAAATTTTTAAATGTTTATTTTATTTTTGAGAGAGAGGAAAGGAGCGGGGGCAGAGAGAGAGAGAGAGAGAGAGAGACACAGAAACGGGAAGCAGGCTCCAGGCTCTGAGCTGTTAGCACAGAGCCGAATGTGGGGCTCGAACTCACGAACCTTGAGATGATGACCTGAGCCTAAGTTGGATGCCTAACTGACTGAGCCACCCAGGCGCCTCCATGACATTAAGCTCTTGAACTGCTCGAGCCCTGGATTCCTCATCTGTAAACTAGGGATCGTGCCCCTCCTTTCTTGAAAGAGTTATATGAATGGTTAAATCAAATCATGTACATAAAGGTGCTTTACAAAGTGCCTGGCATGTGAATGAAGCAGTTGGCCAAGGTCACCCTGCCCAGTGTGGGAGAAGGGGCATTGTTCCCAGATGCAGGAGACGTGGGTTCTGATCTTGACTGTGCTACTCACTTGCTGTGTGGAAGTCCCTTGACTGCTTTGGGCCTCAGGATCTTTCTCTGTAAACCAAAGGAGGGTTGGACTAGGCGATGCCTAAGCTTTTTTTCCAATTCTATGATTCTGTGCAGCTGGTGACAGAATGCTAATCCCAATGCCCCTAAAGCTGTCTTTGCTTCACCACACCAGCCTGTCTCACTACCAGAATGGCCCTGGGGCCCAGCCAGGAGGCCAGCTCCCTGAGCCTGAGGGCCATTTTAGGAGAGAGAGATGCTTCTGAGGGTAGGAACTTCCCATGAGGGCTGGGGCTGTGGGCATTCCTCTGGCTCCCCAGCACCCCTCTCTGGTTTAGAGTGTTGCCCAAGCTTTGTGGGGAGAGGCTGGGGAGGACAGGGATGCCTTGGAAGAAAAAGACTGGGACTTGCCAGTGGGGAGTACCCATCTGACAAGGTCAACTGAAAGCACTTCTTTCTAAAAAAATTTTTTTTAATGTTTTATTTTACTTTTCAGAGAGAAAGAGAGAGAGATAGCGTGAGCAGGGGAGGTTCAGAGAGAGAGGGAGACACAGAATCCGAAACAGGCTCCAGGCTCCGAGCTGTCCGCACAGAGCCCGACGCGGGGCTCGAACCCAGGAACTGTGAGATCATGACCTGAGCCACAGTCGGACGCTCAACCAACTGAGCCACCCAGGTGCCCCCTGAAAGCAGTTCTTAACACCCTCAGCATCAGAGTGTGCAGAGGAGAGATGGGCAGCTTCTGTGCTCCAGAGAGTAATTACCGAGGGTGAAGGAAGGAGGGTGGAAGGCAGGGGGTGACGTGAGGGATTCCAGTGGAGGGAATGGGAACTCCAAGTGGAGGTAGGAAGAGGTCTGGGATGGAGCGAGAAGCTAAAGAGAAAGAGCAGAAAAACTAGAGAAAGGCAAGGTGAGAATTGATGTTTTTTGTCTAAGGAAAATGACAGCTTGATAGAAAAAACAGGAGACAGAGCATGTTCATTCTGCCATCGTGGGCCTCCCTCAACCCCTCCCCCCCACCCCCCACCCCGGAGGCAGGCAGCTGAGGCGCTGTGCATGTTCTCCAAGTAGAAGTCTCCAGAAGGCCCTTCTCCCCACCGGGTCACACCCGATTGCCTGAGTTGCTAGAGCCCCATGCCTCAGAGGCCCATTGCCTTCTCCCTGTAACACTGAGGCCTCTATTCATACAGCTCTAGTTGGTACTGGCCTGGGGAACTCAGCCTGTCCCACATTCTCCTCCCAGCCAGTGTGCCTTCCCTGCTGCTCACTCAAGTCCCTTCTACCCCTCCCTTCAGCACCTCCCCAACTCTAAACAAACAAATCTTGCACATCAACTCCAGGCAGGGCCCAGCACACTATTCAGCACATGTACCCAGCAATGGCCATATCCCAGGGATGGGTCCCTCTCCGTGTGGATCACTTTGCCTCACATTGAGAAAGGAAGGCTGGTATAAACATGGCTATTGTAATAATGGCACTAGCCAAGATAGGAAATTATCAAATGTTTCCAGCAACCAGCTTCATATCTGCATTCCCCCATTTATCTTCTTTACAATCCCGTAGAATATGTGTTATTATCATTTCCTCTTTTTTTTTAAGTTTATTTATTTTGAGAGAGAGAATGAGTGGGGGAGGAACAGAGAGAGGGGGAGACAGAGAAAATCCCAAGCAAGCTCTAGCCACACTGTCAGCGCAGACCCCAAACCGGGGCTCGAACCTACAAAACGTGTGATCATGGTGTGAGCCAAAACCACGAGTTTGATGCTTAACCCACAGAGCCACCCAGGCACCCCTATCATTTCCTCTTAACAGAGGAGGAAATGGAGGCTTGGTGAAGTTGGTAAACTTACCCAAAGTCACATAACTAGCATGTGGCAGACCCAGTGTTCAAACCCAGAGTTCATACTCAGCATGGAGCCCAACACGGGGTTTGAACTCATGACCCTGAGATCAAGACCTCAGCTGAGATCAAGAGTCGGGCGCTCAACTGACTGAGCCACCCAGGCACCCCCTCAAGTCCATACTCTTTTTTTTTTTTTAATGTTTATTTTTGAGAGACAGAGAGACAGAGCGTGAGTGTGGGAGGGGCAGAGAGAGAGAGACACACACGGAATCCGAAGCAGGCTCCAGGCTCCAAGCTGTCAGCACAGAGCTCTACACACGGCTCAAACTCGCGAACCGTGAGATCATGACCTGAGCCAAAATTGGACACTTAACCGACTGTGCCACCCAGGAGCCCCTACACAAGATTTCTTGATGCAGGCAGTCCAGAGCTGATGTACTTAGAGCTCAACAACATCACAAAAGACCCAGGCTTGTCCTGTCTTTCCACTGCCAACCTTGCCATATTGGCTTTTCATTGTCATGTTTATTGCTTCATGATTGCAGGATGGCTGCTACAGCTCCAGGCATCATATCAGCATCCCAAGGGGTTTAGGCAAACAGTTTTCTTCTGATGGGACTTTGGTTTTTATCCTAGAAAAACAAAGCCCATCAGCGGATTTGTTTTTACATCTCAGTTGTTACATATCCACCCCTAGGATGTAGGATGATATAGGGAAGTATGTTTTATGGTGGCTTCTGCTTCACAAATCATCCCCAAACACAGTGGCTTGAAACCACAACCATTTATTACCCATCAGCTGTCTGTCGGTAACTGAGTAGTTCTGTGATCCGGGTCAGGCCTGGCTGATCTCGGCTGGTCTTCCTTGTGTGCCTGTGGTCAGCTGTTGGGTGGATTGGGGGTTGCCTGGTGTAGGATGGCCTTATGTACTCACATGCCCAGTGTTAGCTGGTTGCCAAGTGGGGTGATGGGGTGATGAGTCTCTCATCCAGCAAGCTGGCCCAAGCTTGTTTCCATAGCGGCGGTAGAGTTCCAAGAGGTTGGGTGGAAGACGTGCAAGGCCTCGGGAGATCCCAGACCCTGAACTGGCGTGCTGTCACTTCCAGCCCATCTTTTGGGCAAAGCAAGTCACAAAGCTGGCCCAAGTACAGGGGTAGGAAATAGACTTCACTGCTTGACGGGAAGAATTGTTTTTTTTTTTTCTTTAATGTTTTTTATTTATTTTTGAGAGAGAGAGAAACAGAGTGAGCAGGGGAGGGTCAGAGAGAGAGGGAGATACAGAATCCGAAGACAGGCTCCAGGCTCTGAGCTAGCTGTCAGCACAGAGCCCGATGTGGGGCTCGAACCCACGAACCGTGAGACCAATACCTGAGCCGAAGTCAGACGCTTAACTGACTGAGCCGCCCAGGCACCCCTTGACGGGAAGAATTGTAAAGTCACGTTGCAAAGGGCCTAGACACAGAGAGGAATGAAGAATCAAGGAAACACACACCTATCCCTGATCAGAGTTCAGTTGCACAGAATAAGGGGAAGACATGGTTGTTGGGCAGGTGGCTCACGTTGTCCAGACAGGGGCTAATCCCAGGTACGAAGAGGGGGCGGGACATTTTGCAGTTTGGATGTCTCCCTATCACCTTCCTTCTTCTGAAGACAGCGATTTTCATCTGTCTTTGTGTCCATGCCTGGTCTGGGCCTCATGATGGTTCCTCTAACAGGTATGTATTTTTCCTTCTTGACCTTCAGTGGTAAAAAAAAAATTAAAACATTTTTTTAACGTTTATTTATTTTTTTGAGAGACAGAGAGAGAGCACGAGCGGGGGAGGGGCAGAGAGAGGGAGACACAGAATCTGAAGCAGGCTCCAGGCTCTGAGCTGTCAGCACAGAGCCCAACCGGGGGCTCGAACTCATGAACCTGAGCCAAAGTTGTACACTCAACCGACTGAGAAAAAATAAATAGATAGGGGCACCAGGGTGGCTCAGTCAGTTGAGCATTCGACTCTTGGTTTCGGCTCAGGTCATGAATCACGGTTCATGGGTTCAAGCCCTGCATCAGGGCCGACAGTATGGAGTCTGCTTGGGATTCTCTCTCCCCTGCTCTCTCTGGCTCCTCCTCTGCTTATGCTCTCTCTTTCAAAATAAATAAATAAACTTTAAACAAACAAATAAATAAAACAAACTCCGCCCCAGTTCCCATCTAGCAGGGTTGTGGGAAAATCCTGTGTCAGACATTAGAGGGCCCGGTAGGGGGATGGATTAGGCATTCTCCTTCCTTGAGGTTTGCATGACCCAGGAAACATGAGGCAAAGTCCTTTGGCATTCTGTCCATCAAGGTCACCTATGAGGTGCTTTCGTCCAAGACCTAGGGGTCCACTTGAGAGCAGGAGCCTTTATCTCTGCTCCCCTGACCCTGAACTTGTTGCAGAAATTTTCCAGGCTCTTAACTTACTCCCCATCAAAGTCCTCCCTCAAGAAACCTACAACCTCCTCCATCCTCTCCTCAGGGAGTCCCCCTCCCTCATCCGCTCCATTTCCACTCCCTCTGGACAGACCCACGCCTCCCCGGCAGTGTCTGGGAGGGATGGTCTTCTAGGAAACCAGGACCTGACTGTGCTTCCAGGAGGGGGACGTGCCGCAAGAGAACAGACAGTGTGTGCTCTAAACTAATCTGGGGGAGCAGGGACGGGAACGGCATCTCAGCTGAGACGTGATGGGGGTGTAGGAGTGGGTTAGGTGACAAGAGGGCTGGGGAGCCTGCAGTAGAGTGCTCCGGGCGGAGGAACCGTCCCCACAGCAGCAGCTCACACACATTGAGCACTGCCTGCATGCTGCTTGCTGTAAAGCAGGTGCTTCTGTTGTCCCCATTTTATGAGGCTTATGGAAGAAGTCAAATGACTCACCCAAGGTCATACGACTAATACATGGCTGAGCTGGGATTTCAACCAGTGTGACCCCAAACAAACCGCCCTCCCCTTAACTATTTGGATGAACCTGGAGGTAGGAGAAGCAGGTGATTTGGAGAACCACAAGCAGCTCGTTTTGGCTGGAGCCCAGCATGTGAAGGGGAAGGTGGGATAAGTGGCTAGCGAGGCAGGGAGGGGTGAAGGCGTGGAGCACCTGCAGTCATAGTCCTACTCGAAGGCAGCAAGCCTGGATACGGGGAGGCTACGTCAGAGGCGATTTCAGTAGTTTGAGCGAGACGTGGTGGTACATCCAACTGGGAAGATGCTAGTAAGAAAGAAGAACAATGGCAGCATGACTGCATGGGTTATCTAGAAAGAATGGCCAGGGCTTGGTGATTGCTTAGCAGTGGGGGTCGGCAAGGGGGGAGAGAGAGAGGAGTCAAGAATGATTCACAGATCTCTGGCTTGGCCAACCAGATGGATGGTGCCAACCCTATTTCCTTCACTGATCTGCTGTGTATCTTTGGGCATTTCACCCAGGCTCTCTAAATGTCTGTCTTCCTAGCTAGAAACTGAAGATAATGAAACCTGACCTCCCCATGTGAACCGATGGTGTCAAGATAAGGTGAAGTCATCAATCTGGAAGTGCTTTGGAAAGTCAAAAGTGCTTTGCAAATGCAAGTGGTTATTATTTTATGGTGATGGTTAAGGTCATCGCCCTCCTGGGGCTTGCAGATGAAGCCAGACTGAAAGGCAGCCCAGGGGAGCTGCCCGCTCACTCACAGTATTTTCCATCAGGCAGATCTGTCTCTTTGGCAGGTGGGAGCCACATTCCCACATACTAAATTGTTAATAGCTTCCCCAGGGAGTTCCTTTCTGCTCTGACTCCTTCAATGATTTCTGTTTCTCCACGGCTGACGCCTGCCTGCTGATGCCCTACATTGGCCCAGGATTTCCCATCCATTTTTGTTTTGTTTTGTTTTGTTTCCCCTTTGAAATCAAGGATGGGGACGAGTCCCATGCAGAGCCAAACGCTTTGGTAACCTAGGGGTGGAGGGCTGTGTCTACTCTGCTCCAAGAGCAGGGTCAGATTCAAGAATGTCCTGAGCTCCAAGTGACTCATCCTCCTCCTCAGTGGGGAATTCTGCCGAGCAGAGACAGGAGTGATGGGCTCTTGTATTTTGGTGGGGGGACTTTCTAGTTTTCGCTCTGAGAGGCAGCATTGTGCGGTAGTCAGGAGATTGGCTTTGGGAGTCACATGGACCTGGCTTGGCATCCCGGATCCGGCTTGGGCAGCTAACGTAGTCTCTGTAAAATGGAAGAGTAATAGTAGTAACCTCACACGTATAGGACTGTTAAGATTAAATGAGATAATCCACAAAGCACTTGGCCCAATGCCTGGCACATAGCAAGCTCTCTATAAATGGTAGCCAGTAGGATTATTTATGAGTTGTGACCACAGAGATGAGACCGCCTTTTAAAGATAAATAGATTAGAATGCTCACGTCCAAGTAAGAGTTGATCTCTTCAAAGTACCCACTTGGGGAGGGCATGGGGGAAACCCCTTTAGATGCCTTTCAAGTTTCCATGCGTTCTTCTGGTGTCCTCAGTGGGGGCAATTCATGCTCACTTGGCATATGTCGTAGTCAGTTTGGGCCACTATAACAAAGTACTGTGGACAGAATGGCTTATAAACAACAGGGATGTGTTCCTCACAGTTCTGGGGGCTGGAAGTCAGAGATCAGGGCATCAGCATGGCTGGGTTCTGGGTTGCAGACTGCTGACTTATATTCTCACACAAGACAGCAGAGACAGCAAGCAGACTCTTAAAAGGCGCAGCCCATAACAGCATGTATGTTTTCCTACAAATTATTTTGTTCACACACTTGACCATTTACATATCTTTCCCAGCTTCTTGATAGTGAGCTCCTTTAAGAGAGCAATGCTCTTACTCATCCCCCACATGCTCACGTAGCCTTTCTTGGTTGGCAGAACATCGGCTGTTTCACCAAATCCTCTCCCCAATCCTGTACCTCTTTGCTTTATAGATGAGAAAACGAAGTCTCAGAGAGGTTAACGGGATTCTTTTTCTGTCTTTTGCTTCCACCAAAGCTGTGGTTTTCCACCATAGCATTTTCGTACCCAGGAGGAACTCAAGAACATTGTGGAATGCAGTTTTAAAAAATTCCCTTCAGGCCAGTATAGGGAAGGAGTTAGGAGAGGCCAGCAATAAACCCTGGGTGGGACCAGACTTGGGAGGGCCCCAAATGCAATGCCAAGGAGTTAGGTAGACTTGCTTGGTGCTAGCCAGCCAAGGGGAGGAGGAGTGGAGCTGGAAACTAGCATTTCAGTTCCAAATAAGATGTAGTAGCAGAATTTATGCAATGGGTTTAGTTGCTTAAAAGAATTCCTAAGTCCTATGTTATGCTCTGTCTTCCTCACCAAAATGGGAGTTCACTAGAGTTGGAATTGAATTTCCTGTTTAATTACTCATCAAGCACCAGGGACTGTACTAAGGGGGGGGTGGGTACAGAAGTTCACAAGACCTGTTGTAAAGGTGATGCACAAAAATCCAATGATTACACGAATACATATGTGGGAAATTCTGTAAAGAAGAGGCACATGATACCATGAGAACGAATAACGAGGGCACCTGCTGTAGTTGGGGGCAACAGTCAGTGGAGGTTTTGTGGAAGAGGTAATATCTAAGGGGCACCTGGGTGGCTCAGTCGGTTAAGTGTCCAACTTTGGCTCAGGTTATGATCTCACGGTCTGTGAATTTGAGCCCCTCATCAGGCTCTGTGCTGACAGCTTGGAACCTGGAGTCCGCTTCGGATTCTGTGTCTCCCTCTCTTTCCCTGCTCCTCCCCCACTTACACTCTGTCTCTCTCTCTCAAAAATAAATAAACATTATTAGAGTTCTGCCCCACTCCCTATCTATCTAGCAAGCCAAGTTTTTTCCTGCCTCAGGACCTTTGCACACTCTATTTATTCTACTTGCAAGGCTCAGCCAATTCTCCAGGCTAAATGCTATTCATCCTTCAAGTTTCAGCTTAAATATTACTTTTTTTTTTTTTTTTTAAAGTAGCCCTCCTCCTTCTCATCCCAATTTCTCTCCTTTGGCACCAGAGTACCAGACCCTTTCGGACAAGGGAGAGTTTTGGCAGCCCTTGTGACTACAGAACAAAACTTGCCTATCTAGGGGTGCCTGCCTGACTCACTTGGTAGAGTATGCGACTCTCGATCTTGAGGTCATGAGTTCAAGCCCCACGTTGGGTGTAGAGTTTACTTAAAAAAAGTAAGCTTAAAATTTTTGCTTAGCTGATGAGTCCTTAGGTAGTTGAGTGGGAAAGCCTTGGGTAGGAGTCTGCTATAACTGGTAGAGGGGGTTGGACAGCAGCTGGGAGAGGCAAGGAGAATGAAGAGGAGGGTGAGCTTGGCAATTTTGGCTTTGTTCTTTCTGGGAAAAGGTAAGAACCTTGCACATAGATGGATGACTCAGGTTGGAGAGTGATGTGAGTGAGGGGTCCTTGCCCAGCCACTTACAGAGCCAAGAGCAGCTCCCTAGAGCCTAGAGCTTGGGAACCCCAATGTTAGCCCATTCCATTCCCCCTTCAGACTCTTATTCATCCAACCAGCATTTCCTGGGCACCCACTGTGATGCCAGCCCTCTAGTGGGTGTGCGAATTGATCAGGCCTGGTCTTCCCAAGGAGGAAACAAGCCCAGATAGAAATAATTACCCTATGGGATAATTTAGTACCTAGCCTCCTCTTCTCTTCTGTAAAATGGGCACACTAGGAATAGAATCTACTCCAAAGTGTTGATGCAGAGATAAAGTGCTTATCACAGTGCCTGGAACAGAGTGATGGTTGGTAGAGAGAATGTTCTGGGAAGGACAGGAGCCCCAACAAAGAGGATGGCTCTGGGTCTGGGCTGGTCAGCTTAGGGCAAGGGTATAGGAAGTGCTCCCCCTTCCCTGTGCTCCTACAGCAGCCAGAGTGATGCTTAAGGTAGTCTTTGAGACCCTGCCTACTACATCATCCCATTTTCCCCACACTTGCTCCTTGCCTTCTCCTCATGCTGGCCTCCTTTTAGTTCCTCTGACCACAGGGTCTTTGCACATGTGGTTCCTTTCTCTGGAATTCCCTTTACTTGCTTCTTCCTTAAGATAGTTCCTTCCCAAACTTCACACCTCACTTGAGGTGTCATTTCCTCAGGGAAGCTGTGCCCATGGAGGGTTTTGCTGGTCTTGCCCCGGGAATGTCTTGCTTTCCTTTGCTTTGTCTTCAGTAGCGTAATCTTTGGATTGATTCGCCAGTACACCCTAGGAGGTTGGCTCCACATCTGGTTTTGTGCACTAATGGACGGACCCCCCAATAGTACCTGGCTCTTATATTCGGCACCCAAAAATATCTGTTGAACAAACGAATGGGGTGCAAGAATATCATGGCTAATAATGTGGTTTACGGAACACTTATTATGTGCCTGGCACGCTCTACTCCAGCCCTCTTAATCTCCACCACAGCCCTCTGAGAGAGGTGCCGCGATGACTCTCATTTTTCAGACGAGGAAAATGAGGTTGAGAGAGCTTACGTGACTTGCTCAAGGTCACTTTTCGTTAGGGCAGGGTTCCTCTGACTCCAAAGCGGCAAAGCGTTGAGGAGTGACCCCGGGCCAGGGTAGGGGTGCCCACGAGCCGGCGGAGCATCCCTAGGGAGGAGTGGATAGCTTCCCCGGCTCGGCTCCAAACCGGTGGTGCAGCGCCCGCCCCCGGTCGCGGGCGCAGTCTGGCGGCCGCCTCCGGGCCACGTGGTGCGCGCGGCGGGCGCGTCCAAGGAGCCCGCAGCGGCTCCGGCTCAGAGCGCTCCGGGCGAGGAGAACCGGCGGGCGCCGGGGGCAGGCGGGGCGGGCGGCCGGGCGCGCGGCGGGGGCGCGGGGCCAGCCCGGCGGCCGGGGCGCTGCAGCCCGCGGCGTCGGGGCCGGGGCCTCGGCGCTCGGCGCGTCCCTCGCACCGGGGCTCTGCGCCCAGGGCGCACGGCGGGGAGGGACGCGGCGCCGGCCGCCCGGCCGCCATGGAGCCGTCCCCCTCCGCCGACGCCGAGCCGCAGCCCCCGCTCCTCGCCAACTCTTCGGACGCCTTCCCCGGCGCCGGCGCCAATGCGTCGGGGCCGCCGGGCGCCCGGAGCGCCTCGTCCCTCGCCCTGGCTATCGCCATCACCGCGCTCTACTCGGCCGTGTGCGCCGTGGGGCTGCTGGGCAACGTGCTGGTCATGTTCGGCATCGTCCGGTGAGTCCGCCGCGGGCTGGCAACCCCGGGGTGACGGTGGGGACCGGGGACCGGCCCCCCGACCTCGGACCTGGGGCTCCCCGGGTTCCCGCACTGACTGCAGGGGGAGCCCGGGGCCCAGCCAGGAGACCGCTTCCATTGAGAGACGGACGCTGGAGTGTGTGTGTGTGTGTGTGTGTGTGTGTGTGCGCGCGCGCGCGCGCCCGCGCGTGTGACTGAATAGCATTCGATCATTTGTTCGCATCCCCTTGCTTCTGCATTAGGCCGTGCGGGATAGTTTGGCGACAGGTAGTGGTCTGTCCGTTGACGAGTGGGTGCTGCTGTGTTCCTGACGGTACAATGTACTGAATGTTTGGACGTCTAAAAACCTCCCGGGGGTGGGCTGTCTGGGCAGGTGGCGGGGGGACGGGGCAGTGCTTGTGCATCTGCACCATGCAGTGGGCACACGTCCCAAATCCCATGTGATGACCTCTCTTGGGGCTCCCGGGTTGGTGTATGCTGGTCCCACACTGTCAGTTGGTATGAGACCGTGACCGTGTGACTGTTGGTTCTTGTCGAATCCTTGAAACCCGAGGGGGAGGAGAGCGTCCGGAGGGGCTTCGGACCTTTGTGTGTGTGCCCCTGTGCCAGGCAGTAACGGGCTTCCCTCCTCTGCTCTCCAGGTCTGGGCGCCAGTCAGCGAGGCCTCAGCTCCTCACAAATGCCCCCGTCTCCCTCTCTCCTCCTTTCTTTCCGCCAGAGGCAGCGGTGGTTTGTCTGGGCGGGAATGGAGCTGTGCTTGCGCCTCGGGAAGAGAAGTTCTCTTTTTGGTATCTATGTAGCTTGCTGGGACTTTCTCAGAGAACCTAAAACATCATGGGCTTGCCTGGAAGCAGCCTCCTGACCCAGTTCTGCCAGCTCAGACACGGGCAAAAAAAGGGTAGAAAGGAACCTCCTATCCTTAGAACAACAAAGATGCCCTTGTATTTACTGTTAGTCGGAAATGGGTCATCCATGCTGGTTGACCGACAGCACAGCCCTAAGCCTCTCTGGGCTGTGGTGCCACCGAGCAGGGCAGAGGGCAGATACGTGGACTCAGAGGTTGGGAAGGTGAACTGTGGTCTCAGCCCAGTCACTGATGCCCGTCACAGAGGGCACCGCAGTCCCCCTGTCCCACACCGTCTGCCCCATCTGTCTCATTTTCCCTGTCTGAAGAATGGAGACCCGATCTTGTCGGTTGGGACTCTGAATTCCAGAGTATGGGGTCTCTGCAGGGGAGGGCAGCGGGCGTTGCAGCACCAGATGGGTGGGTGGGTGTTGAAGGAGCTTTGGCATTGATTATCTCTGGGGGGAATCGTTGCTCCCCCAGGAAGAGCGGAGGGCACAGGAATCTCCTGTGCTTTCAGTGACTCATTACCAGCTACACTGGGAAAGCTCCCCCATGCCCAGCAGGACTGGTCGTTGCTGTGCGTGATTCTCCTCACTTTGTAGAGTGGGGCCAACCTGAGTATTAATCCCAGTTCTGCCACGAACTGGCTCTGTAACTCTGGGAAATCACTTAGCCTCTTTGAGCCTCAGTTTCTTCATCTATAGAATGGGGTAGTAATAGAACCTTCTTCAACAGGATTGTGATGTATCAATGAGCAAACACAGGAAATGCAGCTGGCCTGGTACCTGGACCCAATAAATGGAAGCTGTCTGTGTGATGAAGAGGAGGAATTTTCCAGATCCCTCAGAATCTAGTGCCTTTTAAAGAAGGAGGCACTTGTCCTAAGGTGGGCCTGAGGGTAGCTAAGATTCTGAGTTCCAGGTGCCTGGCACGCATGCTCTCTGGGGAGCTCTAGGTGCTGAAGTCTGGGAAGAGCCCTGTCGTTGTGCTCAGTGCCATTCCTGGCCTCTTTTCCAGGGGCTCCGGATGTTGGGCTGATGAGCACAGCTCCCCCACTGCCTGTGAGCCCAGGGGAAGGCCTCTCACTTCTTTTTTTTTTTTTTTAACTTTTTTTCTAATGTTTTTATTTACTTTTGAGAGAGAGAGAGCGAGAGAGAGAGAGACAGCGTGAGCAGGGGAGGGTCAGAGAGAGAGGGAGACACAGAATCCGAAGCAGGCTTCAGGCTCTGAGCTGTCAGCGCAGAGCCCAATGCGGGGCTCGAACCCACGAACCGCGAGATCATGACCTGAGCTGAAGCCGGACGCTCAACCGACTGAGCCACCCGGGCGCCCCGTGGCCTCTCACTTCTGAGGGTCCCCTCAGGGTATACTCTGGGTTCTGCTTGCTAGGGCTGCTTGCAGCCAGCCTTCTCCAAATCCCATCATCAAATGCAACTTGCCAAGCCACATAGCTGGCCCCCATAGGTCGCCATGTTGCTAAGACTTTTCCTGGGCCAATCATCTCTGTGATCACTATCTCTGGGTCTGAATGATTTAATCCTCACCTACAAGCCTGTGGCATAGACATCAGAATCCTCAATATGATCACCTCCATTTTACAGACGTGGAATCTGTGGTTCAGAGAGAGGCAGGATGATTCGTTCTCGGAAGGTCCCACAGCTGGCTCCAGACCAGCTAAAACCCTGGTCCTGTGACTCCAAGTCTAGACCTTTTTCCAGAGCTGCCTGGGGTAGGGGATAGTCAGAGAATTTCACTGAAGGAGGGGGCAGAATTCTGTCCCTCCTCTTGTCCTAGAATCACCAGAGAACAATGGAGACAAAAAGATTGTGATCCTACACATTATGTGGCCCGTGTATTTTAGGGTGCTGTCCTTGGGGGGAAGGGTGACGATGGGGCTGGCACTGAATTCTTCCCCGCTGATGGAGAGGCGAAGGGTGGGGCAGCTGCCTGGGGCTCTGCTTCTGCTGGCAAAGCCCCAAGAGCAGTGGAGAGAAGGGAGCCCAGGCCGAAGAGAGGCCCCTGATCTGTCTGGTTTCCTGGCACCCCATGCAGGGATTGGCACAACCAACAAGTGAATTAGCTGATCGGTTGAATGAACGAATGGTTGAAGGAATGGATTCTGCCTGCCAGCCCTGAGCTCGGGCAGTGGAGGGCAGGGGTAGGTTTCCGAGGGAAGATCCAGATAAACCCTTGGGGTGGGAAAGCGGGTTGGTACAGTGGCAGAGGTGGGGCTCTGAAGCCAGACACGCCTAAGGTCAAATCCTGAGTTCAAAGCCACTTACCTGCTGTGTCTTTGAGCTACGGACTTTACCTCTCTGGAGCTCATTTCTTCCACTGTAAAGTGGGAGTAACAACAGTGTGTCCGGGGCTGTGGTGAGGATTAACATGTTGTAGCTGAGCCATTTACTGCTTTTGAGAAAAGGGATTGTCTGTATGCGAAGGAATGAAAAGAATGCACTCATTCAAGAAAATTCTGTGGTACACTGTGCTAGATGCTGAGATACAATGGTGAGGAAAATACACCATCCCTGCCCTCACGGTGGGAGAAATGACAATCATCCGATAGTCATCTCACAGACTTGTATTTGTAGCAGGCGATGAAACAGTAGGTGGGGGCTAGCCCCTGATGTGTGCAGGAGCCCCTGATGTGTGTTTCTGAGGAGTTGAAGGATGAGGAGGGGGTAATAACTAAGAAACAGAGAGGGATTCCTGGGTGGCTCAACCGGCTGAGCGTCTGACTTTGGTTCAGGTCATGAGTTGGAGCCCTGAGTTGGGCTCTGTCCTGTCAGCCTGTCAGCACAGAGCCTGCTTGGGATCCTCTGTCCCCCTTTCTCTCTGCCCTTCCCTTCCTCAAGCACTCTACTCATGCCGTCTCTCTCTCTCTCTCAAAAAATAAATAAAACATTAAAAAGAAGAAGAAACAAAGGAGCCCCTGACGAGAAGCTGGACATGGACGAGGGGCTGAGAAAAAAGACTCTCAGAATCCTACTTCACGCACCCGTTTGAGAAGCCCACTTATCCTTCCACACACAAGAGAAGGGCATCTGGGCATTGTGCTCTTAGCAAACGGCCTGTGGTTCCTGAGGCTTCTGTGAAATCCAAGCAGGATTTTGGGGGACATCTGGTTCCCAGGCAGAGTATTGCCCCTTAGTCCTGCAGTGCGAGTTCAGCCAGTAGGGTGGCCTGTGGGTCCTCAGGGCAGTCGCCCAACAACCCCTCTTTCTGGGTGGTCAGAGCAGGGCTGGGATCCAGGAGTTCCCACTAGTGGCTCACTGGGTAGGGCAGAGTGTGAGGGGCTTAGCAGGTCCCCATCTCTGACAGGTGACCCCATCGATCTTCCCTCTGCATGGCCCAGGACTTCCTGGTGCACCTGCCCCAGAATCCAGGCAGGAGAATGGAGTCGATATGCTTTTCCACGTGGCCTCCTGTCTGTTCCACAGCCTGCCCTGTCTCCCTGCATGCACCTCGCCCGGAGATCCTGGTTTCAGTGGGTTTGTACCCTGCTGTGTCCCTGACCTCCCCTACCTCCCCCACCCTGCCCCCTGCATGTAACCAGCCCAGCCTGCCTCTTCGTGACTGTTTCATGCCATGTGCTTCTCTGCCACTTGGTCTCGCCCTCAGCCCCTGTCTCTTCTGACGACTCCTGTATCAAGTGCGGGCTCTGCCACCTACTACTACTTCATTAGTGAATTGGATTGCCACTCGGCACCTCAGTTTCTTCATCTACAAAATGCAGATCATAGTATCTGACGCATAAACACCTTTTTCCTAAAGATGACAAGGTCATATTGGTAAAGCATCATGTTTTCCCCCTCATCCTAACTGCAGTGCAGAGCAGGGAAGGGAGGCTGGGCCAGGCATAATGGACTGAGGTGGGGTCGTGACAAGTGAATGGGTTCTGGCTGTCCCCTCTTTCTACTATTGAGGTGCCAGGGGTGCTAGGATAGGTGCTGAAGTGTCAACTTTTCGGGATTGAGAGCTCTGAATCCCCATCTTGTTTTTGGAGGCCCTTGCCTTCTTGTCTCCCTCCCCTGTCTTGCCTAGGTTGGGGTCCGTGAATCCAGGCCTCCTAGGCCAGGAGAGACCCCCCACTGAGGAGACACAGTGCAGTGGTAGAGGTCACAGCTGGGGATCAGGTGATGCCGGGTCTCCATCCCAGCCTGACCATGTCCTGGTGGTGTGGCTTTGGGCAAACAGCTTACCCTCCCTGACCCTCAGTTCTGTATTTGTGAAACTGGGGCGTTCAGGGTGGATTTTGGGGGAGGATTAGATGAGCTCGTGCATGTAAAGGCCGCAGCACAGCACCTGGCACACAGTAGGCCCTCAGCGTGTGCCGGGTGCTATGATTAACCAGCACCCCTGTAGCTGCTCCCGGGGCGGCTGTGGGGCCTGATTACTTACGTTTTCCATCTTGGGCCCTTTTCTGCTTCCCGAATCCTCTGCGCATTTACTCATACAGCAAGCATCCGGGTGATGCTGACCCCTGCCAGGCCTATGGAGCCTTAGCTCCCATGGTCCAGACTCTCAGCTTAGCTTCAGCCTGGCCTCTGGCTTCTAACACAGCAACTCCCCCCTCCCTTAGTTATAGCTCCAGGGACAATCACATCTTCCGGGAGCTGTGGGGGAGTCCAGGGCAAGCCCCTGACCTGGCTGAGTGGTGGTGAGTTGCGAAGGAGCAGCACGGTTGGCTACTTGAAGAGGTTGGGGCGGAGCATTCCAGGCAGAGGGAACAGCATAGGCAAAGAGAGGTCTGCAGGATGACGGAGAGCTGCAGAGGGCAGGGAAGTTCACCCTGGTTGAGCTGAGTATCAGGGGCTGCGGGAATTGGGGGGGCGGGGGGCTGTGAAGGTGGAGAGGCTGCAGGGACCAAAGCAAGATACGCCCTGCAAGTAGATGTCTTCCTCAGCACGGCTAGGCCCTGGGGCCAGTGATGGATCCACCCTCTCTGGTCTCTGCCTTCCACAATTCCCAGTGTTGGAGGAATGTTCAAGGAAATCCCTGGACCAGCCCCAGGTAATTGGAAGGAGTCGCCCTGGCGGGGAGCATCTGAGGAGAGGCCTGGAGACAGGTCGGTGTTAGGGGCCAGAGGCTGCAGGTCTGGACAGTGGGAGCCGAGGCTGGATGGGTGCTCAGGTTCCATGGGAAGGGGACCATAGTGGGAAATGCTATGAGTCACAGGTCATGGGGAAAAGGACTTCAGAGTGATCTGTGCGGAATGGGGTTCAAGAGGATGAACTGGGTGTGGATGGGTGCGGGGTGGGATGGGGGCAGAGGGCCTCTGTGCAGGGAAACCGGAGAGGCTGGCCCAGGGCGACAGGAGAGAGCTGTGGGAACTTGGGTGGGTCACCTAAACCCTGGCCTCAGTTGTCCCCTTTCTAAAACGGAATGCAGTCAGACCGCCAAGAAGGCCTGGCGAGGCCGCGGGGAAGGCAAGCGGCTGCCCTGGCTGGTGTTGCCACTGCTCCTTCCGGGGCCTGGCCCCCCACCTGCCACTTTCCCAGCTCTTGGGTGCATTCCCTGGGGAGCGTGTGACTCACAGACACACGAGGGTGGGCCCAGAGTCACCAAGGGCACCAAGAAGCCTCTCCTGAGCCCTGCTGTGTGCCAGAGGTTTCTCCACACTGCATGCCAGCCCTGGGCTGGGGGCTGTGCAGTTTTATTTACAGATGAGGACCGGAAGGCTCAGAGGCAGGAGGTGCCTCTCACAGCCTGAAAGGTGCAAACCCAGGCCTTTCTGACTCCAAACCCACTCCATGTCCACTCTGCCACCGTTGTCCATGAGACACGCGGAGCGAGAGTTGGTGACGTCTAGTTAGAGAAAGGGAGGAACTGGCAGATTGCTGTCTGCACACCTCTGAGGCCTCTGCGTGGGCTGACAGCGGTTGACATCAGAGCAAGACTGACCTGGGATCATGGCCCAGCTGTGCCGTTTACTAAGCAAGTGAGCATAGGCAGTATATGCACAACCTCTCTCAGTTTTCTCATCTGTGAAACAGGAGTAGTATTAGACCTCCATAGGGCAGTTTTGAGAAGTTTAAGAGGCATGATGTGAAGGACTTCAGTATAGAACCAGGCATTTGGCAAGTTTTCAGTAAACATTTTCTATCATGTCTTTTTCAGAGGCTTGCTTCTCATTCATTCCATCAGCATTTATTGAGCCCCAGAGGAACCAGAATTATTGGGTAGATCTTATAGGGAAGTTTTATTAGCTCAATATTAGAAATTTTCTTTTGCTGTAAAGGTAACACAGTAGTTATTTCAGAAAACATGGGGGAAGTTTAAGTAGAGATGGTCATTACCCCTAATCTCACTACAAAGGGAAAAGCTTTGTTATTTTGGTGTATTTCCTTCCCATCTCTCCCTCTTCCTCTCTCTCTCTCTCTCTGGCTCTGTGTGTGTTTTAATGACATCAGGATCACAGTATTGGAATAGTGATCATGTTGTGTACAGTATTTTGTAAGCTGCCTTTTCACTTGACATTATATCATGAGCATGTTGTCAAGTTATCAAACATTCTCTGAAACCATGATTTTTTGATGGCTGCATTGTATGAATGTGTTCTATTTGCGGGGGGGACTTCTGTTATTTCCAATATTATGCCAATCTAAACAATGCATCTGTGAACATTCTCGAACACTTATATTTGTCCACACCTCTGATTATTTCTACAAGGAATTTTCTAACAGTCAAAACTCTCCAAGAAGATATGAGCTGCTGTGTAATGTAGGGAGCTTCCCATCTCTGAAGGTATGCAAGAGGACGCTGGAAGACCACTGGGTGGAGGCATGGCACCGGGGATTTGGGTGGAGAAGAGATAAACATACCTTTAGGCTCCTCTTCCCACAACTGAGATTCAGAGATGCTGTGATCTCAGATTCCCCTTCTCCCCTTCCTGGCAGATGATGCCTGGGAGCTGTGCAAGGGCAAGGCATGATTTCATTACCCTCAGAGTTCTGGGACCTTTAAATCCAATTGGCTACCCAGAACATCATAACATGCACAGGAAGAGGGATAATCGTGGGCTTGAGCAGAAAGCCTGGCTTAAATTAGCAATTTACCATCACACAGGCTGCAGCAGCCCTATTACCAGCTGGGGGATATGGGGTGGGATGGGGTGTCTGGATTGGGTTCTATTGATTTATAGCTCCCAGTGCAGCTGCAGAAATCAACAGCTTTGTCTCTGGCCAGGGTGGATGTGTACAGAAAGAATCTTGTCTTCTGAAGCTTTCCGAGTCTTGATAAATTGAAAGAACTCAAACTTTAAAGTCCAGTGAGGTCAAAAAGCCCCGTCCAATAAACACACCACAGGGAGAGGTGGAGATGCACCCCCCCTCCCCTGCAGAGGTAACCTTTTCACCAAGGCTTAGAGCTTTGAATCCTGGATGATGATTCTCTTTACTGAACACTTATTTTGTGCCAGGCAGTCTGCTTAGAGACATATATACGTTATCCCATTTAATCCCCCAGACCCATATGAGGTGAGTTTGTTGCCCACATTTATAGATGAGAAAACTTGAGGCACAGAGAAATTCTATAACCTGCTCAAAGTCCTGGAGTCAGATTGAAATTGAGTCATTCTGATCTCAGAGCCCACACTCTTAACCACTGCCCTATCTTCTGCCACCTGTATGTCAAGTTCAGCCCCTCTGATTTAAAAATGAGGGAACTAGGGCGCCTCGGTGGCTCAGTCAGTTAAGTAACTGACTCTTGGTTTTGGCTCAGGTCATGATCTCATGGTTGGTGAGATTGAGCCCTGCATTGGGCTGATAGCGCAGAGCCTGCTTGGGATTCGCTTTCCCCCTTTCTCTATCCCTCCTCTGCTCATGCTCTCTCTCTCTCAAAATAAACAACATTTAAAAAATACTTAAACAATAAAAATAAAAATGAGGGAACCAAGGCTTCAGAGGTTCAGTGTCTCTTGAGTTGGTGGTCAAGGCAGGACTGGAACTAACTTGCCTTCCCTAACCCCTTGTCCCTTCTTGCATCTCTTTCCACATTTGGGATTACCTGGGCTAAGGGAGAGCCAAAGGATATCTAGAAAGAGCTGGACCCAGGAGCAAGGGGAGTGGGTTCCTGTTCAGGGCAGCCTGGCCTGGGGGCCACTGACCACGTCTCACAGGCCCGAAGAAGTCCAAGATTCCTGGGACAGAGCCAGCAGCTAGCAAGGTGGCCGCATCCTTCAGGTGCAGAGAGACTGAGGTTCAAACCCAGGTCTGCCTCCTGCTGGCTGTCCACCCTTGGGCTCACCTCACTGAGCCTGTTTTCTCATCTGTAAAATAGGGATGATAGAAAAATCACGTGCCTCACCGGGTTGTGGCATACATACATTCAGCAGCCCCTCCTCGTACTGGGCATGGTTCTAGGGGCTGGGCATGTAGCAGTGATCAAGACACAATCCCTGCCCTCATGAAGCCGACAGTCTAGTGGGGGAGCAGATAGACAACATGTAAGTCGATGTAAGGCCAAGGCTATAGGCAATGAAGCCAACTAAGACAGGCAGGCCTGGGGAGGGAGAATGGCGGGGCTGCAGTTGTGTCTGGTGAGGCTGGGGAAGAGGAGACAACTAAGCAGAGGTCTGTCGCTGGGAGGAAGTGTTTGGGGTAGAGGGAACAGTGAAGGTGAAGGTTAAGGGAGATGATGTATGGCCCTAGCTCAGGGCCTGGCCCGGAACAGGAAGTTGTTGGTAACAATGATTTCTTCTGGCTGGTTTCCCAGCCCTTGGGAACCTGGGATAAGGATTAAGCCGAGGGAGAAAAACTGCTTTGACCGGCCCAGATGCCCCTGCAGGACAGATGGAGATGATCTGTTTCCCTTGGTTACCAAAACTCATCCTCCTGGAGTGCTGGGAAAGCCCCACATCTAGTGATTTTCCATTCCTCCCTGGGAGGGGCCAGGCAGGGAAGTGGAGCCCAGCACAAGGCCGGAGGGCTGTGCTGCTGGGAGGGTCAAGTAGTCCTAAGACACTTGCATCACCTGCTCAGGTCTCGTCATCCCAGATAAGAGAGAGTTCAACGGCAAAGCATGGCATATTGACTCCACAGGGCTTCACACCAAAAATAGCACTGCTGACCTTTCTCGAGTGCTGACAAGGTGGCCAGCTCTGTGCTGAGTGCCTCTCGTATATTATCTCATTTAATCCTCCCGACTTGATGAGATTGGTACCATGTTTCTCTTCATTTGACAGATGAGGGCACTGAGGCTCAGAGATGACAGTTCACTTGCCCAGGGCCACAGTTGGTAAATGGCAGTCAGCCTTTGAACTGAGGCCCTCTTGACTCCCAGAGCCTGCGTGTGCAGAGACCACAAAGCAATGGCTGAGAAGAAGGTTGAATTCATGACACCCTCGGATTCCAGCTGTGGAAAATGACTTGTATATCGCTGGGGTTTAGGAGAGGCCATGGAGCAGGGTAGACTGAGTTGTAAAGTTATTAAAATGATAAATTGTTGATAAATAAAACACAGGTGAAATTCTGTGTGTCAGGCAGAGGGATATGTCGTATATGTACGGCATGGTCTAAGGTCTAGAGGAGGGAAACCTGGGCTTTTTGGAACATCTGACTTTGGATCCTGGTTCTGTCCACTCTGAACTCCTAGATCAACACCTCTCCTCTGTGGGTCATTTTCCTTCCGTGAACAAAGTGGGAATATATAGGTATGCACTTTCCACGGTGCATGTGAGTCAAGTGCTCTGCACAGGGCCTGTGTTCATTGTCCTCAAAGAGTGTCCCTTGGGGGCCGGGGACAGGTTAGGCAAACTGTATCATCTCGGTATCACCCACACAGCGGTCACTAAAAATGACAACCTTGTGCGTGATAGTTTTACATGGAATTGTGGGACATTTATTTGGCAATGGAAGGACTCAGAATAATTCAAGGATCCACCAAATACGACTATGGCAAAAACATCAAGCATGTGCCTTGATGATGATACAAGGCTTCATACAGGGGACCTTGTAAACTCTCAATCTCTACAACAGTTTCATGGTGGCTGGTGTCATTTCCCTTCTCTGGTGAGGAGAGTGTGTGGCTCCCCGCAGCATCCTTAGCCTAGAGCATGGGCTTTCAGGGCTGAATCAGACATGGTCCTACCAGAAAAAAGTACCAGTAGGATATATTTCAAGCAACTGGCTTATGCATTGTGGGGTCTGGCTAGGCAAGTCTGAAATTTGCCGGCTGGAAACTCTCTGGCAACAGCTAATGCTGCAGTCAACAGGCAGAATTTCTTCTTCCCCTGGAACACCTCAGCTTTGCTCTTAAGGTTGACCCTCATTACCAAGGATAATTTCCTTAAAGTCAGCTGATTGCGGATATTAACACATCTACAAAATACCTTCACAGCAACACCTAAATTAGTGTTTGATTAAATAACTGGGTACCATAGCTCAGTCAAGGTAAAACTAATCATCACAGAATCAGACAGACCCTGGCTTGAGTCCTTGTATTACAACCTATAGGCTGTGTGACCTCGGGCAAGTTTCTCTGCTTCTCTGAGCCTCAGTCCCCTTGTCTGCCAAATGCAGTGATAGTGCTCATCACAGTGAGGGTGAAATTCGATGATGTAAATCGAGTGCCTTTGTCTGTGCCTGTCGCATAGAATGAGGGGGAGATGTACATGATCATGAAACAGTGTTTTCTAGTTGTAATGTGGTGTTTGCCTTCCCTTTTACACTGGTTGCTCCTAGAGGGTGGGAACTGTGGCCCGTTCATCTTTTATCCTATTTCCTAGCTCAATCCCTGGTCCTAAGGAGGCATCACTAAGTATTTCCTAAATGCCTAGTTGACACTTTGTTAATGAGATTCTCTCTATGGAGTAGTTGGGATCTATAATAAAAATTCTCCAACTACAAGACACGAGGGAAGATGTGCGGGAGCTTCAGGCCTCTCCTCTCTAGAGTAACACTTTGCTTCTCAGCTTAGTAAATCTCTCCTCCAGGGAGCCTTCTCTGCTGCCCCCAGGCCAACAGACCCCCTCCTTTGTGGTCCCACAGTGTCCTGTGTGCCCTCCGTCCGCACATACTTTTCCAAACACTTGATTGCTCATCTCTCCCTCTCTCTTCAGACGAGCAGGTGTGGGGCAGGGGGAGTAGCCTTTGGCCAGAACTGGAGCCCCAGCCTAGGGTCTGGCCCTCAGGCAGCATGTCAGTAGGTGTTTGTAGGAGGGACATGCCCTATTTCCAGAGACCCATGGGCTGGCATGCCACACTTGAGGACCTTTGCTTTCTCGGGGCCTCTGGTGGGTCTGGCTGCCCCATTCCTTGGTCCAGCCATCCTTAAGCCAGAAGCAGAGCCGGGGTGATGAAGAGGAGCTTCTCTTCCCTGGCTTCCGTGAGCACGTTGTGGTTCTTGAACTGAACTGCACAAGGTGTCTGCTCTGTTCATTGCTGAGCTCGACCTGACCTCCCTGCCCCCCCAACTCATGTTCAACTCAGGGTCCTTTATTTCCATGTTCCAGCCTTGAATCTTCTCCTGTGACATGCCTTGTTATAATTAACCACTTTCCTTCCTCAGGCTTTGCCAAAACTGAGACAGCTAATTAATTTCTGGCTACATGCCACTCCTGTTAAATGGTGGGCAGGGACACAGCTTGCAGCCCTTGCTGCCCAGCCCAGCTTGTTTTGTCAGTGGGAAGAGCAACCACCCTTTGTCTGCAAACACGGGGAGCCCCAACTGGACCCCAGCTGGCTGGCAGATGCTTTATGTAAGCTATTTATTCCCCACAGTGGGCAGAGCCTCTGTGATCACTGCTGTGGCTGTGCCTTGGTTTTCTCATTTGTAAAACAAAGGGATTGAACTTGACAAACTGGGAGAGGAAGGTGGGATAGAGGTTTAGTTTAGTGGGGGTCCGGAGTCAGAGGGAGCCCAACCCCGCCACTCCTAGCTGTGGGACTTCTGGTGGCTTTCTTCACCTCTCCAAGCCTCAACATTCCTCACCTGTAGAATGGGGAGAACGCTCACCTCCTGTGAGCAGATTCAGTGGGATAGGAACACACTTATGGCACTTATTTAGCAGCACAACCAGCACATAGTAAGTGCTCAGTAAATACTCTCACCAGCCACCTTTCCTTTCAGTGCTAACAGTCTATATTCCTGATTGGGGGTGGGGTGGGAAACCTTTTGTTGGGAGAACTGGGGAGCAGAGCAATTTTAACAGACATTGATTGCTTCTGTGTTTGAGGCCACGGCAGGCAAGATGATTAACCCCTCTGTTTTCATTTCTCAGGGGTGCCGTAACAAATGACCGTAAACTGGGTGGCTTAAAACAACAGAAATGTGTCCTTCACAGTTCAGGAGGCCAGAAGCATGAAATCAAGGATGGCATGCTCCCTCCGAAGGCTCTCGGGAAGGACCCTCCTTGCCCAGCTGTGGGGGTTGCTGGCGATCCCTGGCATCCCTTAGGCTTGTAGCTGCATCTCTACAGTGGTTGCATCTGTTTTCACATGGCTGTGTTCCCTCCATGTGTGCCTCTGTGTTTCCTCTTAGAGGGACACCAGTCACATTGGACTTAGGGCCCACTCTGATCTAGTGTGACCTCATCTTAATTATATTCCAAAGACCCAATTCCAGATAAAATCACATCTGAAGTTCCAGGTGGACATGAATGGGGGGGGGCACTGATTCAACCCAGTATACTCCCCGAGTCTCATTTTCCTCTCGTGTGTAAGGATGATAATGGTAGCAATTGCATAGGGTTGTTGGAGGAATTAAATGAGGTAATCTATGTAACGTCGTGATAGAATTCAATAGAATGTGTCAAGCCCGTGTAAGCACTGAGTTGGCGTAGCTGCCATGACAGATATGGTGACAATGATGGTGGGGAGGGGGATGGTTCCATCCATGGACCTCCCCTACACTGACTAATCACTGGACACAGGGACCTAGAATGTGGGCATCTAGTAAGAGCCGAGGCCCTCATCAGGAATGCTGAAGCCTTGGCCGGGAGCCCCCCTTTCCCTTTGGCCTCAGCCACCTAGAGCCTTCATCTGAGAGTTAGTTGCTAGGGGGACAGCTTGGTAGAGAAGAAAGAACTTGGCCTCTCAGGAGTCAGGGGAATTGATACTCTGCATAACCTCATGCAACTAACTGTCCTTTCCTCTCCTGGGCTCAGTTTCCCAATCTGTAAAGTGGGAGAGGAGGTTAGAACTCAGTGTTACAGATCAGGGCCTCTTCCAGTGCTGAAGTTCCAGCACAGGGCTCTGTGTCTCACCAAAATGGTGGCAGGTTACCAAAGGCCAGCACAGGAGTCAGGAGGGAGCCCGGGATCCCCAGGGCAGCTCAGCAGGTATCATTCCAAGCCCTTTCCCTTGTCTGGACAAGAGAAACCACTATGATGTGAGTGTGCTAAGTAGTGTGCTAGGGACATCATAGGCATGAACTCATTCGGTACTTGCCATACCCTCATGAGGAAGGATCATTATAGCCAGTTCGCAGAAGAGCAGACTGAGGCTCTGGAGAAGTTAGAACTGGCCCAAGGTTGTACAGTTAGTTAGAGACAGAGCTGAGGCTTAAATCTAGGTGTATCTGGTGCCAAAGGCCATGCTTCTCTCTGGGCCGCACTGCCTTCGTTTTCTAGGGCTGCCCTAACAAATTAACACGGACTTAAAGCAACAGAAACGCATTCTGTCACAGTCCTAGAGGCCGAGAGTCCACAAGGTGTCTGCAGGGCCGCGCTTCCTCTGAAGGTGCTTGGGAAGAGTCTTTGCTTGCCTCCTCCAGCTTCTGGTGGCTCCAGGCCTGCCCTGGGGCTGCATCACCCCAGCCTCTGCTTCTGTCTTCACCTGGCCTTCTCCTCTTCTCCCTGTGCGTCTTTTACAAGGACACCTGTCATTGGCGTTAGAGCCCTGCCCCCCCCCCCCCGAGAATCCAGGATGGTCTCATCTCAAGATCCTTAATTATGTCTGCAAAGACCCTTTTTCCAAGCAAAGTCAGTGCCTTCACAGGTCCTAAGGGTTGAGACATGGAATCGTCTCTCTCGGGGCCACCACTCCACCCACTACAGTTATGAAAGGCTTGGTGGTGACGGTATCTCTGCTGAGCCCCTGGCCCGCAGTGTGGGTGTGCAGGCAGCAGGGAGTTTCTGGAGCAGTTCAGAAGGAGAAGGACATGAACACAGTTGTGAGCCGAAGAGACCCACCTGGGGGCATGTGCTACAGGCGGTGCGGCCTAAGCCGATGTCCCACCAGCAGTGATGAGTGAGGTAGGAAACACTGAAAACCGCATCTAGGTAGGGGCAGAATGCAGCCAGTCACGGGGCAGAAGCCTGGACCTCTGTCCACAGCGGCCAGCCCTGCTGGCTGGGGCACATGTCCACATTAATGGATTTGAAGTTCTAGATCTCACAGAAAATGGATTTGGCCCCACTTCCTTGCTTGGAGGGATGGGAGGAGGCCAGGCCTGAGCACCATCTGTGTGCCTGCCACGTGGCTTACCTGCATCATCTCTGGCCCTCCATTAACCCATTAAAAAGTATCTTATTTACACAGATAATCGTACTCAGGGGTATATCTGAGGGCTCCAGGTGTGGCCACGTAGTGCTGAGTACTCAGGTAACCAACCAGCCACAACAGCTCATGTGGACTGAGCACTTGTATTAACTCTGATCTCACCACAGCTGGATGAGGAGTGTACTGTTAATACCTCCGATTTTCCAACACACGGAAGGGAGAAGGGTTAGTTTTAGATTCTGTGATTCCGTGAGCAGAACTGGGAAAAAGTGCTGGGTGAGAAAAAGGCGGCCCTTAGTTCCAATAAAGAGAGAGAGAGAACTTGCTTATCCTGTGAGTTGTCCCAACTGTGGGCTGGATTGTGCCTGTAGGTGGTGAGTTCCCCATCTCTGGGCACACTCAAGCAGAAACTGCAAGGCCATTTGTCTGGAGTACCTTAGAAGGAATGCCCTCATTGTAAAGTTTCCTTCTAGCTCTGAGGTTCTAGGAATTCTTTTTACCAAGGAGACCAACAGATATCTGAATGCACAAAGATGTTTATCGTAACATTGTTTATAGTAACAAAAAAGCGGAAACAACGTAAATATGTCACGCAGGAGCTTCAGTGTCCATAAGTGAGACTAGATCCAGCCTGCAGTCTGTTTTATGTGGCCCTTCCTTGAGCTAAAAATAGTTTTTATACTTTGAAAGGGTTGTAAAAGAACAAAACAAGAATATGCAACAAAGATCTTATGTGGTCTGAAAGCCTAAAATATTAACCATCTGGCCCTTTACAGAAAAGGTGTGTTGACCTCTGGGTTAGAATAATGGTCCCGTCATCAAAAATTATATTAATTTGTATCTATGGATATAGAGAGATGGTCACAGCATACTTTTTAGAGAAAGAAGCAGGTTATGTAACAGTATTAGAGCAAGATCCCATTTATATAAAACAGGGTATGAGTGTTTGCAAGTTATCTGTAACAATGGTCTGTAATATTAATAGTGGTTTTAAATTTTCTTTATTAAATGATTTCTATATTGAACATTTTACAGTGAGCAGCTATTGTTTTTGAGATCTCAAAAAGCAGTTGGAACAAAATGGATTCTAAATACTCCAGCAGGGGCTCCTGGGTGGCTCAGTCGGTTAAGCATCCAACTTTGGCTCAGGTCATGATCTCACAGATCATGGGTTTGAGCCCCATGTCGGGCTCTGTGCTGACAGCTCAGAGCCTGGAGCCTGCTTCGGATTCTGTGTCTCCCTCTCTCTCTCTGCCCCTCCCCTGATCACACTGTCTCTCTGTCTCTCAAAAATTAATAAAATGTTAAAAAATAAAATAAAATAACTAAATACTTCAGCAGACCATGCCGTTTGGAACCAAATGAGTTTTAATCTAGGCTGAAGCCATTTTGTTCAATTTGTCCCTAAGGTGCCACAAGGTTGATCGGACTGAGGGTGGTGCTCTTACCTTGTTGCTGTTACTGTTTTTCTTTTCAGGTCTCTTGGCCGCACTTGGATCCTCATGGGCTGTGGTGTCTTAAAATACCCCTCAGTTTAGTTAGAAACAAATTAGCTACTTTGGATAAATGATCTGACATTTCCCTTCGCCAGGCAGATCTGAGTCACTTCAGATTGAGGGCAAACAGGGTCAGGCTCAGGTGTCCTTCAGGGAACCTGGGTCGGTCTGGGTTGAGGATAGAAGTGAGGAGGGGGTGGGAAGGAAGAGTTAGCTCAGTGTGAGCTCTTCAGTCTGTGGCTGGTTCCTTTCAAGGATCGGGCACCTGGACTCCTCTGTCCCACTGGGCCTCCTCCAGTAAGCCCTGTGTCCCCTCTGACCTGGCCCTGTGCTGAGTCCTGGGATACAGCATGGAGGGGACACAGCTTCTGCCTGAAGGATGTCCCAGTCTCGTGTGGAAGACACACAGTGACATTTATTTCATTGACCAAATGTGTTTTGAGCACATTATTATTTGTGCTAGGAACTGCTGTAGGTTCTAGATGCGTAGTGGTGAGCAAGACAAACGTCATGCCTTTAGAGAGCTTATATTTTAATTGTCAACAAGAGTATGTGAGGGGTGCTCAGAGTATTTTGGGTCCATGGGAGAGAAGCTGAAAACCGAAGTTAAGAGGAAGGTGCTGGGTTTTCAGGGAAAAGCACTCTGTTTGAATCTCCACTCAGCCTCTTTCTGACTCTGGATCCTTGGGCAAGTTCCTTTACTGCCCTCTGTTAATTGAGAATAATAAATACTCTCTACCGTGTGGGGGTGTTGGGAGGACTAAATGATGGAAAATGTTTTTACTGTGCCTGGCACATCTTCAGTGTCCAACAAATGTTTATTATCTAGTAAAAAAAAAAAAAAAAGAGGGGTGTTCCTGGGTGTCGGTTAAACATCCGACTTTGGCTCAGGTCATACACTCGAGGTTCGTGAGTTCGAGCCCTGCATCCGGCTCTGTGCGGACAGCTCGGAGCCTGGAGCCTGCTTCATATTCTGTGTCTCCCTCTCTCTCTGTCCACCCACCCCCGCTCTCACTCTGTCTCTCTCTCAAAAATAAATAAAGATTAAAAAAAAAGAAGAAACAAAACACAGGTGTACGGAGTATGCTAAATCATGCCTAAGAAAGACTGGGAACATGGTGCTTGTCTGTAAATGCTGGTTGCCACCCCCTCGTGACCAGGGGCGCTCATTTAGTTCTGAATCGACCTCTCTTCCTCAGGTCTCGTCATTGTGCCTGTGACACTGTTCTGAGGTTTGTGGGTCTCTCCCAACCCCACCCTGCCTGTAAGCAGATTGTCTCCACACCCCCAGATTATAGCAGGGTGCAGGAATGTGTGAAAAACAGAAGGACGCCGTGGAGCCAGCCCACGTCCAGACGTTTACTCCACTTGGTCTTGGCCCCTCACCGCCGCCACTGTTGATAAGCTAGTGCAGGTGGCAGGGAGGTGGGGGGACAGTGGACAGCGAAGCACAGAGACCGGATCGAAGGCTGCGTCCCATCGCTGGCACTTCTGAGCCGCATGACTTCGGGTGTGCCGTCTGTCTTAGCTCATCTGCGGAACGAGGACGGAATTAGCACTCAGGGCTGCAGTGAGAAGGAAATGAAATCATACATTCTCTGGTTTGGCATAGTACCTGGCCTGTGAAGGAAAAGACACGCAGAGAGTATTGCTTAAAGAACACAACTCACCCAAAGCTGTCAGACCCGTCCCCCGCGGGCCTTGCACGAAGGAGGGAATGTTTTGACCTTCTCAGCACCAGGCACTAAGACATCAGCTACTCTATCCAAGTGCCGTGGCTTTGGCTGGGGGAGAAAATTTTACTAGGGGCTTGTGGGCTGAGAAGTGCAGCTCTCCAGAGGCCCAGGAGCACGTACGGACTTAATGTGCTTCAGGCACAGAGCACACCCGGTCTCCATCAGGTTGAGGTGGTGATGACCTTCCCTGCCAATGGGGCTTGTCTGACAGATGATGGGGTGGGTTTAAGGCTGAGATATGAACGTGGCCGGCCACTCAGTGCTTCGTAGGAAGGAGGCCTCACTGAGGACTGAGAAACCAGATCATTATGCTTATTTGTAAGGAGAAAATTCCCCTCGCAGCTGTGTAATTCAGAATGACCTGATGGAGGGTTTTGACTTAGAAAAAAAGCAAAGGATTTCCCAAGGCATCTCAGAGTCAGTGGAGGTTTGCCAGCCTTCCTGTCCTCACCCCCAGGGGTGGACCCAAGGGGAACCTTATGAGAAAAAGCAGAAAAGTATCAGGGGAAAAAACCCAAAGGGCTGCCAGTTCTTGTCGACACGCCGGCTAGTAAGCTAGATACTTTCATATGTGTTGCTCCTAAAAAGCCAATTACACTGAAATTGCCAACAAGGAAACAGGTTTAGGGGGGGTGAAGTAATTTACCCAAGACCACATAGCTAAGTATGTTAAGGCACCAAGATCTACAAGGATTCCCATATCACTCTCTTTTTTTTTAATTTTTAAATGTTTTTATTCATTATTGAGACAGAGAGAAACAGAGCATAAGTGGGGGAGAGGCAGAGAGAGGGAGACACAGAATCCGAAGCAGGCTCCAGGCTCTGAGCTGTCAGCACAGAGCCTGATGCGGGGCTCGAACCCACAAACTGTGAGATCACGACCTGAGCCGGAGTCAGACACTTAACCGCCACCCAGGCGCCCCTCACACCACACTCTTAAACTTAGAAAATAGACACAGTGACAGCACTTTATGATTCACTTTTTTTTTATTATGGTAAAATACACATAACATAAAATTTACCATTTTAACCAATTGTAAGTACAGTCACATTGTTGTGCAGCCATTTCCACCCTCCGTCTCCAGAACTTTTTCATCTTCCCAAACGGAAACTCTTTACCCATTAAATAATAACCCCCCATCCCCCCATCCCCTAGCTCCTGATAACCACTTTCTGCCTCTGTGAATCTGACTACTCTAAGTGCCTCATTCTGAGTGGAATCACAGAGGTTTTTGCCCTTTTGTCACTGGCTTATTCCGGTACAGTGTCCTCAAGGCTCATGCATGTTGTAGTATGGGTCAGAATTTCCTTCCTTCTTAAGGCTGAATAATGTTCTGTTGTATGCATAGACCACATCTTGCTTATCCATTCATTTGTCAGTAGACACTTGGGTTGTTTTTACCTTTTGGTTATTATGAAGAGTGCTAGATACCTCTTGGAGACCCTGTTTTAATGCTTTTAGGTATGTACCCAGAAGTGGGATTGCTGGACCACATGGCAATTCTGTTTTCAATTAAAAAAATTTTTTTAAACATTTATTCAGTTTTAAGAGACAGAGAGAGACAGAACGTGAGTGGGGGAGGGGCAGAGAGAGAAGGAGACACAGAATCGGAAGCAGGCTCCAGACTTTGAGCTGTCAGCATAGAGCCTGACGCGGGGCTTGAACTCACGAACTGCGAGATCATGACCTGAGCTGAAGTCAGATGCTTAACAAACTGAGCCACCCCGGTGCCCCTGTTTTCAATTTTTTTGAGGAATTGCCATTGCTGTTTTCCCACAGTGGCTACACCATTTTATATTCCCACCAACAGTGTACCAATTTCTCCACATCTTTGTCAACACTTGTTTTTTTTTTTTTTATGTTTATTTTTGAGGGGGGCAGAGAGAGAGGAACAGAGGATCTGAAGCGGGCTCTCTGCTGTCAGCACAGAGACAGCAGAGAGCCCGCCTCAGGGCTCAAACTCACAAACTGTGAGATCATGACCTGAGCCGAAGTCGGGCTCTTAACCGACTGAGCTACCCAGATACCCCTCTGTTTTTTTTTTCTTTTTTATATAGTAGTCATCCTAATAGGTGTCAAGTGGTATCTTATTGTGGTTTTGATTTGCGTTTTCCTGGTGATTAATGATGTTGGGCATCTTTTCATGTGCTTATTGGTCATTTTGATATCTTTAGAGAAATGTCTATTCAAGTTTTTTGCCCATTTTTAAATCCAGTTGTTTGCTTTTTTAAAAAGTATTGAGTTGTAGAAGTTCTTTGTATATGCTGCATCTTAACCCGTTATCAGGTATGTGATTTACAAATATTTTCTCTCAGTCTGTGTGGGGCCTTTTCACTCTGTCAATAGCATTCTTTGATGCACCAAGTTGTTTAATTTGGATGCAGTCCAGTTTATCTGTTTTTCTTTTGTTGCCTGTGCTTTTCATGTCATATCCAAGAAATCATTGCCAAATCCAGCATCATGTAGCTTTTCCTCCTATGTTTTCTTCTAAGAGCTTTATAGTTTTAGCTCTTACATTGAAGTCTTTCATCCATTTTTTAAAGTTTGTTTATTTATTTGTTTGTTTGTTTGTTTATTTAGAGAAAGAGCAAGTGAATGAGCAGGGGAGGGGCAGAGAGAGAGAAGGAGAGAGAGAATCCCAAGCAGGCTCTGCACTGTCAGAGCAGAGCCTGATGTGGGGCTCAAACTCATGAACTATGAGATCATGACCCAAGCTGAAATCAAGGGTTGGACGCTAAACTGACTGAGCCACCTACCTAAGCACCCCATCTTTAAAAAAAATTTTTTAATGTTTTATTTATTTTTGAGAGAGAGAGAGACAGACAGACAGACAGAGTATGAGCTGGGGAGGGGCAGAGAGAGAGGGAGACAGAATCCATGAAGCAGCCTCCAGGCTCTGAGCTGTCAGCACAGAGCCTGATGTGAGGCTCGAACCCGTGAACCACGAGATCATGATCTGAGCTGAAGTCAGACGCTTAACCGACTGAGCCACCCAGGCACCCCGCGCCCCAAGTGTTTCATCCATTCTGAGTTAATTTTTTATATGGCATAAGGTAAGAGTCTAATGTCATATCTACAGCTTTTTGAACTAGGAAAAAAAATTAGAGACCAACAGTAGGGTTTTGAGGGGTGGGGCAGTAAATGATTCATCTTTCTAGAAAGTTCAGTTTCTCACCAATCTTGCTCTTCCCTTCATCTAGCCTCCACGCAGTAGTTGAAGTGATCTTTTAAGAATCACACACAAATCAAACCACATTGCTCTCTTGCTTAAAATCTCCAATGGCTTCCTGCTACACTCAGAATAAAATCCAAATTTCCTGTTGTGCATGACTTGACCCCTCCTGACTTCTCCCTGATGCATCTTCTGTTGCTTCCTCTTGGGCTTACTGCCATTTAGTCACACTTCATTTCTGACCATTCCTGCAGCTCATTGAGCTCTTTGCCGCCACAGGATCTTTACACACGTTGTTCTTTCTGCATAAAACAACCTACCTCCTTATCTTCACATGGCTGACTCCTCATTCTTTCCATCCTGGTAGAAATGTCACCTTGTCTTAATCAGCTCAAACTGCCATAATAAAATACCATATACTGGGTAGCTTAAACAACAGAAATTTATTTTTCTCACAGTTATGGAGGCTAAAAATGGAAGATCAAGATGCCAACATGGTCAGTTTCTGATGAGAGCTCTTTTTCTGGCTTCTAGTGGCCACTTTCTTGCTGTGTCCTCACTTGGCAAGAAGAGAGGGCGGGGGTGGGGAAAGGAGAAGGAGAGAGGAGTAAGTGCTCAGGTGTCTCTTATAATTCAGTTCGTAGCACACATTCTTAGAGAAGCCACTGGTAACCTCCCAATCGAAGCCAGATTCCTTCCACAGACGCCCCTCACACTCCCACTGGGTAGTGTCCATCACCATACCCTGTTCTTATCTTTCATGGAGGAGCCATAATAGTGGGTAACTGCTCATTAATCAGTGCAGCAATTTGTTTAATGTCTGTCTCCTCCCTGAGACCATGAATTTCAAGAAACTAGACTGTCATCTTTGCTCCTGTATTCCTTATTCAGTGCCTGGCACATACCAGATGCTTGATTAATACCTGTTGGAAGAGTGAACAAACCTCAGCCTATAGTGAGTTCACATTCCTTTACTTTTTCACTAACTCTGGGGCGGGGGATGGGGCAGGAAGGAAGGTAACATGCACTGGGGAGCAGTATAGAAAAGTCATTACCACATGTTGGCACTAGACAGCATGAATTAAAGACCAGCTCTACTCCTTACTGGTCATGTGACTGTGAGCAAGTCACTTCATCTCTTGTGCCTCAGTTTATGTTCCTGAAGAGATGTCAACACATATTTGGATGATGCAAAGCAATTCGAAGGGTGTAACAGGTTGAGCAGGGGTGAGGTACAGGACTGAAAACAGGGGCAGGGGATAGATTATCTATGGAGGGAACACGGAGACCCTTAGGCCCTCCACCCTCGTACTCTGCATAATCAGGTGACTAACTCTCCACTCTGCAGGAGGTTAAGGGTTTTTGCCTCAAGAAGTTAAGCTGGAGGAACTCTGAACTTGGGCCCAGCAGACACAGAAAGGATCAGAGTGAGGTGGAAAGTGGGGGGATCCACAGACCTCTCCTCCAGCTCTGGTACCATAATCCTGATAACCAGAAGTATGCTCCTCAGGCAGGAGGTTAGAGGATTCTTTTCTCAAGTCTCCAGAGAAGAGACATGCTGACACTGATATTTAGATGCTTCCCAGCGTAAAAGCTTGGTTTTTGCTTAGTCCCCCTACAGTGAGGCCCACCAACTGACAGGACCCCCACACTGATGTACACATGCACACATGTACACTCACACACACACACACACACACACACAGCTGCCAATTAGTTATTTAGTTATTTAGATCAACCATTAGTCACAGATCACTAGATATTTGAAGGAAGTCTCCAGGATAAAAGAGGGAGGCCAAAGTAGACAAATAAACAGAAATGTTTGAAGCAAATAGTGCAGTGAGCAGAAGAAAAAACAAAACAGAAATTATTAGCATCCTCAGAGAGATAAGAGAAGGTATTGTATCCATGAAATAGGATGCTATAAATGCTATATAAAATGAAATCATAAAAGAAAGAGAAATGACACTGGGAAAATAAAACATGAGAGCCAAAATAAAATAAAAAAGTCAATAGAAAGGTTGAGAGGTAATGAAAAGTAAATTTCCCAGAGGATATACTAAAAAGACAAAGAGATGGAAAATAGGAAAGATAAGAAAATTAAAGAATCAATCAAGAGGCCCAATATCTGACTGACAATTTTCTAGGGATTCCAGGGAAAGAAGAAGGGAGTTAATTATCAAAGAAATGAAGTGAGGATATTTCATATTGAAGGACATGAGTCTTCAGAATGAGAGGGACCAATACAAATGAAATACAACCACCCTAAGGCATATCATCACAAAATATCAGAATACCAGGGATAAAGAGAAGACCCTAAAAGTTTTGAAGGTGGGGAGAACAGATTATATACACATCATCAAGAATCAGAATGGTTTCAGATACCTCAGTGGCAACACTGGAAGCTAGAAGATGAGGGAGCCATGTCTTCAAAATTCTGGTGGGAAATTATTTCCAACCTACTATTCCATATATAGTCAAATCAGAAGTGAGGATAGAATAAAGACCTTCTCAGACATGTATAAATGGGTATTAAAAGGGTATAAAATTTTACTTCCTATGTGTCCTTTCTTAGGAAGTGACTAGAGGAGGTGTTTCACCAAAATGAGGGCATAATCCAAGATAGAAAAGACTTGCAAACCAGGAAGCAGGTTCTTCAACACAGGAGGAGAGCTATGCAGCTGGCCTAGAAAGCAACTAGTCCCAAATTAAAAGGGAGGAGGAATACTCCAGGAGGTGAGTCACTAGGAAAACAAAAGGAACTGATAGATTATATGACTGTGTAGGAAAAGCATTTTACACATCTGCTGGAATGTTTGAGGAGATTTCACAATATGTACATAGAACTAAGCAAATGAGGAAAAATAGGCAATTATCAACTCCAGGAAAACCAAAAATATGTACAGAAAATAAATTTAATTATAGTATACCATTTGGTTCAGCAATGGGCAATATCTATAAAGTCATAAGAATGTAAACCCTAAAAGAGAGATATTAAAGCCTAGGTTTTAATTTAACTAAAAATTGAGAAGTTGTGATAAAACCATATTGAAAGGATGGAGAGAGGAAGTGGAGCTGGGTAGTGTAAGAGAATTAATACTCATCTACTGTATTAGGGGTTATGGAGGACATTACTAGTATTCACTAATATCTGGTTTTCCTTGCTTCTGGGCACATAGAAGACTATACTTCTCAACCCCTTGTAGTTGGGTGGGGCCCCAAGACTAGTTCTAGTCAGTCACCTGCAGCTGTCTCTTTTCCTCTGTGTTGACCAAGGAGGCCTTGGGTTAAGATGACAGAGCCACAAGACTGAAACAGGCTGGGATTGGTTCATGGAATATAGCTGTCCTGGAGACATTGCATGGACCTCTGAAAGGATGAGAAATAAACTTGTATTGTGTGAAGCCACTGAAATTTCAGGATTATTTGTTACTGCTGTGTAGCCTGGCTTAACTGATACAAACTTCAACACATGCTGTCTAAAACTGATAAATTAAGAAATAGCCATCTAGGCATATTATTTAGAATTATGGAGATCATCATTAGAAGAATAATTAAAAATATTAAAAGTGATTGCCTCTAGGGAGCAGGAAAGTGGAGTTGGAAACCTGTTTTTATTATAGTACTATTATAGTACCATGTGACTTTTTTACACAAAATAATTTGTAATTGCATTACACTGGCAAAAATGAAATTTTATAAAAATTGTGTGTGTGTGTGTGTGTCTGTGTGTCTGTGTATGTATGTATGTATGTTGAAAGGATCCCCACTGGACCATTACAGTGGCTCTACCACTGTACAGTGGCGTGCAGAAAGGGCACGCTATACTGAGCATCTGAGGAACTACAGATCTGGCTGGACATGGAAGGCACTGTGGGAAAGGAGTCTACCCCATTGGAATGCCAGTCTGAGGGGTCTGATTTTCATCCAAATGGCAGGGGAGAGCCATGGAAGAGTCGTAAGCCATAGAGTATTCTGAGTAAATCTACTTTTGTAGTGAGCACCGTGACTTACCTGGATGATGAATTGTGGGGGAGGGAGGGGACTGCATGGTCTCCGTGAGAGCCAGTGGACTAAGGCCTGCATGCAACAAATGTCTATCAAGGGCCTAATATTTGCCAGGTGCTATTGGTATGCCCAGCCGTACAGCAGGGAACAAAATGGACAAAGTGCCCTGCCTTCGGGGAGATTACATGGGCGAGAGAGGCAAACGGAGAGAAAAGAAGTATAAGTCAAGTGGCGGCTCATGCTATAAAGAAAAATGAAGCAGCTTAAAGAGACAGACGGTGGGGAGAGGGGTACTTGAGATAGGGCGGCCAGGCGTGGCCTCTCATGGAGGTGACATTCAAATAGAGTCCTGAATTAAGGGAAGGAACAAGCCATGCAACATGTGGGGTTCCAGGCAGAAGGAAGAGCAGTCCAGAGGACCTAAGGTGAGAATGGGCCTGATGTGTCCCAAGGAACCACAGAGAGGCCAATGGGGTAGGGACGGGGCACATCAGTCAAGGGGAAAGTTCTGGGAGTCGAAGGCCTGAGAGGTAGTAGGAACCAGTTCATGGAATATGGAGAGAACCCCAGGGAACTACTGAGGGGTTGAGAGCGGGAGAGCGGCATGATTTGTCCAAGGAGGCCAGTAGGGCCAGGCTTGGCAGTCGGTTAGTTGAGGAGGAAGGAGGTGGGGGCGCTTTTTAGGACGGAAGCCTCTGGGGCTCTGCCCAGCCGTCAGTGCGGTGCCGCTCAGCCCTGCCTGGACCAGCTACAGCAGCTTTATCACCCACTTCCCAGCATCCCAGCCCCCTCTGGGAATTGAAGGATCCTCACAAATCAAAATAGCAGGCAAAGAACAGCCGCTAATTGTTCTGCGTAAAAGAAGCGAAATTAGACAAGTCAGCTGTGGGGTTGAGACCGCCTCCCACACAGCTGTGATCCCGCACCCCGCTGAAGACAGACTTCCCAAGACTTGCAATTCTGCTGTCTCTGAGCAAAACTTTCTGCTTCTCCAGCCCCGGGGCAAATAACAGCTATTTGGGGAGGGAGTGAGACAGATGTTGGCCCTGGAGGACAATGAGAGAGTCCATTTTTTTTTTTTAACTGAAAAAAATCAGTCCCTTCATGAAGGAAGAGATTTCGCTGATAGGAGTTCATTCAGTCATTCGAAACACATTGAGGGCACTCAGTGTGCATTCATCTGCTCTCACGGCCTCCACCGCAGCCTCCTGGGTGCCCAGGGCAGGGCGTTGGTAGCAGGGGGCTTCTAGGGGGTGGAGGCAGCCAGTGTGGCTCCACCTTTGGGGCGGAATGAAAAGAGAGCACTGCTCTAGAGTCAGGAGGTCTAAGTTCTCGCCTGCGCTCTGCCACTGTGGCTGTGTGATCTTGGGTGAGCCATGCCCCCTCCCTGGGCTTCAGTTTCCCTGTCTTTTCTCAATAGGAGCTTTAGGCCATATGGTGTTTCTCAAACTTTAGAGCCCATAAGAATCACTTGCGGGTGGTGCTTGTTAAAGAACAAGATTTCTGGGGCACCTGGCTAGCTCAAGTGGTAGAGCATATAATGTGACTCTTGATCTCAGGGTTGTGAGTTCAAGCCCCACGTTGAGCCTAGAGCTTACTTTAAATAAATAAATAAATAAATAAATTAATTAATTAATTAAAAAAAAAGATAAAGATTCCAAGGCCCGGTTGCCATAGATTAAGACTTAGTAGGTCTGGGCGGAGGGGGGGGGGTCGTCCAAATGTGCATTTCTAGGAATTCTGAAGGGAGTCCTTGGACCACACTTGTATAAAATCACTTTCCCTCAATCTCTCAGGGCTCTTCCTGCTCTGAAATTTGAGGAGTCGCTCGTGCAACCCTTCTCTGGGTTTCTCAGATCACTCTAGGGGTGTGAAAGAAACCTGTGTGTTTCTGCGCCAATCATACTGCACTGGGACAGTATTTCAGTGTCTGCAGACCCTCCAGGCTGTCTGGTGCCCAGCACAGGCCTTGGTACCGAGGGGGCCATGATGGAAATGTAGGCCAAGCAAGCGGCCAGCTGTGGTGTAGGCAGCTGCACAGCAGTGTAGATCGTGGATGGATGTTTCAGGTGCAGGAGGGCTTAGTTGCAGACATCTGGCTTGGACACCGGCGCTCATGTCCTGGGTTGGATGGATGGGTGAGTCCAGCTGCATGGGGATAAGAAGGTCTGGAAGGGACCACTGGAAGGACTGGGAGCCCTCGTCCACCACAGAGGGCCCCAGCCAGTCTGCTACTTCCTCAGAAGTCCCTTCCTCAGAACTGGCCAGTCATATTTCCAGAAGGTCAGTGGAAGAAGCCAGAGAGTCAGATCACTCTGGTCTAGTCCCCAGCTTCACTGTCCATATATGAAGAATAATAACTATCATATACTGAGCACTTGCATGCTTTGGGCTCAGGGATAAGTGCTGTATGATCTATGAGCTCTGTGAGGTTGGCAAAAGCATTGCCCACCTTTTTACAGTTACAGACTCTGAGGCTTAGAGAGTTCAAGTTACTAGCCCAGAGCCCCTCTGTTTATAACTGGTAGAAGCAGGGTTAGAACCTAGACCTGTTTTCCTCTGGAGCCCAGTTTTGTTTTTAACCATGTTGCTTAGTACCCCTCAGATGACAAAGGATTTTTTCCCTAAAATATCTTCTGCCAGAGTCTCCCACAGCCAGAGAAATCCTTTTGTATCTGTCATGGTGAGAAGGAGTGATGCTGAGTCAGGGTGTCCAGGGTTCTAGTCCCACTCCTGCTGCTGACCTTCTGTGTGACTTTGGGCAAATTATTTCCCCTCTCTGAGCCTCATGTGAAACTGAAATCTGTGAAATGGGAACAATTACACACACACTTCCTTTTAAGGTACACAAAGATGAAGACAGCCACCAACATCTACATCTTCAACCTGGCCCTGGCAGATGCACTGGCCACCAGCACCCTGCCCTTCCAGAGTGCCAAGTACCTGATGCAGACATGGCCCTTTGGGGAGCTGCTCTGCAAGGTTGTGCTCTCCATTGACTACTACAACATGTTCACGAGCATCTTCACACTCACCATGATGAGTGTCGACCGCTATATTGCCGTCTGCCACCCGGTCAAGGCCCTGGACTTCCGCACACCCGCCAAGGCCAAGCTGATCAACATCTGCATCTGGGTCCTGGCCTCAGGTGTTGGTGTACCCATCATGGTCATGGCTGTGACCCGCCCCCGGGGTGAGTGAGTGAGGAAGATTTGGTATAGCCACTGACCACAGGAAGCAGCATGGGGGCCCCTGTGGGCATGGAAGCCACTTACTAGAGTGGATGTAGGTGGCTCCATACCAGTAGAGGTGTGGACTGCTGATCAAAGTGTGGATGGTAGTGAGAGTGTGGGGAGTCAACCAATTGGGGACATGAATGGATGTCTCTGTTGTGAGAATGGATGACTGGTCAGTGGTCAGATGGGTTGCTGGTCAACAGAAATTTATGAATGGGATGGTGGATGGTCTATGATCTACGGGGACGTAGGAGCTGGCCAGAAGTGTGTAGATGACTGACTTAAAGGGAGATGGATGGCCAATGGGGTGAGGGTGTCACTGACCAGGGAGCAGTAGAGGCCATAAGATCTACAGTCTCATTCCAAATGCCCTTCTACCCCAGTTTGAAAACCACCAGCCCAGATGACCAAGGCAAGTCCTAGAGAATGGCCTCTAGAGAATAACAGACAGGTACATTTCCTTAGAGTAAAAATGGTAACTAGTTTAGTAACTACTTGTATCAGTCAGGGTAGCAGCTGTAATGAGCAGTCTCCAAAGCTCAGTGCTTAACAGTATAGTTTGTTTCTCGCTCACATCACAGTCTAATGTGAATCAGAGGAGGAGGAGGAGCTCTATTCCACAGTTCTCCAGGAACCCAGGCTCCAGATAATGGTTTTGGAATCCTCCACTGCTGGCATTTGGCCAGCAGACGAATATAGAGAAGGAGTGGTGAGAGAGTATGGCCAACTTTTAGATGTTATGGCCCATCCCCTCCTAGTGATACCTGGTTATGTGGCTCCTGCCTGACATAAGGAAGTGGGACAGGAAGTAGTTTTAACCATGTTAAAGACATTGGTCACTAACCTTTCTGAGCTACACTGTATCATGAAGTATTGAAAAGATTAAATGAGGCCCTATGTGTAAAATACTTAGGACAAGGCAGGGACCCCTACCTCTGACTAGTATGAGCATCCAGGATCAAAGAGGTCAGGTGGCTTATGTAGGGTCATGTGGCTAGGGATTTGATGGAACTTGGCCCAGCCCCCAAGGCTTCTGCCCTCATATCTGTTGCTCCCATTGCCCCCTGAGTTGGAGGTTTGCAGAGGGTCGGTGCTGTAGGTGGAAGGGGCGAAGGCTTGGTGGGAGGCCTTTTGACCACCCTTAACCCTCACATACAGCTTCTCTGTAATTGGTCTTGACTCAGCAGCTGGGCCCATTCCTCACTGTCAGCCTTCAGTTTATGGGCCATTAACTGCAGCCTGCTGGGGGCCAGACCAGATGGGCCTCCTCTCTCCACACTCCACCCCCTGCTCACCCTCCCCACTCAGCACTTGGTTCTGTATGCAACTTGCCGTGTGACCTTGGACAAGTGCCATTCCTCTCTGAGTCTTGTTCTGCCATCTGCACAATGAAGTCCTTAGACTCAGTCATCCCTGGGGGTCCTGCCATCCTGTTGTCTGGTGGACCCCCTCTGTGGATCCCCAGTACCCTTTCTACAACTCTCAAGATCCAAGTCCACAGCATGGCTCCTCAAATCCCAGAGTTCCAAGAGATCTTGGGAGCTTCTCAGGACAGTCTTAGGCCTGTTTCTGAATCCCAAAACATCCACAAAGGTGCTCACCCAGCCCACACCCACACTCCAGGAACAGGGAGCTCATTCCACCCTGAGTCCACTTCCGGACAGATCTGGCAGTCAGACAGCTCTTCTTGCCATTAAGCTGAGATCTCCTCCCTGACCCTAGCCCTGACTTCTGGGACTCCTATATGTATCTGCCCCTCTGCCCTGTGACTGCACCAAGAGCTTGAACCACCTTGTACTAAATGTTCCAACATGCCTTAGCCTATTGAATCCTTGCAACAACCCTGTGAGGTTTAAGTACTGTTGTTAGTCCAACTTTATGGAAGCTCTCCTAGAGGCCGAATAATTTGCCCAGGTTCACACCACACATTTAGTAAGGCCCGAGTTCTGCTCTTAACGCATGCTCTCTAGTTCAGTCTTAGCAGTATTGTCCCCATTTGCAGCTAGTCTGGAAACGGGTAGGGTGTTTTGAGTTCTCACAATGACTGGCGTTTGGTGGGTTTGGGCTAAACTATATCATTACTGGGGCCATGGATGTAGAGGCTTCAGAAGGGACTGGAAGAAAATATAGAAAGGAGACCTCCTAGATTAGGGCCAATCCCGCTGGGGTCTTTAAGGATGAGTAGGAGTTCACCAAGTACAGAAGTGTAGGAGGGCATTCGAGGCAGAAGAATGACCTTGCCCAAAGGCTCAGCGGCGGGGTGGGACCGGACCAAGCCAAGAAGGGCAGCGAGCAGGCAGGGTATGCTTCGGCTCACGCACCCCTCACCTGCTGTCTGTCTCTCCTTGTTTCCCCGGCAGACGGGGCAGTGGTGTGCATGCTCCAGTTCCCCAGCCCCAGCTGGTACTGGGATACGGTGACCAAGATCTGCGTGTTCCTCTTCGCCTTTGTCCTGCCCATCCTCATCATCACCGTGTGCTACGGCCTGATGCTGCTGCGCCTGCGCAGCGTGCGCCTGCTGTCGGGCTCCAAGGAGAAGGACCGAAGCCTGCGGCGCATCACGCGCATGGTGCTCGTGGTGGTGGGCGCCTTCGTGGTGTGCTGGGCGCCCATCCACATCTTCGTCATCGTCTGGACGCTGGTGGACATCGACCGCCGCGACCCGCTCGTGGTGGCCGCGCTGCACCTGTGCATCGCGCTCGGCTACGCCAACAGCAGCCTCAACCCCGTGCTCTACGCCTTCCTCGACGAGAACTTCAAGCGCTGCTTCCGCCAGCTCTGCCGCACGCCCTGCGGCCGCCCGGAGCCGGGCAGCTTCAGCCGCGCCCGCGAAACCACGGCCCGCGAACGGGTCACCGCCTGCACCCCGTCCGACGGCCCCGGCGGGGGGGCGGCCGCGTGACCGCGCCGGCCCGCCCCGCCGCGCGTCCTCCCCCTCCCGGGGGCGCCCTGGCCGACTCCCCGGGCTCGCAGGGGGCGGGGCCGCGACGCCGAGTGGGACCGAACGGGGCCCCAGTTTTGGAGAAGGGGGCGGGGCCGGGGCGGGGGCGGGGGCTGAGAGAGGGGCGGACCTCTGGGCTGGGGCGGGGCTTCTGGGCTGGGGGCGCGGTCGGCGGCTACGCCTGGTGCGACCCTGGTGGCGCGGAGCCTGTGGCTCTGGGACTCGGTGGCTTACACGAGGCCTCTGCGGTGGGCCAGCTTCCGCTTCTGGCCAGAGCAGGCTTGCTGGCCTGGGACCTAAGAACTGGGCCCAGGACCCAGGGAGCAGTGGTGGAGATGGAGGCTTGAGAAAGGGGCTGCAAGAGTGGGTCTCTGTGTTGTGGGCCCGGGCCTCTTCTGGGGGCGAGGGGGACGGACAGGACAGTGAGGCGGCCCGCAGCTCAAGATTGGGCCATGAGGTAGGACAGGGCCTGTGTGCAGGGGATGGGCATCTCAGCCTCGGGGTAGAGTCTAGCAAGAGGCGGGGCTTACACAGGTCCAGGTCCACCTGGACTTTCTTTATAAATAAAGAGAAAATAAAAGAGGGAGGGAGAGAGACCATACCTTTTCTGTCCTTGACACCAGCCATTTTCTTGGAATGGCTTCAGCATCGACGTAGTGTCCCCAGCACTTTGTGCCAGTGGGCCTTGGGACATCACGGTGGAGCAGGGCTAGCGGCTTCAGGCTAGGCGAGCAGGACAGGGCCTCAGTTGGGGTAGGGTCCCCAGCCCTGAGTTCTGTGGGGCTAAGAAGGAGAAGGGAAGTCCTGCAGCTCCAAAAGCAGAGCTGCAAGTCGGCCTCTGTGTCAAGGGTGGTGGGTGGGCTGAGGCAGAGGCCACGCTGGGGAACTAACGCTTTGACATTAGGTCCTCAAGCCGGAGGATGCTTTGTGGGAATCCCAGGGGCCTGACTCCTCTGCCCAGGTAAGGGAGGACAGAGGACCTCACTAGTTAGAGCTCCACGGATGGTAAGTGGCACCTAGGACCAGGTGGGGGCATCTGAAGCACCAGTGTGGATTTTCCCCCTCCCGGTCTTGGGTCTCTGGTAAGGACCTCCAGGAAATCCTCTCCCTTCTCCCAACTCAAGGCTGCGCCCAGTGTGTCCAGTGTTTCCAATGCGTGTGTGCTCCCCAGGCCCCCCACTTACCCTAGCTGCCCCCTTCAAGCTGCTGAGGACGGGTCCTCCCGGAGCAAGGCATAGAGGTTTTTTCTTCCTGTGTTTGGCATTTTATTCAACATTCCCAGATTTTTGCTTTCCTGGGTATGGGGGTCTGTCCTGGTTCCCTGAGCCTCCCCCGTGCTTCCATCTCCTCTCCCCGCCCCCTCCCCCCACAGGCACACACACACCCCTGACTCCCTATCAAAGCAGTGAGCTGACAACCTTGTAGAAACAAATTAACTTTCTTCCCTTTTTGGGACAGATGGAGAGAAATTGACGTCTTTGTCTCAAACCACAAAAAAAAAAAAAAAAGGAAACAAGATCTCTCTTTTCTCTTTCTCTTTGACAGTCATTTCCTTGGAACAAAAGCCTTTCCCTTGTCTGACTGTCACTCCAGCAAGGGCTGAACTGACATTCAGGAGGTTGGGGGCTTAGGCACCAGGATGAGGTTTGGGCACATTAGGGAATAGGGATGCCCTGAGTTGACAAACAACTCAGGGTGAGTCCCCAGAAGCTCCAGACCTGGGAATTTTCTTCCTCCAGCAAATGGCTCCAGTAGCACTTGGGAAGATGTAGGGCAGTGCCCAGCGACTTAGAGACTTCTGTGTCTGAATGGGGGGTGTGTGTGTCAGCAAGGTGAGGGACCCTCCTGGGCACTCCTCATCATGTGGGACTCCTCTTGCTAATGCCTTGGAGAGATGTCAGAGAGAGGGGATAATTTAGGAACTGGGGGACACTTCTGAAGATGACATTGGCCAGGGCTGTTGATTGTCTCTGCAAGGACTGTGTCCCCTCCCACTGTGTCTCAAGGCCGCTCTGGGTCTGCTCACTGCCATTTCCTGTAGCTGTAACAGATCTGGCTGCTTTTTACTACTTCTCATACGTAAATTTGTCCAAATTTGCCCTGGAGTCAGCAGAGGCTGGGTCCAGACCACATGCACCTAAGGTAAAGCAAACTTGTATGGAAATCGACATCATTCTGGGCTGTGCACACTGGGCCCTGGGACTTGGAAATAAGTCAGATGCAGCCCCGCCCTCAGAAAGTTCAAGCCCGTGCTGGGAGACAAGGCTTAAACAGATCATTGCAGCTCCGTGTGATGCATGCAGTGGCTGGAAGCCCCAGGGAGGGTGTCTTAGGGAAGTGCTTTTTCTAGCTTTAAACCAACACACATTCATAACAATTCTAGAAGAGGTAGAACAGAGTCAAAGGATCTTAAAGGAGGAGCAGGAGTTGGCTACCAAGAAGAGGGAATAGCATGTGCAAAAGCATAGAAATGCTTAGGTGCTTGGCAAACCTGGGAAAAGCTAGGTGCATTTGAAGCATGGGGCTTAATCGAGCACTTCCGAGTGCCAGGCCTTGAGCCAAGTGCTTTATGCACATCTGATCCTCACAAGAGCCCAGTGGAAGTAGTATTACCCTTATTTTACACAAGAGGCTCAGAGAGGTCAATCCACTCACCCCTCCGTCACAGAGCCTGTTAGTGGTGGCAGAACTCAGGTCAGTAGGACTCCAGGGTCCAAGTTTCTGGTGAACTCCAGGCATCCTTGAAATAGAAGAGCCTTACCTGTTGGAACCCTGGGATGAGGATTTTTGAGGACTTAAAACCAAATGGAAAAATCTGAAGGAAAAGGGCAATTTTCCATGAACTTTTGTTCCTCCTGCAGCTCTCCAAATCTTCACATTTCAAAATGTACTGTGCATGATGCATTTTAAAGCTCCAAATTGACAGTGTAATTCTAGATCATCACAAGGCTCTCAAAAGTGAAGTAGGTCTGATTTCCCCCAAGGTTTCCATTCCTCTCTCTTCAGGAGGTGGAGGTAAGTTTTTGCTTCTGGTGTTAAAATGTCCTACAATTTCTTATCTTTTCTTGTGGCAATAGAAGTAGTGGTGAAAGCTGGAGTCAGATTTTGGCTTTCCCTCTCTCTGCCTCAGTTTCCTCCTCTGCAGAATGGACTTCCTTCACAAGGTTGTTGTGAGGATTTAATGAGTTAATGTGTTGATAGGGTCCAGAACACAGGTAAGCTCTTAGCACATGGTAAGTAAGTAGCTGTTATTACTTGAGAGTGGAGCTACAGCACAAGGTCAGAGCTGGAGACCTAGAGGGAAAAGTAGATGAGCTTTCAGGGACAGCAATGAAGAGAGAAGAGATGGGGGACCCACCCTGGGGATCCCCCTGCTTTCTAGGCTCAGGAGCCACAGCGGAGAGTGAGAAGCTCCCGGAGAAGCAGGAGGAGGATGGGGAGAATGTGTTGCCATGGCAACTGGAGGAGGAGGGCGTTCCCAGGGGGGAGGGAATGATGGATAATGTCAAGTGTCATAGAAGAGAGGTTGGAGATGGGAGAGCAGGAGGGTGATGGGAATAAACCAGAGCCTTCAGGTTGTTTCCTACGTGGCTTGGGAAGGCCTAAATCTGGATCAAAGCTCGGAAGCTAACTGGCTGTGTGACCTAGGCAAGGGGTTTGCCCTCTCTGAGCTTCTGTTTTCTCTTAGCTCTGAGACAAGGGAATAGGTGAGTCTCTAATATGATGTTCAGTCTCTAAATAAGAGCCCTGATTTTGCTGGACTCTTGGACGCTTACTAGCAGTATGATCTTAGGTCACTTCACTTCCAAGAGCTCCATCTGAAGATTAGGGATGTGGCGAGGGAGGTGTCTGCCAAGGTGCGTGGCACATAGTAGGCCCTCAAGACAGAATTATTCTGTGACAATAGTGGGGAGCCAGAGGCAGCTGTCTAAGGAGGTTTGCTTAGCTTGGCATTTGAAATGCTCCTCAAGGTGGAGGAAGCCACCAGGGTCCCGAGAGGACTTGGAGGAGCCACAGTCCAGATTAAGCCCCCACCAGGCCTCTGCCCAAAAACAGCCTCTCTGTTTTCAGCGGTGGATCCTTAGCCTGGCCTCTGGCCACCTTCTCTGCCTGCACCTACTGCGGATCCAGGCTGGGAACCAGCTCAGAGGCTCCAACCCCCTAGGAAGTGACCCCACCCCCACTCTACCTCCAGAACATGGTCCCAGCACTCACACACAAAGCACTACACACAACTTTCTCTTGTCATTTATTTATTCATCATTATTTATTCCTTTATTTCATTCCTGGGCACTGAGCTCATCGTGCTGGCGGCTCCGGGGACTGAGGGGAGAGAGTCAGGCCTGGTCCTGACCCCATCTCCGAGCTTGCAGATGTTGGGGGACCGGAGGAGACTGGGGACTAGCACAACCCGCTGTTGGGTTCTGGCGGCAGGCAGCTTGGGAGTTGGAAATGGGGCCCAGAGGGGCTGGTGAGAGCCTTCGTTTATCCTGACATAGTAGAGCACTAGGCTGGGTGCCACGCGGTCCTGGCCCCATCGGCAGTGCCAGCCAGCGCCCCCCACCTGCTACAGACTGCTCTCCCACCCACCTCAGTGAGAGGCCAGTGTAGCAAGCATAGTGTGCGGTCCACAGCCCCCACCTCTATTCCAAGCACTTTACATGGATAATTTATTTAATCTTCACAGCATGACTATGAGGTAGGCACTATTACAGTTATTACCCCTACTTTACAGATGAGGAAACTGAGGCTCAGCAGGGGAATAGCCTGCCCATGGCTGCTTCAGCTAGGATCTCATCTTAGATCGGTCAAGTTCACTTCCTCTGCTTTCCCCCTCCTTCCTCCCACAAGGAAGCTGATTACGCAGAGGGCACCAGAGAGACGATGTCCAGCTCGTAGTCACAGACTGAGCCTTCCCAGTGCTGGGTTCTGTGTCTCGTCACCTGGGCAGCAGAGGCGCATGCCTGCCTCCCCAGAAACTGCCGCGACCTTGGCAGGTCCCTCTGTCCATCCGTTCCCTCCCTGCGTTGGAAGGCTTGCTCGTCCTATAATTTTTCGGCTGCCTGCTATGACTTTGCTGTATGACCCTGGGCAAGTCACTTCACCCTCGGAGCCCCTTTCCTCAGTGGTGGATGACAACACAAGAAGTTGTGAAGATTTACAAAGAGGCTTGGCCTGTCTGTTTCGATCACATGAATGTTTCCTGCAACCGCACACAGGATTCTCCGGAGCGGATGAATAAAGTGCCTGGAGCATAGTAAATGCTCAAAAAGCGGAGCTTTTAATGTGATCTAATGTTTTAGGTTACACCTGCTCTGACCCACATCTCTTAATGCCGTAGGTGGGTCAGGAGCAAAGGACCTTCCCTTTTAACCATCTCCTTGAGCTTCAGAAGATGGGACAGCATGCATTGGAGAGGCAATTTTCAAGAGGACGTCTTCTCCCCAAGTACTTTATACATAGCTGTCCCCTTTTGTCTTCACCAAGACTGCCCTCCCCAGCACCTGAGAGGGAGGCACAGTGTGGGAGGAAAGAAAGAGCCCTGGGTGGCACTGGCCTGGGCCTTCTGACCAGAACGTTTGAATCATGGGAGTAGAGCCCCTTGGCAGGTGTCCATGCAGGCGACATCCACTTGATGCGGCTCATCTTCCAGAATCTCCGCATGGAATAAGTCCCAAGCCAGGATACAGGGAATGTGGGTTTAATTCTGTCCTCCACTTCCTTGCTGTGTGAATTTGGGAAGGTCTCCGTCCCTCTCTGGGCCTCTGCACAATGGAGGGACAGAGGTAGGAGTTGATGGGTTCTGAGGGCTCTGACATCCTGGGAGAGAACAGAGACCTTTTCCTCCTGTTCCTTGATCCCAGAAACAGACATCTGCTGGTAAAAAAAACAAACAAACAAACAAAAAAAAAAAACAAAAAAAAAAACCACTGGGCGTTTGTCCAGAGACAGAAGGAAGGATGTCTGGGGGTCTGGTGTTCGTAATTGGAGCTGCCCTGCTTTGGGGACGAGGGAGGCAGGCATGTCAAAACGAAGCTTGACTCACACTCCTGGCTTTTTGCCTATCCCGGGTCCTGTCATGGTACCAAGGACCAACCTTCTGTTTTCCCAATAAAGAAAAGTCCTATTCTCGGTGTCTCTGGCTGGTTTTTTTTGCTTACCTTCTGTGGTCTGCTCATGGGGTGAGGGGGGCAGACCTGGCTTCTCACACTGAGTGGATAGCGCATCAGAGGAAGGAAGATGCAATACTGTCCTTAAGAATCTCATCTGGGGCACCTCACTGTCTCAGTCAGTAGAGCATGCAACTCTTGTTCTCAGGGCTGTAAGTTCGAGCCATGCGTTGGGTGTAGAGGTTATTTAAAAATAATCATAAATCTTAAAAAATTAAAAAAAAAAAAAAAGAACCCCATCTGATGGGATGGGCAGCTGTGGCTACTTCCTAGAGCTTGTCCCAAATCAGAGCGGGCTCCCAGAAGCCCCCTCTACCCCCATCCTCCAAATTGGTTCCTCCTTCTTCTTTGTGGCTCACCCCCTAATCTAAGTCCTTTGTCCTCTAGAGCCCTGCCCACCCCACGTGCCTCTTGGGGTTCCCAGTAGCTTCCTCTCCTTTCCCCTCCACCCTACTCCCACCTCTGTTCCATTCTCTTGTCCTGTTGGCCCTCCTTTTGGCCAGAGAAGCCCCAAACCTCCTCTGGGTGCATTCAGGGCATCCCTGGGGATGGGGTTTAATGCCCCAGGAGACCTCTACCTCCTCAGCATTCCCCTCCTCAAATGGTTGCTAATTCCTGACCCAGTGTCTGCCTCCCCACCAGGTGTGATCAGGTCCTTAAGAGGGTGCCAGGGCCTGGAGCCCTGCTTTCCCTGCTGAGGCAACCTCCCTTCAGAGACCCAGAGTCTCAGCTGGGTCAAGGTGATGAGCACCCATGCAGGTGGGCTGCCTCGATCCAGACTGGGATCTCACCCCCACCCCTCAGCGGCAGGCTATTTGGGCAGAGGCACCGGCAGGGCTGTTGACTGCCCAGTTTGGGGAGGGGGCTCACAGAGAGGGACCCAGGGGTGAGGAAGACTTTACGGAGGTCAGGCACCTCTGCCCAGAGCTAACTCCCACTGAAGCCTGGAAGAAGAGCTCTGAAGGGGTGTGTGTGTGTGAGAGAGAGAGAGAGAGAGAGAGAGAGAGAGAGAGGATTGTACAGCATGTGTGAGAGCACCTCAGTGTTTATGTAAGTGTGCATGGTGGATATTTAAAAAAAAATGTTTATTTTTGAGAGAGAGAGACAGAGCACAAGCAGGGGAGGGGCAGAGAGAGAGGGAGACACAGAATCCAAAGCAGGCTCCAGGCTCTGAGCTGTCAGCACAGAGCCCAACATGGGGCTCGAACCCACGAATCTCGAGATCATGACCTGAGCTGAAGTCGGGCACCTAACTGACCGAGCCACCCGGGCGCCCCAGTACATGGTGGAGGTTTTTATTCACCTTTGCGTATGGCCTGAAGAGAAGCACCTCTGCATGACCACTCTGGGCATCACTTTCTCTTTTGTAAAATAGCATAATTATTATAGCTAATGTACCAGGACTCTCCTGCAGACCCAGGGAGACAACAGCTGTACGTGGCAAGCAGGGCACAGAATTATTGATGGGGAAGCACTGTCTGCCTTTAACCTTCAGTAGCTCCCAGTTGCCTGAAAAATCCAGATGACCTCTCATGCCCCTTCCCAACAGGGGATTCTAGGAATCAAGGTTCAGTCTGGCCCGCCTGTAACCTCAGACTGCCTCAGAGGGAGATGAGGATGCACTTCAGAAGAGAACGGCTGAGGCCCATCCCAAGGGCAGGCAGTTCTGAGAAAAGTGCAGCAAGCAGGGCAGACTACTGTCACGTGCCAGCTTCATCACCCTTCCAGGTCAGCTCCACTTCCCTCTGCTTCCAGGAAGCCTTCTCTGACTGCTCTGTACTGATCCTTTGCCCTGTTTAGACCTCCCACAGCTGCTATGGCCCGCATTTCCAGACATATGCGAACCCTGCCAATCCCTAAAGGGAAAGAAAAGGCCCATGAAAAGGAACACAGGTGGGTTTTTCCCAATGTTTATGGTAATTACAGAAGGCTCATTATAAAAACTGAGAAACCTGATAAGAAAAAGAAGAGGTAAAAACGTCACCCATGGTTCCCCATGTTATTAACGTATGAGTGTTCTTCCGTAGCCAGGGGAAACCCCAGTGGCTCACAGGTGACCCCAGAGCCCTCTGCAATGGGGTGTACACTGTGTGTCACTGTGTGCCTTGCTGCAGGACTCACTAGATGTTCTGGGGGTCCAGGACTGAAAAGCGAAGAGGTGTTTCACAGAGTGGGGGGTCCATACACACAACACAGTCACATGCAAATAGACCCACAGACCTGGGGGGCCACACATACACACCTGGTTGTGCACAAACATCCTCCTTATACACACACTCCTCACCGTTGGGTACATTCTCTTCTCTCACACAGACTCACTCCTGGCAGTTGTATACATATCGCTCACATGTGCACACGTGCGTTCATACCACAGGCATGCACACACACTTCTTTGTACACACACCTCCCACCAGGGCACACACTCATTTATACATCTATGTTCCTACAGGTGAAGACAGCCAAACGACTTGTCCTGGAAGAAATTGAGGAAAGGCAGCAGGACAAGCGCATTTTAGAACTCATTTCACAGACACTGCTGCCACCTACTGGCTATTCCTGGCATCAGCACCCTTATTTAGTTTACCCCTAACCATCACTGACTGACCACCTATTATGGGTCAGGCACTGCTGTCCTTTGCGGACATTTACCACTTTTCTCAATCCCATGTGTGGTGCCTGGCACATGCAAAGTCATACTATTTTAAGTGAATACTGAAAACACTAAGGTGAGTATTTTTTTTCAGGGGAGGCTGTAAACAGTAAGTTTTTAAAAAATGTTTTATTTATTTTTGAGAGAAAGTGTGTGAGTGGGGAAGGGGCAAAGAGAGAGGGGGACGGAGGATTTGAAGCAGGCTCCGCACTGACAGCAGTGAGCCCGATGCGGGGCTTGAACTCACGAACTGTGAGATCATGACCTGAGCCGACGCCAGATGCTCAACTGACTGGGCCACCCAGGCACCCCAGATGTAGGGTATTTTCAACAAATGAGGAGATGGGGGTTCAGACAGGGCCAATGGTTACTCGCCCAAAGTCACACAACATATCCCTCTGACGGTCAAGGTGTTGCCCTGAAGAGAAAAAAAAAAGGAAGATGCAGCAAAGCTGAAAATCTTTACTAAACGGAGACCCAGCTCAGATCCCACCCCCAGAGGAGAAGTGCCCAGAGGTGGGTGAGGCACTGGAGAAAGAGTTTCTCCTCCCACGAAGGTTCCCCTGCCCTGAGTTATTGCTTCCAATTCATTTATTCAACTAATATTTATGTACAGTGTGCAGGCTCTGTGCTCAGACTGGGAATGAGCAGTGAACAAGCAGAGGAAAGTCTAGTCTCTGGGCTCCTCACCTGCTGTCCCACCCCCACGGGTTCCCTGGGCCCCCTTTGAACTTCTCTTTGCTGGCTGTGCCGAGTGGATGGGGGATCCAGCGTGATAGCAGGGAGATGTGGCTCCGGGTGGGACGGGAAGGTCCACTCCAAATGTCTAGGATTAAGGTTGAGCAAGGGGAGCCTCAAACCTGCAGTCAGGCTCGTCTGAATCGAGCCTTAGCCATGAACTTGTTTTGCGACCTCAGTGAAATCTCTTACTTAAAAAAATTTTTTAAACTTATTTTGAGAGAGAGAGAGAGGAGAGAGAGCACTGCACATGTGAGCAGGGGAGGAGCAGAAAGAGAGAGAGAGAGAGAGAGACAGAGAGAGAAAGACTCCCCAACAGGCTCTGCACTGTCAGTGTGGAGCTCAACCACAGGGCTCGATCCCATGAACCGTGAGATCACAACCTGAGCCAAAATCAAGAGTCGGATGCTCAACCAAATAAGCCACCCAGGTGCCCCTCACATCTCTTACTGGGCCTCAGTTAAAGCAAAGGGCATTGAACTTCAACACTGGTTCCAACTCATGGTTCCTTAGAAGGACTGGGGGAGATTGGGGGGAGGCTCGCTCAGAATAGCCCTGCTTCCCTCTGTTTCCCACTTTGGGCTTCTGTGGCTAAACGAGTTTGACAATCACACAGACTAGTTGATCTCTAAGTTATTCTCAGGCCTAAAAGTTTTAAGACTCAGTCCATGTCTTACTTGGTCACCAGACAATGATCTGGAGGAGGGCTGGGACAGGGTCAGAGTCCTCTGTCTCCCAACCTGCATCCTGCAGGCCTGGCTACAAGAGGAGGGGCTCAGGATGTAGCCATCCAGACTGCCCACATGTGGCTGATATTAGATTGATAGCCCTGCAGGCACTCAGCCCACAGCTCTGCACTGACCACAGACCTCCAGGCCGCAAGGGTGGGCAGAGAAGGCTTCCCGGGGCTTATGCTGTTGGGCCTCCATGCCTAGAAAGCAAAGGAGGGTTCAACAGGATGGAACAGAGGATCCCTGTGCAGTCCTGGCTGGAGGAATCCAACTGTTAGGATGTGGCCACACAGAAGGTGGGGGGAAAGTGGACTCACTTCCAGGTAAAAGCTCTGGAAAATCTGGGTGAAAGGCCTGCCTGGAGGGGGTGGGGGATGGGAGACATGAATCCAGATCCTGCTCTGGCTTCAGAATCTCCAAATCTCCCATGGGGACCTCATACTAGCATTGGCCCTAGAGGAACCCTGGCCTTCTGTTCACAAACTCATATATTTCTGTAAAATTTGCAAAAGTAGAAATATTAATTTGAATTGGCTAAGATCTTTCCACTCTGACTTCCCTTCCCTCCCATTCATGTTCTATAGCCTTGAGTGGCTACCGGTACTTTATATTCTTTTCTTAAAAAAAAAAAAAATTATTTCTTTATTTTGAGAGGGGGGGAGAGAGAGAGAGAGAGAGAGAGAGAGAGAGAGAGAGAGAGAGAGAGAGAGATCAAGGGCACAAGCACAAGTGGTGGAGGGGCAGAGAAAGAAAGAATTCCAAGCAGGCTCTGTGCTCAGTCCTCAGAGCCCAACGTGGGGTGATAGCAAGATCATGACCTGAGCTGATATCAGTCAAGAGTCAGAAGCTTAACCCTTAATGGACTGAGTCACCCGGGTGCCCCAGGCATTTTGCATTCCTAACTTTTCTTTTTCTTTCTTTCTTTTTCTTTTTATTTATTTAAAAAAATTTTTTCTTTTTAAATAGGCTCCATGACTAACCTGGGGCTTGAACTCACAACACTGAGATCAAGAGTTGCTTGCTCTAATGGGGCGCCTGGGTGGCTCAGTCGGTTGAGCATCCGACTTGGGCTCAGGTCGTGATCTCGCAGTTTATGAGTTCGAGCCCTACATCGGGCTCTGTGCTAGCAGCTCAGAACCTGGAGCCTGCTTTGGATTCTGTGTCTCCCTTTCTCTCTCTCCCCCTCCCCTGCTCACACTCTGTCTCTCACAAAATAAATTAAAAACGTTATAAAAAATTAAAAAAAAGAGTTGCTTGCTCTATCGACTGAGCTGGCCAGGCATCCCTTTCATTCTTTTTTAAAAGAAGCCTCCAGATAAGCTTTAGGTCCCACAATCCTGGGTCCACTCACTGGGTTCTTGGTTTTCCCAGCTGCAAAGACAGAACGAAGGCTGTGAAAGATCTTCACAGGAGTAAAGATGATCTCTCTGAGTCCTCTTGAAGGCACTGAGAACTGAGGAGCAAGGAAAAGAAACATACCTGGGGTCTCACAATCCAGGACCATCCCAGCTGAGTGCCCTCCCTTTCACTACCCCTGCTGACACCTTGCACCCAAAGCAGCCGCCCTCTTAGAAGCCTGGCGAGCTCGGCTCTGCGCCTCCATCCCAAATAGCTCTGTGACCATGAGGTGGCAGCAGACACCATGTTTCCTTCTCCCTGGTGCCCGTTCCTCCAGTTTCCTGGCCCCACAGATCTCAGCCATTCCCAAACACTTCCATCAGCTCTTTCCTGCCATCTCAGGAGACAGGGAGTCCTGGTCTCGCCACTTATTGGCTGTGTGATGGAGAACAGAACAGTTGGCCTCTCTCAGCCTCCTTTTACTCATCCGTATAATAGGGGTATCTCATGGGAACAGGTTGGCGAAGCACCTGGCAGATGTATAATAGGCTAATCAGTCAAAACCAGTGCCTTTCAACAGGGGTTTCTGGAGAGGGTGCCTTTCCCGGGAAGGAGTTCTCCTGGTGGGACTGGCCCCCTCCCCACACTGGAGCAAAGCCAGAGGAACTCCTTGGCAGTGGGACCTTCCAGATCCCTTAAATGTTCATTCGTGGGCACCCTCTGTGCCCATGACTGGATCCTTCCCTGGACTAGAGCATCTGACTTGTCTTTCTCTCCATCCTTGTCTTGGAGGGAGCTCTGCAGCCTTGTGCCCACCTCGATGTCATCCCAGGATGCACATGGATTGTTCGGGGGGGCGGGGGTCCTTGAACCAATGCCTGCCAATTCTCCCTCTCCTCTCAGCCCTCCCCAAAGGACTGCCACACCCCAGCCAGGACAGGACCAAAGACCTCCTGACTCTCCCCACACCTGCTCCCCCCCAGCCCCTCACCTGCTCCAGTCTAAGCCTGGCATTCCCTCTGTGCCAAATATACCAAACCAGTTTTTGTTCCCAACACGCAACTTCGCTGTTCTACTTCCAGGCCTTGATGTAGGCTGTTTCTCTACTGGAAAACCCTCTTCTATTTCCATAGACAAAATTCATCCTTAAAGATCTAGCTAGTAGGTCACCTCCTCCAGGCAGTCTTCCCTAGTCCCTCAATCAGGACCCTTTCCCCCTCTCTGGGCTCTGCGTATGCAGCTTCCTTAAGGCCTTTCTCATAGGAGGCCATGAGTCGCAACAGGACCGTCCATTATGTTTGGAGAACAGCCCTCTTTACAAATGTATTTCCCTCCTACTTTCTTGGGAGTGAGGAAAGGCAGGCAGGGTTAGCGCCATTACCTCATTTGATTGACAGGGAGACAGGCTAAGAGAGAAATATGACTGGCCAGGTCTCAGGGCCTCCCTTAAATAGTGGAGTCAGGACTGAAACCGGCTACCAATCCCAGCCACACCCCCTGCCTCAGGCCTGAGCTTGCCTGGCTCCGCGATTCCTTGTGGCTCAGTCTTGTGACTCTCTGCCCCTCCTAGATAGAGCAGGGTATTGGCCAGTTTTTAATAACGTGCTCAACAAAGTTTCGTTGAAGTAACAGATGCCCCCACATCGGTCCTGGCCCCTTTCCCTAGCCCCCAGTTTGTCCCCCGGCTTTTTTATCACTCAGCTCAAGACCCGATCACCCAATCCAAGCTGGTGGCAGGGCTCAGGCTCTGGCAGGATAAGGACTTGGCTGGAGGCCCAGGAAATTCAGAGGAGGAGGGGGGGGGGACACAAACAGGTTCTTTCCCCTGCCTCACAAGCTTATCAGCACCCCACAGGCTCCGGGCAAACTGGGTGCTCAAGCTTAGGGAGGTGATCTGCCCTCTGCCTCCATTGCTCTTAAACTGCCTGATCTTGGGTTGTCATTTCCACTCTCTCAAGTCTCAGACGCTCTTTAGAACACTTTTGGCAGGAAGGATTCAGACAGATCAAATGAGAAAATGCATGTAAAATAACAGATCACTAAATGTGAGTTATCGCCTCTGGAGGTCTCCCCAAATTGCTCTCTACAGTCTGGGAAGGGAGGTGGAGGCTTCACAGGCAGAGGTACTGGGGCAGGAGGGCCTGAAGTCCAGGCAGTGACAGCACCCCTCCCCCCGCCCCCTCCCAGTGATCGACAAGGCCACGTTCACCCACACAAGTCCCTAAGTCATCTCGACAAGAAACGCACAGAGGCTGCCTAGGCAGAGAGACCCCGGCCAGGCAGTGGCTCTCTAGGTTCCCAGGGCCCGGGGCGCGGGGTAAGGTGATACACACGTGTTTATAAGACACAGAGAGGGAAATACAGAGTCACACCCTTTATGCAAACTCACAACTGGGACACACCGTGACACAGATGCACCCCTCCACACACACCTAAGTGCACAGAGCGCCACACGCAAGATCGAGATCACAAACACAGCCCCACATGTACTCCCCACGCACAAACTCGTTAACGCAGAGCCCTCCCCGGCCACCCCAACACACACATTCACGGCACACACACTTATCAGGCCGGGGCAGGCGCTGGGGCTGCTGAGTCACCCACGCGCAGCTCGGCCCTAGAAGCCGGAGCCGCGAGCCCGCCCCCCACCGGGGAAGGGGCGGGGCCTGCGGCCGTTGCGCGGAGCAGCCTCCTGCGGCCCTGCGGGGATCCTCCTCGCCCCGCCCCTTCGACTGAGGCTGAGCGTCCGAAAGCCGGGAGGGAGAGAGGAATCCCCTTTCGCAGCGGCTGAACCTGGGCGTTAACACACAGCCCGCTCTCTCCTGGGTCGCCTGAATACCCGTGGGACCAATTAAAAAACAATACTGGATGCATAATTGGGTGTTTGCATATGTACTTTCACATTCTCTCTTTTAATTTTCGCAACAGCTCTATATAAAGTTTGGGCTATTATTTATCCCATTTTACCCCCGAGGGACAGTGACTTGCCCAAAGGCACAAAAGTGGTGCAACGCAGAGCCCAGACTCAAATGCTTCCAACGCCCGAGCTCTTAACCAGTGGGCATTAATTACTACTACGTAGTGGGCAGGTGACAACGTGGGCAAGCGAATGGCGTGTCAGTATGCTTGGGAGGCTGCATGTGCATGTCAGCTTTCCCCATGCAGTCTACGGGGCTCAAGTGTCCAGATTGCTGGTTAAAGTAACTAAAGCTTCTCTGGTGCTTTGGAACCCATCCACCGATTTCAGAAAGCATCCCCTAGATCTAGGGACTCTGTCAGACCCTCTGCTAGACTGTGAGCTTCTTGAGGGCAGGGACCAGGGCCCTGACGCCTAAAACAAGACCTGACTGGGAAGCTGCAGTGAATTAGGCCAGGGCAATACATTAATGTATGACCTTGATAGAATATTAACATCAGTAATCATAATAAATGCTAACACTTTTTGGATGCTTATGAGACTGGCACTGTTCTTAATACTTTACATGGATCATTTCATTTAATTCTCACAACAACCCTTGAGGAAAATACTTTTATTTTACAGAGGAGGAAAGTGGCGTGGAGAAGGTTAGTAGCTTGCCCAAAGTAAGGGCAGCGCTGGGGATGGAGATGGAGGCGGTTTGCTTCCAGCGCCCATCTTATAGGAGGACCACTTAACTCCCAAGAAGTCCCTCGGCCTCAGGGGGCCTCAGTTTCCCCCATCTGCCCAAAAATGAAGTAGCAAGGCAACAGGGGACGTGGACCAGTGACCATGTAAGCCCTCCCGGTGCTGATGGGATGGGCCATAAGGAGGGCGAAAGTCTCTGACAAAAGTGGAAAGACGGGGATGAAAGGAACAGGAAACCACATATATACATAGCACCTATTCTGTGCCAAACCTGTGCTTGGCACTTAACATATACTGCCAATTCTCAGGAAAGTATTGTAAGATTTATAGTTGAGGAAACTCAGATTCAGAGAAGTGACTTGCTCAAGGTCATACAGGACTAAATGGTGGGACAGGTAATCCAGGTGAGACTCACTTCCTAGGAGGTTCCCTACCACCAACTCCCTTCCTGCCACCCTTCCACCCTGAGGGTAGGAGCAGCATCACGTGACAAATTGCATCATACTTTTGCCGTATGACATCAGACACCACACCACCCAATCCAGGAACTCCCTACTCAGTCCTTCCCGGACCCTTCGGATCAACACGGGGCAGCTAAGAGCTCGGCGTCCGGGTCACGCCGCACCTGCAGCCCCAGCCCTTTCCCGGTTGCGACGCTCCTACTTCTCGGTACCGTCCTCTCCGCCGCCCCGCCGATTGGCAGTTGCCTGAGCCAATCAGAAGGTCTCCCGGGTCGGGGGCGGGGCCTCACTCAAGAGTTGCCCTGTCAGTGCAGGTGGAGGCCCCCGGCGGGGCAAAGTGGCAGAAACCTCTTAAAGGGCGAGAGCGGCGGAGAGCGAGAACGCGGCCCGGCCCGGCCCGGCCAGGTCCCCGCCCCGTCCGGCCCAGGTGAGCCTGGATCGTCTGGGGACGATCCTGGGTCCCCGGGAGGGACGCGGTGACGGACAGATGAACCCACTCCCAAGGGCCCGGGCCGCCCCGGTAGGGGCGAGACTAGGGTCTAAGGGTCAGGGGAGGGACGGCTCTAGGGGTCCTGGCTTACAAGGTCCGAACGGGGGGTCCACAGGGGTCTGGAAGTCACGAAGTTCAGGGTCCGGGGCGGGGCGCGGGCGAGAGGAAGGGGGCTCCGGGGATGGACGCTTGCCGCTGGAGGTCCCAGGCCGTCCCAGCCTGTCTGGCGCGGGGGTCCTGGGTTAGGTCCGCGCGGGCGGGTCTCTGCAGACTGCGGCGGCCCCAGGTGCCCCCCAGCCCCGCCCTGTCCGGCCCGCATGCTCCTGCCGGGCCCGCCGCAGCGCTGGCCGGAGCGGGAGGGCGGGCGGCGCGCGGCGGGAGGGCCCCCCCCCTCTCCCGGGCCTGGAGCCCCGCGCCCGGCCCCGGCCCCTTACGTAACTGACTTTGAGTTTCCGGACTGTGGGACCCGAGAGCTGGGGCGCCAGCTCTGCCTGCCAGGGTGGCCCTCCCGTCGCCGCCCCGGCCCCATACGCTCCCTTCCAGGCTTGGTCTCGGGGACTTTCCTCTGGCTCTGGTCTCCCCAGTCTCTCAGATTCCTGCTTGCTCTCATCCCCCGATTCACTGTGCCCCTCATCTCTCCTCTCTGTGTTCCTGTCCCTGTTCTCAGCCTTTCCCCGGGAGTTTTCTCATCCTAACCTGCACTTTCCGGCAGACCCCACTTCTTTGGGGGGTAAAACAAGAGTTCTCCCCTCTAGCAAATTGGACGGGAGGACTTGTCCAGACCGACCTCAGCCCAAGCTTGACCCAGAAGGGGGAAGGGTAGGACTATTCCGGTAGGGCTGGGGGAGGTTATTTCAAGGCCCACAGTTTCCCCCCGGGTGGGAGTGGCTGAATGTGACCCCCTCAGGTTCCCGGACTAGGGCTGAAGGCAGCCCTTTCTCTGCTTCTAGAGCCTTTTTCTCCAGAAGGAGGAGGCTTGGGGAATGCCATGGCGGGGCCTGGTGCTTAGGGCAGCTGGGAGTCCCTGTGAGGACTGGCTGGTGGTGTCAGGTCTGGGTCAGATCCTCAGCTACTGAAGGGGAGAGGGAGGGACCTGAGCACTGGCACAGAGCCCCTGAGGTTTTAGGAGCTCCCTACCTTCACCCCAGTTACAGGCCTGGGCAGGAGGCTAGGGGTGGGGAGGGGATCAACAGGAGGAGGTCAGAGGACTTTTGCATAGGGGGAGGGGGAGGGGGAGGGTGGAGTTCCGGGGACAGACTCTGAGGTCTGAGGAGCATGTACTGGTTTCACCCCCTGCCTTCAAGGCCCTCCTGGGTGCCAGGGAGACAGACACCTCAGAAATAACTCCTGTACCCTGCTGCTGTTGTGTGCATGTAAGCAAGGTGTTGTTAGAGCAGCCATGAGGTGGGAATGTTTAATTCCGACTAGGATTGCGGAAGGAGAGACTTTGCAGAGAGAGGTCGAGGGTGTGGAAAGAAGGGGATGGATTCAGAAGCTTTAGGGAGCAGAGAGGTGGAAAGAAAGGTGACATCTGGTGGCCCGTAGGCTTTGCATGCAGCAGAACTGGGTTTAAATCTTGGCCCTGCCACTTTGCCGTGTGACGTTGCATGCATCACTTCACTTCTCTGAGTCCCAGGTTCCTCCTTAGCCAACAATCCAGACCTAACAGGCTTTAGCAGCAGAATCAACCGAGGCAGGAAGTGTGCAGCGACCAGAATGATAGCTGGTCTGGGAGTAGGCCAGTGGGGTGTTAAGAAGGGAATGGAGTGGGGGGGTGTCCTGAGGTTGCCTCTGTGTATTATTAGGAGCCAGTCAGGGCCTGCCAGGTCCCAGCGATGTGCAATGCATGTGGGGGTGATGCTCAGTGAGGTGAAGAGGTGCCACACCCGTCTGTCCCTTGATCAGCCCATCCTTGCCCTGCCTGGACTAGGCCGGCCTCCCTCCTATAGGTTGCAGGTGCCAGTAGAAGCTCCCAGGGCTCCCTGGCTGCCACACCCGCTAGGCCAGTGGAGGTGGGGCCCCGGCAGGCCAGGGCCAGCACCCCCTCTGCGGAGTGGACCCTGGCCAGGATCCTGGCTGGCTGTGCTGGGCAGGAACGTCGCAGCCTGGCTGGGAAGATGCTGACGCTGTACAGGCCTCTGGAGGCCCTGAGCTCTGCTGGCTGGCGTTGTGCCCAGCTGATGGGACCCCGGCTGCAGGATAAGACAGAGGCCAGGGTGGGAGTGAGGAAGGGAGATGCAAGGAGACGCCACTGGAGGGGGAGCCTGAGCAGAGTTTCTCTGTGGAACCAAAGAGGAACTGCATGGGTTTGTCCCTCAGCCCTTCCTGAGCACCACATACAGGTCTGCTAGCCGCAGAACTAAACAGGATACCCACAAAGGGCACACTGTAAAGGTCACGGTGGCCTGAGATTTGTTGGGGGCTTGTAGAATGGGTCTTTATCATAGTTCCCTGGTGAGGGTGGGGCTTTCAGACGTTTCTTGGGTCCTAGGATTCTGATGTTTATTAAAGGGGGGCCGGATTCTATTCCCATATAGTCTGTGCGCCCCTCACTTTTCTCCCTGGGTCTCAGTTTCTCTTTCTGTGAAATGAGAAGGGGAGATGAGCCTAGCGCCTCAAAGGGTCTTCCAGCACCCATTATTATAGCCTCCAGGACCTGGTTTGGGACTTAGTCCACCCCACGGGAGGGGAGGCAAAAGAATGGGGCAAGGGCAAGGTAGAGTGTGATGGGCCCACATGTCCCGTTCTTGGCCTGTGTTCTCTAATCATAATTAGAGCCACATTTACTGTGCACAGCGCTCTGTGCTAAGCCTTTAATATGCAGCATTAACTAATATCCTTACAACCCCATGAGGGAATAGGTATTATTCCTATTTCTTAGGAGTTTAGGGAGGTGAATCTACTTAACCAAAGTCACACAGTTGGGAAGTGGCTGGCCTGGGATTTAAATCTAAGTTTGACCCCAAAGCCCAGACTCAGCTGAAAGGGGAGGCTGCCTCCTGGCAGGTACCAAGGCTCCCACGATGCCTAGCTTTTTACCTCTGGAACCCTCCTGACCCTTTCTGGGTGTGCTCAGAGCTCTAGGATAGTTAGGCTGGGGAGCTGGGGGCCATCTAGGTGTGCAGGTGCCCACCAGGCCCACTGTGGGGGCAGAAGAGCAGAGGGCGCAACCTGGAAGTCAGGGCCCTACCCGGGGCTTCCTCAGAGGGCCAGCCCCACCCGACTACTGCCAAGGTAGGTATAAGAACTGGGCACCGAAAGGCTACCTTGGCTCTGTGGCCCACCTTTGGACTTCAGTTTCTCCATCTGTAAAACATAGATTTTAGGAGTTGAGTGCAGCCATTCCTTGGCCCATGGGTTTGTGGCTGGAGTTGATAATGGCATAAAAGGTTAGAGGCAGGGTCAGGGTAGCAGCGGCTGAACCTGAGGGAGAAGAGTTTGGGTGAGGAACAGCTTGGATCCTGGGCTGTTTATAAGTATTTCAGATGAAGGAACTGATGCTGGACAGGTTGAAAGTCTTGTGTGGGGCTGTGCAGTATTACAGACACTGGGGGCAGGGGGGAGGGCAAGGGAAGACCTGGGGCACAAAATCCAGGCTGGAAACCTGGCCTGACCACATCTCCAAATTACCTCGGTTTGGAGATGTGAGGTGACACACCCAAGAGAGAGGAGTACCTTCCCCTCGTTGTCCTTGTCTGTAAAACGGGAATAGGAATAGTTTTGCCTTGGTCTACTTTCTGGGTCATTGTGAAGGTCAAAGGAGATGAGGTATTTGTAGCATCAGGTGAGAATGCTGGTTATGTTTCAGTGCAGAGTTGCAGTTGTGGGTGTGTGTTTGTGTGGGGAGCGCACTTCTGAGGGGAGGCAGGGGAGGCCTCTGCTGAGATGATGTACCCTGGGGGTGTGCGAGAAAACAGCCCTAAGAATACCCCCACCATTCTTATTACCGTGTGCCAGGCACTGGGCCCAAAGCTTCCCCTCTATTGTCTCTTAATCTGTACCTTGTCAGGTAGGTGGTGGCCTGGCCCACACTAGGTCCCTCCAAAGCCCATGGCTACATCTCCCTGTAATGACAGTAGCTAACAGTAACAAACAGTTACTGTGTGCCAAGCATTGTGCAAAATGTTTTATTTATATTAAGTCATTCAATCCTCACAACTACCCTGGAGGTGGGCACTAATGCAATCAATCTCCATTTTACAGAGAAAAAATTGAGGCATAGAGAAGTTGGGCTCTCATGTCCAGTGAGTGAGAGCCAGGGTTTGAACCCGGGGTTCTTTTTTTTTTTTAAGTTTATTTATTTATTTTGAAGGAGAGAGAGTGCAAGCAGGGGAGGGGCAGGGAGAGAGGGAGACTGAGGATCCAGAGAGCCCGATGTGGGGTTTGAACTCACGAACCCGTGAGATCATGACCTGAGCTGAAGTCAAGGTGCTTAACTGACTGAGCCACCCAGGCACCCCCAAGCCTGGCTTCTTAAGTTTCCTCCTTGAAGCGCTCACACAGTTGTAACCCATTCGTAAATTACATGATGGCCTCCTCACTGCGCTGTAGGCTCCATGAGGGCAGCAGCCATGTCTGTTTTCATACTTTATCCCCAACACCCGGGCACACAGTAGGTGCGGAGTTAATATTTGTCTAGAGGGATCTTGCCACCTCCAGTGGGATGGGCCCTAGGAGGAGCTCTCCGTGTGATATCAGATTATCATATTGGCGATTTAGAGGGTACCTGCCCTAGCAGAGCCCCAGAGGCAGGGACAGTGGCAGAGGCAGGACTTCCCCCTGCTCAGGACGAAGAGGGGCCCCAAAGAGTTGGTTGTGCTTGTGTCTCATTGCTGTCCTTTGCTTCCATGTGCCCCTGCGGTGATGGCTCCACAACTTCTCCCTGCCGGGCTGGATGACCCCAACGGCTGCTGCTGGGTGAGTACTGGTTTGGCTAAATGACTGCCTCTCGGGCTTGATTCTAATGCATGTCCTGTAACTCCGAGGAGGCCACCGGGAGGTATGAAGGTAGCCTAGCGGTAGCGGTGGAGGCGTGCTGAGGGAGGGCATTCTGTGAAGTTTGGATCCTACCACAACCAGCTGACTTCTCTCCAGATGCTTAACACACTGGGTGGCGATTTTTGAGACACGTAACTCCATGCAAAGATCTCAGGGGCCAGACTGGTCGGGAATGGAACCCTCATTCTGCACCTGGTAGTGGGGTGGCTCTTTGAATGTTAGTTTCACATCTGTAAAATGGGAATCTCAATGTCTACCTGACACAGTATGCTTGTTGTTTTCTTTATGTAAGACCCCCCGAAGGCAGGGATTTTTGTTTATCTGTTCACTGCTATATCTCCAGCATCTAGGATATAATGGCATGAGTAGTAGGTGCTCAGCGAATAGTTCTGAATGAGTGAGTGTATTTATTCATTCACTGTCACTATGCCCTGTCAATGTGCTTTGTATTGGATTAAATGCTTAATTGATATAAAGTGATCAACATCAGAGGGGCTCAGCTGAACACGCGTTCTGTCTTTCCTCACTAGACCTCTTTCCTTAGGGCCAGGGCTCGGGTAAGTGAGCTCTGGGTCCTCTGAATTGAGGGTGGGGCCAAGCACCACGCCCATCAATCAGCAGAGAGGGCCTTCTTGCAGGGCCTCTGTGGAGAGAGGGAGAGAGGGAAAGAGCCTCTAGGTTTCATCAGAAGAGAGGAGCAGCTGGGGAGGGTCTGGGGCTGAAGGAGGGAGGGGTGAGGAGGGACTCGGCCTCCCAGTACTGCCACTGTCCTCACTGTGTGACACTGGACAAGTCACTGACTTCTTTGTCTTGGAGACCTCATCTGCCACATGCATATCATAACACGTCCCCCACATGGGTGTGGGAAGGAGCCAGCGAGAAGTGCCCAGAACAGGGCCCTGTTTGGTAATTATTGGTTTCCACCCAGTTCTAGAAAGGAGGCTCCACCCCTGGGAGGGGGCTAAGTAAAGTATCCCTCTATTTAGCTCCTCTCTCCTATTTTAACTTCCCACCCAGCTGGGACTAGAATCTAGGAGTCAGGAGCCCCAGATTCTGCAGCAGTCTGGCCAGGGCCCTGGGCTAACAGTGTGGAAGTAGGTCCCACTCTTTTGCTGTGTGACTTGATTCAGTAACCTACCTTCTCTGGGCCTCGATTGCCTCGCCTACAAAATAGGGTTAATAAAGGACACTTCCCTGGAAGAATTATTTAATGAGCAAATGGGTGGATCCGGCATTATTTTCACTATTGCTTTTGGGTCTGGCTGAGGAGGCTCCAAGGGAGGGCCCTGGAGAATTACATCCCATCTTGGCCTTGGGATCCCGGGAGTCTGTAGTCATCATATGTATTATTGCCATCAGATGTTTCTCATATGCTGGGTGGGTTGTTACATGCTATTTCAGATGCATTAGCTCATCCTGGCAATCCTGGCATGAGGGTCCCCGCTTTGCGGATGTGGGAACTGGTACTGAGTAAATCAAGTGAGTTACCCAGACTCACGTAGTTATTTAGGGGTAGACCTGGAGCTCAGATCCAAGTGTGCTCATCCCAAGGCCCAAATTCTTAAGGGCCGGGGCCTATGCCTGATTCTTCTCTATCTCCAGTGCTCAGCACAGGGCCGGTGAAGGTTACAGGAGGGTTTGCTGAACACACAAGCACACGCACACACCGTGCACCCCCACCCAGGCCGGTGCTCTAAGAGTTTGAGACAACAGAAGCAGGAGAATGCCAGATAGCATAGTGGTTGAGAGTGAAACCGATCTGGCTTCACATTCCATAGCTATTGCTTACTCGTGTGACCTCAAGCAAGACATTTAACCCCTTGGAGTCTCAGTTTCCTTATCTATAAAATGGGGATAATAAAAGAATCTATGTACCTCCTAGAGTCCTAGTGAGGATTAAATAATGCAACGAGGTGCATGGTGAGCAATGTAATTATTGTTATTGTTATAGTTTTGGGTGTTATTTTAGGATTACAAAGATTTCCCTGTTGGGATAGTGGAGATGAGGTCTGGGAGGGGCCTGCTGGGGACAGGAAGGGAGCAACCTAGTCTGACAGGTTCTGAAAGACAGCTGTGGGTGAAGGGAGGGAAGAGGCCTCTTGGAAGTAAGGACATACCTCTCTTTCCTAGTCAATCTGCTTTCATTCGTACCCACTTTGTGCCAGGCCTGGTGAATCTGTTCACGGAGGTGAATCTGTGTGGTCTCTGCCTCCTCGCCCTGCCCCAGCTCAGAGTCTAGCTGGGGAGAAGGACACAGAACTACCAAGTCCACCTTTGATTGATGCATTGAAATGTGAACTGTGAATATCTTCTCAGGCAAAGACCAGGAGAAAGGGCATTCCTAGGGGAAGGAACTGTTTTGCCAAGGTACAGAGTCATGGCCTACCCATGGGGGGCTGCAGCTAGATGGACAGGCTCAGGAGAGTTAGGGGGGTTTGTCCCCAAGGCAGTGGGGAGTCATCAGATACGAAGCCGGAGAACGACATGGTCAGGCTTATATTTGGGGAGGGTCACTTGATGCGGAGGGCTAGTGGGAGGGGAGGGACAGGGGCCACTCTCCAGATGAGGGACGCTGAGATGGGGCCTGGGACTGAGCTATGGGTCGGGGAGCAGGTCTGTTTAGGAGGCCGAGCCAGCAGGATGTGGTAACGGACTGCCATGGGCGCGCAGGAGGGAAAAGAGGTGGGAGTGAGGTCTTGGGGTCTGTGGAGGGTCGGGGCCTGCTGGGGTCTCTGGCTGAGGGACATATCCAGGAGGAGGAGTCAGAGAGGGGTTGAGGGATAAAGCCACTTGTCTGCTTTTCGTCACCTTCTGCCTCAGTTCCCCCAGGCAGCAGTTATGTCTGAGCTGGACACTCAGGCAAGACCTCTGGCCACCAATGCCCATGTCCCCCCACTCCTGCTTGGGGGCCCCTTGTGGTGACCCTGGCTGGTCACCCCTGGCAGGGATGAGAGAGCTCTTTGGGGTGGGGGCCAGGCCGGGGCCTGTGTTGTGCAGAGAAGGCCTGGCTTATCGCTCTCCCAGTGTCAACGTCACTGAATGCGTGACCTCTGGAAGTCACTCCCTCTCTCTTGCCCTCCTTTTCCGAGCCTTGAGAGAGAGGACAAGAAAACCTGTTTTGCCTGCCTCAAAGATTCAGCGATAAAATGAAATTAGAGACAACAAGCACTTACTGAGCACTGCCCGTGTGCTGGATTCTCAGGGGCACAAAGATGCTCAGGTGGGCTTCCTGCCACTTAGGATGCTTGAAGCACTTCTGAGCGAGCCCAGCTGAGTGGGCGGTTAACTCTTTCTAGGCATCGGGCATGTGAGCAGGGATTTGAAGGGTAAGAGCTCTCTAGGCGGGCAGTGGAGTGGACTTTGTAAGCATAGGGAACCGCATGTGTGAGGGCTTAAAGCCACGTAATGTGCTCAGGGCACGTTTGTACCGTGGCATGGCCGGAACAGAAAGGGAGCGGTTAGGCTGTGATGGGAGATGAGGCTGGGCAGGGGAGCAGGGCCCAGATCATGCAGGGCTTTGGGGACGGTCACTTTGGAGGTGATCACCCCCATAATGCTGCTCTCCTGAGACTGCTAGGGCCCTTTCCACCCTGCTCCCCCTACACCCCCCACCTCACCCCCACCCCAGTCAGTCCCAGTGTCTGCCTCTCCTGGGAGTCAACAACCTGGGTTCCCTGCCAGCTCTGCCATTTACGAGCTGTGTGGCCGGCCTTCAGTCACCTGCCCTCTTTGCACCTCAGTTTTCACCTCAGTAAAATGGGGACAAGCAGGCCCTCCTCACACGGAGGGGCAGTGGCTTCAACGAGATAATCCTCACCAATGGCCTCCCACAGTGTCTCCATGTAATGGGCACCCATAAAAAGGAGCTCCAGTTCAGTCATCATTATTTGGACTCCTCAGTCTCCTTGGTCCCGCCCGTTTGCTTCCCCCGCCTCTCCTGGCAGCTGGCTCTGGCCAACAAAGGGAGGAAAGGATTAAGAAACAAGCTCAAATCTCCTGAGGGGTCCTGGCCCACTGCCGAGCTCGCCCCCTCCTGCCCCTTGCCCCCCTTGGCCCCAGGCCCAAGGACTCTCAGTCTTGAGGCCTGGGCTCCCCCCAACTCTCCACCCCAGGGGCCCCTTCCTGGCTGGAGGCCAAAGCCAGCAGTAGCCTTGAAACAGGGACAAATATTTTGAAAATCTGTGGCTTTATTTTTTCCCCCTGGAAGCTGATCACCAGGGCCCCCTTTTTTTTTTCCGGGTGATGGGGAGAAAGAAGAGTACATGTGATGTCCTGTATCTGTGGGAGGCCCCATAGTCTGGGCAGGACTGGATCCTTGAGCTCAGGGGCTGCTGAGCAAGTCCCTTTTGGTACATATGCAGGAGCCTCAAATCAGAGAGGGTGACAGATGGCGTCGGGTCACGTAGCGGGGACCCAGGTCCCTGGGCCCTTGTGGCACACTACCCTATGAATGAGTGTGATGTGGTGACATTGGCTATCACGTCACCTTTCTGAGCCTCAGTTTCTGCGGCTGTAAAATGGGGCTGATTTTACTGCGAGGATTAACAATGTAGATAAAGCACTTAGTTCAGTGCTGAGCACTATGAGGCGTCAGTGGTTGGTACGCAGTATTAATGCTATTATAAATGCTGTTCAGAACCTTCTTCTGCCCTGCTTCTTCCCAGTATTTGATACAGTTTCTTGTTGAACAAAGGACACCCAATAAACCGGTTTCAAAGCCAGAGGCTCAGGATCCTTTACCCTCCTCCCGCGCTCCCCCCTCTTCTGGTTGGCTGGAACACTCTAGCCTCACCCTCGGCCTGGTTTTGGCCCCTGCTCCCAGCCCATCTCTCCCTCTTGGCGCCAAGCCTGCACCATCTCTTTTCCAGGAGCCACACGAGGACAGTTTCCCTTCTGCAGCCGCCGCTGGTTAACGCCACCCCAAGTGCTTTGGGAAAAGCAGAGAGGGAAAGGTTCTGCATTACCCAGGCCAAGGCTGAGGGGGCAGAGGTGGAGTGTAAGCTCCCTGGAACTGTCCCCAGGGAGCTAGGACAACAAGCCTTCTGCAGAGGCAGAAGGAAATAGGCAGGCATAGAAAAGAAAGCCTGGTCCACAGCCTGCATGTGGTGGAGTAGGAGGGAGGCCAGACTGGGGGCTGGGGGTCTGCGCCCCGCCCTTAGCTCTTCACCTGCCATTGCTGAGCCTCCATTTTCTGGTTTATACAAGGAAGGGGATGGATTGATGTCAGAGGTTTCTACTAATATTAGAGGATTAAAAGAAGGGATTTGGGAGCAGACAGACCTCGGTTTAAATCCCAGCTTCACCACTTACCAGCTGTGGGACCTCTAGTGCATTCTACCTTACCAAGCTTTAGTTTTCTTACTCATAAAATGAGGAAAATATTAGCACCTTCTCTTAAGATTACCTAAGCGGGGGGGGAGGGGGGCTAAGTTAGGTAATTCAGGTAAAATACTCAGTCCATAGCTAGCACATTGGAATTATTGTTGTTGTTATTCTTTTTTTTTTTAAATGTTTTTATTTATTTTTGAGAGAGAGAGAGACAGCGTGAGCAGGGGAGGGTCGCAGAGAGAAGGAGTCACAGGATCTGAAGACAGGCTCCAGGCTCCGAGCTAGCTGTCAGCACAGAGCCCGACGTGGGGCTCGAACCCACGAACCGTGAGATCATGACCTGAGCCGAAGTCAGACGCTTAACAGACTGAGCCACCCAGGCGCCCCTGTTGTTGTTATTCTATAATTAGTAGAGACAAGAAGGCCAGTCAGTAAACAGTTCATTGGGAGGGCATGACTTGAGAAATTAATTCGTTCATTCTTTTTTTTTTTTTTTACATTTATTTATTTTTGAGAGACAGAGTGAGACACAGTGTGAGCGGGGGAGAGGCAGAGAGAAGGAGACACAGAATCTGAAGCAGGCTCCAGGCTCTGAGCAAGAGTTCAGCACAGAGCCTGACGCGTGGCTTGAACCCACGACCGTGAGATCATGACCTGAGCCGAAGTCGGACACTTAACCGACAGAACTACCCAGGCGCCCCTGATTCGTTCATTCTTTAATTAACTCAACAAATACTTGGGATTTGCATGGGCAAGACATAGAGAAGAGAAGCAGGGAGGCACCAACAGGCTGGGGTCCAATAGACCTGCCTATTCTAGCTGTGGGGTGTGGATCAGTTCCTTCTCTTTTTGGGGTCTCACTCCCTCATCTGTGAGGTGGTGAGCATAATCTTTACCTCCAGAGTTGTCCTAAGGCTTAAGAGAGTTCAGGTACACAGTGGGTGATCAGTCTATGATTCCTTTCTTTTCCCAGCTCTGTTAGTGCTTGGATCTATGATCTCAGGCAAGTCCTTGATCCTGGCACGCTTCACCCCAGGGCCTTTGCACTTGCTGTTCACTCAGCCTGGAACTCACTACCTCCAATTACTTTCATGACTTGTTCTCTCATGTCCTTCATTTTTTGGTTTATTTTTATTTTTTAAATGTTTATTTAGTTTTGAGAGAGTGCGAGTGGGGGAGGGGGAAAGAGGGAGGAGGACAGAGGATCCGAAGTGGGCTCTGTGCTGTCAGCAGCAAGCTGGACATGGGGTTTGAACTCATGAACCGTGAGATCATGACCTGTGCTGAAGTTGGGCGTTCAGCCGACTGAGCCACCCAGGTGCCCCTTTAATTTTTTTGTTTAAATGTCACCTTCTCAGTTAAGGCCCTTCCCATCTTATTTAAAATGGTAACACCCTTTTCTGCCACAACACGACCATTCCCTATCTTCCTTCCAGGCCTATTTTTTCTCTCCATAGCACTTACCATTCTTTGACATACTATCTTTTATTGAATATTTGTTTATTGTTTGCCCCCCACCCCCCCACCCCATCCCCCGCATTGGAATGGTAAGCTCAGTTGTGACAGTGATTTTTGTCTGTCTTGTTCAGCGTTATATCCCGTGTACCTAGGAAAGTGTTTGGCTCATAGTAGGCGCTAAATAAATATTTGTGGAGTGAATTAATGAAAAAATGAAGCCTCTTCTCTCTGGGTCTGGCTCCATGCTATGCAGCTAAATAATTCTCAATAAATAGTTGGATTGAGTGGTCATCATCCTCTCCATTTGCCAGATAATACTTTGTCTGGGTCAACCCTAAAGCCCTTTGCTTCTGACATTTTCTGCCAGGGCATCAGTTTCAGTTGGAGTGCCCAAATCTTTTGTTCCTGAGCCTGAGCTATGCAGAATTTCTAGTTGGGGCTGTTCGGCTGTTGGGCCCACAATGGTTATTATGTCATTATTGGTAATTAGCACGTAGGCCCAGAGGATTGAGCTTTTTGTTTTTCAGCAGAAATCACAGCAGAAAGCTATGCCAGCCGGGGAAGCCCAGGCCTCAGGCAGCTTCCTCTGTAACTCCCCCCTTCCCAGCTATGGGTCCATGGCTTAGGCAGACCAAGATCGAGGTCAACTGCCGTCTTCCCCAAGTAGTATCCTGAAAGTTTTTCCTCCACACCCTCAGCTCTCTATGCCTGGCCTGATATAGAAGGGGTTCCCCATTGCCCGTGGGGAAGCTAGGTATAAGGTTTCCAAATATCCAGTGGACAGGGGCATTTTCTGATGTTCAGGATTCAGTATTATGTGTGGAGGAAATAACCTTGGGTTTAACACTCCAGAGCCTGCGTTCAAGTCCCTGCTTAGCTGCTTAGTTGTTGGGTCACTATGGAGACATCACTACCTCTTGCTAGGTCTCAACTTTCTCATCTGGCAAAGATAAAGACACTGGAAAGAGAGGCAGGATAGTGTAGTGGGCAAAGGATAGGGTTCTGGAGTCAGACAAACTTGGCTTCCCAACTATACCCCTCCCTAGCTATAGGACATTGGGCAAATTGCCTCATCTCCCTGACTTCAGTTTCCAAAGCTGTAAAATGGGGTTAAAAAACAGTACCCCACAGGGTTGTGAAATTAGATAAGAGAATGCAGGTAAGGTACCTAGGCACCTAGTGAGTGAGCTGTACATCTTTGCTGGCATTAGTACAATGACCATTGTGGAAATGCAGGCAATCTGTAAACCATAAGACGTGTACTAGCAAAGCCAGGCAGATGTGGATTTGAATCTCAACTTGGACACTTAGTAGCTGGGTGATCATGAGTAAGTTTTTTGCTTCCTCATCTGTAAAATGGGAATTACGGTCATGCTTTCCTCAAGGAACTGTTGGAACGGTTCAGTGACATAGTGCAATAAAAAGTACTTGGTACACAGTGTTTGGCACATGTTTTCCCCATATTATAGATAAGGAAGAGGGGAGAAGTGACTTGCTTAGACTCACGTAGCATCTCAGTGGTGGAACTTTGATTCGAACCCAGGTCTGCCTGCCTCGAAAGCCCACATTCTTTTTACTTCTTCTTACCCTCACCCATTTATGGGATGATGATAATGATGGTTGTTCTTATTGTTAAGGGACCCATCTCATTCATTCCGTGATCACCAGTGACTACAGGAAGGAGGCGCTCAGTCCTGCCTTGCTTCCCTGTGGCTCCCCCTTTGCCCTCTCCTAGGTGAGGGTTGCGCCAGGCTGACTTTCACAGGTTTAGAAGGAGCTAAGCTAGCTGGTGGCACTGAGGCTTTCACATGGGTGAAACTTGCCATGTTTCTTGGGAAACCCTCTAGACCTAGAAGATACCTGGCCCTGGGGGAGAGAATTAATGGGTTAAGCTTGAATGAGCTGGAGGCTTTGCTGGATCAGGGTCATTAGACTCACTCCAGCTGTCGAGAGAAGGGGTGTGGGGAGGGTCACTGGAGGCCAGATCCTTGGGTCCCTCCTGGAATGTCCCAGGGCTGCAGTCAGAAGCAGCCACAGCAGCCTTTCCCTGGGGTCCTGGGACAGATGTTGGTATTGCTCATTCATATCATTTCCAAACTGCTTTTCTGAGAGTGATGGGAAAACAGCGCAGAGCAGATGACAGTGGCATCAGACAGACCTAGCTTAAGCTGTGTGAGGTTGTGAAAATCACCTCACATTTCTAGGCTGTAGTTTTTTTCAACTGCAATTGAGGCTAATATTACTTTGTAGGATTGCTATGAGTCTTAATGCAATAAATGCATATAAAGTACTTACTATGTGCCTGGCACATGGTAAATGCCTAATAAATGCTGTTGTCATTATTTTTATTAATAAATTATCTCTAGGGGCTCCTGGGTGGGTGGGTCAGTTAAACGTCCGACTTCGGCTCAGGTAGTGATCTCAGGGTTCGTGGGTTCCAGCCCCACATCGGGCTCTATGCTGACATTTCAGAGCCTGGAGCATGGTTCGGATTCTGTGTCTCCCTCTCTCCCTGCCTCACACTCAGTCTCTCCCTCTCTCAAAAATAAATAAACATTAAAAAAATTTTTTTAATAAAAAAAATAAATGATCTCTAAGGGCCCTTCCAGCTCAGACATTCCTAGGTTTTTATGGCTGCAGAATCTAGCCTGGATTGCAGCTTTGGAAGGGAACTGTAGGTGGGCTCAGAAGAAGGCAGGGAACAGAATCCTGTAGTAGGGGTCAGAAGACTTGCATTCAAGTTTGGGCTCTGCTACTCTTTACTGTGTGATCTTGGACACAAGTCCCTTCCAGTTTCTGCACCCATTTCCCAATCTGCTTAAAAGTTAGCAGCTTGGGCTTGATGATCTCTAAGGGCCTATCCAGTTCTAAGATTTTGTGAATCCAGAGGCCTAGAGGAGGGTCTTAGCTACTGTCTACGGATTCCTCTTTTATATTTTCAACTTCCTTTCCTTCTTCCCCTTGTTTCCTGGAGTGTCTCCACAGCAGAAAGGACATAACTTGCCAACTCCAATGTATGTATTTCAATCACATTTTTTGTTCTTATTGTGCTTTAGGACTGAGCTTAATGCAATTATTGTAAGCAAAGTGCATTGTGTCCAAGAGGTCAAAGCCTGCTCTGTGTTTTCAAATACAAAAGATAAGGTATTGTATAAAATTACTGCATATGCTGATTTCTTTTGCCTTTATCTCAAAAATGACCAGAGCGGGCAGGTTTGTGTGCTGTAGTTAAAAAAATATGTTGCAGGGGCGCCTGGGTGGCCCAGTCGGTTAAGCGTCCGACTTCGGCTCAGGTCATGATCTCATGGTTCGTGGGTTTGAGCCCCGTTGGGTTCTGTGCTGACAGCTCAGAGCCTGGAGCCTGCTTCAGATTCTGTGTGTCTCCCTCTCTCTCTGCCCCTCCCCCACTTGTGCTCTGTCTCTGTCTCAAAAATAAATAAACTATTAAAAAAAAATATGTTGTAGTCAATGCATCCTAAAAAAAAAATCCTGAGTATGATTAGATAAACGGATGTTTGTTGAGTATAAAAGATAAAAATGGGAAATAACCTAAATGTCCAACATTTAGATTCAACTAAAATATGGTATATCCACTTGAGAGCACTGTTAAAAATGGTGATGCAAATGTCACAATACAGTATATTATTAGGTGGAAAAAGTCAGTTCCAAAACAGTATGATCTAAACAAAACAAAACACAAAAAAACCACATTAGGTTGAACTCTATGCTGTGGTTGCTATTTGACTGTTTTTAACTTATAAAATCAGCAATTTCATATGACTTAATTAATTTATTTTTTATTATAGTTTATTGTCCAGTTGGTTTTCATATAACACTCAGTGCTCATCCCAACAAGTGCCCTCCTCCATCATATGATTTAATTTAATACACATTAAAAAAGTATATGTATAACAAAAGGTACTAAGAAGGGAAGTCCCCCACCAAAATATTGATGGTGGTTATTTCTTTTCTTTTAATTAAAAATTTTTTTAAATGTTTATTTTTGAGAGAGAGAGAGAGAGAGAGCAGAGCACACGTGTGCGCATGCACTAGTGGAGGAGGGGCAGAGAGAGAGGGAGACACAGAACCCAAAGCAGGCTTCAGGTTCCTTTGTCAGCACAGAGCCTCGTTCGGGGCTGGAACCCACAAACCATGAGATCACGACCTGAGCCGAAGTCAGGCGCTTAACCAACTGAGCCACCCAGGCGCCCCTCTTTTTTTTTTTTTTTTAATGTTTATTTATTTATTTTTGAGAGAGAGAGAGTATGTGCACAGAAGGGGAGGTAGGGGCAGAGAGAGAGAGAGGAGAGAATACAAGCAGGGCTTCTCACTTCAGTGCAGAGCCTGAGGTGGGGCTCAAACCCATGAACTGTGAGATCATGACCTGAACTGAAATCGAGATTTGGATGCTTAACCAGCTGAGCCACCCAGGCATCCCAATGCTGGTTATTTCTGATTGATGGTTTATGATGATTTTAATTTTTTCTTTTTATTGAACTATATTTTTTTCCTTTTTTTTTTTTGAAGATTTTATTTTTACTAAATCTCTACACCCAGCATGGGACTCGAACTCACAACATGGAGATCAAGAATCTCACACTCCATGACTGAGCCAACCAGGCGCCACTTATTTAACTATATTTTCAACAAACAATTCAAATACGACTACTAAAAATAATTGCCTACAAAGTCATATCATTGTATGAATAGTAATTTTCCTGCCTTATCATAACTTGTTTACCATTTGTAATTAAAAGGTCTAAATGACTGCAATTATATGACCACAGGCAGAATGGAAAGACAATTATTCGTGTACTTTTGTTACGAGGATTGGTGTTTATTCAATAGTGACTGTTCAGAACACTTTCCTGGTGGGCCCAGCTTTTCAAAGCCCTCTTCATCTCTTGCCACGCCCGACAACAGACAAATATTTTCCATGAGCCCTATCACTGGGGCGTAAGGCCAGCTGTGTCCCTAATCCGCCCACGTCCCAGATTTGGGAATGGTTCGGACTCCCAACTGTTCCCCCACTCTACCCCCACTCTCTCCCAATCTCATCTCTTCCAGGTCATCGGAGGCCCCATCTAACCCTCCCTGGCCTTCCCCACTGGTCACCACCTAATTTCACCGTCTAATTTCGCCCTTTTCCGTGCAGCTGGTGTTTGAGCTCAGTTTGCAATGGGAAAGGATTAAGACCCTTTCATGCCGTCTTTTTTCTTAGTGCCCTTGACCGCTCCAGGGGCTGACAGGCAGCTAGCAGGGCCTGTATTCCCTAGGAAGAAACAGGAGGGGTGGTGGAGGAGGCAGTGGCGGGCTCAGCTGGCAGGCGGGATAGAGATGGCCCCTAGAGACCCCAACCTGGGGCTTGGAGCACACAGCCGCCATCCAGATGTGAGCATGGAGCAGGCAGGGAGGGAGCTGAGTTTCTGGCTAGAAAATTAGCCTCCGGGATGGTGCTTGGGACCTTTACCCTTGGAACCCAGTGGCTGCCTCTGCAGGGTGAACTAGAACCGGATGTCAGGTTTGTGGAGGAGTCTTCTGAGAGGGCAGACTGGCGTATGGGTATGGGTAGTTGCTCTGCTTTCAGGTTGGGCATTACTTAGCCCCCCACTATCTACTGTGTGGTACTACATAGGAGCCCCCAGCTACACTCAGGGATTGAGCACTTTGCCTAATAGGTGATGGTATATAACCTAATTAATAACAAAACCAGTCGTGCATGCATAGTACTTTACAAACGCCTTTCATATTCAGGCTGAGAATTAAAAACGAAGACTAGAATTCAGGTCTTTGATATTCTTTTTTTTCCCTCCAAATCTTTATTTTTGAGGTGGGGGGAGGAGAAAGGGAAAGGGAAGGGGCAGAGAGAGAGGGAGACAGAATCCCAAGCAGGCTCAGCGATATGGGGTTAGAATTCACGAACTGTGAGATGGTGACCTGAGCTGAAATTAACCTACTGAGCTACTAATGCACCCCTGGTCTTTGATATTCTAAAGCCTGTGCCAACAGTTTTTTTGGGGTGTTGCACAGCATTCTGAATATGAGCGTGTTTATACCTTAGTGTAGCTGTTTTTTCCTAGCCTGAAACTCCTACTTTTTTTTTTTTTTCCCAGGGTGACAGTTACTAAATACTACACACTCCATGCCCCCAAACAAGTCTCTTTAAATGTGATGTGTCATTGGCTAGCCCTTCATGGCATAGAGAATGTTGGTTTTGATGAATCTGAATTTGCTGGATGACATAGTGGTCATGGCTAGCCATCTGGTGATTGATATTCATGTACCAGATTTCCAGGTCTGATATGAAGGAAGCCTCTGAGGCACAGACATGGTAGGGCTCCCTGAATCAAAAGTATGGCTTAACCTGAGAACCTGAGGCAGGGGATCAGAATATTCAAGAATAGATGCTTCAACTCTCGTACACAGAATGATTTTGGTCAAGTCAAGTGACTTAGTTAGATGACCTTACTAAGCTTCAGCTTCCTTATACATAAAGTGGGGATAATTTGTTCACTTGTTCATCAAATATTTATGGAGTATGCACTGTTGTGGGAGATGAATAAGAGGGACAAAATCCCCGTCCTCTTGGAGCTTGCCGTTTAGTGGGTCTGAAACTGCAACCATTTATTGAGAGGAGCAATAAATAATTAAATATATAGAAAGTCAGGAAGAGGTCAAGGTTATGAAGCAGATTAAAGCAGGGCAAGATGAAAATAAAATCTTTAAAAAAGGGAAGGGGGGGGCGCCTGGCTGGCTCAGTTGGTGGAGCATGTGACTCATGGTCTTGGGGTTGTGAGTTTGAGCCCCATGTTGGGTGTAGAGATTACTTAAAAACAAAATCTTTTTAAAAAAATAATAAATCAGGGCAAGCGTGTGTGGGTGGAGGCTGTTTTAGATCGGGTAGTCAGGTAGTCCTCAAGCGGTTCACTTAGGATGTTGCAGACAGATAATTCATGTAATGTGCTCAGCTCAGTGTTGACAACAATTGAGAGCTTAACAAACATAGCATTATGTCAGCCCTCTCCACACCTCTCAGTCCATATTTCAGTCTCCGAATAGCAGTAATAATTAACGCTTATGTAGGTCTTACAATGAGCGAGGCATTATTCTAAGCCCTTTACATATTTTAACTGATTTAATTCTTACAGTGACTCTTATGAGGTAGGAACTATGATTATCCCCTTTTATGGGGTTAGAAACTGACACGTAGAAGTCCAAACAATGAGGGAGGGCTGGAGGCTGAGGACTGAACCCAGGGGTCTGTTTCTAGAGGCTGAGCTGAGATGGGAGGGGCCTGTGATCAGATTCCGGAGACCGTGGAGCTGGCATAGGCAGATTCTGAGGTCAGATTGCCTGGCTTCTCATCCAGGCAGGTCTAAGCCTCTCTGCTTCAGTTTCTTCATCTCTAAAATGGGAATACCAGAACCTAATTTACCTCATAGGGACCGTGCTTAAAACATGAGCCTTCATTCTGCTCTGTGGGGTCCCAGCCTGTTCAGAGACCAGCCTGGCAGGGAGTGTGAAGGGTCAAGGGCCTCCCGAAACTTCTCAAGGGAAACAAAGGCACACCAGGCAATTGTCAGAGCAACCCTAAGTTCAGCTGGAGTCCAGACCTCGGAAACTACGGTTTTATGATTTTGAGGGTGCCAGGGTGGAATTAGGAGACCCTTAAATACAAAAGACAGGTGAAATCTTGGCATGGCCACAACATTCGGCTTCCGTTTCAGGCCCTACACAGCTGTCTGGAGAGGTAAGGCTTCCACGAATGTCAGCGTTGGAAGGGCGCCTAGAGATTATCGAATTAGTAGATGGGTAAACTGAACCCCAGAAAAGCTGAGGGGCTTACCCAAGGTCATGAGGTGCATTAGCAGGCAGTCAGCTGCTGCAGCGTGACAGCAGCCTCGGCTTTCCTTGAGGCTTTCGAATCTCGGCCTCTTACCTGGGCTTCCTCAGGGCGGAAAGGGCCTCACCTCGGTGCCGGGCACTAGCTACCTCATTCCCCACGTGGGTGCTGCAGGAGCCGGGAACACCCGGACTCCAGAGCGAGTTCGATTTGCGCTTGCGCACTCGAGGCCAGCTCCTTGCCTACCCCCCCCCCCCTTTTTCTTCCCCTCCACTGCCCTTACCGGCCTCGAGGAGGGGGGAAACTAGAGGAGCCAAGAACTTGGCCTCAGCCAATGGGCTGACGGGCCGCGGGCCCGGCCCCCTCCCTCCCTCAGTCGCCGACCAATAGAAATTTACTACAATGTTGTGGCGAACGGGGGGGAGGGGCGCGCGCGGGCTGGCTGGCTGCGGGCCGGGCGGCCTCGCCTCACGGAGGGAAGGCGGGAGGGCGCGCGCCGGGGCCGCCTGCTCGTTCACTCACTCACTCGCTCGCTCGCTCCCTCCCTCCGCCGGTGGGTTAGTCAGTCAGTCAGTCCGCCAGCAGCCGGCGGGCCCGCGAGCCGCAGAGGGCCCGAGTCTCGGCGCCGGCGCCTTCTCCTGCCATTGTTCGTCGGGCGGCTGCAGCGGCGGGCTCGGGAGCCCGGGCCCCGGGGCCACCGGTGAGGCGAGGCGGCGGCGGCGGCGGCGCGAGAGCGGGATTGGGGGGCGCGGAACTGTCCCCGAGGGGACGGTCCAGGCGGCCGCGGCGGCGCCGCAGCCTCTTTGTCTGCAGCCCCCCGCAGGCCCCGGGCCGGGGGCGCGGGCTGCGGGGCCTCCGCGCGCGGGAGGCTGAGGGGCCGGAGCCCAGACGCTGCCGGCCAGAGGAGGAGGAGGAGGCGGGGGCTGCGCGGAGGGAGCGTTGCAAAGTTGGGCTTTGGGGTCCGTTTTTGACGAGGTCTGCCAATCACTGTCCGCGGGCAGGAGCCTTGGAAGGAAACCAAATGGAGGAGGATTGCGGGTTCCGGGTGATGAAGGTGTTGGGTGCAGCCGCAGAGCAGTTTCTTCGTGACGGGGTGGCTGGGCCGTCTGGAGAAGTCTGGCACCATCTGAGGGCTGGAGGGGAGCCCTGCAAGGACTGGGAGACCTTCCCGCCGGAGACACCCGCCTCGTTCAAAGGATCCCCCGACCCCGGGGTGGGGAGGGGTGTCTGCGGCGCTCGCTCTCCGTAGCCTTCGCGGTTCCCAGTGAACCAAAGGGTTAAATCTATTCTCTCAGCGTCGTGACCTCCTTTTTCAGTTCCTGCATCTGTCGGCTTGGAAATATTTCCTCCTGCTTGCTGGGCTGGGCTGCTTCTACCTGTGGGGAGGCTGGATGCAGGCTCGCCCTCCGAGCTGCACCACCCGGCGATTGTTCCGGGCGGGGGCCTGCCCCAGCGGGTCCCGGCTCCCCAGGAACCCGCGTTCTCCAGAGAGAAAGTGATCTCACGTGCAGCAGATTGCTGACGGATTGGTTTCTGGCCACATGATAGCCACTGTCATCCTGTTGTTCCTCTAACTGTGCCCTACCAGAAATGTCTAGTCTGTGGGGACCTGTCGTTTTTTGGCATGTACTGCTGATTAGGAGATAGAGGTTTGTTTTGGGGTGTGTGCGTGTGTGTGTGTGTAAGTGTAAGAGATGCTGAGCCTTTTTTTAGTAGTCTGGGTGATTTCACAGCTGCTATTTTGTTCTGGCTGTTTTTAGGGAAAATTGCAAGAAATGGTTATGTCTTGTGTCTTGGATATTATTATAGAGAGTTTTGTGCTCTCTTGAGGATATCCTATAGATGCTGTTACTCACTACTGTTTTCTGTATTCTCAACCCTGGCCAAAATTTAAGTTTGCTTATGCTTTTAATCAAGCAGATTATCATAGTCCCCCTTACTTTTCATGGAAACTTGATGTGCTCTTCATTTCCCTTTTCTGTAAATTGGAAACATCGTAAGGTCTTTGCCAGCTGTACGATTTTTGGCTTCGTAAAACAGTTTCTTGGGGTGTTATAATCCATGTGGAGTACATAGCAGAATATCTGGCAGTCAGCACTCTATAAATGACAGATAAAAAAAAATGGGTATAACTGAACATCAGATTGCCTTGGAATCAAGGTGCAAATTCAGAGTGCTTTCTACAAGAAAGTTACAATTAAGGTAAAGAACAGAAGTTATTCATATCTCTGGGGAAACCAAAGTTGGGTATATCTTTGCCATTATTAAAAGTGAACTCACTGGCAGACCCAAGCTCAGTGTGGTAACCTTCTAATTTCTCTCTCTTCTAGTAAAAAAAAAAAAAACTACACTTTTCCCCCATATATAATTGAATTCATGGTTGGAAATCATGTTTTTAATTTTTAGGCCTGGCCAAAATTCTCCCAACATTTATACCAGTGTTTTATACCAAATATCTTACAGATAAGTCCCCAATCTACCTTTCCACCTTTAGTCTCCTTATTACTTGTAATTTTCAACCAAGAAGAACTGTTCAGTAATAACACACGCTTTCCCTTTGGCCATGCAGGTCCATCTCTGCTTGTCACATATATTCTTCCTGTTTTCAAGTCTTTTACCTTAAAAATGCTCCAGATATTAGTAATTTGAAGTATGGGGAAAAGTTCCATATATGGAAGGAACTTGATGGAGTTTTTGTTTTGTTTTGAATTTTCTTAAGAGATTCATTTGTATGGCCAGCTAGTTGAATTTTCTTTAACTGGTGTTTGTTGAAAGGATTTAGGTCCTAAGTGTCCCATTGATACGTGTAGCCCTTAGTAGTAAGTACCTGATGGCCGATGATGGATTAGGGAAACTACTTAGGCTTCCATTCTACTCTGAGCTAAGAACTCCACCAGTTGATAAGTTTAAGTTTAATGCTTGGAAATTCTGGCTGTCAGCAAATAGACTAAGCTAATATAAATAGACCAAGCTAATCTAAGCTAATGGACCCATCTTTTAGGTAGTTCTCTGCTTGCTTTATGCATCTTTTCTCTTTCTTGGTGGTCTAGGTCAGCATTTCCTTACTGTTTGTTAAACACTTATGTCATATTTGTTTGTTGTGCTCAAGTAGAAGATATGTTGAACAAACCTATGTTTTAAAGTGGGCTTATCCTCAAAATATAAAATAACAATATAATAATTTATATAATATTAGCAAAATAATACACAAATTTTCCTCTTTGCATATTTAAAAGGGCTTTCATCATCACCTTTTTTCCATATGAAACACTTATAAGCTAATATCTAAATTAACAAATGATTTTAGATGATTCCTTTCTCCTCTGAAAAAAAATGATTGTGGTGTTTGTTGAGGTATGACCTATATATTTTTTCCTGTTACTCTCTTTTGTCGGGTTTGTGCCCTACATTTAAAGTTCACCAGTGTGATGTTTTCTTGTGTGCAACTTGAGTTTAACATTTTTGGAAATGACAGAGCTAGACTTCCATCCCATTCTTCAGTTTTTATGGTCTTAGTTTTAAACAAATTCTTATTATGGGAGATGGTGTGCTTACAGCATTAATTTGGTTTCCTTCCTACTTTTGTTAAAGTTTCAGAGTTAAGTCTGTCAGAAGTGTTGCCTAAAGTCACAGGATTCTTGAATTCTCTGCAGGTACTTTGATATGTGTACCCATAGATTGTATCAAGAAAGGATGCTGTATTTTGTCAAATGCTTTCTCTGTATCTGTTGAGAGGATCACATGGTCCTTGTCCTTTCTTTTATTGATGTGATGAATCACATTGATTATTTTGTGGATATTGAACCATCCCTGCATCCCAGGTATAAATCCCACGTGGTTGTGGTGAATAATTTTTTTAATGTATTGTTGAATCCAGCTTGCTAGTATCTTGTTGAGGATTTTTGAGTCCATGTTCATTAGGGAAATTGGTCTATAGTTTTCGTTTTTAGTGGAGTCTTTGGTTTTGGAATCAAGGTAATGCTGGCTTCATACAAAGAGTTTGGAAGTTTTCCTTCCATTTCTATTTTTTGGAACAGCTTCAAGAGACCAGGTATTAACTCTTCCTTAAATGTTTGGTAGAATTCCCCTGGAAAGCCATCTGGCCCTGGACTCTTGTTTTTTGGGAGATTTTTGATTAGTAATTTGATTTCTTTACTGGTTATGGGTCTGTTCAAATTTTCTATTTCTTCCTGTTTAATTTGGTAGTTTATACGTTTCTAGGAAATTATCCATTTCTTCCAGATTGCCCATTTTATTGGCATATAATTCCTCATAATATTCTCATTATTGTTTTTATTTCTGCTGTGTTGGTTGTGATCTCTCCTCTTTCATTCTTGATTTTATTTTATTTGGGTCCTTTTTCTTTTTGATCAAACTGGCTAGTGGTTTATCAATTTTGTTAATTCTTTCAGAGAACCAGCTTCTGGTTTCATTGATCTGTTCTACTGTTTTTTTGGTTTTGATAGCATTGATTTCTGCTCTAATCTTTATTATTTCCTGTCTTCTGCTGGTTTTGGGTTTTATATGCTGTTCTTTTTTTTTTTTTTAATTTTTAACATTTTTATTTATTATTGAGAGAGAGAGACAGAGCGTGAGCATGGGAGGGGCAGAGAGTGGGGGGAGACACAGAATGAAGGAGGCTCCAGGCTCTGAGCTGTCAGCACAGAGCCCGACGCGGGGCTCAAACTCACAAACCGCAAGATCATGACCTGAGCCAAAGTCAGATGCTCAACTGACTGAGCCACCCACGCGCCCCTATATGCTGTTCTTTTTTCAGCTTTTAAAGGTGTAAGGTTAGGTTGTGTATCAGAGACCTTTCTTCCTTCTGTGGGAAGGCCAGGATTGCTATATACTTCTCTTTTATGACCACCTTTGCTGCGTCCCAGAGGTTTTGGGATGTGGTGTTATCATTTTCATTGGCTTCTACTTACTTTTTAATTTCCTCTTTAACTTCTTCGTTAGCCCATTCATTCTTTAGTAGGATGGTCTTTAAGCTCCAAGTATTTGTTATCTTTCCACATTTTTTCTTGTGGTTGATTTCTAGTTTCATAGCATTGTGGTCTGAAAATATGCATGGTATGATCTTGATCTTTTTGTACTTGGGCTGATTTGTATCCCAGTATGTGATCTGTGTCCCCATAGATTGTAATTTAAAACATATGGTCTTGGGGCACCTGGGTGGCTCAGTTGGTTAGGCATCCCACTTTGGCTCAGGTCATGATCTCATGGTTCCTGGGTCTGAGCCCCGTGTTGGGCTCAGCTCAGAGCCTGTAGCCTGCTTCAGATTCTGTGTCTCCCTCTCTCTCTCTGCCCCTCCCCTGCTGATGCACACACTCTGTCTCTTTCTTTCTCAAAAATAAATAAACATTATAAATATATCTAAGCAGACATACGGTCCATAATTTGTGATGTGATAGAGCTTGCATATATTGTTTTCTGAATGTCCAAATCCTATTTAAAATTGGTGATCTGATTTTATAACTTTTAGTGTATCAGTGGCCATGGGTTGCCGAATTTGGTTCTAAAATCAAGAGGAGCATACGGTTAGACCACAATCTGTTTCCTTGTTATCTAAGAAGCTGGCCAGCCCAAGTGCTGCCAGTGTATTTTTCCAAGAGTCTTATCAAATTCATGATTGGGCACATGGCAAATTCAGATGCAGATTCATCCCAACTTCTAAAGAACTTATTTTTTCCTCTGTTGCTTGAGAACGGAATCACCTTATTTTGTGAGCTAAGCAATAAAAATTTTAAGAACTTTTTTCTAATGACAACTTTGCTTTTTTCTCTAACACCCCCAATGATGAAACTTAAAGATTTTAAAAGAGGCCTCTGAATTTATCAGGTATGGGCCTTATTTATGTAGAGAATCCAGAATTATTAGGAGGTAATTGATTCATGGTATTTATAATAGTATTTAGTTGGAGAAAAGCCAGATTCCAAGAATATGTGTTAATTTTTGCTTTTTATTTAACTTTGTTGGTATGTCATTGGGTCCTTTTTATGAGTGGATTCATGGTATGTTCAGTAAAATGCAGTGTAACACATACTCTGGTGTACACACTGGGTTAAATTAGTATTTTGATTTACTTTGCGGCTATATAACGAATACACAGCGAGAAGGATTAAAGAAGCTATAGCAATGAACAGCATTTAGAAACTGGAGGCGTTAGAAAGGAGAACTTTGATATTTTATTTTGAGTGCTGATCTTATTTAGAATTAACTGGCTCACTGACACTACTTCACATGTTGGTTTTAGGAAAGTTTAATGAGAAAATCTGATTATGATGAAAGTCTGTTTGTACTTATTTTTGTTAATTGTTTTTAGTTAAATGGGCTTGTATTCACCTTGAAGTATTTGAAAATAAATTGGCTAGCTCTTTGGACTTTAAAGAAAAGCAAAATCCCAAAATTGTGTATGGCCAATACAATTAAAGGAATGACTTGGAGAGACTTTAATATACCCTACCCCCTAATCTTTATCAGCTTCCTTCAAAGTTGTCCTAAGTAAATATGCTATCCCTAAAAGTCCCCTGTATACGGAAATTCCAGAGCCATACTGGCATCATGCTTATTTTATTATTTATTATTTTGTTATTGCACTTATTAAGACCAGTTCTCATATTGCAGTTATCTCTTAATTATCTCCAAAATTAATCCATATGGATTAAACTGTGATTGTTTATTACTCTCTTCCTTTCATGGCTGAGGGTTCTTTGGGTCACTGCCACCAAATTAATCTAGGCCCTCTTCTATCATTCTCAACTCTCAGGGAAATCTCTGTTTGTAGAAACTAATACTGTTTCTCAGCTATGTGGAGTGGAGCCTTGGGCAGGGTTAAAGTAATCTTGGCAGAGTAGGTAGGAAAAGAGAAGATTATCTGATGGAACAGATAGGAACAATGACTTTATACTGATAAATAAGATTGGAAGAAGCAGTAGATGCTCTATTAATATTATCTAATTCTATTCTATATTCAATGTTTACATATAATCCTATTATCTAATAATGTTATCTATTAATACGGACAGGAACACCTCAGTTCCTTTTTGGAAATAGTTACAAATAATAAGATAAAATAAAATAAAATAGAATACATACTCTTGAAGTTAATTTAGATTTATAAATGCAGACTGCCTGCTTCTTGCACCTTCCATCATCTACAAAAAGTGTCATTATCCAAACCAACTTTTGGTAGGCACTCTATATGTCTGAATTGTAGACTGGATACAACATAGAGGTTTAGATACTTTCTACATTAATATTCATACAGAAAACTTTAATATTTTGATAATATCTGCATTAAGCCATAAAAAAGTTATGAAAGTTTTGAATAATTCTCAGTGATTTAACAACATTAAAGGATAGAGTGATTTCGGGGTGCCTGGGTGGCTCATTTGGTTGAAGTTGGACTCTTGGTTTCCACTTGGCTCATGACCTCACAGTTTTGTGGGTTAGAGCCCCATGTCAGGCTCTGCGCTGCTGGTGTGGAGCCTGCTTGGGATTCTCTCTGTGCCCCTCCCCCGCTCGAGCTCTCTCTGTCTCTCTTAAAATAAATAAATAAATAAACATAAAGCGTAGGGTTATTTTGAATTGATTAAAATTAAGCCTGTGATCCACAAGTGAAATAAAAATGCATACTTTTGGTAATTTATGAATATACAGTACTATGTCAAGGTTGAGTTGTGATTGCTATTCAGCTATTACTTAATGCTTATATAAATTAAATAACTCTATTAGAATTATTTTAATGCAATAAGAGCTTAACAGCAATCTTTGAGTACATTATCTTATAAAGAATTGCCATTTAACAATTTTTTTAATGTTTATTTTTAAGAGAGAAAGAGAGAGCGAGCGAGCGAGCTAGCTTGAGCAGGGGAGGGGCAGAGAGGGAGACAGAGAATCTGAAACAGGCTCCAAGCTCTGAGCTGTCAGCACAGAGCCCCATGTAGGGCTTAAACTCTGGAAGGGCGAGATCATGACCTGAGTTGAAGTGGGACACTTTACCAACTGAGTCACCCAGGCACCCCAAGAATTACCATTTTAATTTATATGTCAAGTATTTTTAAAAAATGTTATTTGTTTATTTTGAGAGAGAGAATCCTAAGCAGGCTTCGAGCTCAGTGTTAGAGCTCAACAGGGGCTCCATCTGACGACCTCGAGATCATGGCCTGAGCCAATATCAAGAGTTAGGCGCTTAAATGACTGAGCCACCCAGGTGCTCTTATCAAGTATTTTAATTTACCAGTTTGAACTTCTACATATATTCAAGTGAGAAGTTTTTCACTTTAATGATACACTTGGCACAGGCTGTTGAATTTCATGTTTCCCTCTAAATTTGACAATATAGACACAGGCATAACTATCAAGAGCTCTGAGGATTTAAGCCCTCAAATTTTACCTGCCAACTATTCCAGTATGCACTAGGGACTCACAGAAGGGATCTTAAAAGTGAAGGCACTTCCCTCCCGCCACTCCCTTGCTACCACCCACTTGCCGTTTCTTGCCCTTTTCTCTTTTTTTAATTATTCAGAGAATTGACAGTGTTGCTAACTTACTACCTGTGAGTCCTGCTTATCTTAATGGTATTATGTAATTATATAAACCTTTTGCATGGTGTCATATGATGTTGTATATATGCCCTCCCACACGTGTGTCTTTAGAGTAATTTCTTTCCATCTGGTGTTGGAAATGAGCTCTTTGTGAGGTTATTTTTAAATCTTCAAGCTTTCTGGCATCCTCCACTCTTGAAATAACATAGTTGCTTTTGAAGGCAAGAAAATCCACATAGTATATTTAGTGTTTTTTCCAGTGAAAATGTAAATAGCACTTTATTTAAAAAATCATATCCTGTGTTCTAAACAAGCAAACATGTATTTTATTTTTAGATGGTCTCCAGATAATTTTGTTAACATGTAGGAAATAATCAGTGGGTTGTTGCCAAGTAGATAAAATAAAGAAGTACTTAAGGGAAAGGATGCCAAGAATAAGAAACCTGTTAGAAGAAAGAGGTTTCAAAGATATTCTATTCTCTGAAGGTTTATTGGTATCTTTTTCTAAACTCGTGCAGCATTTATTTGTTATATATCAGATTTGTCATGTGTTGTTTTATATTGTATATAAAACTGCTATTCCTCGATGAGATTGGCAGCTTCTGAGGGGCAGAGGGGCAGTATCATGTCTTTTCATTTCATCTTCATCCCCCCAAACACAGATATTGCATAGTACAGTAGCTAGATACATAACACAGGGGACACACTAGACATATAGAGGTGTAGTAAGAACGTGAATTCCCCGGATAATTAAGAGTTAAGACCTGGGTTGTAATTCTGACTGCTTCCGATTGCCTTTCTGTGTATGTGTGTGTGTGTGTCATATTTTCTTGAAAAGTAAGTCACAGATATCATGACACTTTACTCCTAAAACACTTTGGTATGCATATCCTATGAATAAAGACATTATCCTACATAATTATAATACCATTATTATACCTGAGAAAATTAACAATATTTCTATATTATCAACCAATGTCAAATTCAGTGTCATTTTCTTAGCAAGATTCATCCGATAATTCTTTTTTTCCAGATGCTATTTTTGTTTACTTATTCTTGCTAGTTGTATTGTCTCTAATATGACCATAATGAACACTGCTTAACAATATTCAGCAATTAATGTACTCCGTTTGATGTTTTATATAATTGAAAAGACTAACATTGGTGTGAACGATTGCAATCATTGTAACATCATCTATAAATATACTATAGAATGTATCAGGTGGCCAAAAGGCAAGGTGTTTCTGTTTTGTTTGGTTTTTAGACTCTTATGCTTACTGTGGTAGGCAGACTTGGAGATGGTGTCCAGTGATTGCTGCCTTCTGGTATTCATGCCCTTGTGTAATCTCTTCCCCTTGAGGCCCTTGAATGTAGCCTGGACCTGGTGACTTAACTTCTGATGAATAGAATACAGCACAAGTGGTGGGATGTCACCTCCAAGATTAGGCTGCAAAAGGCTTTGGCTTTTGTTTTGGGACCTCTCATCTTGGACACTTTCTGGCTCTCTTCCGGTCATTCGGATCACCAGCTGCCATAACCTAAGACTGTACAGGCAGCCTGTAGAGAAGCCCACATGGTGAGAAGCCAGGTCTGTCGACAACAATGTCAGTGAGCTTGGAAGCAGATCTTTTTTTTTTTTTTTTTAAAGGGAACTTTAAAAAAATGTTTATTTATTTTGAGAGAGAGTGAGAGAGAGAGAGAGAGAGAGAGAGCGAGCCAGGGAGGGGCAGAAAGAAAGGAGAGCGAGAATCCAGGTAGGCTCCTGAGCTGAAATCAAGAGTGGATGCTTAACAGGATGGTTAACTGATTGAGCCACCGAGGCGCCCCTGGAAGCAGATCTTCTGAGGCCTGATAACAGCTATGTGGGTGAGCTTGGAAGCAGATTCGTCGGGTGGGAGTTGAGCCTTGAGAGGAATGCAAACACGGCTGACACTTGACTGCAGTGTCATGAGAGACCCTGAGCCAAAGGCACCTCAGCTAAGCCGTGCTTGAATTCTTGATCCATAGAAACTGAAATAATAAATGTTTCCGGGGACCTGGGTGGCTCTCTTGGTTAAGTGTCCAACTTCGGCTCAGACCATGATCTCATGGTTCATGAGTGAGAGCCCTGAGTCATTTTCTTCTGCTGTCAGTACAGAGCCCCCTTCAGATCCTCTGTTTCCCTCTCTCTCTGCCCCTCCCCCACTTTTGTGTGGGTGCTCATGCTCTCTTAAAAATAAACATTTAAAAATAAACAAAAGTTTGTTGTTTTAAGCTACCAAGTTTTGGGGGTAATTTTTTTTTAAGATTTTACTTTTAAGTAATCTTTATACCCAATGTGGGGCTTAAACTCATAATCCAAAGATTAAGAGCCACATGTTCTACCTACTGAGCCTGCCAGGTGCCTGGTTTTGGGGGTAATTTGTTGGACAACAATAGATAGCTGATACATCTACCATTTATTAATTTAATACATATTTGTTGATCATCTGCTATTTACCAGGCACTGTCCTAATTGCATTGGGACACACAGTGAATAAAGTAGAAGTGTCTATTCTTTTGGAGCTTACATTTTAGTGGAAGAGAACAAATAATAAACAAGTCTACAAATCAGGGGTAAAGTATAAGATTTTCGTGAGGATCAGGGAAAGCAGGATAAGGGGACAAAGAATGAGGGAGATGGAGTGGATATTTTGTTTTATTTTATACTTTTTAGGTAGGCTCCCTGCTGGGTGTGGGGTCATGAGTTCAACGTGGGGTTCGAACTCACAACCCTGAGATCAAGATTCAGATGCTTAACCGACTGAGCCACCCAGGCATCCCTGGGGTGGATATTTTAGATGGTAGATAGAGGATAGAGTGGTCAGAGACGACCTGTTTGGTAAGGTGACTTTTGAGCAGTCCTGAATGATATCTAGAGAAGAGCATTCCAGGCAGAAGAACAATAGGCACAAAGGTTAAGCATGTTTGGTGTGTTTGAGAAAATTAAGTAATCCATTGTGGTGGGATCAAAACGATCTAGGGGAAAATGGTAGGAATTTTTCAGAAAGGTTGTAGGTAGGAGAAAGGATAGTGCATGTAGTACCTTGTTGGCTATGGTATAGGCTTTGCATTTTTTCTGAGACAGGAATTCTCGGGAGGATTTTGAGCAGAGGAATGGCATGACCATTCATTTAATGCATATTAATTGATTATGCACAATGAGCAGGACCCTGTGGGTGTATGTGATCACAAAAATGTTAAAGATGTGACTCCTGTCCTAAGGAAGTTTAATGATCTAGTGTGAGTAGAAATGACTGGGCGTGCACAAAAAATTTAAGAACGGAGGCACAGTGTCATGGAAAGGCATGTAGTTATGGGAAAAACATAGAGTAAAACCTGGATTAAAATTCTTGCTCTTCCCCTTGGTTTCATACATTTCAGCAACTATTTACTACGTGGTATTATACGTGAGATAAAAATAATAATGCTGGCATTTGTTGATGACCTGTTTGAGCTGAGCTCTGTGTTGTGTGCTTTACAGACACGACGTGGGTGTTGAAGAGTGTGAGCTCCAGGGCTAGGATGCCTGGTTTTAAATTCTAGTTGTGTCACTCTTTACTTAGTGACCGTGGGCAAATTACTTAACTTCTGTACCTCAATGCTCATTATATAACATGGAGATGATAAAAATATCTGTACCTTTTACAGATTGTTATGATGATTAAATGAGTTAATACACGTAGTTAGAACATTGTTGGCACCAGATAAATGCTAGCCGTTATTTTTTCATTTGAATCTCACCACATCCTCTATGCAGCAGGTGTGGTTAATCCCATTTTACATTTCAAGGAGCAGGTTCAAAAGTTAAGTAACTTGTACAAAGTTGCACAACTGGCAAGTGAAAATTGTCTTCAAAGCCACATTCCTTACTGCTGCACCTTTGCTTACTCATTATGTCCATGAGCAAGTGGGGAAAGAGAGATCTGGATACAGGCCTCAACAAACGTAATGATTTCTTAATGATTGTGCTCTTGTGAAAGTACTTTTCCATGCCTTAGATTCCTCTTCTGTAAAGTGAGGATGATATCCACAATACATAGTAATAACAGAGAAAAACAAACCTTGTTGTGTGCCTAGAGATACTCAGTAAGTGTTAATTCCCTTTTCCCCTTGATAAAATACGGCCTCATAGAGATGGGAAATAATCTATGTTCAGGAGAATAATTGTGCCTCTTGACCGATAGCATTTTTCTACTTAAATTGGGTATCTATGATTATTATATATAAATAAATATAATGTAGCTATACAGGATTTTATGTGGTTTTGTCTAGTGGTGATCTTTGCATTTGATTCAGACTTCCACTATAAAATTTTTAAGCCTATGTGTGAGTTTTCTAAAGACCCATTTCACAGCAACTCTGGCTTCATAGCTTCGTTTCCGGGTTGGTAGGACGTGATCATGTGGTTGATGTCCCCATTGTTGCTTTTATCTTTTGCAGCAGATGTGAAAGTAAACATACAAGGTTGAAAAACAGGAAGGGGTTTGGCCGTATTCGTTGAGAGGGTATTTTTGCAGGGGAGCTTGCACACAAGCCACCTGAAATCTGAACTGCCTTGAATCCGTTGTGACTTTTAGCAGATACAAAAAGATATACATTATTGCCTTAAAGTAAATAAAAAAGCAAATGATTGTGCAGTTTAACCAACTCATGAATTTGCATATATTTCTACATTTAAACATATTGGAGAAGTGAGAAGAGTGTGTTCCTCTTTTTGTTTGAACAGCAAATTGATGTATAACTTTATAGTCACCCGAATTCTGGGTTCTTTTTACCTGGAATAATTTTTTAGTGAGGAAGTACAGAGTTCTTGTTATTGTTGGATATCTGTTCTAATAGCATTACACTTGAACTTGATTAAAAAGTCAAAACTTAAGACAGTGTTTTTTTTGTTGGCTCTTGTCCTTGTTCCCTAGGAAGGGAATTAACACATACCAAATGCTAGCTATCTATCAGGTAATACTCTCCATATATGCTAACTCGGTGCATATATTAATTATAAATCTTTCCATCTTTGACATTCAATTCACAATGAGTTTTTATTGCTTTGGTGAAATCCCTTCCTCTTTCTCGTTTTCTTCTCTCTTATACCCTCTCTTTCTTCCTTCCTCTTCTTTTCTTAAATGACTCTCTCTCATACTCTTGCTGAACAGTTTTCTATTAATAGTGTTTCAGAGGCAGTGTGATATAGCAGTCAATAAAGAGAGGGGTTTTGGAATCAGATAGGCTTGGGTTTACAGTAAAGTTGTTTTTGATAGGAAAAAAACCTGCTTTCTCTTTTAATAAATAAAAGCCCAGAACCTCCAGAGTTGGCTTTAGAAGGAGATTCTGCACATGGGGTGGAATAATTGGAGCTCACAGCAAGGACTTTTGTTCCCAAAGATTCACCTTGTCCTGAGAAATGCCTTGCTGACCTCAGGGAGTGTGCTTTCTCTTTAATTTTCTGTCCCAAAGGTGAGTCTTCTCTTAATACTCCTGTAGTACACAGCTGAGACCAAGCTAGAACATTTAGTACTTTACTAGAGGCTAGGAGATACCAAAGGGAAATAAACACAGACATATGCTTTGATATAATCTGGCTCACAAGATAAAACTCCTTTTCAATTTGTGGTCTTATTGGAATAGCTCCCTTCTTGACCCCAAAACATATACCTGGCTCCAGTGGCAGAAGCCATCTCTAACTCTTCTACCTGGAATGCCTCCAGCACCGTATCCAGATTGCTCTAAATCCACAGGAGAAGGCTCAGAGGACAAAGGATTCTTTATCTTGCCAGCATATAGTTATATATGAGAGAAGACCCATTTCTTGCCTGTGATCAATATCAGGTCTCTACAACTCTTAGGGGAGACCACAGTTACCCATAGAATATCTAATTACTATTCACCAGAGAGAAGCACAAACAGTAGAGGGGTTTTGGAGTAGAGGTGGAAGGGGAGTTTCATTTTAACCATTTACCCCAGATCATATAATCCCTGATCATAGTTTAGTAATTTGGCACAAAATGGCTCTGAATAAATATTCCCTTCCCGTTCTCTGATTCTTAACACCTTAACATGATGCCTGAGGAGCTACCCTTTAGTTTGCTATAATTTTAATCTCAGAGTTTTGGTTGAGGAGATTCTAGTATTTAATTAGGTCCAAAGTTTGGCTGAGAATAGTGGTGGTAAACATAGCTGGTGTGATCAGGATGGAACACCTGGTGCCGTGAGCAGGCTGAGTTCAAATGTTAAAGGAGGTGTCCTTTGTATCACAGGCTATTAATTCTGCAAGAGGATATGGAACTAGGCTATTGATACAAGGTTCATGGGCTTATTTCTCAGATAGCCAGAGTATTAGGGTCGAAGACCTTTGGAGTCACAGACCTGGTTTAGAATCCTGGCTCTGATACTGGTTAGCTAGCTGTGTGTAATTGGGAATGTTATCCTTCCTGTTTCTCGGTTTCTTCATCTGTTAAATTTATACAACATTTAACATTATAAACCTATCCCTTTTAGAACTACTGAAAAGATGAGAAACAGTTGACCCTTGAACAACTTGGGGGTTAGGGACACTGACCCCCTGCGCAGTCAAAAATCCATGTGTAACTTTTGACTCCCCCAAACGTAACTACTAATAGCCTCCTGTTGACCAAAAGCCTTACTGATACATAGTCGATTAACACATATTTTGTATGGTATATGTATTACCGATGAATTCTTACAATAAAGTAAGCTAGAGAAAAGAAAATGTTATCAAAATCATAAGGAAAATAGTACTGTATAAAAAAAAATCCACATATAAGTGGACCTGTGCAGTTCAAACCTGTGTTGCTCAAGAGTCAACTAAAATGTAATATGCTTAACATAGTGCCTCACAGGTAGTAGTGGGCACATAACAAGTAGAAACTGATTATTATTATTTTAAATGACATTCCTTTAAAATCTAGCTTGCACTTTGACTTATATATGTTCTGACCTGGCTTTTTTTTTTTTTTTTTTTGTGACAGCTTTATTGAGATACAATGAGCATATCATACAGTTTACCCATTTACAGTATACAATTCAGTGTTTACTAGTATGTTCACAAGGTTTTTTAACCATCATCTCAATCTAATTTTAGAACACTCTTGTCAGCCCGTAAGGAAACTTCAAACCCATTAGCAGTCAATCCCCATTCCCTGCTCTGCAACCCCAGTGCTAGGCAACCACTAACTACTTTATGTTTCTATTGCTTGACCTATTCTGGACATTTCATATAAATAGAATCATACAATATGTGGCCTTTGTGATTGGCTTCTTCCACTTAGCATAGAATTTTCAGGATTTATCTACATGGGAGTGTGTATCAATAGCTCTGTTCCTCTTTATTGCTGAATCGTATTCCATTGTGATTGGATGAATATGCCACATTCTATTATTTATTTTTATTGATTTATCCAATTTAAAACAATTGAAGTATAATTAACATATAATGTTATATTAGTTTTAGGTGTACAATGTATTCAATCCTATACAGTACTTAGTGCTCACTACAAGTGTAATCATCATTTGTCATCATATATCATTATTACAGTATTATTACTTCCTTGTACTTTTCATGACTTATTTATTTTATAACTGAAAGTTTGTACCTCTTAATCATTATCTGTTGCACCTCACCACCCCCATACACCTTTTATTTATCCATTCATCAGCTGATAGACATTTAGGTGGCTTTTACTTTTTGACAATTATTAATAAAACTGCTGTGAACATGTGTCTTCATATTTCCTGGGTATATACCTAGGAGTGAAATTGCTGGTCATATGGTACTTCTATGTTAACATTTTGAAGAATTGCTCTTGGCTGTTTTTTAACCATTTTTCTTTCTCTCTCTCTCTTTTTTAATGTTTATTTATTTATTTTTGAGAGAGAGAGAGAGTGAGAGAGTGAGAGAGCCAGAGAGCATGTGTGCGGAGGAGGGACAGAGAGGAGGGAGAGAGAGAATCCCAGGCAGGCTCCACACTGTCAGTGCAGAGCCCAACACAGGACTCGAACTCATGAAATGTGAGTTCATGACCTGAGCCGAAATCAAGAGTCATACGCTTAACCTACTGAGCCACCCAGGCACCCTATTTTCTTCTCTTTGATTTCATGGTCTCCTGTTTTCTATCAACTATCTTCACCATTAGTTACCAGTAGCTTGGGGAACTATTTTTGATTACATTTTCACTGTTTACCTGTACCTCATCTTAAACAGATAGGGTCATTGCAAATGAATCTCTGTTTTTCTATAAATGTAACACCTATCCATGCAATGTTCTTGTCCACTTCATCACCTTTTTTACCTGTTATTTCTCTCTGGCTAAAAATGGTTTTAAGAAATAAAAGTTCTAAATAAAATTCCACTGAAATTTGATCCATGCTTTGTTATATTATACCTGGTGGTGAAAACTCAAAATCTGTGATGAGAAGAGAGATCTTTAATTATTTATTTTTAGGGGCACCTGGGTGGCTCAGTTGGTTAAGCGTCAGACTTTAGCTCAGGTCATGATCTCACAGTCTGTGGGTTCGAGCCCCTCGTCGGGCTCTGTGCTGACAGCTCAGAGCCTGGAGCCTACTTCAGATTCTGTGTCTCCCTCTCTCTCTGCCCCTCCCTCGCTCACTCTCTGTCTCAAAATAAAGACATAAAAATTTTTTTAAATTATTTATTTTTAATGCTTATTTATTTATTTTGTGTGTGAGAGCGAGAGCGTGAGCGAATGGGGGAGGGGCAGAGAGAGAGGGAGAGAGAGATCCTAAGCAGGGTTTGCTCTGTCAGACGGGGCTCTATCCCACAAACTGTGAGATCATGACCTGAGCCAAAATCAAGAGTAGGAACCTCAACCGCGTGAGTCACCCAGGCGCCCTGAGAAGAGAGATCTTTAAACAGGTCTTTAATACAGTGATACTAAAAGTATGAGGCAGGCTATATTATTCCACTTGAAATGCTTAACAACAGCAGCTTTTTAAAGAAAAAGAATATAAGATTATGGGTACAAAATTAGAGATGAAAACAAATATTTAGAATGAGAAAATAAATCAACAAATTATATCTTTTAAATATTTTATTCTAGAGAGAGAGCAGGGGGGAGAGAGAGAGAGAGAGAGAGAGAGAGAGAGAGAGAGGGAGAGAGGGAGAGAGGGAGAGAGAGAGGAAGAATCTTAAGCAGGCTCCATGCTCAAGGCAGAGCTGGATGGAGGACTTGATCCCACAACCCTGGGATCATGACCTGAGCTGAAATCGAGTCAGTCACTCAACCAATTGAGCTACCCAGGTGTCCCAACAAATTACTTTTTTTTTTTTTTTTGAGAGAGAGGGCACAAGGCAAGTGAGTGGAGGGCAGAGAGAGAGAGAGAGAGAGAGAGAGTCCCATGAGGGGCAGAGAGAGAGAAAGGTGAAGAGAGAAGCAGGGCTCACCCGAAGTGGGGCTCCTGGTTTTACTCAAAGTGGGGCTCGAGCTCACCTGATGTGGGACTCAGACTCATGATCTGTGAGATCAGGACCTGAGCCAAACTCAGATGCTTAATGACTAAGCCACCCAGGTGCCTCAAATAACATATTTTTAAAAGCTGAAAAATAGCACAAACATCATGAAATTCAGAAAAATAGTATAAAAATCTAAATTTTTTTCCCCTATAATTTTGGGTTTATATTCCTCTAGAGATTTTCATATTATGGCTTTGTAATATCACTTGGCCTTGGTAGGACCAGTTTAAATGAAGGCCCTGAAACTTAAGCTATAGTAAATCTCTCTCTCTGCATAGTAAGTAATCTTAAGATATTAACCAAAAAGTTGAAATATGCCTTTTTCTGTGTTCTAGACAGTGATTGCAATTGTTTAGTATACATTACTTCCTGTGAGTCATTATTTTTTGGACTTAATATTCAATTATACATTTATTTGTATACATTTCCTTGTCTCTCTGTCGGGAATGTGCAGTACTAATTAGTCATCCTTAATTGCAAAAGACTTTTTTTTTTTAACACCTTCCCCTTCAAATGCAGGTATCTTTCTTTTCCAAATAGTTTGTTAGTATTAGTGTGGGGATGAAAAACAATCCCAGCCCGAGTTTGATATAGCCGTATAATTTTCAGCCTAAGATGTCTCTTCTGTTTAGTTTCAGACTAAATAGTCTTCTTTTTTCAGGCTTTCTGTACATTTACTCTTTCATGTCAGTTTTAATCCTGTTTATCTCTTTTTTTGGCATTAGTGTAGATCGAGTACAGTATTAAAAGACTATATACTCTGCAAGTCATTTAAAGTAAACTTGCTTCATGATAGTATGACTTTCTGGAGGTCAGCGGTTTACAAATAGGACAGAAAAATATGAGAATTTAGTACAATAGAAGAACTAATGCTTTTTTTCCGAGGCGCATACTTTGTTTTGTACATAAAAGTCTAAACATTTTGTTAGGTTTTTAAATATCTCAGTTGACAATTTAAATAGGGAGAGCACATAGTCAATAGTATTGTAATAACTTTGTATGGTGATAGATGGAAACTAGACCTATTGTGGAGATCATTTTATAATGTATAAAAATAGCGAATCATTGTGTTGTACACCTGAAACTAATAAGATATTGTATGTCAATTATAATTCAATAAAAAATAACTCTTGAGAACACCGGGGCACCTGGGTGGCTCTGTCGGTTAAGCATCTGACTTCGGCTCAGGTCATGATCTCACGGTTTGTGAGTTTGAGACCCGTGTCAGGCTCTGGGCTGACAGTTCAGAACCTGGAGCCTGCTTCGGATGTGTCCCCTTCTCTCTCTCCTCCCCTCCCCAGCTTGTATGCACTCTCTCTCGCTCTCTCAGAAATAAACAAACATTTAAAAATAAATACATATTGAGAGCACAATACAGTTAGATTTTGAGCTGAGAATATATTTTGCATATTTAGTTTATATATAGTTGTGTATTATTTAATTTATTTTAGTTTTGAAGTGCCATTACATCTTTTTTAAGTATTTATTTTGAGAGAGAGGTAGAGAGTGAGAGAGCACAAGCCGGGGAGGGGCAGAGAAAGAGGGGGAGAGAATCCCCAAGCAGGGTCTGCACTGTCAGCACAGAGCCCATTGCGGGGCTCAATCTCATGAACCGTGAAATCATGACTTGAGCTGAAATCAGGAGTTGGACACTTAGCCAACTGACCCACGTTGCACCATTACATCTTCTAATCCAAATTTAATTTTAGGTCGGGTAACTTAATTCTTAGTGCACTATTTTACATAATATACCATCTTTTAAAAATTCACTTTAATATTTCAAAAAAGAAAATGATTTCCAGATCCCATTGAAAAGTGTCTGATAATGTGTCCCTGTGAATATTTGAACTTCCTTTTGTCTTTCATGTATATATATATTTTTTACATTTGAGCTTGAATTAATAAAAAGCAACATCAGAAAAGCATTTGGGATCAAAACATATTTGCTGTATTCATTGCATTTTGATGTTGAATAGATGGTAACATTTGTCTCTGAGTCTATCTTAATCTGTTCAAAAAAGCAGGAAAGGTGAGAAGAGGGAAAGAAGTAAGATTTATTGGGTATCCTTGTGCTAATTACTTCACTTAGTATTCTTACAGCAGTCCCATGAATCAGGTAGTGGTATTTTCCTTTTATAAATGAGTAAACTGAGGCTAGGGGAGGTGAAGAAACTTGTCTGAAGTTCATGCATACAATAACTGAGTGCTAAGACTTAAATCTAGGTTTAGCTGATTCACAGCTGGTCTAGAACACAGTGATTAGATTTAGTAGTTCCTTCTACTGTGGATGGGCAGTGGTCAACTTTCATTCTATTCAGATTTTCACAAATCATAATTTATTATCTATATGGAAATTTTACAATGGTGTTCTTAGGCAAAATTTTTTGGGTGAAATCATACTAAATTAATTATGCCCTATTTCAATATTTCTTAAACCTTAATGTGCATATAAATTACCTGAGAATCTTGTTAAAATGTAGATTCTGATGCAGTAGATACCTGAGATTGGTCCTGGGATTCTGCCATCTAATGTGTTCTAGAAGATGCCTATTCTGCTGGTCTGGGCCATACTTTGAGTATTGAGGGCCTGCTAAATGAGAGAACAGTTGTCTCCATTTTAAGATGATAGAAAGGAAGAGTGAGAGTCCAGGTATAGAAGAGACAGATAATACATCTCTCTCTTTTTTTTTTTTTTTAATAATATTTGGTAAGGGTGACACAGAAAGCCTGTTGATAACTTTGCTCTGATATTGCCAGGTATTGGTACTTTGTGTCATAATGTACATTAGAGAAGTAGATGCAATCTTACAGTTAAGGAAGAACCAAGAGCTGAGATAATTTCTACTATGCGCCAGACTGTGCTTTGAATACTTTTCATTGAGCTTTTCATTATTGATTTACTTTTGAGGATAAATAGAATTTTCATAGTCAATCTTGTCCTAATTATGAAATGCTTAATATAGAACTGCCTCCTACATGAATTAGTATGTTTTGCTTGGTAAAATACTTGACTCACTTAAATGTCTATGTGCATTCGTTTACCTGTTTTGCATTTGTTACCTGTTTTGGATTCTTTTACCTGTTTTGATTACTATGTACCAGTTTAGTTCTCAAAATTGTATGTGTTGAGCAGGGAAGGGAAATACTTGTGATTGGATTTTTACAGCTACCTAATTTTGAGGTAGAAATTACAGATGGTGAAATACAGGAATCCGCAACGTGAACAGTGTGTTTTGACAAGTGCATATACTTGTGTAACGCATGTCCTTATCAAGATTTAGGGCATGGGGGCACCTACCTGGCTCAGTCAGTGGAGCATGCAACTCTTGATCTTGAGATCATGAGTTTGAGACCCACATTGGGTGTAGAGGTTACTTTAAAAAAAAGATACAGGACACAGTCGTTCTAAAACTTGAGTTTACATTAGAATCACTGCTACAAAAGCCTTGCAGAGGTAGGGCAGAGAGTTTTCATACCTATTACCCAGCATCCGATAATGTTAACAACCTTCATAACCTTGGTACGTTTATCAAAAGTAAGAAATCAACATTGGTATGATCCTATTAACAACTATAATCTTTATTTCAGTTTCACCAGTTTTTCCACTGTTGTCTTTTCTTCTGTTCCAGGAGTCAGTCTATGGATACCACATTGCATTTAGTGGTCATGTCTTCCTATGTGACGGTTTTTCAGTCTCTGCCTTTTATGGCCTTGCTACTTTTTTTTTAAAGGTTTTACTTATTTTTTTAAGTAAACTGTACACCCAACATAGGGCTCGAAGTCACAACCCCAAGATCAAGAGTTGCATGCTCTACCTACTAGGGCAGTCAGGCACCCTTTGGCCTTGATACTTTTAAAAAGTACTGGCCAGGTATTTTGTAGAATGTCTTACAGTTTGAGTTTGTCTGATTGTTTTCTTGCTTTCTTTTTTGTCCCCTTAAGATATAAGAGCAGTTTATTTAAAAGGGTAAATTCAGTATGTTTACTGAGATCATAAACAAGGCGTGCCTGGGTGACTCAGTCAGTTAAGTGTCCCACGTCAGCTCAGGTCATGATCTTCACCGTTAACAAATTCGAGCCTTGCGTTGGGCTCTGTGCTGACAGCTCAGAGCCTCAGCCTGCTTCAGATTCTGTGTCTCCCTCTCTCTCTGACCCTCTGCCACCCACACTCTGTCTGTCTGTCTGTCTCTCAAAAATGAACATTAAAAACATTTTTAAAAGATCATAAATAAAATATTACATAAGCAAAATGCCATATTAGTAAAATAAACAATTTGACTTTTTTTGGGGGAAGAGAACATTTAATAATTCATATTCACATTATTATAACAATTCTTTCCTTAACTTCAACTCAGGATGAGTTATGTAGAGTATAATTCAAATATTACTGCCATAAAAAATGGTCCAAATTAGAGGATATTCAGGGTCCTTTCTAGAATTCCGTTACTCCTGAAGATGAATAACTATTTTCTAAATACCTTAAAAGTTGTGAAAAATGGAAGGAAATTCTAATTTAAAGTGTCTTGTTATTCAAATGAAATAGATTCCTCTTTTTTTTAAAAATGTTTATTTATTTTGAGAGAGAGAGAGTGAATGAGCAGGGGAAGGCAGAGAGACAGGGAGAGAAAGAATCCCAAGCAGGCTCCACGCTGACAGTGCAGAGCTCAGTGTGGGGCTCACACCCACAAACCATGAGATCATAACCTGAGCCACAATCAAGAGTCAGTCCTTTGAGCCACCAAGGCACCTGAAATAAGTTATTTCTTTTTCTTTTTTTTTTTTAAATGTTTATTTTTGAGAGAGAGAGAGAGAAACACAAGTGGGGAAAGGGCAGAGAGAGAGGGAGACACAGAATCCAAAGCAGGCTCCAGGCTCTGAGCTGTCAGCATAGAGCCCGAGGTGGGGCTTGAACTCAAGGACCGGGAGATCATGACCTGAGCCAAAGAGCAACACCCAACCAACTGAGCCACCCAGGCACCCCTGAAATAGATTATTTCTAAAGAAATGATTGGGGAAAATAAAACTAGTAAGTTGGTTTTAAGGTTATTTCTAATATTTATTTTTCCTGTGATACCAATATATCGCTCTCTGCTTGGTTTAAAAACTGCCGATGTTTATTTAGCTTCAGGTGAACACAAGTGCTACACTTTTGTTTCTTTAGAGTACTAAAATGCAATCTGTAATTTAGGAATGCACTTTAAATTCGTAATGCATGCACATTGATTAAAATGAGAAATCCTTCAAATTTTGATATTGTCATTAATGCTTGTTGCCTTGAGATCATAATGAATTCTTTAAAAGTTGCAAATATTGCCATTAGGCATTTATGGGTTGAGGGTGGGACAAACTTGTCTAAGATGAATGCGCAGCAGACTGGAAATAACGGGTTATAAAAACTGGAAAGCTTCCAATATGTAGTAGGCATTTAATAAAGTTTGGCTGAATCACCATCTCTCTCTCTTTCTCTCTCTTTTTTTAAATGTATATTTATTTTTGAGAGACAGAGCATGAGTTGGGGGAGTGGCAGAGAGAGAGGGAGACTCGGAATCTGAAGCAGGCTTCAGGCTCTGAGCTGTCAGCACAGAGCCTGACTCAGGGACTCAAACTCACAAACTGAGATCATGACCTGAGCCAAAGTCAAACCCTTAACCAACTGAGCCACCCAGGTGCCCCTGAATCACCATCTCTTAAGAAATGGCTGACTTGTTCCCAGACCTTAATCTCAACTCCAGTTGAGTGATCAGGGCACGCTACTAGTATAAAGGAAAACTGAGTTATAAGAAACAAGCTAAAGAAAAAAAAAGTTGGGCTGTTCCTGTTTTGAGGTTGAGGCAGAAAAACAAGCCATAAGACTAGGGATTGGAGGTTAGCAGGATGCTGAGCCAGGTGGGCAGGGGTGGGACCCCCAAGGAGAGTAGGACAAGAGCAGGAGGCTGGACACAGGGCTCTGGCGCCCTCAGTCCACTTACTAGGCCAAGCCCAGGCACGTCCCCAGCGATAGCAGACTCACCTTTTGTGATTTTTTTCACGATTAGGTAGGTTGTGCATTTTGGGAAGAATACCACAGAGGCAATATGTCCTTATCACATGTCAGGGGATATATGATATCAATAATTATTATTACTGGTTAAGGTAGTATCTGCTAGGTAGCTCCACTGTAAAGTTACTATTTTTTTATATGCTTTTTTGCATATTCTAAGAAGCAGGTTATTTTGTTTTATTTTTTTATAGTTTATTGTCAAATTGGTTTCCATGTAACACCCAGTGCTCTTCCCCACAAGTGCCCCCCTCCATGACCATCACCCCCCTTCCCCTTTCCCCCTCCCTCTTCAGCCCTCAGTTTGTTTTCAGTATTCAAGAGTCTCTTATGACTTGCCTCCTTCCCTCTCCCTAACTGTCTTCACCCCCTTCCCCTTCCCATGGGCCCCTGTTAGGTTTCTCCTGTTAGACCTATGAGTGAAAACATATGGTATCTGTCCTTAAGAAGCAGGTTATTAAGTCCAGCCTACATTCAATGTGGAGGGAATCAAACCCCATCTCCTGGAGGGAGAGTATGCAAGACCTTATGGATATATGTTAAAACCACTACAGTAACTAATAAATATTTTGGGGAAGATACTTGGAAGCTATGCAAATATCATGTTTCTTCCTAAAGTGTCACAGATTGATTTTTGTCTTTGCCAGGTATCTTGCCTGCAGTAGTTATTACTGTGGAGTTCTAATGGTGATTTTCTATTTTTGGAGGTCTTTTTAAAACCAATTACTGGCCCTTATCCCCCAGAGTCTCTAATTTAGTAGATCTTAAGTGGGGCCTGAGAATTTTCATTTCTATCAAGTCCCTAATGATGCCAGTGATACCAGTGATGCTGGTCTGGGGATTTGAGAATCACTGATTAGAACATTATCTTAATCTCAGTGAGTTTCCTCACATCCTTTGCCAGTTAATTCCTGCCTACTCAGCCTCTTCAGGAGTAACCACTATTCTGATTTTTATGTAAATTACTTTATAAACATACTGAATCTATTTAGGAAAGCTCAACTTATGAAAATCTAAATTTTAAAAAGATAAATATAGGGAGAATTGATTCTTATAGAAAAAGTATTCCTTTTTGGAAAACAAGGGGAGGCTTAAGGGAAGATGTTCGGTAGGCATTTCTAAGGCCAGCCTCACTTTTCCTGTCTTGTCTTTCATGTTTCACTGGTTTTTATTATTTAAAAAACATTTTTTAAAATGTTTATTTATTTTAGAGAAAGAGAGACAGAGTGAGAGTGGGGGAGAGGCAGAGAGAGACGGAGACATAGAATCCGAAGCAGGCTCCAGGCTCTGAGCTGCCAGCACAAAGCTGGACACGGGGCTTGAACCCACAAACTGTGAGATCATGACCTGAGGCAAAGTCAGACACTTACCTGACTGAGCCACCCAGGAGCCCCATCACTGGTTTTTATAATAGCAATGATATTCTTACCTTTCCCAGACTTATTAATATTTCACTTAAAAATATTTATTTATTTTTGAGAGAAAGAGACATAGAGTGTGTGTGCACAAGTTGGGTAGGAGCAGAGAGAGCCAGAGACAGAGAATCCCAAGTAGGATCTACGCTGTCAGCACAGAGCTCAATGCAGGGCTTGACCTACCCAACCGTGTGATCATGACCCAAGCTGAAACCTAGAGTCGGACACTTAACCAACTGAGCCACCCAGGTGCCCCAGTATTTAACTTTTTTATGTCCTTCATCCATCATTCCTTCTTTGTCATCAAGTTGTTATGTTGCTCATTTTAATATGTCTTCGGTCTTTCCTTTCATTTTTGTTCTTGCTGACAGAGTACTAACCCAGACCAGGGCTAAATTGTTCCAGAACAGTTTTAGATTTACAGGGTTATTGTGAAGGTTGTATAGTGTTCCTGTATACCCCATACCCAGTTTCGCTTATTAATATCTTAATATGGTACGTTGGTTAAAATTATTAAACCAATATTGATACATTATTATTAACTAAAGTCCAGACCTTGTTCAGATTTCTTCAGTTTTTTCCGAATGTCCTTCTAGGATCCCATCCATGATACCGCATTGGATATAGCCATGTCTCCTTAGGCTCCTCTCTTGGTTGTGATAGTTTCTTAGACTTTTCTTGTTTTTGATGACCTTGACAGTTTTGAGGATTACTGGTCAGATATTTTGCAGTTTACCTCAATTGGGATTTGCCTATGATTTCCTCATAATTAAACTTGGATAATGTGGTTTTCAGGAGAAAGGTGGCAAGGATATAAGGTGTTTTTTCATTGCATCCTAACGAGGGTAGATGCTATCGCATGACTTTTCTCTGTTGATGTTAACCTTGATTTTGACTTGAGGTAGTTTGTCAGGTTTCTCCACTCTTAAATTTCTCTTTTTTTCCTGTTCCTTCCCATATTGCACTGTTTGAAAGAAAGTCACTATGCACAGCCTGTGCTTAGGGAGTGGAAAGTTATGCTCTTCCTTCTTGTGGGCAAAGTACCTCAGTTATTTGAGATTCTGCACCAGAGATCTGTCTGTTCTTCTCGAATTACCTATTCAACTATTTATTTATATCAGTATATATTCATACTGATGGGGGCATTTATTTTATATTTTGGGTTATAATTCAGCACTACTTTATTTTGTTGCTTAAATTATTCCAGCTTTGCCCATTGAGAGTTCTTTGCCCATATTCTTGGGGTGTGTGTGAGAGAGAGACAGGTGAGAGAGAGGGAGAAAGAGAGGGAGAGTGGGGGAGAGAGAGAAAGTTTTAACACTTGCTTACTTTCTGGCATTACAGGGTATTTGATGTTTACCTTGCATATTTCCTGCCCCGGTTTGTATTTATTTATTTGTTTGTTTATTTATTTATTTAATTTTTAAAAATGTTTATTTTTGAGAGAGAGAGCGCGCTTGTGTGAGTGCAGGAGGGGCAGAGAGAGAGGGAGACAGAGGATGCAAAGTGGGCTCTGTGCTTGAACTTACAAAACTCAAGATCATGACCTGAGCCAAAGTCAGACACTTAACTGACTGAGCCACCCAGGTGCCCCTCCTGCCCCAGTTTTACAATCAGTCATTTCTCCAAGGAGCCCTGGTTCCTTTTATTGGAGAGTAGTATTAGGACGAGGATCTGTACATTAACTGTTTAGTTGATCTTCTTGCCTTTAGTCTTTTTCCTTCTAGTTTATCCTGCCATATTCATCTTCTTTTACTTTTTTTAAAGTTTATTTATTTATTTTGTGAGAGAGAGCGAGAGCAAGAGAGAGCGAGCAAGAGCGCATATAAGCAGGGGAGGGGCAGACACAGAGAGACAGAATCTGCCAGTGCAGAGCCTGATGCAGTCCTCAAACTCATGAATTGTGAGATCGTGACCTGAGCTAAGATCAAGAGTCAGACACTTCCCCAACTGAGCCACCCAGCTACCCCTTAACTTCCTTTAATAGAGCTTCCATGGTGTAGGTAGTTTCTCTCCTTAAGAGTTCTGTAGCTCAGTACTGCTTCTCTGATCAAATATCCTTAGTTTACCTTTCATGGCCTTACCTAATTCACTTCTCTCATTATTAAATGATTCATCTCTCATTTCCTTCTTATGGTGTTCCAACCTTGGCATGATTTGCTTTTCTTCTCTAACATTGCAAGCCTAATGCCCACTTTCCTTATTCTTATCTTTGGGTTTTTTAGGTTTTTGAATGGTTAGACTTACATGTTTATCATATTATTAGATAATTAATAGTCAAAATTAGAAGTCAAATCTACAGAAGAAATTCCAGACATCACTTGGTTCATCTCCTCATTTAGAGATAAGGAAAGTGTGGCCCCTAAACCTGGAGAACATGGAGTACTTCATGGCTGAGGCAGAAGAGAACTGGCTTTCTTTCACTTTGTACAGTATTCTTTTCATCATGTGCACCTGTTCCCCCATCCCTGTATCCTGTCTTAAAAAATTGAGATATAATTTACATACCATAAGATTTACCATTTTAAAATGTATAATTTTAAAAATGTATAATTTAGTGGATTTTAGTATTCATGTCATTATTATTCAATCCCAGAATATTTTCATTATCTTAACAAGAAAAACTCTTACACATTAATAGTCACTGCCTATTTCCCCCTCCCCCCAGCCTTTGACAACCATTATTTTACTTTCTATCTTTATGGATTTGCATATTCTGGATACTTCATATAAGTGGAATCATATAATAAGTGGCTTTTGGGTCTGGCTTCTTCTATTTAGCATGATGCTTTTAGGGTTCATCCATGTGGTAGCATGTATCAGTACTCCATTCCTTTTTATTGCTGAGTAATATTTCACTGTATGGGTATACCACATTTTGTTTATTCATTCATTAGTTTATGTCTTGTTTTTACTTTGTGACTTATGAATAATGCTGCTATGAACATTGATGTACAAGTTTTTGTTTGAATACTTGTTTTCAGGTCTCTTGGGTATATACCTAGGAGTGGAATTGCTGGGTCATATGGTAATTCTATGTTTAACTTTTTGAGAAATTGCTATACTGTTTTCCACAGTGGCTCCACCATTTTCCATTCCTACCAGCAACATATGGGGGTAGCGATTTCTTTATATATTCACCAACAGTTGTTATTTTCCTTAAAAAAAAAGTTAAGGGGCACCTGGGAGCTCAGTTGGTTGAGCATCTGATTTCGGCTCAGGTCATGATCTCACAGCTCATGAGTTCAAGCCCCGTGTGCGGCTCAGTGCCGATAGATAGCTCAGAGCCTGGAGCCTGCTTCGAATTCTGTGTCTCCCTTTCTCTCTCTGCCCCTCCCCTGCTCACACTCTATCTCTCTCTGTTTCTCAAAAAAAAAAGAAAAAAAAATTTAAAGCCATCCTAGTAGGTGTGAAATGGTATATCATTATATCATTGTGGTTTTGATTTGCATTTTTCTAATGCCTACTGATGTCGAACATCTTCTAGTATACTTATTAGCTATTTGTATACCTTCTCTTTTGAAATGTCTATTCAAGTCCTTTGCCTATTTTTCAATTGGATTGTCTGTTTATTATTGAGTTATAAGAGTTCTTCATATGTTCTGTAGACCAGATCCTTATCAATATATGATTTGCAGATATTTTCTCCCACTCTGTGAGTTGTCTTGTTACTTACTTGATGGTGCCTAGGGAGCACAAAAGTTTTTAATTTTGGTGAAGTTCAATTTATCAACATTTTTTGGGTTGCTTGTGCTTTTGGCATCATATCTAAGAAACTGTTGCCTAATCTAAGATCATGAATATTTATACTTATGATTTCTTCTAAGAGTTTTATAGTTTTAGCTCTTATATTCATATCTTTGATCCATTTTGAGTAATTTTTTTAATATGGTGCGAGGCAGGGGTCCAAATTCATTCTTTTGCATGTGGCTATTTGATTGTCTCAGCATCATTTGTTGAAAAGATTTTTCTTTCCTTCACTGGATTGTCTTGGCACCCTTGTTGAAAACCAGTTAGGCATAGATGTGCTGGTTTATTTATGGGCTCTCCATTCTATTACACTGATCTACGAATCTGTCCTTATGCCAGTACCACGGTGTCTTGATTACTGTATCTTTGTAGTAAGCTGTGAAATCAGTTAAGTGTGAGTCCTCCAATTGTGGTCTTACTTTTCAGGATTGTTTTGGATATCCCTTGCATTTCCATATGAATTTTAGGATCAGCTTGTCTGTTTCTGCAAAAAGGCAGTTGGGATTTTGATAGCAACTGCATTGAATCTGTAGATCATTTTAGAGAATATGGCCGTATTCACACTATTGAGTCTTGCAATCCATGGACGTGGGATGCCTTTCCATTTATTTAGGTCTCTAATTTCTTTCATTGATGTGTTGTAGTTTTTAGTATAAGTGATCCTTTCTTTTGGTGAAATTTATTCCTAAGTATTTTATCCTTTTTTTAAAGTTTATTTATTTATTTTGAGGGAGAGGGTGAGCAGGTGGGGGATGTGCAGAGAGAAAGAGGAGAGAGAGAATCCCAAGCAGGCTCCATGCTGTCAGTGCAGAGCCTGATGCAGGGCTTGATCTCATAAACTGTGAAATCATGACTTGAGCCAAAATCAAGAGTCAGATGCTTAACTGACTGAGTCACCCAGGTGCCCCCTAAGTATTTTATTCTTTTTGGTGCTATTATAAATGGAATTGTTTTTCTAATTTAATTTTCAGATTGTTTATCACTGAATTATAGAAATACAATTAATTAAAAAATTTTTTTTTAATTTTTTAAATTTATTTTTGAGTGAGAGAGACAACGTGAGCAGGGGAGGGTCAGAGAGAGAGAGAGGGAGACACAGAATATGAAGACAGGCTCCAGGCTCTGAGCTAGCTGTCAGCACAAAGCCCAACGTGTGGCTCAGGCCCACGAACCGCGAGATCATGACCTGAGCCAAAGTCAGACGCTTAACCACCTGAGCCACCCAGGCACCCCAACAATTAATTTTTTTAAAGTAAGCTCTACATCCAATGTGGGGCTTAAACTCAACAACCCTGAGGTCAAGAGTCGCATGCTGTATCAACTGAGCCAGCCAGGCGCCCTGATACAATTGAATTTTGAATGTTGAACTGATATCCTGTAACCTTGCTGACTTGCTTATTAGTTGTAGTAGTTTTTTGTGGATTGCTTACAATTTTCTATATGCAAGATCATGTCATCTGAAAATTGAGATAATTTTACTTCTTCCCTTCTAATGTGGGTGCTTTTCATTTCTTTTTCTTGCTTAATTGTGCTGATTATAACCTCCCTTACAGTATTGAATAGAAGTGTTAAGAGCAGACATCCTAGTTTTTTCCCCCTGATCTTACAGGGAAAACTTTCAATCTTTTTCCTTATGTTACAGGACGTATTGATGTTAGCTATAGGTTCTTCATAGGTTCTGTTTATCAGGTTGAGGAAATTTCCTTGTGTTCCTCATTTGTTGAGTTTTTATCATAAAAGCCTGTTGGATTTTGTCAAAAGCTTTTTCTGCATCATGAAGAGTTTGTCTTTATAGATGGTTTATTAGATCGGCTTTTCTGTTGATCCAACCTTGCATTCCTGGGGTAAATCTCCCTTTGTTATGGTTAATAGTCTTTTTTATTTATTTTTATTTTTTATTATCTTTTTAATGTTTATTTATTTTTGAGAGAGAGAGAGAGAGAGAGAGAGAGAGAGAACGAGTGGGGGAAGGGGCAGAGAAAGAAGGAGACACAGAATCCGAAGCAGGCTCCAGGCTCTGAGCTGTCAGCACAGAGCCCAATGCGGGGCTCGAACCCATGAACTGTGAGATCATGACCTGAGCTGAAGTCAAACGCTTAACTGACTGAGCCACCCAGGTGCCCCTAATAGTCTTTTTTATATACTAGATTTGGTTTGCTGGTATTTTGTTGACGTGTTTTATGTCTATATTTATAAGGGATATTGTTTTTCTCTGGTTTTGATATCTGAATAATACTGGCCTTATACAGAATGAGTTAGGAAATGTTCCCTTCTCTTACTTATTTACTTATTTATTTGGGAAGAGTTTATGAGGGATTGGTGTTAATTTTTTAAACATTTGGAAGAATTCACTAGTAAAGCCATGTGATCCTGGACTTTTCTTTGTGGGAAGGATTTTTAATACTAACTTAATCTCTTTACTTGTTTTAGGTCTATTCAGATTTTTGGTTTTACTCTTGAGTCAGTTTTGGTTAGTGTCTAGGAATTTTCTATTTCATCTTGATTATCTCATTTGTTGGCATACAGTTGTTTATAGTATTCTCTTATAATTATTTTTTTCTATAAAGTTGATTGTAATGTCCCTTTTATTCACTTCTCATTTTTATAATTTCAATTTTCTTTTTTTTTTATCTTGGTTAGTCTAGCCAAAGGCTTGTCAATCTTGTTGAAATTTTCTTTTGTTATTATTATTATTATATTTTTAATGTTTATTTATTATTTTTGAGAGTGAGAGAGAGAGTGTGAGCACGGAGGGGAGGCACAAGAGAAGGACACACAAGATCCAAAGCAGGCTCCAGGCTGTCAGCACAGAGCCTGACACGGGACTCGAACCCACAAACCACAAGATCATGACCTGAGCCAAAGTCGGATGCTTAACTGACTGAGCCACTCAGGCACTCCAATCTTGATCTTTTTGAAGAACCAGTTTAAAAGTTTTTTTTTATTGGGGCACCTGGGTGGCTCAGTTGGTTGAGCGTCCGACTTCGGCTCAGGTCATGATCTCACAGTTCGTGGGTTTGAGCCCCGAGTCGGGCTCTGTGCTGACAGCTAGCTCAGAGCCTGGAGCCTGCTTCCGATTCTGTGTGTCCCTCTCTCTCTGCCCCTCCCCTGCTCATGATCTGTCTCTCTCTGTCTTTCAAAAATAAATAAATATTTTAAAAAATTAAAAAATTTTTTTTTTCTATCATTTATTTCCACCTTTATCATTTTCTTCTTTCTCTTCTTTCTTTGGGTTTAGTGTACTCTTTTTTAATTTTTTAAGAGTTTTTTTAAGTTTGTTTATTTTTGAGAGAGAAAGCACAAGTTGGGGAGGGGCAGAGAGAGAGAGAGAGGGAGAGAGAGAATCTCAAGCAGGCTCTGAAAATCAGGATGGAGGCTGGTGCAGGGGTCGAACCCATGAACTGTGAGATAGATCATGGCCTGAGCTGAAGTTGGAAGCTTAACTGAGTAAGCCATCCAGGCGCCCCTCTTTTTCTGAAAATTTCTTAAGGTGGAAATTTAGCTTGCTGATTTGATATCTTTCTTCTTCTTTAATGTAGTTGTTTATAGCTATAAATTTCCCTCTGTGCTTTGCTTTCTCTGCATTCCATAAGTATGTTTTGTTTTTATTTTCATTCATCTGAAAGTATTTTTTTAAGTTTATTTATTTATTTTGAGAGAGAGTGCACCAGAGCGTGTGAGCAGGGGAGGGACAGAGAAAATCCCAAGTAGGCTCCATGCTGTCAGCACAGAGCCCAATGTGGGGCTTGAACTTACGAAACCGTGATATTTGACCTGAGCCGAAAAACCAAGAGTTGGCCGCTTCACCGACTGAGCCACCCAGGTGCCCCCAAGACTTTAACATTTTATAGGAGGAGTTGTTAGTGGCTATCTTTGTAGCCCAATTACCACAGCTGTTAAGTGTTAAATTGGGTGGAAAAAGTAAATCTTGAATTTAAATTGCTCTTTTCTGTTTTGGATGTAACTTTCAAGAATAATTATTGGAAGCACCTGATGAAACTTAGGTACCAGGCATTGAAATATATCACCTGAGGGGCGCCTAGGTGGTTCAGTCAGTAAAGCATCTGACTTCGGCTCAGGTCATAATCTCAGGCTCTCTGACTCTCTCAGGATATCTGACTTCAGCTCAGGTCATGGTTTGTGAGTTCAAGCCCCACATCGGGCTCTCTGCTGTCAACACAGAGCCTGCTTTGGATCCTCTCTCCTGCCATGTCTTTCTGTCCCTGCCCTATTCATTCTCTCTCTCTTTCTCCCCGTCTCTCTCTCTCAAAATAAATAAATAAACTTAAAAAATATATATCACCTGAAATCAGATAGTAAAATATTTCTTGGGAAATGTGAAATAACCAGCTTTGATGTTATGTTTGGTTCAAAGAGTATCTTTTGGAAAATGAAGTCTATTGGGGAAACGTCTAGCCTAAACAATTATGTTTAATTTTGAGATGAGTTATTCAAGTCTTAAGTAGGGAAACCAAAATATCCGGAGATTGGCTGCATGTTGTGTAACCAAAAGAAAATGTTTACAACTGTCTGACATGTGTTATGCCAAGAAATATGAATTAGGATATTCAATGTGTTGCATGATAAGAAAATGAAAGCATGACTTTTACTTTTCTTACTTGGGACTTTTCATGTCTGCAAGTCTTAATCAATTACCAACTACTCTGCGGTATGGGATATGAAGAGCACATAGAAAATCACTAGATGGGGATTTTGGCTTTCAGAATGTGTTTTGCAGTTTTTGACCAGATTATTATATCATTTAGTATGGAGTCAAATGATGAAGAATGAGTTATAGGTGGTTATAGCCAGATTTTATTAGATGAGTGTTCTTTGGAGGAACTGTTTTTTAATGAGCCTATACTGAGTCATAGGAAATACTTGTCAAAAATTACCTAAGCTGTGGTATTAATTTATCAGCAGCTTTTCTGCAAAGAAGATTCATAGAAATAAATGATTTAAAATGCCTTTTCCTCCTGATTTTAGAAGTCATAATTGTGGAGTTTTAGAAAATTGAAAAAGTATAAAGACAAAACTAATAATTACCCATAATCTTATTAAACAATGGTAATACCATAAACATTTTGCTGGTATAGCTCTCTGACCTTTTATATTTTTCATTTGATTAGGTAATAGGGAGCTTTATGGATTTTATAGCTCCAACCCCTCCCTCTGATTTTATTGGGAATTTTACTTTGTTCTTCTAATTCTGATAGGAACTAGGTAATAGGAAATTAACTCAGTTTATTGGAAGAACAAAGAAAAAGTTCCTCTCCTATTTACGTACTAGGAGTTTAGGTTTTAACCTTCATCATTGGAACAAACAAGCAAATGAAATCTGATGTTAGTTTGGTAAAAGCTTTTGATAATAAACTTTCTTTGAGTCTAAGAAAAATCAAGATTTCAAAACTAATTTGAAAAACCAGAATACAATTTTATTTATAAATCTATAAGTTTGTGGGTAACAAAAAATAGTTCTTGCTAGTGGTGATATGAATTAAACTCGGTCTGATTACCCTGTAATTGACTTAATGACTACACTGCCTTTCTAGTTACTTGGTGAATTATCTTGTGATAATCACATTCAGACAGTTCTTGGATAATAATGTGTTCCTGAAGAGAACTGGACCTGGGACATAAGTCCTCTTTTTAAAATTTAAAATTTTGTTTTAAAATCATTGATCAAGATGGAGTTCATGTCTCTTTATGGATGTGCCTGTCACATGATAGGCATTCAGTTAATGTTTGTGTATGATAATGATTACTTGGTATTTGACGTTTAGAATTTTTAAATTGATGATTTTTAAAGGCGCTATATCTCCAGCCCAAAATATTGTTAATGAGAGTAGATCTAAGAAGGTGTCTTTTATACTGTAACATACCATCACTTTAAAGGAAAAGAAGGACTTTCATAACTCTGAAAGAAGAAAAGTATTGTGGACCAGTGGAATGTCTTAAGTAGAGATATTTAATGTTCTTTTTTTCTTTTATTTTCTTTAAGTTAGAAAATGGACTAAAAGTATTGAATTGAGGTGCATTGTGAGGTTATCATTAGAATACTATGTGTTAACGGGGGAATATCACCCATTTTAATAATTGTCTGTTTTAGTGGGGTTCCTTAAATAGATTTGGCAATGCAATTAGAAAATAAATTTACTTTCAAAAATACAAATCTTGTTGGGCTGGCTGAATTAGACTGACAACTAAAAGTAGTCAAGACTTGCCAGAGATATTATCGTAGTGTACTTAATGTAATCTAATTTTGCAAGATGGCCTCAGGCTGCTGTTATATTTGTGAATCAGTCAGAATGTCCTGACTGTGACAGGAGAATGGACATCATATGGTGTATAGAAAATCTGTCTTTGAAGATGAGTTTATGTCTTTCAAATAGGTATTGTGCATGAATGTAAGAATAAATAGATTACTGATACAGATTGGTTTGTTGATAATGTGTAAGATTTTATTCTGTTAGTAAATATTTGTTGTTTTTTTAATCAATAGATATAATACTTTTATGATTGAAAAGACCCTTAAAATTTATCTATTTTAACTTCTTATTCAGAGCAGCAATTTCGTCTGCTATCTCACGTGTCCATAGCCAGTTGGAGCGGAACTTGGCAAAAATGTGGACATAATTCAGGATAACTAGGCATGGTGTGAAAATTTTAGATATTTGATATTTTAGTTTATTTTGACTTGTTGATTTCCACATGAAAATTTGGGATTTGTGTAACGTGTAAATAATTGCAACTTGACTAATAAATACTTGATCAGAATTTTACTTGCAATAGCGACTCCATTTTTCCTTAAAGTAGCAACTGCATTTTGTTTCATGCCCATACTTTCTCCTCTCTCCAATATTCATAACTTTGACCAATAAAAAGTAATGAGGAAGCTGGCTAGCGTATTTAAATCTCAAAGGGCTGTCCTAGAGTTCACTGGCCTCCTTCATGCTCTTTGATGTGTTAAAGGCATTTACAAGGGCAGAGTGTAGTGACTCTTTCAAGTGCTTTATGTTTTTAATATGGAATGATTAGTAAATCCATACAAAAGGAGAGGTGGAGAAGTCTACATCCCTGTTGAAAGGAAAGGAAAGATCCTGTATATGGATAGAATATGCAGAGTGTGGTAGGACAAAATGTGAGACAAGGGAGAGTACTAATTATTCAGGAATGGGAATGGAGCAGCTGTGGGTGTGTGCAAATGGGAAGGCCAGATTAATGGGTAAGTGTAACTTTAAATTCTTTGCTTAATTATGAATCTTAAATAGGCCTCTTAATCCCTCAAGGATGAATGGATTTCTTTTTGTTAGATACAGCTAGAGACTCTTCCAGTGTTTGGATGCCATTAAAAATATAGGTATTTTAGATATACCACAGAATAGGTTGGACATTTTAATATTTAATTAGGATATTTCATATTAATTTTAACTAGCAAAATTATTTCAATTATTTTAGTCCACTGATGAGAATCAAGTTTGATTTGCTACAAATTGAAGTTATTTAGTAATTATATATGTGGTTTTTCATGTTTTCATAAAACATTCCTTTCATTTGTTATAAAAACACTGTGGAAATAATCATATCTTAGTCTTTACACTATTCATAGTGTAGAAATTTTATTTTTTATATCTCAAATCATGTGGAAATTTTGTTGCTTCAAAAGACATTTGACACATACTCTGAGAGAAAGCAAATCAGCAGTTCTTGGAAAACTGCTAAAGGCAGTACTTTATTTGTGCTCAATGGTGAGATTGGTTATTGCAACACTGAAGCTGCAACTAACTATTTAAGTGCAACAAGAATGGAATGTCTTTTAATGATTTAAATCAACACTTGATATCCTTTCATGCTATTTTTATATGCATATCATGTAGCATTTGATATATTAAAAGGATAAGTGAAACATAAAATGTACTGTAGGTAATAATAACAAGAATATCTATAAACCTACTGTCCAACTTAAAAACTAGAACATTGGAAGCCTGGGTGGCTCAGTTGGTTAAGCGCCTGACTCTTGATCTCAGCTCAGACCTTGATCTCAGGGTTGTGAGTTCAGGCCCCACGATGGGCTCTATGCTGGGCATGGAGCCTACATAAACAAACAAACAAACAAACAAAACAACTAGAACATTACCAGTAGTGTTAAATATACTAGTGTTCCCCTCTCCTATCCTTTCTCTTGCCTTCCCCTCAGAGATAACTGCTGCTATGCAGTTTGAATTTTACATTTATTTAAAGACGCGTGTGTGTGTAATGTATATCCTTAAAAATATAAGATTTATTTTTGTTTTTGAGCTTTATGAAAGTGGAATATTTTGAATTCTAATGCTATTTGCTTTTTCTGTTCTACATTTTTAAGAAATTCATTTGTTACTTTAAGTAGTTGTAGTTGATTTACTTTTACTGGGATATACTCTTCCACTGAGTGACTGTTCTGCAATTAATTTGTGCATTTCTCTGGTTATAGACTTTGGAATGCTGCAGTGAACATTCTTGTATGTCTACTTGTATGTATGTGTGTGTTACATGTAAGCGTGTAAAACCACCTCAAAGTTTTTCTGGAGTAGATAGTTAGGAGTAGAATTGCTGGGTCATAGAATGTACATGTTCAGCCTTACAAGATAATACCAGGCATGGTATTAAGCATTAGTATTCAATTTAATAATCAGAACAGCCCACAGGTATCGACAGTTTAATTAAAAAATTGGTTTAGAGGTGTCTAAGAAGCCACGTAGGTAGCAAGTAGCTGAACAAGTTCAGACCCACGTTGTCTAAATTTTGAACCAGACTGTTAATCAGTAGTGTTTTACCACTCTCTGGTGAGTGTCCCTAACTAGGTTTTAGATACAGTATAACTAAGATGCTTTTTAGTGTGAATGTTTAGGTTAAGATCTATTTCAGAGACTGAAATCTATGTTTATATTAATAAACAAAAACTTTCTCGATCCCATGATGTTGGGACATAATTTCCTAAATTTATGCTTAGCCAACCTTAACATATGGCTTTTCTTCTGAAGGTCGTAAGGTGCCTGCTTATACCCCATTCAGCCATCTGTGATCTTCGCAGGAAGGCAGAGTAGGGGGAAGGGTAGAAGGCCAAAGGGCAATGACTTCCATTTATATCTTCTTAGTGGTTGCCTGTGTTTATAAGGGGAGCTGGGAATTGTAGCTTTTTAGTTGGGCTCATTCTGCTCTTAATTATATGGGGATTTTTTAAAAAGTGTATTTATTTTGAGAGAGAGAGAGAGAGAGAGAGAGAGAGAGCCAGGGAGGGGCAGAGAGAAAAGGAGAGAGAGAGAATCTCAAGCAGGCTCTTCACTGTCAGTGCAGAGCCTGACACGAGGCTGGAATTCATGAACCTTGAGACCATGACCTGAGGCAAAATCAAGAGCCCGTATGGGGATTTTGTTAATAAGAAAAAGAGAGAGATCTTGGATAGGCATCTAGCAGTTTCTGCACATATGTATCAAGCCACGTAAAGAAATACAACCTTCTTCAGTTTACTAAAGAGAGTATTATGGTTGTTGGTTTTCAATTATTGAGAAAATGTGTTTGTGAAAACCTGCCTTGACATATGATTAATAATCAGGTTGAATATTAGGTTGAACCATATGTAATTTTACTTTATTTTTACATTATCTCAGTGTATTGGTGCTTGGAAGTAGGGCAGGAATTGAACAAAAAAGATATCAAAAAAGAAAATTTTGTTTATGTTAGAGGAAATGAAGCAGGAGACTGAAAGGAGTTCAATACTAGAGCAAAACCAAATTCATTTAGAAAAGACTTGAAATAAGGGGATAGCTACTAAGAGAATTTGGCCTAGGCCGACAGAAGTTGTCTAGGAAGAAGATACTAGTTTATGAATATTTCTTAAAATCAGGAGATCTAGAGGGCATTATACTTAAGAAACTAGACAGTGGCTTGATCAGTGTTACCTACCTTTGAAGTCAACTTTTGGAGAAACAGAGATGATTGTGTCCTCACTCATGAAGAGGACTGGGAAAAAGAGGTTTGCTTCATATTGGGGATGCGAGCAGGGATAGTGCTAGAAAAAAAAAAATACAGCCTGTGTTAATTTGGGCTAAATTGAATTGTGTAATGGGACTTACAATTTACTACATAATGTGGTACAATAAATTTTCTTCTGTCTCTGCAGTGGAGGGACACTTTTTTCTCCCCCTTGGTTATCCAAGTGATACATACTCATTGTAGTAAATCTGGAAAATACAGGAAAGGGGAAAGGAAAACATCCCTCCACAGGAAGAAACTACTGTTATCTTTGGTATATTTCTTCAGTAGTATATTTTTAAACATGCTGTATCCATAATGATGGTGTTAGATTATCAATTATATATATTATGTAAGTTTTGGAAGATAAATATTTCCAGACAAGGGCTGCTATCTATCTAGAAGTTTTTCTCTTCTTCTGCCCATTTCTTTCTTTTTTTTTAATTTAAATTTTTGTTGTTGTTATAAATTTCTTGTGTACATTAGGATGAAGATAAAGATTTAACTTGTCTTTTCTGGAAACTGTGTGACAGATTTCATGCAGGACCTCAGCTGTGGTTTCTCCATTACCCCATTTAGGAAGAAGGTGATAGAGAGGCCCAAGGGAAGAATGAGCATATGTATACACACTATAACCATTTAATAACGCCTTGAGCAGCTGAGGTCATCAACATAATTATCTATATGGACCTAGACACTGGGATGGTAAAATACCAGTCATATAGTTGTTTTCCTAGAGAATTTAAAAAGATTTAGGAAAACTGAGCAGCTCACAAGAATGTACTTTAGTCATTTTGTTCCTTATATTGCAAAGTACAGTGTTTAGATTCATGTATTTAAGCTCTAAAAGTCCTAATAGACTTATTTTGAATATTTTCTTGATTTCAGTACTTCAGGTAATAGATGGGAGAAACATTACTGTCACAGCTTTGCCAATCTGTCTCACTTCTCTTTTTTAATGTTTACTTATTTTGAGAGAGAGAATATGTGCATGTGTATGCAAGTGGGGAAGGTGCAGAGAGGGAAAGAGAGAATCCCAAGTAGGCTCTGAGCTGTCAGCGTTGAACCTGACATGGGGCTCCATCTCATAAACCATGATATCATGACCTGAGCCACGATCAAGAGTTGGATGCCCAGCCAACTGAGCCACCTCGGTGCCCTGCCAAGGCAAAATAAATAAAACAAACTCGGTACCTATCACCCATTTTCAGCAATTATCAGCACATGGCCAACTCTTGTTTCATCTCTATCATCTATCTTCTTTTCTTCCTCCTATGTTATTTTGAAGCAAATCCAAGGCATATCACTTTATCTGTGATAATTTGGTATTTCTTTAAAGATAAGTACACTTTAAAAAAAGGGATGTCTGGGTGGCTCAGTTGGTTGAGCTTCCGACTTTGGTTCAGGTCATGATCTCATGGTTTGTGGTTTCAAGTCCCACATTGGTCTTTATGCTGACAGCCTGGAGCCTGCCTTGGATTCTCTCCCTCTCTCTCTGCACCTCATTCACATTCTTTCTCAAACACACACACACCAAAAAACCTTAAAAAATAACCATACTATTATTGTACCTAAAAATGAGGAATATATTATTTAACATAACATACCTACGTATGTTCAAAATTTCCATTGTCTGAAATATAATTTTTTTGTAATTTGTTTGAGTTAGAATTCATTGCAGGGGATTGATATGTCTCTTAAGGTTCTTTAATCTGTAGTTCCTCTGTATTTCTTTCTCTCTCTTTTTCTTCTAATTTTTTTTAAGAAATTGGGTGATTTATCTTGTAGAATTTCCTTTTTTTTTTTTTTAAATCCTGTAGAATTTCTACTCACTCTGGATTTTGCCAACTCCAATTCCATGATAGGGCTTAACAGGTTTCTTTGTTCTTTGTATTTCCCGTAAATTGATGTTATATCTAGACATCAATTACTCTTAAAATCAAGAAGGAAAAACCATGTGGGCTTTTTTTCTTTTCCCATCTCAAGTGTTGCAATTAATCAAATGACTTGAGAAACTCCTGCTGCCCAGGGACCAGATGAATAGACCAAATGGCATGCTAACTTTGGATCTCTTGTTTAATGCTGGGCACATTTGTGTTTAAAAAGGAAGAAGCCGGTTCCAAGAACTTGATGAATTGAACCCTTTTCACTATAGGTCACATTAGTGTTAATTTTGTTAATTTAATGATTTGTTAAGACAAAACAAAAAAATTCAATTAGAAAAACAGTACCTTTAAGTATATTTATATTAATTATATCTCATTTTCATCCTAAAGAGTCAGTGAAGAATGGATGGACACCATGGTCTAAAGCAGAAGTTCTCAGACTTTAGCATGCATCAGCATCACTTGGAGGTGTTGTGAAAACAAATTGCTGGGCATCATCCCCAGAGTTTCTATTCAGTTTGTCAGGGTGGAGTGTGAGAATTTGCATTTCTAGCAAGTTACCAGGTGACATTGATAATACTGGTCAGGGGATCACCTTTGAGAACCTCTTAGGTGCTAAAGTTTAACCAAGGATCTGCATTAGAACTACCTTTAGAGCTTAAAAACAATAACAACCACCACTCTTTAAGATGCCAGGCTTGGGCCTGGGCATCTGTATTTTTTTAACATTTCACAATAATTCGGATGTGCACCCCAGATTGAGAACCACGGCTATAATTATTTATAGTTTATACCTCCATATTTTCTATTGTTTTCCAAGAATTGTGCATTCAATTTGCATTCTAAAATGTTACAGACTTTTGATATTGTTATAAATGAGGCAAAATGATTAGGGAGTATTCATTGTTTCTACTGTGCTATTTATTATTGTAGAAGGCAAAGTAAAGTGCTAACCAGCAAAGAGCTGTTAGCACCTGTTTTCAATAAATCAGTTTTAATGCTCGTGCTGCAAAGCATATCTGCTGTTTCAAGATTATTAATATTTCCCAGAGGGAGATTAAAAATAGTTTGGTCTGAGGGACCTCAAAGCAGAGAGAAGCCTCTTGGTTAGCATTAGATCCTGAACCTTTTATTAACCAATGTGTTGTGTGAGGCAGTGATGAGTGATGACATTTCAATCACATTTATACTAGAATCTTACAGATTAAACCTGCTGGTTAGTGTGGTAAATTTTTAGCTCTCGAGTAACATTTTCTAAGGAAAGTTTCTTCATGCAATATATTATTTCTACTTTGTACTTCACAGATCTTCCAGTTTTAGGGTTTAAAAATCTTTTACTGGGGCTCCTGGGTGGCTCAGTCGGTTAAGCCTCTGACTCTTGATTTTGGCTCAGGTCATGATCTCATGGTTTGTGAGACTGAGCCCCACGTCAGCCTCTGCGCCGACAGCACTGAGCCTGCTTGGGATTCTTTCTCTCTCTCTTTCTCTCTATGCCCCTTCTCTGCTGTGCTCTCTCTCTCTCTCTCAAAATAAATAAAACAAACTTGAAAAAAATCTTATATCACCTTGAAAAAAACATGCAGAAAGGTGATTCAGAGTCTGCAGGTTTAAGCACATTTATTAAAGAACTATGTGTCACTGGCAACAAAAATACACAGTCCCAATTCAAGGAGTCCAGCCTCATGAACTGATTTTCAACCTTCATTTTCAACATCAATTAATCATTAATTATGTAGACTTCTTTTTAGGTAAAACATTTTAGTAGATTTTCATGTAAGAGTAACTGTAATTTTAGTAATTCTTGATTAACAAAATACATGACAAAACTTATAAATCAGTACATCTTTTAAATGTATTTTGATTTTATTAATCATAACAGCATTTATATACTTTTCAAAAATAGTATATATATGAGAGCCATTATTTACTCTATAGGCAATATTGGTGCATGTAGCTTTTTGAACCCTTTGTTATAAATTCCAAAATCTTCAAGGGTTCATGGCCTTAACTTTCAGTGAAGTAAGTTGGTTGTTTTTTGTTAACAGTAATAACACTTGCTAATGCAAGAAGTTTACAGTATATATTTGTACAAGAATGAAGTAAAGGGGCAAATCTTTTCTTTGTATTTGAATTATACTTATAAATTAAGTGTTTAAGGAGTGAGTTGTGGTTTTATCTTTATTCATTTATTTTTTAATTGTTTATTTTTATTTTTGAGAGAGAGAGAGAGAGAGGGAGGGAGGGAGAGAGAGAGAGAGAGATGGAGGGAGGGAGAAGGAGAGAGGGAGAGAGGGAGGCAGAGAGATCAGAGAGAATCTGATATCATGACCTGAGCCAAAGTTAGACCCTTAACTGACTGAGCCACTCAGGTGCCCTGGTTCTATCTTTAGAGTGTGATGATTTATTCTTCTACTTGACTCTTCTCTGTTTACTGAATGGATGTGGGTGGGAGCTTGACAAGGTTAATGAGAAGCAGTGGAGAATATTGAGTGAAAGGTGTTGCTGGATGGTAAAGGGAATGTAGAACAGAATCCAGAGCCTACATATATATGTTATCTGTTTCAACTGTCTTAAGCAGTAATTAATCAGTTTGACTGGAAAACTGTGACTTTACAGAAAAATCACAGTAAATTGTTATCTAACAAACACCACAACTTTTGTATTATTTGAGAAAAATAATTCCTTGACAATCGTGGTTTACTTGTTAAAGTTTGCTTTAGGACTTTTATTCATAATTTTACTCAGTCTTGGATTGTTTCCCTCCTTGAAATTAGGTCTGTGTGCAGGAAGAGAAAGGGATGAATCAATCTGCAGTCAGTGCTGTGAATTAGTTTCAGCTGCTACATAAAGTGCTTTCATTTAGCTGTTGAAGGCTTGCAGTGTAAAATATTCCTAATTTGTTAGGAACACACATGGCTGTGTGTGTATACATGTCATTGTGCTGTAGGCTGTTCTTTATTAGAAAAGTATAGATCCCTGTGGGGTACTAATTACAGCTTTGGCTAGTAAGCTGCAGAAAGGCAAATAACAAAGGCAAGAGAAAATAAAAAGAGGAGAGAGGGAGAGATCTGGGCTTTGCTATTTTACACCTCTTGAATAAATGAGACATGGTGTGAGTAAACACAGCTGTATGGAAAAATTAGTTTTGAAGAATTGAAAGTAAATAACTGCTGGCTCATTCAGCAGATCCATCTATACTATAGGTCTCTAAGAACAAGAACTTTTTCTTGAAACTAGAGAACATTCACAGATTAAGCTATTTGCCTCTTGGAAATTTGCTTGGGAAATTAGTGTTTGTGTTAGGTTGCAATCAGTATCACCAGTATTGCCTTTAGATAACACATAACCACAGATAAACTTTAGGAATTCCACCATTAAGAAAATTATGTTCAAAGATTTAACATTAACATGACTATAAGATAATTCACAGTAAGAATCATCTAAAAATATTATTTATTGAGCTATTCAGTTCCTCTAAATAGATATAGTAGGATATATAGATATTTAGGATATAAGCCCCGCCTTCAAAGACCTTGCAGTCTAATAGTACATGTGAAATAATAGAAGACAGTGGTGCCTGGGTGGCTCAGTTGGTTAAGTGTCCGGCTTTTGATCTCAGCCCAGGTCTTGATCTCAGGGTCATGAGTTCAAGCCCCAAGTTGAGCTCCACCAGCATGGAGCCTACTTAAAAAAAAAATAAAAAAGAAGAAATAATAGAAGATAAAGTAGAATTTGATGGATAATGTACAAACAAGCTCTCTAAATTCCAAGGAGAGGAAGAGAGATTACTAAGGGCTAGAGTTAGGGAAGGCTTCCTGGAAGGGCTGCAATTTGAGCTTGGCCTTGAAATAGCAGTAAGACTTGTATAGGCAAGACATGAAGAAAGCATTGTTTAAAAAGGCTAGATTGTATGTAATGTGAAGAATGGATGGCTGTGGTTGAATCTGCAGTAAGTCAGCCCTATTCGGAGGCTTTTGCATTACAGCTTCGGTTGGTGTAGGCAGTGTATCCTATGGGTACAGCTTACATCTGTCATCTGGTTTTGACAGGGTGGAACTACACTATAGAGGAAAAGCCTTTTCCGTGAGGGAAACTATGCAGGGGAAGTTCAAACACATTGAAGTAGTTTTTAGACATCTTCATGGAAATGCACATTGATTTTGCTAATGACTGCTTCTGGATAACCATTTTCCTTCCCCTATATGGAGAGACCATCAAAATAAAAAGAAAGAAAGAAAAAAAAAAGAGAGAAAAGAATGCTCATTCTGCCTGACAGAGACAAGGCAAGAAGAACATTTTTATAACAGCCATTGTTTTAAAGAATGGGTCTTTATTTTTTAAAATTTTTAATGTTTATTTTTGAAAGAGAGCGAGAGAGAGAGAGAGAGAGAGAGAGAGAGAGAGAGAAAGCGAGACAGAGCAGGGGAGGGGGCAGAGAGAGAGGGAGACACAGAATCCGAAGCAGGCTCCAGACCCTGAGCTGTCAGCACAGAGCCCAATGCAGGGCTTGAAGTCATGAGCTGTGAGATCATGATCTGAGCCGAAGTTGGAGGCTTACCCAACTGAGCTGCCCAGGTGCCCCAAGAATGGGTCTTTAAAATGGCCCATTTTGCAAATGAGGAGATAATCAGTGTTTAGAGTTAGCTGAACTTGGTGCTTCTCCCTCAATTCCTCAGACCCTCTTCATACTCCTCTAATTTGATTCTCCTCACCTTTTACTTAGTTGAAATCACCACTGTAATTCTAGCAAATACTTTTCTGCACCATTTGAATTTCCTAACTATGAACACATATTACCTTTTTAAAAAAATATTTATTTATTTTTGAGAAAGAGAGAGAGAGGGAGCGTGAGCACAGCAGGGAAGGAACAGAGATGGGGAGACAGAGGATCTGAAGCTGGCTCTGCGCTGACAGCTGATATGGGGCTAGAACTCACAAAATGTGGGACCTGAGCCGAAGTTGAAGTCGGACGGGCTCCTCCTCTTGATCTTCTTTCTATGCATTTAAACTATTTCGGGTATCCTGTAGACTCCTTAACCTGTCAAAAAAACCAAAATAATCACTTTCCACTTTAAACCTCTTTCTTCTTTTAAATTTGCACTTATCCATTTATCAATTCAGTAAAAACGTGCATGTCAGTCCTTATTTCCTTTCTTCATGACTTACATTCAGTCACTAAGGCTTGGTCACTTTACCTTATGAATAATAATTGCTACCATAAAATGAATATTTATCAAGTGCCAATTAGTGACCTAAATGATTTACATTTTCTCATTTAATTCTTCCCAAACCCTGGGAAATAAGGAGGATTTTACATGTGGAGAAACATGTGGAGGCTTAGAAGAGTAAAGGAATTTGCCAAAGGCCCTATTGCCAGTAAGTGGTTTTTCTCACCCTGAAGCTGGCTGGTGTTGCATAATCCACCATACTGTCTTTCCTCAGTAGTTTTTGAATTCAGTCCTTTTTTTCTATCTTAACAACTGTGGTTCATGGTCTTTATCAAGCCTATTATGAGAGCTTCCTACTAGTCTCTTTGTTTTCATATCCCACCATCTTTAACCCCCACTCACCAAAGAAAATTCTCTTAAAGCAGATTTTACTCTGGCAATTTCATATTTAAAATCTCTTAACGGCTCCTTAGTTTACAGAGGGTAAGGTATAAATTCTTGAATGTTGCAAAGGTAGGTCTTCCTTTATCTACCTTTACCTAGTCCCAAGCCTGTCTTATCCTTTATTATTCTCCGTCCTCCTTTATTTTATATTCTAGCTGTAGGGAACTGCTTGTCATTTCCCATTCAGGTGTTCATACTCTTTCTTACTACTCATTCAGGTGATTATGCTCTTTCCTTTTTTTTCTTTACCTAAACTCACTCCTACTTATCCTTTAAAACTTAGCTCTGATTGTCTGCAAGAGCACTTTCCTGATAGTTGGTTTAAATGCTTTTTCTCTGTGCTTGGCTTACTTTCTGCATATATTAGTATATGATTGCTTGCTCTTGCCTGTATTTTTAATTGAATATGTACTCTCTGAGGGTAGAGGTCACATCTTGACTATCAGCATGATGCCTAAAATATTAGGATTTGTTCAGTAAGTGTTTATTGAATTAGTGCATAGGTTTATTTGAATTAGTGAATTTTTAAAATATTACTTGTAATTATGGTAAAACTTTAATTTTATTTTTCCTCAAAGGAGAAGAAAGAAAAATATGTAGTTGTTTAAACATGGAAAAAACCTTTTTTTGATATTGTAATTCCTATTGGCCTTTGATGAGAATTTTATTACATTGTATAAAATTTTTCACAGAACCTAAACCAGGAAAACATTTTATAATTATTGTCTAAGAATTTTTTTGAAAAGCTATTTCCTGATAGGGTTTCTTGTAGGTTAATATTACATAAAAGAATAAGTGTTAGTCATTCGGGGTCTGTATCAAAGAGAAGGGGGATGAATGAATCAGGTGTGGATACAGAATGAATTAATGACGTTTCTGGATATCTAGTTTGGTTCATGATCCTCTCAGTAGCGCTGAAACAAAACCTCATGATTTCAGAGTGCATATAAAAGAAGAATGACCTAGAGGTTAGGTTGTAATGACAGGTACAGCTTCTCTCTGGACTCAGACTCCTGGGAGCTGACCCAGAACTGTGTACCCTTAGGCAATCTGAGGTCATTGCCACTTGCGTTGATGCTCATTACCCTGATTTCCTTTCAGTGTTACCTTTGTTAGAGACTATCTGGACTACACAAGAAAATATTTGGAATAAACGAGCATTTTCAGGGTCTTGGTATTTTAATTTCCTTTGCTGGTAGGCAACACAATAATTAGCTAATTGTTTTGTAATTAAATTGCAAAAGCATTCTTCTATGAGTGAATGTTTTCTTTAGAATAGTGTTTACTGTGTAGGTTAAAAAGAGTCTTTAGAATCATAATACAAAGTTTCTGATATTGATTATTACCTATCATCAATTTATTCTAAAAGGAGTCAGGCTCTCCATACCTGACAGTATTTGAGTGCCTTGGATATGTAAATAAGCCTTTTGTATTATTGAATATGTCTGGAGTCTGTTTATTTCTTCATCCTTCACCAAATGACTTGAGTACATCTTTTATCTTGAGGAAAATAGTTTTTGGCTTTTGTGCATATCAAGATCAGTTTCTTTCATTTATTTGCTATTTTATTTGTCCAACTAATATTTATTGGTTCAGACTTGTAAGTACTAGGGATGTAGCAATGAACAAAACAAGTAAAATACTCCAATGGAATTTACATTCCAGTGGGGTAAAGAGATGAGAAACAAAACAAATAAGTAAAAACTAGTCACTAGTATGCAATAGTAAGTCACTGAGTAATAAGTACAGAGAAAACTATAGCAGGAAAAGAAGTGCAGTGGGGTCTCCAATTTTAGATAGGTGGGCTGAATAAAGCCTCACTGAAAAAGTGATATTTCAGTAAGGACTCAAAGGGAGCAAGCCTTGTGGCTATCTGGGAAACCACTTTCCAGGCAGAGGAAACCACAGATATGAAGGCCCAGATAAGAGTGTGCTTAGTATGTTTAAAGAACAATGAAGAGACTGATTTGGCTGGAGCCACATTTCCACTAGGGGAGACGGTGAAAAAGACTTTGGCTTTTGTTCTCAATGATATGAACTGTCATTGGAGGGATTTGGGGCAGCGGAATGATTTAAATTTTAGCAGGATTGGGGTACCTGGCTCACTTAGTAGGGCACAGGACTCTTGATCTTGGGGTCCTAAGTTTGAGCCCTACGTTGGATATAGAGTTTAATTTAAAAATAAAAACAGATTTTATTATAAAAAATAAAAGATAAATTTTAGCAGGATCATTCTAGCTCCTCTATTGAGAATTTGCTGTTCAGTTTTCACTTCAGCATCGGGTTTTAAAGTAAGAATCATATTAGAACTTTTTTTTATTGTTTATTTTTGAGAGAGAGAGAACACATGTGGGAAAGGGGCAGAGAGAGAGAGGGAGACACAGTATCTGAAGCAGGCTCCAGGCTCTGAGCTATCAGCACAGAGCCTGATGCCGGACTCAAACCCACAAACCGTGAGCTCATGACCTGAGCTGAAGTCGGACACTTAACCGACAGAGCCACCTAGTGCCCCAGAAATTTTCTGATTTCAATCATTTAGAAAAATGAGTTTAGTTTGAGTACCACATTGGAAAGAAAGATACTGATACTCTGGAAACTATTTGGAGGAAGTTGACTAGGACAATGAGGATCAAAATATCCCCATATATGGATATGAGGAACAGACTAAGGATCTGGGGATATTTAGCCTTAGAAAGAGAAGACCAAAACAGAGGAGAGCAGCATGAAGTATATTAAAAAACAGTATATTAGGTTGACCCATATTAAATTGCTGTTTTTTTAAGGTAAAAAAGTAAAATAATTGACAGTTTCATCTGGTTCAAACTAATACTGTCTTCAAAGATTTGAAAAGCTGGAATGGAAGCAGAAGTGGGCTTATTTTGGATGATCTAGTGGCGCAAATTAGGACTAGTGTTTGCAGATTATAGACAGGCAGATTTGGGTTCAGTGTAAGGGAAGATCTTTCTAGAGTGAGTTACCTAACAATGGAGTTTGTAAAGTCAGCATCCCTGCCATCAGAAGTGTTTAAATGAGAGCTAGATTGCTCACCTCTGGTTAGCAATAGGTCAGAAAGGACTCCTGCACTGAATGAAAAGTAGGAGTAGATAACTTATTAAAGTCCTTTCCATGTTGAGTCTATAATCTTCATGTAATCTGAGCAAAAAATAAAGCTTTTTACTTGTTGTCATGAAAAGGATTAAGAGATTTTTTTTTTTTATGTTTTATTTTACTTTTGAGAGAGCGCAAGTGGGGGAGGGTAAAGAGAGGGGGACAGAGATCTGAAACGGGCTTTGTGCTGAAAGCAGCTCGCCCAGTGTGGGGCTTGAACTCATATGAACCATGGGATCATGACCAGAGCCAAAGTCAGACACTCAACTGACTGAGCCACCCAGGCACTCCAGGATTGAGAGATTTTTAACTCAAAGGTATTCTTCCCCCCCCCCACCCCACTGAAGGAGTAATTTTTTGGAGAGTTGCTCTTCCCTTGTCTTGCTATAAATTGAAGGTATAATGGATATTTGATAAAAAAAATTATTTAGCTATTTCTTCTAATTCCTTAAAGAGCTGTTCCAGTTATTGTAGGAAAATTGTTATTTTAAACACAAATGCTTTTGTTTCTGTTTATAAACAATTTAGAAATGGTTTGAACCTGATTTTTACAGGTAATCTTTATCTGCACAATGAGCTTTTTCAGGTGGTTGAATTACACTGTTAGACAATTTCAGGTCCTTTGTTTTCAAATATATCTTTCTCATACCACAATTGTTTCCCAGTGTTCTTATTTCTGTACTTCAAAACTATGTTTTCTCGTATATTTAATATAAGCAGCATTATAACGTATATTCCTTCCTAATGATGGCTATTAGAGAAATACTAGGTCATTATGTTGGTCTGGAATTTCATGATACTGTGTTAGAAAAACAGTATCTGCAGGAAGAACTGTATTTAAAGCATATAGAGAAAAAAGGAATGGAAAGATTTTTTGCTCCTCCCCTAAAAGGAATAGAATGTTTTTAGACATGCTGAAATGTGGGGTCATGTTTTATTTCCTAGCTGTGTTTCAGTGTTGGACTTGGTGGATAGATCTACATCTTTAGAAATAAATTTGATAATTTCTATTTCACCTGTTTTCCATGATGTAGGAAATATGGACTTATTATGTATTTCTAGAACAAGGATTACAGCATCTCTTTCTGTTTATACTAACTGACTTGGAGACATTGGTGTGGAAAATTGTGTCTGGGCAATATAATGAATATATTGGAAGTTGATAAATGGAGGATATAACCCTGTCAAATGAAACTCCTCATGACTAAGGGATATAATTCAAATAACTCAGAGTACATTTTTCCTTTTTAAAAAATTTTTTTCTTAAAATTTTTTTAATGTTTATTTAATTTTGAGAGAGAGAGGCCAACTGCAAGAGGGGGAGGGGCAGAGAGAGAGGGAGAGATGGGATCAGAAGCAGGCGCCAGGCTCTGAGCTGCCAGCACTGAGCCTGATGTGGGGCTTGAACCCACCAACCGTGAGATCATGACCTAAGGCCGAAGTCAGACGCCTAACCGACTAAGCCACTCAGGCGCCCCTTAAAAATTTTTTTAAATGTTTATTTATTTATGTTTGAGAGAGAAAGAGAGAGAGAGCAAGAGAGCAAGAGAGCGAGAACACAAGCAGGGGAGGGACAGAGAGAGGGAGATACATAATCCAAAGCAGGCTCCAGGCTCTAAGCTGTCAGCGCAGACCTGACATGAGGCTTGAACTCTAGAAATCATGAGATCATGACCTGAGCTGAAGTTGGATGCTTAACCGACTGAGCCACCCGGGAGCCCCCAGAGTAGATATTTCTAACTTAACTTGTATTTTAGAACCGTAAAAATTCTGTGGAAGTCATTTATGTAATTCCTATAGTTCTATGATGGGAATCTTTATGGGGGCCTGTAAGTTGCTTGGAAGAAAGCAAGTTCCAATGATTTTGAACACCCATTGTTGGAGTGAGTCTTTATATCTTCAGCTTTTTTGTGTTGCCAGGTTCCCATGTAGTGCCTAATTGGGAAGGGAGAAAGAGGATGTCAGTTGGTTGTGTATGTTTGTGCACATGCATATGCATGCATGCTTAATGGAAAATGCTTGTTTCCAGGATTCTAAGTTCTTGGGATTAGAACTGATTTATATGATGCCAACTGTCAGGATGTTAGACTAGAGTGTTATAAATATCTTATTACAGACACATACACCCACTTGCAATTATCCTTTCAAATATAGACAATTATGTATTAAAAGCTTTCATTTCAGCAGAATAAGTTGCAGAGGACCATTGTTATATCTAAGATACTTGACAGCCCAACTATGGCTGTAATAATTAATTGGATGGTGCTTGGAGAATTGTATTAGTGAGACATTTAAAGGGATGAGACCTATGGCTAGGATTTCCCATTTCATCTGGATAGACTGTGACTTTTGAATTAGAGGTATCTTTTATGCCTCTATTTGATAATTAGTTTGAGATCACTGTAGCTAAAAGGAAACTCATTTTCCTTAACTCTGTCTTGTGTACTGTTATGCACCTCCACTGGAACACTGATTTGGTTTATAAGGATAAGGCTTTATGATGTTGTAATGGAAATAGCAATGGCCTGAGGGTCATAATGCCTGTATTCCTACCATGCTGGCTTAGTTATTAGCTAAATTAATGGTTCTTAGGTTATTAGTTATTAAGGTCATCATTAGCTGAGTGATCTAGATAAATGACTTGACTTATCTTCTCTGAACCTTAGTGACCTCATATTTGAATGAATTAGACAGTTGATAGCTAAGGGCTTTTTCAGTTGTAGATTTACATGATTTTAACAGTGATACCAAACTAGAATGAAGGGATAGCCATTTTCACACTGGGTCACCAATCAGAAAACAAAAAAAATATTTCTATATTGAATATATAGCTCTTTGAAGTGTGACATGTTTTATTCATTTTTGTGTCCCCTGAAGTATCTAGAAAATGTTTTTATTTATTCATCAAATGCTTGAGTGTCAATCATTGTAGTAAATGCAAAGGGTATAAAGATTAACAAGACTGAGTTGTTGCCTTTGTGAAACATTTTAAGCAAGCAATTACAATATAGTACAATGTAATAAATATGAAAATACTGTAACTATAGAGGCACACAGGAGGGATACTTAGGATTTGGAATGTCAGAGAAAACTTACTCTTTCCTTATTTAAAAAAATTGTGGTAACATACACATAACATAAAATATATTGTCTTAACCATGTTAAGTGTATGGTTCAGTGACATTAAGTATATCCACATTGTCATGCAGCCATCCCAACTACGCATCTCCAGAACTTTCTTATTATCCCAAACTGAAACTCTACCTATTAAACACTAACTCCCTATTCCCCCCTTCTCTCAGCCCCCTGTAGCACTGTGAACTACTACCATTCTGTTTGCTGTCTCTATGACTTTGACTATTCTAGATATCTCACATAAGTGGAATCACACAGTATTTGTCCTTTGGTGTCTGCCTAGCACAATGTCTTTACTCAGCATAATGTTTTTAAGATTCATCTATGTTATAGTATGTATCAGAATTTCATTCTTTTTAAAGGCTGAATATATTCCATTGCATATATATGCCACATTTTATCCACTCATCTTACTCTTGCTTTTATATTTAGATAACTATCTAGTTTCTCCCTTTAGTCTTATTATCCTTTTATCCTTATTATCCTCACTTCTTTTGATGGATTATCTGAGGTCATGGTCTCTAGACTTCTTATCATTCTGGTCATTGAATATACCCTGTTTTATTCATGTTCTGCTTAAAATGTGGTTCTCAGAATGAAACAATATTCTGTGGTTAACTAGAAAGAATACAGTGGCTCAGTTGTTCCTATAATCTAGATACCACACTTCTATCAAGATTATGCTAATCTTTTTAGAACCCACATTGCATTTTTGGCTCACACGAATCTTTGAAAAATAATGTTACCAAGTTAAGTCTTCCTCATAATATAATTATGTAATTCTATAAAATTTATTGTAAAATATTTAAGGAACAGAAAAAGATAAATATTACTCAATTTACAAAATTGAACATTACCGATATAGCTGAGAATCCTTCTGGTACCTCTCTGACCTCATTTCCTTCCCTGTGTAACCACTATTCTAAATTTTGAGATTATTCATTTCTTTACACTTTTGTTAAATATGTATTTCTAGGCCATATATATATATACACACACACATATATAAAATTTGAGATTATTCATTTTTTTATACTTTTGTTAAATATGTATTTCTAGGCCATATGTGTGTGTGTGTGTGTGTGTGTGTGTGTGTATGACATGTCTAATTGTATTAAGCATCTGACTCTTAATTTCTGTTCAGGTATGATTTCATGGTTCATGGGTTGAAGCCCTGCTTCAGGCTCTGTGGTGACACCACATTAGATTCATCTATGTTGATATATGTAGTTCATTTTCACTGCTGTAATTTCTGTCCTGTTAATTCATAGTTAATTTTTTTCATCTGTTCTCTGATGAACATTTATTTCCACTTTTTTCTTTGTAATCATTTTTCAAATTTCAGCACAGAAACCGTACTTTTCTTTTAAATGCCACCTTGATGATTTTTGTCTGTCTTTCCATCTTGAGATATTTTTAAACTATGATCCAATCATTCAGCTGCAAATTTGGTAAGGACCCATGGTATATTAGTGAATCAGAGATCAAATTTGCAAGTTATGTTGAAATACAATTTTTCTGGAAGTAAAGAATGAAACACATTTTAATGTGTAAGATTACTTATACTAGCCTGAACTATCTTTGACTATAAATTCTTTTATGTTGTTTTTTCTTAATGTTTATTTATTTATTTTTGAGAGAGCAAGAGAGGGAGACCGGGAGGGGCATAGAGGAAAGAGGGAATCCCAACCAGGCTCCACGCTGTCAGTGTAGAGCCCAACGTTCGCTCAGTCGCACAACTGTGAGATCATAACCTGGGGCGAGATCAAGAGTCAGACATTTAACTAACTGAGCCACCCAAGAGCCCCTATATTGTTTGGTTTTAAAGAACATAGGTAATTTAGTCTCTGACACATGTTAACACTGTTCTGTGTTTTTCTCAAGCTGTAGTCTGACTTTGACCTTCTTTTCTTTCTCCCTCTTTTCCCACTCTTTCTTGACATTTTTAGAAGGTTTTTTGTTTTTCTTTTCATTTTTTTTTAAAGCTCCATCCTTTAGTGGCCTTAGCCTTTTGGCCATTATTTTTATAAGTATGCTTTTGCAATGCTATTTTTAATCTTCTTGCTGTTCATGACTGTGTCTTAAATAATTTCTTCATGGTTTTCTAAAATTTCTGATTGTATAAAGACAATTTCACTGCCATATCCCCAGGGCCTAGAAAAGAACCTTGCGCTTAACATATATCTGTGAACTGTAATAAAGGAACTTTACTTTCCAGAATTACCTTGTCCTTACAAGTTCTATATTTTTGTACAGTCCTTGGCCATGTAATCATGCCTTTTCTTTCATGTGTTTTCAAAATTTGTTTATGGGACACCTGAGTGACTCAGTTGGTTGAAAGTCTAACTCTTGATTTTGGCTCAGGTCCATGATCCCAGGGTTGTGGAATCTAGCCTCCCCCCTCCGCCCCCCCACCGAGCGTGGAGCCTGCTTAGGATTCTCCTCTTTCTCTCTCCCTCTGCCTCACCCCCACTAAAATTAAAAAAAATTGTTTATAATAAACTTACACATTTGACTGACCTACCTCTTTTCTCAGTATAAAAGCTGTGAAATTGTTATTTTCTGCCTGATTTCCTGATATGATCATGTTACCAACAAATTATTCTTTATTGCTCAGCATAGGGCCCTTCCCCTTTTTTTAATGTTTATTTCTGAGAGAGAGAGAGAGAGAGAGAGGGATGGAGTGAGAATGGGGGAGGGGCAGAGAGAGACGCACAGAATCTGAAGCAGGCTCCAGGCTCTGAACTGTCAGCACAGAGCCCGATGTGGGGCTCAAACCCATGAACTATGAGATCATGACCTGAGCCAAAGTCGACGCTTAACCAACTGAGCCACCTGGGTGCCCCAGGCCCCTCCCTTTTGAGAGAGAGAAATGTCAAGTTTAGTCAATACTTCTATTGAATTGTTATAGCAAATAGTGGATTATCTGCAATACACCATTACTATTATTATTCTTTTAAGAATGAAGGAGTTTATTGGACTTTTATTTGTTATTATGAAAACTTTTACTTATGTGTGTTGTTGTTTGGACAGAAGACATTTGTTCTTCATTGGACAACAGATCATAACCTCCTCGGATTTACAGTTATAGAATATTTATTTATTTATTTATAACTTAATTAAACTTTTAAAAAAAGTTTTTATGTAAATTCCAGTTGGTTAACAGTGTTATATTAGTTTCAGGTGTACAAAATAGTGATTCAGCACTTACATGCATTACCCAGTGCTCATCACAATGAATGCACTCCTTAATCCCCATCACCAATTTAACCCCTCTCGCCACTCACCTCCCTGAAATACTTCACTGTTGTTGTATCTTTTCTCTGTGTGAGTGTTAAAACTATGTAAGGAAGCATTTAATCTTCTGGTAGTCTGTAGTGTATTTTTCACATTATCAGTGGTGGAAGACAACCATACCATCTGTTCCAGTCTTTAGAATCTTTAGAATGTTTTCTTAAGTCACGGTCCAGTGCAAGTTTCTGATTCATATTTGTACTCTAGTCAGATGGTATTTGATATTCAGTTAATTTACTGTAGTGAAATTTTACCCATATAATAAATCTGAGAGAATTTTTTGAGTTTAGAAATTAGTAGGTATTGCTAGATTGAATTGGCTCTAAGATAATAAAATGAAAATAAGATGTAAGAAAAATTCAATAGTTTTGGGTAAAACTGCTTTGCAGTTAGAAAATGTTCAGGTTTTGTATTTGCCTTGAGATTTTCGAGGTTTTAAGAAGTACTTCCTTTCTGTTACACTTTCAGCCTAAAGTATTACGTTGTTCTTTGTTTTCCAGAAGAGTTTATATGATACAACACCTTATGTAAATAACAGCATTAAAGACTTTTGATCTCTACTTATAAAGAAAGAGAATGGTCTTTATATTGGTGTAGTTTATTTGCAGCCTCTATTTACTAGTCACGATATAATGGGAACCTCATTGTAGGCTTAATATGGTATGTGAAGGGCTAGAATATGTTTCATAAAATACATGTGTTGAGGTTATTCCATTAATAAGAAGCATTAGTCTTATTATTCTTATTTTAGACATGATTTAATACCCTTAACTGTTTAGTTTCCTAGTCAATGGTAGATTAGCAAATAGCAGATTAAAAGAAGAGATGTTGGAAGCTACTTATTGACAGGCCACCTTGACATCTGCAAGCAGTCTGAATTAATTCTGCAAATAAATAAATAGGAAAACTATTAAAGGCAGATACAAAAAATAAAAAAAACCCACAGCGCTCATGTATTCTTGTGGCAGAGCTCACCATCCCCGCAGACTTTAATAGCCCTTGAGGACATTAGCATTGCATAGTAATTGAGGTTCATGATGGTAACTAAATCAGTAAAGGTTTAATTATGTTCCTCAGGTTATTTAGATGAAACAGGAAGCATATCCATTTTATAAAGATTTCCATTCAGAATGGCTAACCTGACATATTTTGACACCCAAAGGGAGTAAAACTCAGTTCTTTGGAAAACGAATTTTATTGGTTTCACCAATTCTTCAGTAATGCCTAGTATTCATGGGGGATAGCGTGTCCTTCTGGGAGGGCCTACGTGGTATAATTTTAGAATATATCCAGACATTGTCTAAGTGCAAGCTTGAATTCTATGGAGAAGTGAAGAGCATTTTTTTTTTTTTTTTGGTCTTCTTAGAAGGAGATGAGTAAGTTTGTTTATTTGAAAATATCTTTGAATGAGTTGATTCAGTGGTGTTAGTCACCACAGAAATGTCTGAAATTAAAAATCAAGTTGTTGAAAACAGCATGTTCATGCTGAGTGATATTTCTGATCACTCATTACAAGTATTCTTTAAAAGTCTAGGAGTAGTTTAAGGTCAAAATAATTTGGGGAGGATGGAGAGAGAATCATGAAGAAACTTTTTTGTGTATTTTAAATTACTATTTTTATCTGAAAACCCCATAGGTAGTTCCTATTTTTCTAGAGGTGCTAATTGGTATACTGAAATTGAATTATCAAGGAAAGACACTTTTCTGTGATTTTGAGAGGATTGCTCTTATCAGGAAAGTATTTTCTGTGTACTTTTTGAAACTTCAATACTTGAACATTTTTTCTTTCCATCTGAAAGAATGCCCTTGAATTCTGTTGTCTGATTAGAGAAACAAAAGGTCCTTTTATCCTTCATTTTTCTGTTTTTTCCCCATTACTTTTTTTTCTTTAAAAATTTTGAAAAAATTTATTTTGAGAGAGAAAGAGAGAGCGAGTGTGCCCAAACTGGGGAGGGGCAGAGAGAGAGTGAGAATCCTAAGCAGGCTCCACTACCATCAGCGCAAAGCCTGACTTGGGGCTTGAGCCTACGAAACTGTGAGATCCTGACCTGAGGCTGAAATCAAGAGCCGGACACTTAACTGACTGAGTCACCCAGGTGCTCCTTAATATCCCTTTCTTATGAACTGTTGTCAAATTGGCTAACCTCCATCTTGTATATGTAAAATATATGGTTAAACCTAAATTATTCATTTATCCTTTTTTATATTCATTTACTGAACAAATGCTGAGTACCTACTATGTTCTGTGCTAAACCTAGCACACAAGTTCTGTGTTAGGTACTAGGTATACTGTGGAAGGGAAAACAGACCTTCTTGTCATGGGTATTACAGTGTAGTTGGAAGTGGTGGAGTAGGGAAGACAGAAACTAAACGGTCCAGTACGTTCTTATACATTGAGAGGAGTGCTGTGAAGGAAATAAGTAAGATCTGGGATAGAGATCTAAAGAAGGGACTTACGGGGGAGACATTGTAAATATTAGGACAATCAAGGAAGCTTGTTTGGAGGAGAAATTATTCAAGCTGAAGTATAAGAAAACACCAGGCTTTTTGCAGGGGGTAAGGTGTATTCCAGTCTAAGGAAATTGCGTGCACGGATATTTTAAGTCAGGAAAGCACTTGGCTAGTGTGACTAGAATATAGAGGCCAGAAGGAAAGTGGAACAGAGTGAGGTTTTTGAGATCATTCAAGGAGCTATAGTTCAGGTGAAATGAAGGAGCCTTGCACAAACATGGGTAGCCACATAGAAGGAGAAAAATGGATTGCTTCTAAATACATTTTGGAGGTAGACTCTACAAGACCAACAGATGGATTTGATTGGGAAGGGAAATGGAGAAGGTCGAGACAAGGCTGGAGCCCAGGTTTCTGGTTTGAGCTACTGGATTGTAGGATTGAGCTATTTACTGGGATGGGAAAAAGAGAATCAAGAGTTTAATTTTGGATGTGTTGTATTGAGAGGCTCATGAGATAGCCACCTCTTTTTGTCTCTCCTGTTTTGGTTCTGTTGGTATAGTTTTCTTATTAAGCCATTTATCAGAGTGGGTCAAGGAAGGTGTATTATAAAAAGGCCTCAGACTCAGACAGGAAACTGCCTGGGTTAATGAGAAGCACGATAATGAAATAAGCTAGAGAAACTAAGGGGGACGGTAGTTCTTAAGCTTTGGTTGCAAGGCTTTTCAAGTTTCTCCCTCCTGTATTGGTTTCAGCTTCCCTAGGGATCCCTACTGCGAATTTTTATCACTGATAACCTGAATTTACCCAATCATTTGTTGAGTTTCTCTCTGCCTCTAGTCTCTCCTGCCTCTACTTTGTTTACCCACTTTCCTGCTTAAAAACCTTCAGTGGTTCTCCACTGCCTTCAGGATAAAGTCTGAACTATTAAGCATGTTAGTCAAGTCCTTTCATAATCTGTCTTTTTTGCTTGTCTGTCTCCTTACACTGTATGGAAGAAGTATGTACGTGAGCATGAGATTTGAAACTGGTGGGAATGGAGATGGTCTTGGCCAGAGTTAATAGCTTGTCCATAAATTCTTAACAGGGGCTTATTTGGCAGAGAACAGTGAGGTAGTGATGAACCAAGTTTTAGAAAGACAGATACTGTTCTGGGAATTTACAATAGAATCACTATCCTGTTTCAGTAAAGCATGGTTTAGGTCTGTGATCTAAAGCAAAGTTTTAAACCTCCTAGAACCTGTTTATTTATCTGGGAAACAAAAACACCTACCTTATAGAGTAGTTGTAAAAGAACATGGTAAAGTATAGAATAATTGGTGGTATTTTAGTAGGTATCTACTATTAATATTTTTGTTAGAATTAATTTTCAGTGGTAACTCTATTCTAACCTTACTTCCTTCCACTTCCCTTTTGTAGCCCTTTTCTAACAACTACGAACTACCTACTAGTTCCTGAATAGCTACAATAGTGTTAGTAATGTAAGTTCTTTTGTCTGCATTTCCACTTGCCCTTTGCACTTCAGATTTCTTTCTGTTGACATCTTATACTCACTCTTCAAAGCATAACTTAAAAACCACCTTTTCAATACGGCCTTTTGTAATCACTCTAATTGAAAGTTCTTACTTTATACTTCTCTAATGCTTAATTGGTTCCACTCATGAGGCCTTGTCTGATTAAGCACCAGGTACTGCCTGGTGTTTTAGTTATTTATAGGTGCAGGTTGCCCCTGCTTTCTTAAAGTACAGTATTCCTGTGAAATCTTTTGCAAGCCAAAATGGAAAGCCAAATACAAAGAAGCAGTTACCCATTCAGTTATATGGAAAAATTGAGGGGCATTCCTGGACCCAAAAAAATAACCTCTCTTAAAGCTTTTTGATACCTTTAGACACATCTTGCTAATAGATTCACAAAGTAAGTTGCGACAAAGCAAAGATACTCATAGACACAGTTCAAAGCTATGGTGGCTGGATGCTGAGATGCCGAGTGTGGTTCCGGGAAGGAGTTTGGCGGTGCTACCCTTTCACTGCTTAGGGTGTACGCTGTCTCTGTGATGGCTTGCTGCAAAAGAAATGCTGAATGCTATTTTCTTTTTCTTTTCTTTTTTTTTGTGAAAGTGCACATCCTCTTCAGATTGCTTTCAGTTAGTGAAAACAGGCATAGATGGTCCCCAATTTATGATGGCTTGACTTGGAATTTTCTGATTTTACATTAGTGCAAAAGCTATGACATATTCAGTAGAAACTATGCTTTGAGTTATTTTCCTGGGCTAGTGATACACAATACCATACTCTCTTGTGACGCTGAGCAATGGCAGTGGTGACAGCAGCAGTGAGGCAGAGCCACACAGTTAATGAGGGTAAACAATCAATGCACTTAGAACCACACTGCAACCAGTTTTTCACTTTCAGTCAGTATTCAATAAATCACGTGCGTTACTCAACACTTTCTGATGCGGTAGACTTTGTTAGATTATGTTGCCTAACCGTAGGCTAATGTAAATTATGTTTAAGGTAGGCTAGGGTAAGCTATGATGTCCTGTGGGTTAGGTGTATTAAGTGCACTCACAACTTAAAATATTTTCAATTTACTATGGTTTTATCAGGACATAACTGCATCATAAGTGAAGGAAGATCTGTACTAACATGCCTTTCTTGAAAGCAAAGCGGCATCACTCACACTTTCGAAAAGTGGGGGATACCTGTATGTCTTGTCTCCCTAAGAACTGTGTATTATTCTTTTTGGGTCCCTTTCAATTGCTAAGCCCAAATCTTACACATGATTGGCACTCAATAAACCTTGATAGATTAGTTCACAGAGCTAATTTGAAGAGTGTTACCAATACCTAAATCATTACACTTCATCCATAAATGGAATTTTCTTAGTGGTGCCTACCTGTAATCATAAGGAATTTTCTTAGTGGTGCCTACCTGTAGTGTTTCTACTAAAATTTCCACCCAAGAAACATTAGTATGGACTATACTAATGTTAGAAAGAGATACAAAAAAGATGAAAGATATTGTCCAGCCCTTGCAAATCTGCTCAGCATCAGATTTTTATAAAATCTGATTTGCCCAAAGTCAACAGATGCACACTGTTAAAACAATTTTATCTTGTTTTATACCAGATGGGGTATAATTCCAAGGGTTTGGAGGATTAAGATTGAGATGGAATGGGAACTCACAGCTTTGTCTTCAGTGCTGGGTTTTTTCTTGTTTGTTTTTGTTTGTTTGTTTGTTTTGTTTGTTTTAATCAAAAGAACTCTTTCTGACATTAAGTAAATAGATATCTCCTTTTGGATTTTGTATCAAGAATGAAAGGTGTATCATTTACTGCAAACAGGAAGGGCCTGTTTGTAGAGCATTTATCCTGTCTTCGCAGCTTGATTTCTTTGTATCTTTTCCTCTGGTTACCCATCTTATCATTTGTAACCTGAAGAACTTGGCTGCATGTAAAACAGGTTTGTAAGGATGAGCTTATTTGAACTTATTAGTAAACGGTCCATAGGATATTTTCTTTCTGCTATTTAGTTTTTGTTTAATTCTGATCAGCCTCAGAGCTAACTGGAGATACTTGCCTGGTTTATTGTTTTCATTTAATATTCTCTTCCTACTCCCAATCCCCTATGTTTCTGTGGCTCTTACTAATAGTGTTGCTACTCATGTGTTCATGGCTGGAAAAAACATGGATGAAAACGGTCCTTAATAATTTATTTTTATTTTTCCTTGCATACACTGAATTACAGCATCTCTGCTGAATACTAACTACATTGTCTGATATCCTGGTTGTTTTCCTGCATTTAATGTATGATATTACCTGAAGTTGGTTTTAGCCTGTCCAGTAGAATTCTTTTGCCCTTCTGCTTGTATGCCTTTTCCTTATATTGTGTTATCTGTTCTTTACTTACGTTGTTTTTTTACTATATCTCCAAATATGTGGCAAATGTATCAGTTTTGCACTGATAGATGTTATTCTCTAATTCTTTATTCATATACCTTTTTTAAAAAAATTTTTAATGTTTATTTTTGAGAGAGAGGGAGATACACAGAGACAGAGTGCAAGTGGGGGAAGGGCAGAGAGAGAGGGAGACACAGAGTCTGAAGCAGGCTTCAGGCTCTGAGCTGTCAGCACAGAGCCTGATGTGGGGCTCGAACCCACAAACCAAAGATCGTGACCTGAGCTGAAGTCAGGTGCTTAACCGACTGAGCCACCCAGGTGCCCCCATATATCTTCCTTTATTTAAAGATATTTATTGAGCACTTTCTCTTTATCAGACATTTCAACATACTTGGGAGTTTCTGCTAAATAAGACAGAGGCACTGCCCTCATGTGTTGTACATCCTGTTGTGGAGGGCAGACAATCCAAAAAAAAGGAAAAAAGGAAAGCAAATAAGCAAGGTAATTTTAGACAATAAGTGCCATGCAGATAGTTAAAACAAGGTGAGTTGATAGTGTCTTGGTGGCTAATTTTTTTTTAATTTGAGTACAGTTGACACAGAATTTATATAATACCAATTCCATGATTTTTTTACCCAAAGGAAACAAAAACACTATTTTGAAAAGATACATGCACCCCTATGTTTAATGCAGCATTATATACAATAGCCACGATACGAAAGTGACTTAAGTGTCTATCGATAGAGAAATGGGAAAGATGTGGTATGTGTATGTATACATACATAATGGAATATTACACAGCCATAAAAAGGATGAGACCATGCCAAATGAGACAACATGGATGGACTTAGAGGGTATTATTCTAAGTGAAATAAGACTGAGAAAGGCAAACATGATTTCACTCATAAGTGGAATCTGTTGACAAAAACAACAACAAATGAGTAAACAAACAGAGACAGAATCAGATCTCTAAATACAGAGAACAAACTAATGGTTGCCACAGGGGAGGAGGGTAGAGGGTTGGGTAAAATGGGTGAAGGGGAGGCTTCCAGTTATGGAATAAAATAAGTCACGGGATTAAAAGACACAGCATAAAGGATATAGTCAATGATATCGTCATAGTGATGTATTGGGACAGATGGTAGCTACACTTGTGGTGAACACAGGATAATGTATAAAGTTGTTGGAATCACTTTACACATATGTCTCGATCATTCATTCCTCAGTGTATCAGAGAGATCATACTAACGGAGATACCAAGAGCACTGACTTTGGGCAAGTATCATGACTACCCACACAATTTGGAACTACCATAGCTCTGCGGATAAAATTTTCAATTAACTTTTGATTAAGCAACAAAAGGAATTCTGAAAAATGTTAATGGTTCAGCTTCCACGTTTAACAGTATGTTGCATTCTTTGCTTCATTCATTAATTCAGCGAGCATTTGTTGAGGATTTATTGTGTCAAGTATTTTTCACTGTTCATATTCTAGTTTCTAAATGTAGCTTTTTGCCATCTTTATTTCTTAGGCATTTTGAATACGCTCCAAAAGTAATAGTGTTTTTTTTTTTAGTGCATTGCTACTCAAAGAGTGGCCATTGGGCTAGCAGCATTGGCAACATCTGGGAGCTTGTTAGAAATGCAAAATCTCAGGCTCCATTCCAGACTTGCTGAATCAGAATCTGTATTTTAACAAGATTTCTAGGTGATTTGATGTACATTAAAATTTAAAAAGTACATATATAGTATATGGATTGTTACCATCTGTGTATGTGCTTTTTTAAACAATTGAGTACTTTTACTCATTCAGTTACTTTCTTAAAGATTCCCTTTCATGTGAAAGCAATTATAAAAATATCCTTAAAAGATATTTTCTCTTTTAAAACTATATGAAAAAATTATAAAACATCGGAATAAATAAATACTCTTTATTTACAGTAAGATGTAGGCAAAATACTGTTAGAAGTGGGGCTTAAGTGGGGCACCTGGGTGGCTCAGTTGTTGAGCGTCCGACTTCGTTTCGGGTCACGGTCTCACAGTTCATGGGTTCGAGCCCAGCGTTGGGGTCTGTGCTGACAGCTAAGAGCCTGCAGCCTGCTTTGGATTATATGTCTCCCTCTCTGTCACTTCCCCACTCGCTCGCTCTCTCTCTCTCTCTCTCAAAAATAAATAAACATTAAAAAAATAAAAAGAAGTGGGGCTTAAGTGATTTTCATATCTGCTAAAACTTTCACAAAAGATTTGTAATTTTTTAAAGAGAGACCTTTCTTTATGAGAGACCTTGCTATAAAATCTGTTGTATGGGAAAATTTTAATATAGCAGTGATTTTGGTACCATGTTAGTAGGATGAATGATAAAGTCATATCTGAAACCCATAGAAAATAATGCTAAGTTCTCATCCCATCCTCTGTTTTTGCAAAATATGAAGTAAGTAAACTGGTGCTCTCAAATCAAGTCATTACTCTTTTAGAATAAATAGTAGTTTGGTATCCAAGTTTTCTTTCTGGTCGTTTGATTACTTAGAGATTAAAGAAAAAGAATTTTGGAAAAATCAATTGCCTACTCCTAATAGGAGGAATTGAAGATTGTTTTATTTCTTTTATTTAAGTACACGTGTACCTCACTCAAGGGTAACAAATTAAGAATGTGTATTGGTCTGTAAATGTTTTAAGTAGTGTTTATAAAGACTGAATTGCATATTTTATTAGCACAGAGTAACTTTTATGACTTAGTAAATAAGAGTAGAAAATGTGCTTTGGTAAATTTTTTATCACTTAAAATATTTTTAATGCTTAAAATAATTGCCAGGAGAAATACATCATAGGCAGAGAGAACAGCAAGTGCAAACGGCCTGAGGAGGGAATGAGCTAAATATAGTTCATTTGGATTGTGAACATTCAAATAAAATTACTTCATTTAAACAGTGTGAAGTGGATGTGAAAACATGGTAAATGCCACTTTTTGAGTGGAGTACTTTTAAGTATAGTAGTGAATCAACATGTAAGATCATCAATAGTCAACTTTATTTACTGGTATCACAAAAGTTCCCTTGTATGTTGGTTATTCTTTAGTAAAGTAGATGCGACAATGTTCTTTGGCTATTATTGTGAGGCCTAATAATACTGGGATAAGAGGTTAGAAACCAACAAGTTTGGAATATGTTAGGTCTATAGCATGCCTTCTTCTGTCCTTTGCTCTCAGCATTTGCTTTCTAAATTTCTCTGTTTTGTTCCTCTTTATTTCTGTTATTTTTTCTATTTTTCTCTATTGTAATAGCTTCACTATCTACTCTTACACACTGAATATTCAACATCATATTTTTCAGAAGGAAAAAAGATCTTAAAGAACTTACAGCAGGATACTTTTGTAAGAGGCTGTAATTTAGTAATGCAACATGAAAATTTAAAGTTTTTGGGGTGATTATTTTAATAATATACTTGTCAATTGCTATGGTCAAGTCTAATAACTGATCAGAATTCTGCATTTGCTGTTCTTATTAGAGAAGCCAGTGTATTCTAAGAAATATACAGAAAAAGAACAAAAAAGAGTTGGGGACTTTTTAGTCTCATCATTTATTGGGGTGTAGAGAATTTTGCAAAGGATAATTCCTGCACACTTTGCACTTTTATTAGATTGATACCCTCAGAGCATAGTATACAAATAAGATCCCTTTTTAGGAAGGATAAAATGGTATTTGCTATATACAGTTCTGAGCATTGATTTAAAAATATGCATTTCACTGAGGTGACCTCAGGGCAAGGTAAGTTCTCCATGTGCACATATTTAGCAAGTCACAGCATTAATAATTTATTCAGGATGTATAGGTAAGTTATTTTTGTACTTTATTTAAAAAAATTTTTTTTAATGTTTATTTTTGAGAGAGAGAGACACACACAGAGTGTGAGTAGGGGAGGGTCAGAGAGAGAGGGAGACACAGAATCCGACAGGCTCCAGGCTCTGAGCTCGAACCCACAAACTGTGAGATCATGACCTGAGCTGAAGTCGGCTACTTAACCAACTGAGCCACCCAGGCGCCCCAGTATTTTTGTACTTTAATGGAAAGTCTCATGCTTAATGGACTGGAGTACTGTCTGTGGGTGATTAAATATCTAAATATATTAATTTTAGTACACTTGACATGATTTAGGGTTTTGTCTTCAGTAATCTGTTTTGATGGTAAGAGTTCCCCTTTTCTGTCTTTTTAATAGCAACATCATGACAACAGAAAAGAGTTTAGTGGCTGAGGCTGAAAATTCACAGCACCAACAACAGAAGGAAGAAGGTGAGGGAGCCACAAATTCAGGCCAACAAGAAACTCAGCTGGAAGAGCCTTCTCAAGAGGCAGCTGAAGGCGATCTGCAGTGTGAGCAGAAGCTGAAAACATCTAATGGAGATACTCCTACACATGAAGACTTAACCAAGAACAAGGAGCGGACATCAGAAAACAGGGGCCTATCACGGCTGTTCTCCTCATTTCTCAAAAGGCCTAAGTCTCAGGTCTCTGAGGAAGAAGGAAAAGAAGTAGAGTCAGCTAAAGAGAAATGTGAAGGAGGTCAGAAAGAGATAGAATTTGGAACCAGTCTTGATGAAGAGATCATTTTAAAGGCCCCAATTGCAGCTCCTGAACCTGAACTCAAAACAGACCCATCCTTGGATCTTCATTCATTAAGCAGTGCAGAAACACAGGTAAGGATGTGCAAATGTGTGGGAGGTGTGTAATGAAGATCAGTTCCATACTTTGCTTTTCACTTAAAAACATTTGGCTTTATTTCTTACTAACCAGCTGACTTAGGCATTGACAGTAATAAGAAGTTTAACATGAAGCTTTGGAATTTCTGTTGTAAGCAAATTAATGTAGTCAATGGAAACGTCTTTTTTTTTTAAATTAATTAATTAATTATTTTTATTTTATTTTTTTTACCATTTTTTATTCATTTTTGAGAGACAGAGCATGAATGGGGGAGGGGCAGAGAGAGAGGGAGACGCAGAATCCGAAGCAGGCTCCAGGCTCTGAGCTGTCAGCGCAGAGCCTACGGGGGGCTCGAACTCACGAACTGTGAGATCATGACCTGAGCCAAAGTGGGAGGCTTAACCGACTGAGCCACTCAGGCACCCCTGTTTATTAATTTTTGAGAGACAGAGTTTGAGCAGGGGAGGGGCAGACAGAGAGGGAAACACAGAATCCAAAGCAGGCTCCAGGCTCTGAGATGTCAGCACAGAGCCTGACATGGGGCTCAAACTCACAAACGGTGAGATCATGACCTGATCCGAAGTCAGATGCTTAATCGACTGAGCCACTCAGGTGCCCCAGGAAACTTGTCTTTTTAAAAGATATACTCTGTACTTTTATATTTGCATTTTATAAGTCAAAGAAAACAAAATGAAAGAAAAGTATCAAATGAATTTCTTCAGCCTATATATCATTTAGCTATAATAATAGAACAAGTCCAAGATTTTTTAATGAGGGGGAGGGAAGAGTGAGGTGGTTTTGTTGGCATTATTAGGAATGGGACAGTTTAACTACAAACATGGTCCTTTTATGAAAATCCTCCCTCAAAAAAGCAACGTAATAGATTCAAGCCATCCAGAGGTTTTTGGTAGGTTTGAGCCATGCCTGCCTCATTTTTATTGTTTTCTCCAACTAGATTATGTTACCAGTGTGTAAGTTATAGATGAGGAAGGCTAGCTCTTTATATTTGTCATATGCAGTAGTTTGGAAACTTAATTGTGTCACAATTATGCCCTGCTACTGAAAGAGTGGCTCTTGGGCCAGCGGCATTGGCAACATCTGGGAGCTTGTTAGAAATGCATAATCTCAGACTCCATTCCTGATCTGCTGAATCAGAATCTGTATTTTAACAAGATTGCTAGGTGATTTGATGCACATTAAAATTTAACAAGTACATATACAGAATGCACTAAATATGAGTTGTGAATTTGTTTATCTGTTTATTTTTTGTTTAGTATCCAAAATATATTAGAAACTATTAGTACTGTAACACAAGCTATTTTCTAGGAATCTCATTTGCTTTTAGCCTTACTACCTACAAATTCAAAGCTATTTCAGGGACACCTGGGTGGCTCAAGTCAGTTGAGTGTCCAACTTCGGCTCAGGTCATGATCTCACAGTTCATGGGTTTGAGCCCCTCATCGGGCTCTGTGCTGACAGCTCGGAGCCTGGAGCCTGCTTCGGATTCTGTGTCTCACTCTCTCTCTGCCCCTCCCTATCTTGCACTTTGCACTTTGCATCTCTCAAAAATTAATAAACATTAAAAAAAAAAGCTATTTTAAAGGTGTTTTTATTTCTGAAGCATGTAAGCACTATTTGGATTGTTAAAAGTATAAATCCTATGTGTTTTTATTACAGGTCTCAGGTTTGGGCTTTACAGTTTTATTAGATTTTTCTAAAATTATGTGTATTTCTAAAAATATTATTTATATATTAAAAGTGCTAAGAGTAAAATTTAGGATAAAGTTGTAATTACATACTTGCTGTTAGTGAAACAGGTTGAAAAGATGATTTACTGTATAGTGTAAGAGTTAAGAATGCAGCCTATGGAATCCATCTAGGAAATCATAGCTGAGTGGCACTTTTGCTTAGTCAGTTTCCTCTGTGCAATGGGGATAATATTCACCTCCTTTGGCTATTATGAGGATTAAATGAGATAAACATGGAAGGCTCTTAAGACATGGTCTGGCACTCATTAAGTGTTCATTATGATTACTCAGTTAATAAATATGAACAGAAAAGGCAAAGAAACCTTACATATCTTAATATCATTAATTTAATTTAATTTTAGAAATACTAAAGGAGTTAAATTATATTGTCTTCCAGGAAGCCTTATACTTTGAAGAGGTCTTTAACTGCTTTTTTCTCCTCTGCTTTTTATGTGGGGAAAAATCCATATTTTGTTTTAGTTAGCATTTGAATCAAGGCTGGTCTATTTTATCTAAAGATCATAGCATTTGTACTAAAGTAGAAACAGATGATGGACGAAGTTAATTTTAGATTTAACTAAAGTCTCATTCATTGAAACTTTATTAAATCAGAATTGTGATAAGTTGTATGCAGGTGTTTATATATAAAGAAGAAGAAAATATATTAGTACTGTTAATACATTTCAAGGAGATATTGATTAAAGGAGAAAACTATTTTGGAGTTTTTAGAAGCTAGTATTTATAATCAAAACCTTGTGGATCAGAACCTTGTGGGCAAAGGATTAGTTGCTTAACCATATTTCTATATATATGGTAGAGTTTCATTTAAGTGGTCCCTTTCTATCCAGGTTTTTAAAAAGTAAGTTTGCATTATAGTCTTGCATCTTAGTACCAATCTTTGTCTAGGATTGGTACCTTGGACTTTTTGGAAGCCATATGTAAGTTTTTAATGTTTATTTATTCATTAAATTTTTTTAGTGTGCCTGAGTGGCTCAGTCAGTTAAGTGTCTGACTCTTGGTTTCGGTTCAGGTCATGATCTCATGGTTGGTGAGATTGAGCCCTGCATCAGGCTCTGCACTGATAGTGCAGACAGTGCAGAGCCTGCTTGGGATTCTCTCTCTGCCCCTACCCACTTGTGTGGTGCTGTCTCTCTCTCTCAAAATAAATAAAAGTAAACATTAAAAAAATAAATAAAATTGAGGAGCTTGGGGCAGAGATGGTAAGGTTTTGATAAACTTTAATTATACATAATGGTATGGTCAGGAAGAATATATAATCTGAGAGCAATAGATTGGTGTCCTCTAGTTTACCAGAAACCTTCATTTATTGATTTGAAAGATAGAATGCTACCTGAGACGTTTTGAAGATAGCATAGTGTATAGATCTTATAGGAGATTATAATATCTTTTATAGATAAATAATTAATTTTTTATTTTTATTTTTTAACGTTTATTTATTTTTGAGAGACAGAGCGTGAGTAGGGGAGGGGCAGAGAGAGAGGGAGACACAGAATTCGAAGCAGGCTCTAGGCTCTGAGCTGTCAGCACAGAGCCCGACACGGGGCTCGAACTCACGAACCACGAGATCATGACCTGAGCCGAAGTCGGCCGCCCAACTGACTGAGCCACCCAGGTGCCCCTAGATAATAATTATTTAATCTTAATATCACTTACATTTGTTCTAACATTTTTGCTTCTTCAGTGCATTTATTGGCAGCATTATTATAGGTAAAAATGTATAGAGCATATTTTGTGAAATGTTTTTATTACTGACTTGATGTCATGGATATGTAGCCTGCTCAGGAAGAACACAGAGAAGACCCAGATTTTGAAACTAAGGAAGGCGGAGGACTTGAAGAGTGCTCTAAAATAGAAGTGAAAGAAGAAAGTCCTGAATCAAAAGCAGAAAGAGAATTAAAAGCTTCCCAGAAATCAATCAGAAGACACAGAAACATGCATTGCAAGATTTCTTTGTTGGATGACACAGTTTATGAATGTGTTGTGGAGGTGAGTGCGTTTTAATTTCTGTATTCAGAACTCTTACAGATTGTTTCATGTAGGGCTGAGTAAGTAATGTCAGTGACTGTGTCTTGGACTGAAATGTTAATAATAATTTTCTGAAGTGGAGGTGTGGAAAGATTATGAGTGAGTCTTCTTTTCTTCTCCAGTTTTTTTCTGTATCTGCCAAATCTTGTGAATTAAGCATGTGTTACTTTTAGAATCCAAAACGATTTTGTTTAAAAGCAATTGGTTTGTTATTTATAGAGTGATCTGGCATGACTATATTTTCCAGATAGCCTCAGTTTCTGATATTAGTAGGTCTAGTTACCCCATAATTGTATTTGTTAAAAAATTACTATTTTTCATTTCTGCTGTCCCAGATCTAAACCTTAATAAGCTTTGGTTTATTTAGTGTATTTCTTGAGCCCCATGAAATAGGATATAAAAAATTTAAATCAAGTAATGCCATTTCTTAAAATACTCTATTCTTTTCTGAAAGAATAAGTAATTGAGTTGGGATTTAATAAAAATGTCAATTACTTGGTTACTCTTTTGCTCCTTCAAGACAAGTTAAACTCCTTAAAAATCTAGTAACTATTTTTTAACTAGAGCGGTAATTTTCAATTATGATATGCTTCATAATGATTATTACTAATAATAGCCTTTATTGATAACACATATATAATTCACATATACTTGTATCTTAGGTATGTAATAAATATGTCTGAATTGAATTATCTATATGCAAATATATCAAAGCACTAATAGTCTAAAATATTATACATATTACAAATATTACAAAACATTTCTTTTCCAGGTTTTAAAAAAGAAACCTAGAAAAATAAACTATTGCACTTTGAAAATAGTCACTACACCTTGTAACTAGAGACCTATGGTCTGCTCTTTCTGCTTCTCAGCACTAGCTAGTTGAGATATGGAGAAAGCTATTCCACACTCATTCTTCCCATTCAGACCAAGATCCAGATATGGGTCCCTTATATCTGAAACATTTGGGGGCAGAGGTGTTTCAGAATTCAGAATATTTTGGATTTTAGAAAGGCAATATTTACTTATGCTGCATATTTCATAACACACCCACCAGGGTGTGTGGCAGTACCAAGATTCCTTCTAAGATGGGTAAATAAAGATCATAAATAGACTCATAACAGTTCAGGACAGAATTTGCCTTCAAATGAACTTTGGACACCCTCCCTCTGGAAAAAAAAAAAGCCTAAAATTTTACTTTTTAGAACTTTTGGATTTTGGAACTATAAATAAAGGAGTAGGGACCTATACATGAATAATTCCCAAATTATTTCTGTCATTTGGAGTGAAAACAAAGAAGGAAAAACATGAAGAAAATGATGTAATATAGATGGGTTAAGTCTGAAAATGAATGAACATCTATGTGAATTACTAATAGTCATTAAAAGCAACTCTGCTCATTGAGAGAAGGAATGTTGTATGTGTGTCAAAAACACATTTCAATTTTTTTTGAAGTATTTAAAAAATATTTCTCAGCAGTTGTTAGCATGTTTGATTTTTTTAAACAATTCCAGTAAATAGATAGGATAGGTATAAATATTCTTACCATTTTACGTATGGGAAAGCTAATGTTCAAAAATATTAACTGAATTAACTGAGGTTGTAGCTTGTAAATGGAGGAGCCAGGACTTTTTGACTATACATCTTAGCCTCTAAGTTAGGCTAAGTAGGAGTATTAGTACCCAAATTTGGCAGTGGTAGGATTTCCTAGGTAAAGAAACATTAAGACAATGATTCGTAGCACACCTGAGAAAGCACTGCAACAGGTAATGTCTCTAGGTCTCTAGGGTATCTAGAATTTTAGACTTTGTACGTTTTTCAGTAACTCATTCTCTTGGGACATTTGGTCTGAGAATGGTAGAAAGTCTAATGATTTCCATAGCCACTATTAACTGTCAATGTCGACAGCAGATTCAGTGAATTTATGCGGTCATGATGACAGCAGCCCGTAGCAAGCTTCAGGAAATACTACACCAAAAATAAAGAATGTGATGTTTAGGATGGAGGTAGGGAGTGGTTGATGAAGGGAAGGTAAATTTTTGCTTTGAATTCTAGCACTAGTTCCAGGCCACTAAGTGTGTTGCATTTTAAGCTGACAAATTAAGAAACAAGATTTTTATAACCCACCATTGTTCTACTTATGCTGTATAACCATCTGAAAGTAGTGGTAACCAAGGATAAAAGAGGAAATTGGAAAGTGACATTTTATTTTATTTGGTAATAAATACCAGAATAAGAGGAAACCTCAAAATATGTATATCTTTGCAGAAACATGCTAAGGGCCAAGATTTGCTTAAACGAGTATGTGAGCATCTCAATCTTTTGGAAGAGGACTACTTCGGTCTAGCCATTTGGGATAATGCAACCTCTAAGGTGAGGAGATTGCTTGTCAGAAAATTTGTTTTAATCTTATGTTGTTGATAAGGATGTATTTATGCTTGCCTCTCCAAGACACAGTGCCCTTAAGAGTTATTCTTATCTATTCTTGTTTCTCAGATTTTCCTTCTAGAAAAACATCGTAAAGAAAAAATCATTACTGGAGAACCTGGGTTCCTCAGTCATTTAAGTGCCTAACTCTTGATTTCAGCTCAGATCATGATCTTGTGGTTCATAGGTTTGAGCCCTGCATTGGACTTTGTGCTCACGGTGCAGAGCCCGCTCAGGATTCTCTCTCTCTCCCCTTTCTCTCTGCTACTACCCGGCTTGGTCTGTCTCTCAAAAAGAAATGAACAAACTTGAAAAAAAAAAAAAAGAAAGAAAGAAAAAAACCATTGCTGGTGTGTTCTTTCATCATTGAGAGAAATGATCTACTGTTCTATATTTTTAAGTTTTTTTAATGTTTATTTATTTTTGAGAGAGAGACAAAATGCCAACAGGGAAGGGGCAGAGAGCCAGAGACACAGAATCTGAAGACACAGAATCTGTCAGCACAGAGCCCGACGTGGGGCTTGAACTCACAAACCACAAGATTATGACATGAGCTGAAGTCGGATGTTTAACCGACTGAGCCACCCAGGCGCCCCTGTACTATATTTTTAAAAGACAGGGGCAGTACAGAGCTATGATGTCCTCATTAGCAAGTAGATACCAATAACTTCATATATTATGCATTAGTATTGTACTTAATAGGTTCATAATGAATATTTGTTGAATGGATGATCTACCAATATTATAATTATAGGATAATTATGACATATAATTTGAGAGCAATTTTATAAAAGAGAATAAAGTCCCAATATTACTGAAATTGTCCTACAATGAATCTTGACATTTTCTTCCAGGCCAAAAGAAAACCAGTAGTAAACTTTTGAAAGAAGTAAAAGAAAGTGTGAGAACATGGAGAGGGGAGGAAAGGTTAAAAGTCAAGTATTTATTTCAGAAAACTTGAATTATTTCCTAGGCCAATTTACTGAAAATTACAAATATTTAGCTTAAAACCTAGTGATGAAAACTTTAGTACAGTTTAATAAGTCTTTACAAGTACTTTATAAGATGATGTGGATATGGCTGTGAGTAAGATAGTCATGGTCCCTTCCCTCTGGCGCTTATGGTTTAGTGGATGAGTGTTACACAGAAAGAAATATAAGATGTCATGAAAGGGTATGGCTAGGGAAGTCTTCTCAGGGAAAGTGATGCCTGAGCTGAGAACCAAAGGATTAAGTGGGCAAGTGAAGTGGAGAGCGAATGGCTTGTATAAAGGCCTAGAATTGAGAGTGCGGCATTTGAGGAACTAGGAGCCTGGCTAAACATAGGGAGTGAGGAATAGAGTAATAGATGAATCTGGAGCGCCAAACAGCAGCCAGGTCATGGAGAAAGAGTTTTGTATACAATGGTATTTAAAGCCATTTCAGGGGCGCCTGGGTGGCTCAGTTGGTTGAGCATCCAACTCTTGGTTTCGACTGGGTCGTGATCCCAAGGTCATGGGATTGAGCCCTGCCTTTGGCTCTGTGCTGATCATGGAGCCTGCTTAGGATTTTCTCTCTCTCCCTTTGCCCCTCTCACCTGCTCATGCATTCTCTCTCTAAAACTGAAAAAAAAAAAAAAGAAAGAAAAAGAAAACAACAACAAAAAAGCCATTTTAGTTTGTTCTTTCTCCAAGACAATTTATATTTATTAAGAAAAGTTGAGGGGTGCCTGGGTGGCTCGGTTGGTTATGCATCCGACTTCAGCTCTGGTCATAATCTCGTGGTTCACGGGTTTGAGCCCTGCGTTGGCTCTGTGCTGACAGCTCGGAGCCTGAAGCCTGCTTCGGATTCTGTGTCTCCTTCTCTCTGCCTCTCCCCCACTCACGCTCTGTCTCTGTCTCTCTCAAAAATAAATAAACATTAAAAAAATTTTATAAAAGAAAAGAGTTGAGGAGCAGTAGCCTTTAACAGCTGCAGACTCTATAGGTTTGATTATTTTGAGCTAGATAATGTAAACTAGAAGACATGGATTTACCCTTTGCCTAAATAAAATCTATTTGTAGAATGTACTAGTAGTTAACTAGTGGTTTGCAACAGTTTGTCCTTGTATGTGAGTGACTGTTTATTCAAACAGAAGACCTACGTCTGCCACCACTAGGTTAAGGTTGTTCTTTAAGGACTTAATCTTTGCCCTTAAAGGCTCAAACCAACTTGTACTGAAACCTCTAAGTTCCATTAATGAAGGAAGATTGAAGGTAATCGAAAAACCAAACAATACCCCCAAAACTAAGTGGAAAAAATATTCAACAGCTGTGGGCTAGAAAATTCTCCTATGCATCAAGGAAAATACTCTGGAAAGTATTTTATGTTATACAAGCTCATTGAGATAAAGTTCAATGTTTTTACATTGTGGGTGCAAAAAGAAAAAAACCCAAGATTCATCTGAGAATAATTGAGAATGCTTGAATTCAGCATGTAAATAAAGTCACAGTACTTACAAACTGTTTAATATAACTGGAAATAATTTTTCTATGAACCATGCATAGTTAAATTTCGAGAAGTTAGCTTATCTAAAGACATTCAGCAGAGGGAATTCTTTTCCACTTGCAGTTGAGTTTTTAGGGCCCACATTAGACCAAAACTTTCAGTTGCAGTGAAAACTTTTCACCATTGTTGGTCCCATCCATATTTGTCTTGTAAGCAAGTTTTATTTCCCTTATAATACTTTTCACAATCTTAATCAAATATTAAATTGCTTTATGTGTGTGTGTATGTAAAATGATTTTAAAAGTGGCAAATGTAGGGACACCTGGGTGGCTCAGTCAGTTGAGCATCCTACTCTTGATTTTGGCTCAGGTCATGATCTCATGATTCATAGGATCAAGCTCCGTGTCAGGCTCTGCACTATCAGTGGGATGCTTGGGATTCTCTTTCTCCCTCTCTCTTTGCCCCTCCCATGCTCTCGTTCTCTCAGATAAATAAACATTTTTTTAAAAGTGGCTAATATAAAAGCTGAATAGCAAAGTATAAACCTAGCTGTGTAAAAAAAGTCATTATTATCCATTTTAGATAAAATATTTCTGGAAGAGAAAAGCTTTGGTCTCAGAATCATAATCTAGTTTCAACTTTCCTGATAGTTTATAAGAGCCACTTCAGAGGAAGTCAGTGGGTAAGTGAATCCTGGGAAACATAGGGCTTATCATATTCAGGGCATTTGGCAGGTCTGTAGTAGGGTCCAGGTTCTTACAGGATATCCAACAGGAACATGGGCAGAGGCAATGAGCTGTTCTATATTTTCTGCTTCTAAATTCATTGTGGCCAACCTTCAGCTCTCAGAAATAGGTCAAAGCAGAGCTTTTTTTTTTTTTTTTGGGTTAAAATGAGGGTCTTTAGGCTGATCCAGGAAGTAGGGCATAGTAGGGAAAGCAGGAACTTGCCAAGCAAATCTTATATAAAAATAAATTTTGAGAAGACTTACCATAGCATTGTCAGGTTAAAGGGCCAGTACAGTAGCAAAAGCCATCGTGGTGATGACAATCCTTCTTCCATATGCTCTCTTGATTTACACTTTAGTGTGGATGAGTAGCTCTGTCTGTCTTATACATAGTTGTTCCTGGTATTTACCATCACCATCATCCTGGGGATTTTTTTAAAATTTATTTTTATTTTGAGAGAGAGAGAGAGAGAGAAAGAGAGAGAGAGAGAGAGAGAGAATGAATGAGCAGGGGAGAGGAGGGACAGAGAAAATCCCAAGCAGGCTCCACACTCAGCGTGGAGCCCAATGTGGGGCTCAATCCCACGACTCTGGGATCATGACCTGAGCTGAAATCAAGGGTCAGATGCTCAACTGACTAAGCCACACAGGCACCCCCGTCCTGGGGACTTGATTTGCCTTTCTCCTGTGATGTTTCTCCTATTTCCTTTGTCCCAGCTTTTTCTTATGTTTTGATAGAGTGCTTCTTCTGAGGAAGAAGGAGCACATGAGACATAATCTTGTTGAGACATTTTATGTCTGAAAAAGGTCTATTCTACCTTCACATTTGGTTGTTTGGTTGGGTATAGAATTTTATACTTGAAGCATCATAATTTTGAAGGCATTGCTCCACTGTCTTCTAGCTTCCAGTGTTGCTATTGAGAAGGCCAAAGCCATTCTGATTCTTGATCTTTTGTATGACCTTCCTTTGCAGAATTAAGCTAGTAGAATCTTATTTCCTTTCCTTTCCTTTTCTTTCCTTTCTTCCTCTCTCCCTCCGTCTCTCTGTCCCTCCCTCTCTCCTTTCCTTTTTTTCCCTCTCCTCCCCTCTCCTCTCCTCCTCTCTCCTCCCTTCCCCTCCCCTCACTTCCCCTCCCCTTCCCTTCCCTCTCCTTTCCTTTCTTCCCTTTCTTCCTCTTTCCCTCTATCTATCTACCTTGTGGTATGCATTCCATAAATTTTTAAGAGTGAGGCTTGTTGTTAAGCTTCAGAGAACAAATTTGTCACTTAATACTTGTGAGATAGGTAAGTTACTTATACTTCTTTTTTTCTCATTGGTAAACTGGGAATGATAATGAAACAATCTACATAAAAGCATGTAGAATGGTACATGGCATGTGTATTATTTTCAAATGAAATGACCAACTAAACAATGTTTTTGCTTTAAAAAATTAGATTTGTATGTCATAATCTAGAGGTGCATTCTGGAGCATTGTTCAAGGTCAGTAATCTACCTGATCTTCCTTGGGTTGAATAATCTACCTGGCAAACAGTATACCCTTTACTTAAAATTGATGTATCTAGCCATATTATTTGATTTCACTTTATTTTATTTTTGTATTTAAAAATTTTTTTATAGATATAAAGTCAGATGGCTAAAATGGAGGTACCAATTTAATTTACAACAGTAGAGAGAGACCCTGTTTCCCCACACTCCTCACCAACCCACAAGGCTAGCAGACCTTTTACTTTTGCCATATGAATAGGAGAGAAAAACCAAATCCAGGGCTTACTTTCGAACCACAGCTCCAAGTCCATGGTTTGGGCTCACACCTTCCCCTGCCCAAAACAGGTGAGGATAGAGTTCCTCAGCCTTGTAAGTTTGAGTCCAGCATGGAGCCAGTCTCCTTGCCAGGTATCTGGAAGAGACAAGTCCATACAGACCAGCTTAGAAATGCCACCTCTTTATTGACCCAGGTTGATGGCAGAGGGTACCATGAGCCAAGGGGAGAGAGCTCACTCTCACTCCACCTGGCTCTCAGTCTGGTGTTGGCTGCTTTGAAGACAGAGCAGGAAGCGTCTTTGGCCAAAGGCCTGCTTGCAGCTGGAGCAGTGAGGCCCGGGCCATGGCCTTGTTGCCTGGTGCAGTGGAAGGAGGGGGGGATGACACAAGCGATGAGCGGATGAAAAAGCCCGTGGGGTACTACCAGTGAGGATAGGGCATGGTGGCATGGTGTATGTGGTGGTGGGCTGCAAGTTTGGAGGGGTAGCAGAAGGATTGGGGGCCATGAAGGCACTGGTAGGGGTGGGCTAGCACATGCACCCAGAGGTGGGCTGCCAACTTGGAGCGTGGCCAAAGGCCTTTGGGCAGGGTAGGCATGGGTATGGGCAGGCATTCACTATGTATGAAGGGTGGGCTACCAGCTTGAAGGTAAGAGAAGGCTTTGGGGCAGTCGGGGCACGAATAGGGGTGGACTCTGCCATGTGGCAGCCGGTATGTGGCCAGCTTCGACTGGTAAGAGAAAGCCTTGTCACAGTCGCAGCAGCAGCGTGCGCTCTGGGGTGGGGCTGCTGGAGGGGCCTGGAAGGGGCCTCCGAGGAAGTGGCAGGCCCTGGAACCAACTGACTGGGCTTCTGCAGTGAGCCCTGGTGGGGAGCTCCTCCATTAGTTGCTGGTTCCTTGACAGTGGAACTAGGATTGGTGTCCCCGCTTGACTCTGCATCTTTGCATCTGGTTCCAGCATCTTGCTGGCTCAGGAACCTAGGGGGAGGTAGGTGACACTGGTAATTATTAGGCTGATGGGGACAGGGCTGTAGGGCCCAGGTCTTGGTTTAGTCTCGTCCACTGATGCAGCGTGAACTGTTTCCTTCTTGTTGCGGAATTTCATCCCTGGTGTGGAGGGGACAGGGGAGACCTGCAGGAGGCCCCTCCTGCAGTGGCCGCTACAGCTGCTGAGCTGCCCTTGACACGGTGGAGCCACACTGCCTGGCTCGCTATTCGATTTCATTTTAGTTACCATTACCTTTGTGTATCTACTATCAGTAAGCCAGATTTCCAGATACTCTCTTTAGAAAATATATAGAGATTCATGAAATGATTACATCTGTAAAGCCATTAATGTTTGGTAGTCATTTATCCAAAATTTCTGTCATTCTGAAAACACAAAGGATACTAGAGCTATGGAAGCTCCAGGGGTTCAGTCCCCTCATTCTAGAGATGAGAAAACTGAAGCGTGTGAAGGCAGAATGGTCTCCTCCCAGCTGTACAGCCTGTTCACTCCTGAAATTCCTTGCCTCCTGCTCCCTCCTAGATGATTTTCTTCTTCAAGAGGTTTTTATTCCTGTCTTTGATTTTTACATTTTGTCTTTGTTTCTCCATTTTTGTTTCCCATCTACAGAATTAGTTCCTGTTAAATTACAAAAATTCAACCAAGGAAATTTGAAAGATCTAATAATTGGCTTTAATAATCTCTTCATGAATACAGCAGCATCCCATCTAGGAGTGTAGGGGAGCTCTGAAGGGCTACATGAAAGGAAAGGTTTTTTTTAAAGTAGAGAGGGAAGGGATAGAAGGAAATTATTAGCAAAGAAGCTACTGTTTTAGGCAAAGTCACCTCCTGAGGGGAACAGATAGGGTATTGGTAAATTTCCTAGTGCTGACCAGGAAATTCCCATGTTGACTAGTTAACATTTCTCAGTGGTTGAAACTGCATTTGAATTAGGTATTAAGTCTTGGTTTACTGACTTGGGGCCTTAACCTAAGTGACGCCATTTTGGGCCTATGGTTTTCTTTTTAACAGTTCTCAAATTGTGGGAAAAATGTGAACCATAATACAAACGGAGATGAATATCCTCTTTCCATTCCCAGTTTGTTGTCTGTTGTCTGTTGGTGTGTGTAAAGATTTGTCCTTTGTATATTAACTTCTCTCCTAAAGAGCTTCTGGATCTTTGTGTTTGGTTTGTAGACAATTAGGTACCTTTAGCAGGGAGAAATGTTAATTGAATTGACTTTTCCTCACATGAAATGGCTTGCTTGCTCTCTTTCCCTATTAACTGCATAGTCACAGACCTATCGCCAGATTGAGTCTGGCTAGAGAAGAGGAAAAGCAGTCAGAAGCAAACTTCTATAGCCCTATGAGAGATATATTACCACTATGAATCAAAGTTATAGGAGTTAAGTAGTTGTTTCCTACATTTTATTCCTACTAGGTTGTTTATGAATGAATCAAGGATTTCTTTTCCTTGGAGAAAAACCACTCACATTAATTCTTCCTCCCATTTCACATTCCTTCTCTAGGCAAAAATCTTGAGCTCTCTCATTATTTGGTAAATAATGAGAATTTTAAATGAGGAGTTCATTCAATTCAATAGTATATAGTCTTTCTCCTTTCTTCCATTTTCTGTGTGGATAAATTTTCTTACTTTAGGAGTCAGGTTTTCAACTCTGAATAATCAGTTATAGCCGAGAGGGTTTCTTTCAGCTTGCAAAGGCAAATAGTAAACACCACTGGAGTAAATATTAAATCAATAGTGTGAGGCATTTAATTTATAGTCATCTGAAAGGATGAATTGTTTTCCATTGATTCATGACTAGCTTTGAAGGCAAGTACCAATAATGATTATATCTTTGTTGTCTGGTAAATAAGAAAGATTAAAATGAATTTATAAACATACTTGTAGAGTAGGGAGGCTATATTTAGGATCTTGGCTTTTGCAAGGCAGATTTGATTTGACATCTCTGGTGGATTTAAATGTGGCTTTTTTTTTTTTTTTAACACATGAAGAGGCAGACCCAGAATTACTATGTTAGAGAGTTTCTATAAACTTCTTGGAGCAGTGATTTGAAGTCAACATACTAACGGCCGCATAAACAATCGTTATTCCTCAAATTAAAGAAGACAGATTGTGGAGTGTATAGATAAGTCTTTTACCTCAAAAGACAAGGATTTGTATAGATCACTTATATGTATGTGTGGGGTTTTAGGACTTCCAGATAAGGGTAGGTCATGGCCAACTCAGGACATGTTGTTTCTTAGGGTTTTGTTAAAACTTTATGACCTAAGGTTGTAATTGCTGCAAAAGATATGAAAAGTTCCTATTCATTTTACCTCATTAAATCCCATTGCCTTAGTTGAAACTTAATCATCTCTATCTTGGTTTATTTTGGTAGCATTTTTCATTTGTTTATTAATTTATTCATCAGACATTTATTGTGTGGACAACACCTGCGTTGTGCCGGGCAGAGCTATAAAACACATAGTCTTGTTGCTCCGGGAGCTCCCAGACTGATGAGGAGGGCAGCAGTAAGATGGGCACCCCTATAGAAAGGGTTTTATGCAGAAAGTAACGTAAGATCTGAATTATAAGAGTTGGTCAGGAATCTCCTAGATGAAGAAATTGGGATAAAGGATTCAAAGTGAAAGGGACAACACGTGAGGAGATGTTTTGAAGTAGGGGAGCACAAGTGAGACCTGTACAGTTGAATGAATGGAGATCAATATCAGGCTATTGCTGTTGTTTATCTCTGTTGTTTCAAAACTTTTTTTTTTAAGCTCAAGAAGGAATGTGATTCTTTTTAAAGCACAAACTTAAATTCTGTTTAAAATGTTAATTTATTTAACTCACAAAATATGATCGCCAAATGGACCCTTAAAAGGGAATCCTTAAAAAAATTTTTTTAAAGGGAATCCTTATAACTGAAATTATTCAAATAGAAACCAGAAGATCATCCAGAAGTGCTGTTTTGGAGGGCATCTTAAGATCCCTAATAAGATACAGATCTATAACTTTTGTCCTCTCAATATTTTGTTGTCTTATCGGTTAATTTCTGTCTCTTTTCTCTAGCTATAACCCTTTCGCCTTTCCCTCATAGCCATGCCCTTGAGAAATGAGGTTACATATAATGATCTCTAGTTCCTCACTGCCTATTAGCCTAACATAATACAGGGAGGTGTGTAAAACATGCATGTGTATTTCAAATAATTTTTACAAGTGAACACATCTGTGTAAACACCCCTAGATTACCAGACTCCAGAATCTCTTTTGTCCCCCTCCAAGTCACTACCTCCATCTCTTAACAATCATTACCCCTACCTTACCCCCCATTAAAAGTAACAATGTCTTCCTGACATCTATCAACACGAGCCAAGTGAAATCATACATATGTTCTCTTAGGTCTGGCTTCTTTTATTTTGTTCATTATTGTGTTTTTGAGATTCATCCATGTTGTGAGTAGCGGTAGTTCATTCATTCTCATTTCCATATACAAGTTCATTGTTTGTACCACACTTTACGTATTCTACTGTGGATGGATGTTTGGCTTGTATATAGTTTGAGCTTTCAAGAATACTGCTGCTAGGAACATTCTTATACATGTCTTTTAATGCACATCTTGTCACATACATTTCTGTTGGGTGGAATTGCTGGGTTATAAAGAATACATATGTTTAGCTTTAGTGGATAGTATCAGACAGTTTTCCAAAGTGGTGTTACCAGTTGACATTCCACCAGCCCTGAATGAGAGTTCCAGCTGTGCCACATCCTCACCTGCATTTAGTATAACGCATTGCATTTGGATTTCTATTCTTACCGCTCAGCTGAAACTACTCTTGCCAAAATAAAGCTGAGTTTTTCATCCTTATGTTTCTTGTCCATTTTGCAGCATAGACGATCTTGTCCGCCCATCCTTAAAGCTTTCTATTCCTTTTGATCCTGTGATGCCAGTCTCTCCTGTTGTCCTTCTACCGCTTTGGTCACTCCTTCTCAGTTTATTTCTCAGCTCTTTGCCCTTTCCCCATCCCTTAAATGCAAGTGTTCCTCAAAGGTCTGTCCTTAGTTTCTTTCTTTTCACTCTACTATGTGCTCCCTGTGATTTTTAGCTTCTTTCATGGTTTTATCTATCACCTATATGGGGAAGGTGCCCAAATTTATTATATCTTTGGCCCAATTCTCTCTTCTGAGTGTCAGGACCTGTTTATCCAGCTGTCTATTGAAATACTTCATGTGGATTTCCAAAGATGCCTTAAAAATATATCTACAAAAATATACCACAATTTATTTGTTCTACTGTTGATGGCCATTTGGGTTGTTTCCGATTTTTTTGCTATTTTTTTTCTTCAAGAAAATCTATTTCTTTTTTATACCCTACATTTCCTATTTCAGTGAATAGTACTACATCCACCCAGTTCCCTAAGGTGGCAACTTGGGAATTATCCTTTACCTTTATACCTTACCAGCTCTCATCATTCCCCGCTGTACCTCACCTTCTCACTCATTCAGCCTCCTAAACATCTTTCTTCTCTGACCAGTAGACTTCATCCTGTCAAACCCTTTTGATTATCAGTATCAGCACACTTTACTGAGTGCTGGTTATATGCTTTTTATATAGATCAAATAATTTAATCCCGTAATAACTCTGTGAGGAGGGTAGTTTTATCCCAAGTTTATGTATGAGAAAATTGAGACTTAGATGATCTTATATAAGGTTACACAGCTACTAAATAAATGACAGAGAGCTTGAGACAGGATTAGAACTCAAGACTGTCTGACTTCAATGCCAGTACCCATTACCATTATTCTCTTCTGTACCACAATTATCATTCTCAGCAATCACCTCTTATTTGGTCTCCCTGTCTACAGTCATTCTTTCTCTAATTCATGTCCCTCCTTTACTTTAAATCCTTAAGTGACTCCCCTTTGCCTGGCACTTGATAAAGTCCAAGTTTCTTTACTGTGGACTACTGCATCCCCCATGATCTGACCCTTACCTTTCTCTTCCATTTTGTATCTCCCCTCCTCACCCCTGTGTTCCAACTGTGCTCGACTACATGTAGCAACTAAGATGTATCCTATTCTCTTATACCCTGTGCCTTTTTATTTACTTCCTCTTCTTTTTTGCCTGGCTAACTCTTGTTTGTCCCTTAAGACACAGTTTAGGTCTCTCAAATACTCCTTTGAGAAACATTTCCTACCTCTTACCCCCAGTCCATCTTGGTGCACCTCCTCTGTGCTCCTAGAACACCCTATGCTCTCTCATAGCACTCTCACACATTTTTGTCATAGTCATTTTCACACCTAGAATAAACAAATCAATTGTTTGCTATTCACCTCTTCCATTAGACTGACAGCTTCGTGAAGAGAAGTGCTATTTTTAAATCCTTTTTTTGAAACTACAATGTCTAGCACATGGGGGCATTCCTCAAATATTTGTTGGCTATATAAAATGCTGTGAATGGAATCATTTAAATTGAGCATAAATGTACCAATTCTTGTACACATTGATTTTTATTATCTTGTACACATTGTTTTTGATTTTGATTTGGAGGTCTAGATACTGAAGCAATGATTTGTTCTATAAGGTCACTTACACCTTGGAGTCATATGTGATTGACACAGATCTGGGTTTGCCCTCTTTATGTCAAATTGGTGGGAATTCTAGCTCCAGAGTTCTAGAATGGCTGTACAATCCCTGTAAGAAACTTGGCATCTTCAGGTTACCTTGGGAGATTTCTCTGAAAAATAGTGGAGAATATAGAGTTGCCACATTATGGTGGGAGATGTTCGTTCCAAAGTGGTAAAAAGTAGTCTTTGTTAAGAGTTCTGGACTGCATCGTATAAATGATAATTCTTGGGGCACCTGGATAGCTCAGTTGGTTAAGCATCTGGCTTTTAATTTTGGCTCAGGTCATGATCTCATGGTTTGTGAGATCAAGTGCTGCGTAGGGCTCTGCACCAACAGTGAGGAGCCTACTTGGGATTTTCTTTCTCCCTCTTTCTCGCTCCTCCTCTGTGCTTACTCTCTCTCTCTCTCTCTCTCTCTCTCTCAAAATAAATAAATAAACATTTAAAAAAATGATTCTCAGAGGTTCCACGAAACTTCCTAATTGGTGCTTTTACAGTCTTCCTTTGCCTTTGGACTTACAACAACTTCAAGTTCTTTAACCATAATGAAAGATGAGGGTTACTGCTTTTCTGACAGGGCTTAAACAAGTATGTACCTAGTTTTTATTCTAAGCAACAGTTTTATAATAAGTGTTATTAAAAATAATTTTTAATGTTTATTTATTTTTGAGAGAGAGAGAGAGAGAGAGAGCAGGAGAGGGGAGAGAGAGAGAGGGAGACACAGAACCCGAAGAAGGCTCCAGGCTCTGTGCTGCAGCACAGAGCCCGACGCGGGGCTCAAACTCATGAGCCATGAGATTGTGACCTGGGCCAAAGTCGGAAGCTCAACTGACTGAGCCACCTAGGTGCCCCTTAAGTGGTATATTTTTAACACATATTTCTTAATTTTCTATGTTAATTATGGGGGAAGGGGAGAGAAAAGGAGATTAATCCTCATTCTTGTGCTTATTGTCTGTTGTGATAACTATATTTAACAGTTAAAATAGTATATAATCAAATAGAAGACTGTGGTGTTCAAGTTCAAGTCATTTCTTGGGTAGGGCAAATAGGATGGTAACCTTGTGCCTTTTGTCTCTGTGGATAGAGAGTGAGGAGGGGACACTACTTTTCTTTTCTAAATATCACTGAAATTCAGTTTTAAGCCTTTTGGAGGAGAGAATGGGGAGAGATTGGGAGGAGTCATGAGAGGGCTCTTGGGTACTAATAATGTTGAACTTAGGTGTTCACTTTGAGAATTTATTGATTTATACACTTACGTTTTAGGTACTTTTTTGTATGTCTCATATCAATAAAAATATTTTAAACAATTTAATTTAGAAGTTTCTGTCTTTAAACATTTTTCCGAGAAGCCTATGGAAGAAGTTAATGGTGAGGCTCTTTCCAAGTGCCATTATTTTGCACAGCCCACCACAAGCGGAAGAACCTTGCCCAAATGGTGTGTAGACTGTAAGTGGGATTGGAGAACGGTAAAAGGAGAGATTAGTGTGGGCAAGAGTAGTCAGGGAAAACAACATAACCATTCATCCAGTAAATATTAACTGAGCATGAACTATGTACCAGATGCTGTACTGACATAGAAAACTTAAATGAGGGGGGCACTTGGGTGGCTCAGTTGGTTAAGCGTCTGACTTTGGCTCAGGTCACAATCTCACAGTTCATGAGTTTGAGCCCCGCATCGGGCTCTGTGATGACAGCTCAGAGCCTGGAGCCTGCTTCAGATTCTGTTTCCCTCTCTCCCTACCCCTCCCCAGCTCACACTCTGTCTCTTTCTCTCTCATTCAAAAATAAATAAATATTTAAAAAATTAAAAAGAAAACTTAAATGATATTGGAGGTCAGAGCTGGAAGGAAGAATAAGATCTGGGTGATGTTAACTAATCTTGGTTACAGATCCCTACTACTCTTTACAGAATGATAAAAACAAGTGCTCATTTAGCATTTCTTGTTTACTAAAAGCTTTATATACATGAACTCATTTAATCTTCATAATATGTCTCTGAGATAGGCACTGCTTCTAGTATCTCATCTTAATTTCCTCTAGTAGATGAGGAAACTGAGATAAATAGATACCTCAAATCACTTACTAGGTAATAGTGGAGCTAGGATTCAGCCCTGACTGTCTGGCTCCCTATTTCTCTGCTCAGATTTACTATGCTTTGTGAAGTTAATGCAAAGAATATCGGAAATGTAGGTTGACCTGGAGACTCTGTTCGAAGACGGTCAATAACCCTGCTCTGGTACTCTGTGATTTATGTGTTTTTGGAGCTCTTTGTGAATGCCTTTTCTTCTTTTTACAGACATGGCTGGATTCTGCCAAAGAAATAAAAAAGCAGGTTCGTGGTAAGTGAATATAGACCTTTTTATAGTTCTTTCTTTCTTTTAGTAGGTCAGAGGATTTTCAACCATTTTCTGGCCATGAGTCACTTTAGAATCCTGACTATGGCAGATGGCTCTGGAATTGAGATAAAGCCTTCCCCTGGAAGGAGGAGATTCCATAATAGAAAGATAAAGCAGAGGTGGACACTATTGAGATCTAGGTCAGATCTCAATTTTTTTTCTTTACAACTAGGCTCAGTTGGGCAAGATTGGAACGGTTGAGAAAAACAAGTTAGAAAAGAACAAAGATAAGGAAAGAAAAAGGATACGGGAGTTCGTTCTCAAAGGAGTTTGCTACCTGGTCCTCTCCCTTTTAAATTGTTCTGGGCTGTTGCATTCTAACCTTCTTCATGTTATCCTCTCTGTAGTTCTTTTTGTCTGTTTTCAACAATCTTCTTCCAAACAGTTCTTCTGTTAGAAGAACAAGAATTCCTTGCCAGTGGCCCTCAGACACTGTGGCTTTCTCCTAGCTCCAAGCCCCCTAGTATATATTACTGATGTACCCTCTCCTCAGACTATTGTCCTGAGGTGAATATATCTAGGTCAAAGAAAGCATAGATTAGTATTTTGTAGCTCCAGGCCCAATGGAGTAGCTAGAGTGGTAGAGACTGTTTTTCTTACTGTTTATGATTAAATGTACTTTTAGTTTAGTTTATTTTTAAGGAGACTTCTAGAAACTGCAGAGGTTATTCATCATGGTTAGAAAATTTTAATTCTATCACCTGAGAACAAAATTTATTTTTCATTTGTTTCTTAAAAGAAAACAACTTTGCTATGGTGATATGTTTTCCTTTAGACCCTATTTATAATTTATATTTCTTGAGATAGAAAACCAGAATACATCTTTGGACTAGCAACTCTCACTATTCGTTCCTTGCCTATAAAATGCTATTTTAAATGCAAGTCAGAGCAAAAAATTTTCAGAATATTTGAGATATGATGAGAAAAACATAACTCCAAGTCCCTTTCAGTGAAAGTTCTTAAAAATATTTTTTAATTTTAGAGAGAGAGAGTGATGGAGAGAGGGGGAGACGGAGAGGGAGAGAGGATCTTAAGCAGGTTCCACACTCAGTGAAGAGCCACATGCCAGGCTTGATCCCACAACCCTAGGAACATGACCTGGGCCGAAATCAAGAGTTGTGTGCTCAACCAACTGAGTCACCCAGGCACGCACCTCAGTGAAAATTCTTTTAATATGCAGTATTACTCAGGGACAAATGATTACACAAGAAGACTGGTTGGGAAGAAAAGTTAAAGCAGAATTTATGATGAGTTGAGAAGAATATCTAGTAGATTATCTTCCTGGCTATTAAAAAAAATCTCTTGCTAAGAAAAAGAACCCATGGGGGTGCCTGGGTGGCTCAGGTCATGATCTCATGGTTCGTGGGTCCGGAGCCTGGAGCCTGCTTCAGATTCTGTGTCTCCTGTCTCTGTCCCTCCCCCACTCATGCTCTGTTTCTCTCTGTCTCAAAAATAAACAAACATAAAAAAAATTAAAAAAGAAAAAGAGAAAGAACCCGTGTTTGTCATTAAAAAACAAACAAACAAACATACAACAGGGCACCCTGAGCCTGGGTGGCTCAGTTGGTTAAGCAGCCAACTTTGGCTCAGGTCATGATCTCACGGTTTGGGAGTTTGACCCCGGAGTCAGGCTCTGTGTTGTCAAAGAGGAGGCTGCTTTGGATCCTCCATCTCCCTCTCTCTCTGCCCCTCCCCCACTTGTACTTCCTCTCTCTCTCTCTCAAAAATAAATAAACTTAAAAAAAAACCCCTACAACATAACAAAAATCCTTTCTTCAACATTGGAAAGAAAAACCATGTTCGTAATACAAACTTAAATAGGGAATCAAATGTAAATATTTTATTGAGCCAAAGAGATGGTTGACATTTATCTATTGCAAAGATTTTGGTTTTTCATTTTTAAATATTTTTCATCACACAGGTAATATATACTCGTTGTGAAAAATTGAAACATTATGGAAATACATCATGGAGAAAGTAAAAGGCCCCTAAATTCTATCCTCCAGATGCAATCACTGTTAAGTTGGTATAAGCTACAAGATTTTTTTCTAGGCGTATATAGGTTTTTGCCTTTCAAAAATATAATTATGCTGTACAGTATTCTTGTACCCCCTTGTCCACAGGAGATGCATTCTAGGACCCCTAGTGGATGCCTGAAATTGCAGATAGTACCAAACCCTATATATATGTGTCTATGATAAAGTTTAATTTATAAATTAGGCACAGTAAGAGATTAACAACAATAGCTAATAATAGAATAATTATAATAGAATAGAATAATATAATTTTATTTATACTATAATAAAAGTTATAAGAGATTAACAACAATAGCTAATAATAGAATAATAGAATAATTATAATAGAATAGAATAATATAATTTATTTATACTATAATAAAAGTTATGTGAATGTGGTCCCTCTCTTTCAAAATATCTTATTGTCCTATACTCATCCTTATGATAATGTGACATGATAAAATGGCTGTGTGATAAGGTGAAGTGAGGTGAATGACTTAGGCACTGTGACCTAGTCTTAGGCTACTATTCATCTTCTGACCACACATCAGAAGGATCATCTGTTTCCAGATTGTGGCTGACCGTGGAAAGATGAAACCACAGACAAGGGGGGACTGCTATACATTGCTAAGTATTATGTATTGCATTATATTATGTATGCATTATGTATTATGCTATATATAGTTTTAAAATTTGTTTAAATAGGTGGTAGAAATATGTGACGTAAAATTAAAAGATACAGATGAATCTAATGCAAGGTAAATTGCCCTTCTACCCCTGTCCTTTAACTAATTCCTTGTGTTCTTTCCAGAGATGCACATATATATAAATATATGTATATTTATATTATTTTTAATATAAGTATATTTATAAAATATTTAATATAAATATTATTTAATACATTTGTGTTTTACATACATATTATGTTTAATATGTATATTTTACATAAACATTTAATAGGTATATTTTATATGTATTTAATATAAATATTCAACCAGTATTTTTTATTTAACATAATTTGGAGTATTCTTTTAAAATTTTATAATTTATTTTTATTAGAGAGAGAGAGGGAGCCTATGAGTGGGGGAGAGGGGCAAAGGGAGAGAAAGAGAGAAAGAATCCTAAACAGGCTCTACACTCAGTACAGAGTCCAACACGGGGCTTGATCCCACAACCCTGGGATCATCACCTGAGTTGAAATCAAGAGTCGGATGGATGCTCAACTGACTGAGCCACCCAGGCGCCCCATAATTTGGAATATTCTTCACATCAACGTATATAAGTTCACTTTGTTTAAAAATTTTCTTTTTTTAATTTAATTTTAATTGATTCTTTTTTCTTTTTTTTTTTTTTTTTACAAATTCTCTTCTCTCTCTCTCTTTTTTTAAAGTGAACTCTGTGCTCAATGTGGGGCTTGATCTCACAACCTTGGGATTAAGAGTCACATATTCTACCGACTAAGCCAACCAGGCACCCTGTTTAAAAATTTTCTTAATGATTGCATATTTGTAGCACCATATATACATATATACACGCAGTCCTGTTAATGGACATTTTGGTTTACTCTCAGTAGCTTGCTATTACAAACAAGGTTGTAGTGAATGTTTATATATATATATATATATATATATATATACACACACACATACATACATTCATATATATATACACACATACACACACACACACACGTACATGTTTCTGTAGATGAGTTCCTAGAAGTAGAATAAAAAAGTATGAATATCTAAAATTGAAATAGATGTTCACCGGCAAGATTTTTTCCATATTAAAAACATATAGAAAGTATGGAGGTTAACGTAAGAAATATCCATATACACATCACCCAGAATTAACATATGTTAACATTTTAAATTTAAAATAGGATAGAATAGTGCCCATAAGTTTTATCTTTTTTGTTTTCCTCTAAGTCTTATCTCCTTCTCTCCCTATCCATAGAAAACTATTTTCGTAAGTTTAGGGTGTTTTAATCTGTGTTTTTTATTTTTTCTTATATGTCCCATAATTATATACCACAGATAATATCGCTTTGTCTGGTTTTTTTTTTTTTGAAATTTCCCTCAGACCCAACATGGTCCATTTCAACCTTTTTCTGAATTTTGTCATCTCTCTCTCTCCTCCCAGCTTAATTCCCTTGGCTCTGAGTAAGAGCGATCTCCCCAACTAAGTATGGCTATCCACCTCCACCCCTTTCTGGAATAGTGCACAGCAAAAGCAAGAAATCCATAAACCTTCTATATATACTGAAAAATGCAGATGTATAACTTACACAAGTTACGTTTAAAAAGTTCTGTAGTCCAGGTGTGCTCCTTGCAAATGCATCTTCCTCTCCTTTTCCTGCAGAGGTCACAACTGTCCTGAATTTTGTGTTGATGATTTCATTGTATTTTTTAATAGTTTTTATTAGCTATGAATGTATACCTAAAAATATTGTTTTACCTTTTTGAACATCATGTAAATTGAATTATATAATAGTTAATCATTTGTAACTTGCTTTTCTTATTCAGCATGAGTTTTGAAATTCAGATGAAAAGAAAATTTCACAAAACAATTCTTAATCTTTACTATGAGGGATATCTTGATTTTTTTTTTGTTTGCATTCTGTTTCATTTTTTAAAATGCTGATTTTGACCTACTAAACTGATTTCATAATGGATCATGATCCACAGTTTAAAAAAACACTTGATTTAGGATGTATGCCTGAAAGTGTCAGATTATAGGGTATGTTTAAGTTTTACCAGATACTGCCAAATTGCTCTCCTTTACATTGATTATAATAGTTTACCTCCCAACCAGTAGTAGTATATGAGAATTTCTAGCTTCCTGTGTCCTCAGAAGGCAGGATTTTTTTTTTCAATCATTAATTAAAAATATTTTTGACAAAATTTCAGGCCTAACAGAAAGTTGAAAGAATGCTACAAAGAATTCCTGGATACCCTTTTCCCAGATTCCTCAAATGTTAATATTTTACTACATTTGCTTTGTCCTCTTTTCTCTTTATCTATACAGTCACATACACACGTATATAGAGATTTTTTTCCGGACTATTTTATTATTTTATTTACTTTATTTTTTTCCTTAATCATTTTAAAGTTGCATCTTGGTAGCACTTTTCACAGTAGACAAAAGGGAGAAACAACTCAATATCCATCAATAGATAATGGGTAAACAAAATGTGATACACACACGTATCACGTGTACATACATACTTACAGGGGAATATTATTTAGCCTTAGAAAGGAAGGAAATACTGATATATATACTATATAGATGAACTTTGAAAACATCAAAGTGAAAATAGCCAAATATTAATGGCCACATATTGTGGCCACAGTAGATCCATAGAAACAAAACAGATTAGTAGTTGCCAGGGGGTAGGGGTGGGGGACAGTTGAGGGAGTGACTACTTAATGGATAGAGTCTCCTTGGGAATGGTGAAAAGGTTTTGAAACTAGATGGAGATGATGGTTGTGTAACATTGTGAATGTACTAAATGCCACTGAAATGTACACTAAATATACTGAATTGTATACTTTAAAATGGTTAATATGTGAATTTTACCTCAATAAAAAAGAGAATAAGTTACAATTATGATATCTCTCTACCCTTAAAATATACTAAAATCTAGGAATCTTTTTATATAGCTATAATAGTTATTAAAAGCAGGATATTAACATTGAAGTGATACTGCAACCTACAGACCTTATTTATCAATTGTCCCAATAATATTCTTTATAGCAAAATAAAGTCTATGGTGATACTTTGCATTTAATTGGCACATCTCTTTAGGTTTTTTGATCTGGAGCAATTCCTGAGTCATTGATAGTTTTTAAGAGTCCAGGCTAGTTATTTTAGAATGGTATATTTTATAATTATAATTGGTATGTTTTATACTTTCAATGTGTCTGATATTTCTTCATGGTACATGAATCTTCAGCTTATGCACTTTTGTGGGTATGTCATTGAAGTGTTGTTGAGTTAGAAGGCATAAATCTTAATGTTAAAAAATTTTAGAGCTTTTCCAGCCACCTTTTTTCCCCCATTAAATATTCCCCATAAGATATTACTAATTTTATGTATCATATTCTAGGAACAGTCACTGATTAAAGTTTAACTTTAATATTTTTTTAAAATTCCAAGTGATTAACATTTTTTAGTCTCTCTATTGCATTTAACCCTGAGCTAGCTTGCACTGAGCCTGAGTATCTTCATTAGCAATATCCCAAACTTGCATCTCTTACATAGAGAAGAATGGGAACTGAAAATTGGAGTTTCTCTTCTTACAATTGCTGTTAAGAAAAGTAAAAGAGTTAGTATTTGAGACATTTCTGTTTACAGTTATTTCTAATACAGTTACACTTTCTTGTTTTGGGTTGAATGGAGAGAAAAATACAACCGGAATACAGGTGTTTGTTTTTGTTTTCATTTGATTATATGTAGTAACATAAAGTCATTGGTGGAACTGGATTACTGGATAATTTTAATATGTAGTACCTCTTTTTCTCTGGAGCTGTAGCATCCTCATATGACCTTCACAACAATGCTGTGAGACTAGTTACTTTATTTCCTTCATTCACTCAACAAATATTTCTTGAGCATCTGTGTTCTACCAAGTACTGTTTTGAACACTAGGGATACGCACCAAATAAAATAGCAAAAGTTCTTAGCCACAGTAATTTGCATTTTAGTGGGAGGAGACAAAGGTTATCCTTTAAAGAAGGTATATGTTTATATTTAAAGAGTAGTACATATACAAAATTCAAATGGTATGAAAGAGTATACCATGAAAATAGGTCTTCCTCCTATCTTTTTCCCCCTATATGATCAGTTTTCCTCTCCAAGAGTTCCCCTTCCTAGTTTACCAACTACTATAACTGGTTTATTATATATCCTTATAGGGATTGTTTATGCATATGTAATCATACCTGTAACATATACTTCTTTCTACCCTCCAAGATTCATGGTTACTTTCTATATGTACACTATTCTTGGCCTTAGTATGTTTTCACCTAACACTATATCTTGGAGCTGTATCTTCTCTTCCTAAATGAATATATAGTTAGGTTGTTTCCAGACATTTGCTATTACAAACAATATCTTATACATAGACCACTCTGACCATATTTAAGCATATCTATAGATGCATTTATGGAAACAGACTTGCAAGGTTAAAGGACATACACATTTTATGTTTTGAAAGATCTTGTCAAATTGTTCTCCTTAGTGTACCAATCTACACTCATATCAGCAATAGATAATTGTGTTTATTTTCCCCACCAACCATAGGTGATCAAGTATTTTATATCAATTACCTAACACAGAGCTCAAAGAGAAAAAAATCACACTTTCAAACTCTTAAGTGGTTCTAAATAATTTTTATTTCTTAAATAAATATCAATCGTTCCACAAAGCATGAGAATATTAACAAACCTCAGGAAAAGAAAACTTTGAATATTTTAGGTGCTTCTCTAACAATCAGAAACTTAGGTATAAGCATACAATTCTTTTGTGTTTACCTTTACAGGTGTCCCCTGGAATTTCACATTTAATGTCAAATTTTATCCGCCTGATCCAGCACAGTTAACAGAAGATATAACAAGGTAAATTTATTAATGGTTAAATATAGAATAAGTAATTCTCATTTTCATAAGCTCTGGGAATTTCCTTATTTAGAACTGAAGAAAAATTCTGTGCTATTAAACTTAAAATGGAAAGTTTCTGGTCACTTCAAGGCAGGTTTGCAAATAACTGAGCCTAAAAGCCTCATTTATCTGTGATGTGCCTGGAGGATATTGGCAGGGGAATTAACCTTGCTTCTCATGGGTATTATGACAAGCTGTGTACAGGGCACCTAGAAACCACATGCCCTCCAAAGGGCAAGATGCAAATATAGTGGTAAAATAGCTCTACTACTTTCTCTCTTTAATACTCCTTCCCCACCCTGTTTTCTATTAGAGGGATCAAAAAAACTGAAGCCTGTGTTACTGTTGTTTCTTCTTGTCTCCCTTTAAGTACATAATCCTCATGAGCTGAATCTTCTTCAGTAATTTTTGAGCCCACTTAATTTATGAAATAAATCTGTACCTTTGAAAACAACTTACTGATTTCTTTTAGGAAAATGGCCTTTATTGGATTCTATATAAATATTAATATTAAAAAAGAAATTGGAAAACCACCATATTATAAAGAATACTATTATACATATTTCTATCCATACCATTCTTATACATAGTAGGTGCTTGGCAAACGTTTGTTAAATTGAACTTTTGGTTGCTGAGAAACGGCTTTCTGATTCTGCCTAAGTAAACTCTAACTCTGAGTGTTAAGTACCGTAAAACCTTGGTTTACGAGCATAATTGGTTCTGGAAACGTGCTTGTAATCCAAAGCACTTATATATCAAAGCAAATTTCCCCATAAGAAATAATGGAAACTCAGATGATTTGTTTCATATAAAAATGATTACAATACTGTAATATAATACAAAATAATAAATAAAATACAAAATATAAAGAAAAATTAACAAATTAACCTGCACTTTGAAAACTTTTGTGACTAGTGTAAGGGAGATGAGAAAGGAGGCTTATTGTGTAGGACAACTTTCACTATCACTAACGGGATCGCTTCTATCTATTCAATGGAATCTTTTTCTTTTCGTGCAACTTTAACAAGGAACCTATCCAGTGACACTTGCTTTTGCCTCATTTTGAGGATTTCATGGAAATTGACAATGCATTGTCATTAAACGGATTCATCGCTCAGACTGCCTCGACCTTATTTGGGTGGTGCTTTTCTACAAAATTTTGCACTGTTTTCCCCCATTTTACACATCTCCCTAATCTCATTTGAAGTGAGGGATTCTTCTGCTTTTTTTTTCTCCTCCTCCTCTTATCCAGACGAGATGCAGACGTACACTGCTTATAAAATCTTGCAATTTCAGCCACTTGGATACCTTGTTCATACTTCTTAATGATTTCCTTTTTAACTTCCACCGTAATCATCTCCTCCTTCTTACCGCCTTTCTTTTCAACCTTTTTCTGCCTGGGGGCCATTATATGCTTGCACAGATGTTGACTACAGTATTAATAAACTCTTGTTATATACTCTGTTTAATGTAACTAGCAATAAGGCAGCAGAGAAAAGGGTCTATATCTGCAGGCAGCCTGACCTAGAATGAAGCAAAGCATTCCTAAGCTTACTCTTGTATGGAAAAGCAAAGGACTGTCCATGGGTGCTTTGAAGTGACAAAAAATACACTGGTGCCAGTTGTGGGCACCTTCCAACGTTCTGAAAAATCACTGATTTCTACCAGATATAATGGCCTGAGACCGAGCATCAGAGCATGGGAGATGATCACCCACAAGCCTGCAGCAAGAGAGAAAACCATTAGCTCAGTTGTGATGTGACGTTCTGCGTCATGTACTGTTCGTATTGCAAGACATTGCTTGTTTATCAAGTTAAAATTTATTAGAAATATTTGCTCACTCAAAGAACAAGTTACTCAAGGTTTTACTGTACTGTGAAATTAAAAAAAAATTACTCCTTTTCTAGGTACCCTTAGTACATTCTTGAAGTTGAGATGTCATCTCTGGCTTAAAAAAATTGTTTTGATTATTTCATTTTCACATGTAATATTTGTCTCTTAGAGTTGCTTCTTATTTATCTTCATTGAGGTTATGTATAAAACAATACAAATCCTGAAATTTTTTGCTTAATTACCCACGTTTTAGAGTAGATTAAGATTCTTGTGATTTGGTTGGCGTTCCTCTTTTTTTTTTAACATGTATGTAGTAACTAATTATAGATAGCAAAACGAGTATTAATATCTGTATTATTCAACATCTTACTATGGTCAAAGCAAGGATATAATTCTAATTAATACAGGAATTTTCAATTTAATCATATCTCCCAGCTTTCCTGTTTTGTAAAACAGTCTATATTGGTCAACTCAGTTAGAAATTTCTAAGTGCTAAGGTCAGGATCACAGGTGTAAACATTATACTGATGGAGATGAATGCCTAACATATGTAGGGGCACTCGGTTGGTTTGTTCTGCTGAACAATTTTAACCCCAGTCTGAATTCCCAACAATGTGGTACACTGGTGGAATCAGTCTTACAAGATCACAGTGAATGGAAGGCTCCATGCACCTTAGCCCATCTTGAAGGGTAAACAGCTGAAAATGTTCAGATCCTAGTAAAAATGTGTCACTAATGTCATCTTTGTATACGAAGGGCAGTATCTACACATTTGGCAAAGCAGTATGATAAAAGGAGTCCAGTTTTGGAGCCAAACAGCCTTTATTACTATATGACATTGAGCAAGCTTAGTCTTTGAAAGTGCCTCTCTATCTTTAATCTGGTAATGATACCCACCTCACAAGTTTTGTCGTGAGATAATTTATATGTATATGGTCCTTTAATATACTCAATAAAATATTAATTTCTTTGCCTCCTTCAGACTGTTCCCAGTATCCCCTCTTTTTTCTTTTTTGTTATTGAGATATAATTGACACATAGTATTATATTAGTTTCCGGTGTGCAACATAATGATTTAATATTCGCCTATATTATGAAATGATCACAGTAGGTCTAGTTCACATCCATCACCACACATAATTGCAAAAATTTTTTTTCTGGTGATGAGAACTTTTAAGATCTACTCTCTTAGCAACTTCTTTTCTTTTTAAATTGCCTTCCAAACATGAGTCCAACATAGTTAAAGGGTTTTTTTTTTAAAGTTTTTATGTGGAAAAAGTTTAAACACACAGAAAAGAAAAAATACTAGTGTGATGAACAACCGTATACCCACTACCTAGGTTGAACAATTATTAGCATTATCTCATATTTACTTAATCTCTCTTGTTTTTCTCCCTCCATCCTTCCCTCTCATTCCCCCATTCTTTGTCTTTCTCTATGTTTTGATTTTGTTGTTGCTGACATAGTAACATTTTTTCTCTTTTGGCTGTAGATATTATCTATGCCTCCAGCTTCGACAGGACATAGTTGCAGGACGTCTGCCCTGTTCCTTTGCAACTTTAGCATTATTAGGTTCTTACACCATCCAGTCTGAGCTGGGAGACTATGACCCAGAACTTCATGGTGCGGATTATGTTAGTGATTTTAAACTGGCCCCAAATCAGACCAAGGAACTTGAAGAGAAGGTCATGGAACTGCATAAGTCATACAGGTAAATATGTCTCCAGGGCTTTTTCTGTGTTTGTTTTGGCAATAAGTTTAAACCCTTGACCTGGTTTTGATTTGGTGTTTGTCTTGGAGGGAATGTGGTGGTGTTGAAAGAGTAAGCTCGATCCTCTCCACTATTTGACTTTGAGGAGGTCATTTAAGCCTTTGGAACCTCTGTTTTCTCATCAGAGTAGTAGGTATTGCATTGTAGGATGAAAACTAAATGAGGCAATATATGTAAAGCACTAAGCACTGTGTCTGGCACATAGTAGGTTCTCAGTAAATGTTAGCTATTGTTACCTTACCTTTTTTTTCAGATTTAAAAATTATTATGCTATATTAGATACTTTAAGATCTTTAAAGCAGGGTTCTTAGGATATATGTACATGGATAAACTTCAGAGGACCCATGAAACCCCTAAAGGTATTTTTAAAAGTCTTGATTGAATTCAATGCTTTTTTTTCATGGAAATTGTTGGTAATGTTGGGAGGTATCATCACACAGAGATCAAAAGCAAGGACTGAGCTGGGTTGAAATCTTGGCTCTGCTCGGTCTTGGCCTTGTGACCCCGGTTATTCACTTAACCTCTCTGAGCCTCAGGTTACTTTTTTTTTTTTAATGGTTATTTATTTTTGAGAGAGAGACTGAGAGAATGAGCGAGCAGGGGAGGGACAGGAAGAGGGAGACAGAGAATCCTAAACAGGCTCCCCACTGTGAGAGCAGAGCCTGATGTGGGGCTTGAACTGTGAAATCATGACCTGAGCTGAAATCAAGAGTTGGCAGCTTAACTGTCTAAGCCACCTCGGTACCCTGAGCCTCAGGTTCCTTTAACATCTGATGAAGATGTTTACCTTAGAGTAAATTGGGCAATGGCTAGGATTAGAAAAGATATTGTGTGGAAAAACTTAATAAAGTGTCTTACACATTGTCAAAATTTGGTAAATGTTAGCTAATATTTTTAAATTTTAATTTATTTATTTTGAGAGAGACAGTGTGAGCAAGGGAAGGGCAGAGAGAGAAGGAGAGAATGAGAATCCCAAGCAGGCTCCCCACTGTCAGCACAGAGCTCGTTGTGGGGGCTTGAACTCATGAACCATGAGATCATGACCTGAGCCGAAACCGAGAGTCAGAAGCTTACCCCACTGAGCCCCCCAGGTGCCCCCTGCCTTAGCTTATTAACATGAATGGCTGATCTTGGCCTTGAGTTAGTACCCTGAGTTATGTTAGTGTGAGTTAGGAGAATCCAGCTGTCTTCTAAGCCAGACATTTAAAAATTTTATAAATATGTGAAACAATGTCACTTTTTTTTTGCTATATTTTGGGAAAATATTGTTATTTTTCACACACAAAAGTTATGAATGTTAAAATAAGTATTATTCTTTAAAGATTTAATAAAAATTTAACATTTTTCTTAGTTTTAATTTCTAATGTAGTAAATATTGATAGATATAACCCACAGAGCCCTTCGTAAGTGTTGAGAGTGAAGAAATCCCAAGGTCAAAGTTTGAGAACCACTGAGCTAGACGGTGAGATGGAAGCCTGGGCTCTGGAATCAGCCTGTCTTACTTTGAGTTCAGACTCTGTTCCTTATTAGCTTTATGACTTTTAGGAAATTACATAAGCCCTCTGAGCTTCAGTTTTCTCATCTGAAAAATAAGGGTAATGATAGGAATTTTGTGAATGTTAAAAATGTGGTTAGCATAGTGACTAGTATACAGTGATAGTATTTTTTAGCATAATAATTCCTAACCCCATTTTACGAGTGATGGCTGTGAATCTGGGTTTAGAGGACTACTTTTTGTAACTTAATTGAATTTAAGCCCAAATAAGTGAAATGATCTCAAGAAACAGGTGGATATGGTCCAGCTCATGTTCTGTGAGGTGTTTGGATAGAAATTAAGCAGTAATAGATCTCCATGACTAGAAAATTTAGAGGTAAGTCATTTTGGAATTTACTTGCTCCCTTTTGGAAAGATTGGCACCCTTTACAAACAGAAGGCCAATGGAAAATTTAATTATGTCCAACAACATGGCACTTTAAATAATCCAGAGAAACTTCTGCTGAGGCAGAAGCATTTTACTATGCATCGAAAAGTACAAGCAAATACCACCCTGTTCTCAGATAAATAGAAGACTGCCTACATACATGGAACCCTTAGTTGGTGGCCCTTTGCCCAGACAGAGACTTTGAAGCTATAATTAACTTCAAATTTATACTAGCAAATCAAGCTTTAAAATGAATTGCCCTCCATTTATGGGTACTGGGAAAGTATGTAAACTTGTCAGTTGTCCCCCACTTAATTATCTGAAATCCCAGTCCTTAATTAGGAGATGCAACAAACATTATTAAAAGGCTGTCACATAATATTGGAACTCACCGAATGACTCTATATCCGGACCACACTTGCTCAAAATAAATACAGAGAAACTTTGTTTTAGTTTCTCTTTTTAATGAGCAGGACTTAACCAGTGCCAAAGCTCTCTGGTTAGATGCTTTTGTAAGTTTGCAGTTCTTTCAAGTAGTAAATTATGAGGTGGTACTGAATAAATTGCTAATGATTTAGAGGTATCTAACCTCTCTCTTCCCAGCTAGTTTTCCAAGATTTCAGGAGTCTTGGAAAATTTAGAAGAAACCATGATCTTTAAAATTTTTAAGGTGAAAATAATTTAAGTTTAATTTGTGGTATTAAATTTATAAAATAAATGTGTTGTATTTACATGTACAGTTCTGTGAGTAGTGGGATTATGAGGGATTTTCGTTATTTCCCCCCGTGTTCTTACACAATGAATGTGTATGATTTTTATAATCAGAAGAAGCTTCCTGAAACAATTTTGTTTTGCCATTAGGTAGCATAGAGGAAAAGAATCATTCATGCAGAGAGACAGTCTGGCTGGGGATATTGGGGTCTAAGCAGGGTGGAGAGAGCTATTCCATGGGTAGGGGGCCAGCCTGGCATGAGGAGCCAGAGCTCAAACAGCATGAAGTGGGCACGTGGTGGTAGTTATCAGAGGCAGAGCGGATCAAGAAGGGCATCTTTGTGGGGGTAAGGCCTTCATTGGGTGGAGGCCATCCACATAGGGTGGTACCTGATACAGGGTGTTGAAACCTGGGCAGGGTGAAGATGTCCATGTCCAGTGGAAGATAGCCTACCACTAGAAGTCAGAACCCGAGTGAGATAATGAGGGCATCCCTGTGTGGGGAGTAGTTCAGCATGAGGGGTTCAGAGTCCAGTCAAGGTGAGGAGGGCATCCATGTAGGGGAGGAGTCAGTGGCAGCAATGAGAGATTGGTTATATACAAGGGTTGATCAAATTAGTATATTAATGATAATGAGAGCCAGAGTTCTTACTGTCAGTAAAGGGTGATACACAGTACGGAGAGGGAGAAACCATGTGGTATTGTATTAAAACTGGAAATTTTGATGCTAACTCATGATTTCCGATAGATAGGTAGATAGATAGATGTGTAAATAGGCACACACATACATATACACATATATACATACGTAATTACATACTCTAACCCTACATTGTTCCAGAAGGAGGTGCTTAAAAAAATGACAAATGATCAGAAGGATACAGAAATCAGCTTGGAGAGGCTCCCACTGGCCAAATCCGGTCTAATTTAAGCACTAAAATAAGGAGAAAAGAATTGATTATATTGCATTGAATAAAATGAGGATTTCTGAGTCCATACTGATACAAAAGAATAAATTCAAAGTTTAATAAGGAATAGGATATTTAAAGGTTTCAAAATACATTCCCACAAAATTGTTATTAATTATGAGGAGATAAGTAGGAATTTCACAGTGGAGAAGCCTGGCAGACAGTGATCAAAATGAACATCATCCTTGTGGGGACAAATTGAAATCGTGTACCTACCACCTGATAGGATGAAGTGAGAACACAGAGCCACTTCTGTGCTATTCTTGTCAAAGATGCAAAACCTGAATCAACTTGTGGAGAAACATCAGGCCCAAACTGAGGGGCATTCTGTAGAATAACTGGCCTGCGATCCTCACAAGGTCAAGATTATGGAAGTCAAGGAGAGATTAAGGAACTGTTCCAGACTGAAGAAGACCAGAGACACAAACTCAGTGAAACTCCTAATGCTCACTCAGCTGGGCCATTGTGCTTTACAGAACATTTTTTTTAAGTTTATTTATTTTGAGAGAGAGGGAGAGTGCGAACAGGGGAGAGAGAGGAAGAGAGAGAGAGAATCCCAAGCAGGCGCTGCACTGTCTGTGTACAGCCCAATGTGGGCCTCAAACTCACAAACCGTGATATCATGACCTGAGCCAAAATCAAGAGTCAGATGCTTAACCAACTGAGCCACCCAGGCGTCCCTATACAGAACATTTTTTAAACAAATGGCTAGACTTGAGCGGGGTCTGAGGATTAGATAGCAGTAGTGTGTTAAAAGTTATTTCTGCTTTTGATGGTTGTATTGAGGTTACCTAGAAGAATGTCATTGTTTGTAGGAATTACACATTAAAATGTTGGGAGTGATGGATCATCAGGTTGACAATTTGCTCTCAGATAGTTCAGGAAAAAATTATTTGTATTGTAGGTAACTTTAAGTGTGTTTCAAAAAGGTTTAAATTATATTAAAAATTTTTAATGCAAACATCAGCCAAACTTCAAATATAAGTATTATTTTCAACTAACAAGGAAGTTTATAGCTGTTTTTTAAAGTTTTTTTATGTCTTTATTTTATTTTGAGAGACAGAGGCAGAGAGTGAACGGGGGAGGGCCAGAGAGAGAGGGAAACACAGAATGTGAAGCAGGCTCCAGGCTCTGTGCTAACAGCTCGAACCCACGGACTGTGAGATCATGACCTGAGCCAAAGTCGGACGCTTAACTGAGCCACCCAGGCACCCCGGAATTCATAGCTTTAAAGTTAAAGATCTCTTCTTACTACTTGCTCTTAATATAATTTATTTATTTATATTTTTAAAATATATAATTATTTAAGTAATCTCTACACCCAACAGGGGGCTGGAACTCACGACCCTGAGATCAAGAGTCACATGCTCTTCCAACTGAGCCAGCTAGGCACCTCTGCCCTTAATATAATTTTAAAGCATGCTTACTTAGAAAAGCCTTTAACTACATAGTTTGAAACTTAAATCTGTTTTTAAATTGACCCCATTAATAATGTCCTTTAGAGTTGGAGGAATAAGGATAGAGAAGATTTTATCATGATTGCCTCATTTAATGTTTTAAAATTTGCCTTCAAGTTCAAGTGATCAAAGTTATTTCTCTTTTATGAAATATGTGTAAATGTTCCACTGTACCATCATCAGAAACCTAAAGTTGCAGTAATAATAAACATTAATATTTTACAGAGCAGTTTCACAACCATTATCTCATTTTATCCTACTAATCACATTCATTCATTCAGTAAAGGTAAAAAAGTCATTGCCTATCCCAGTCTCTGGAATTAGGTATTATTATGAATCTTGCTTTAATAGTTAGGAGATTGAAGGAGACACCAGGTCACCACTCTCAAGTGCAGGACGCATGATTCCAGCTTGAGTAATGCGACTTGAGTCCTGACTAAAGCCTGGTGTAGTCTTAAACTTAGAGTCACAACTTGTCCGTGGCTATGTTATCCCTCAGGGCCTATTTCTTCATCAACACAATCAAAGTGTTGGACTCTGTAATCTTCAAGCTCCAATCCAGCTTAAAAACCCTAAAATTCAAGCCATCGATAATAACAACAACAAGACTATAAAATGATTGGGAGTAACCTTAACTGGAAAAGTATATAACTTATATGAGGGAGAAAAACAACCCTATAAAACTTTCTGAGATGTTTTTAGTGACTTGAATACACAGACTTGCAGATGTGTTAATTTTCCCACTCTCCTTTGTGTGTGTGTGTTCCGTTTTAGATCTATTAGTAAACAGAATTCAGGTGTGATGATTTAGTGCTTGTGAAAAAAAGTTTATTTGGGGAGGCTGAGTCATTATCAGAGCTGCATCCTCTCTCCTGAGATTTTGGTTATTGTTCCAAGGAACCCTTTGTTCTTTTTAATGAGAGTAAAGACAGATGGGTTTAGAAGAGACTTTTTTTTTCCATTAAATGAATAGGCCACTGCTGCTTTGTATAGTTTAAGGCAGTCCTCCGGGAAACAGGCATTTACTTGGTTTTTCTTTGGGGGTGTGGCGGCGTTATTGTTAGTATGAAGTTATATTTGATTGGCCTGAATTGTGCAGCACTAGGAGTGATATCTGTTTCTTCAAAGCTCAGTGTAACAGCTCATGAGCACTTTTCAAAAGAGGAGAAGGTTATAAAGAAGAAGGAAAGACCATCACAGTGAGCATTTAGACAGTGAGACTGATTGTTTTCAAACAGATCTAATTCATTATATGCCTAGTAATGAAGACATCTTAATAACAGCGAAAGCAGCTCCATTATCTACATGCTTCTATTAACCAATTTATTTTGTTTAGATCAGTGGGCAGGACACCATCTGTTACCAGAAATTTTCTTTTCATCAAGCCTGCCCCCATTAAGAGTCGCCAGTTAAGTAACTTCAGCTGCCCTCCTGTTTAATTTCCATAATAATTCAGGAGTACAGAGAGAAAAAGGCAGCTAAGAGGATATTGTAAATTGTACCATGCCCTCAGAGGATTTAGTTTGGTCGCCTCCTTGGCAAGAAAAATTAGTGGGAGGAGTTTGTATGTGTTAGAGAAACAGGCTGAGGAGAGGGAGGAGTAGAATGGATAGTGGGTGCTTTAAGGAAACTGTTAAGCAAGATTTGTTTTAAAACCTTTTTTTTCTAATAGCTTTTTGGCGACTTTGTTTTTCTCCGAGATCTCTTTTACTAAGGCGTATTTCAGTGATTTAGACACAGGTAGTGATAAGAATCCTTTTCCCTAATATTCTACTTTCAGGACTATGAAACATGTCCATGTACATATTGGTGTATATATGTTTGTGTGTTTATATGAAGTACAACTAATATGCGAGTGTTATGATTGTAAATGTTGGCATTGTGATGCTGAATTTTCAATTTTTATTCTACCAAAGGTCCATGACTCCAGCTCAAGCTGACCTGGAATTTCTTGAGAATGCCAAAAAGTTGTCTATGTATGGTGTTGACCTTCATAAAGCAAAGGTAATAATAACTTTGGCCTTTATTAATGAGCATGTTTCAGACCCGGGTCATATAATACTTGTTACCAACTTTCATCTGGGGTATTATAAAACATTGAGAAAAGATAGTTCTTTTTAGAATTTTAAGTGTATAATTTGAATTGTCCCTTTGCACTCCCACCATCAGAATACAGTTTCACGTCCAAGCCCCTCTAAGGATCAAACATATAGCACCTAGAGCCAAAGTGATATTTTCCTAAAATGCAGCTGCATTTGAAAATATAGAGATGGCAGCCAACATCACCTACATCAGAATCACCTGGAACATTTATTAAGTATACAGATACTCAAGCTCCTTCTAGATTGACTAAATTCCTTTGAACAAGACGCTAGATCTCCAAGTTTACTGAACATCTCAAATTACTCTCAGTCACACCTGAATCACACCTGAGAACCATTGGCTTAAGGTAGTGGTTCTCAAAGTGTGGCCTCATAACCAACATTTAGCATCATCTAGGAACTTGTTAGGCACATTTCAGGCCCCATTCCAGACTTGCTGAATTAGAAATGCTGCAGGTGGAGCCCAGCAATCTCTGTCTATAAGCTCTTTCTATAAGCTCTCCAGGTGATTCTAGTGCACTTGGGATGAACCACAGTAGTTTATTTGGAAACTACTGTGTTAGGAGTTGTAAACTTGAGCTTAAATGGGTTGTTCTGCCTCATATAACCTAACAGAATAAATACTCAAGGGAAGTTGCTTGACTTCTCTCATCTTCAGCTACTGAAGTGGCTGAGGGTGGTGAGAGTGTGTGTGTGAGGAGTTTGTGAGGGAATGGGCTCAAGGGATGAAATGAAGTTCATTTTTTTGTTTTTATTTTTAAAATTAAGAAAATGTTTTTTAATTTTTTTTTTTTTTTTTTTGAGAGAGAGAGACAGAGCACGAGTAGGGGAGGGGAGAGAGAGATGGAGACAAAGAATCCGAAGCAGGCTCCAGGCTCTGAGCTATTGGCACAGAGCCCTATGTGGGGCTCAAACCCATGAGCTGTGAGATCATGAACTGAGCCAAAGTTGGACACTTAACCAACTGAGCCACCCAGGTGCCCCAATATGAAGTTCATTTAGGGGAATTTAACTTGGATGCATAATGAGGGGGCTCAAAACCATGTCCAGTGAGAAAGCAAAGGAATAGAGATACTTAGCTCACAGAAGACAAAGTTTAGGGAAAACATAACACCTGTCTTTGTGTATTTGAAGGATAACTGTATGAAGTAGACATTTCACTGTGGCTCCAAATAAGCTAGAGCTGGGAAAATGGAAATTACAGGGAAATACTATTCAGCTCTCTTTGACAAATTGCCTGACAAAGCTATTCTAAGATGGAGTGGACTACCTCATTCCATAGCAAGCGTTCTGTCGCTGGAGCTGTTCCAGGATCGGTACAATAATCGCTTGGTAGGAATTTAGAAAAGGACATTCAAACATCTGGTGTGTGATTGGACTAACATGACCTTTCATGTTTCTCCCACCCTGAAAATCTGGTATCTGAAGATTTCCCCTTCTTTATTAGAGTCTGTTAATTCTAATAAAATTTCATTGCATGTTAGTGGTTTTTTCTTGAAATGTTGCTCTGGATTGTTTTGGGCTGGGTACTTCTGTGAATCTCTAAAGTAGATGGTAGAAAAATCAGAACTGAAATTGTTTCATTTTGCTTCTCAATTCCTGCTGCAGGCTGCTATCGATGCCATAATTATCAGGAATAGATGAAGAAGTCAGGAAGCATCTTCCTTTCCCAAATGTTGTAAAGCAAATTGTTTCTCCAAAACATATAATTAAGAGAGAGATGTAGTTGTACCCACAGGCTTTAAGAATTTAAGAGGACATTTTCTGGGAAATTCTCAGTTATATAGTTATCGAGTTGGAGCTGTTTATAATTTTTACTTCTCAATTTTTCTGTACATAACACATATGGCATTAATATGTTTCTCTATACTCATTTTGGGGAAAGGAATAGTCAAGAAACATTTAATTCTGGGTTTGATTACCTTTATAAATAGTTGTCTGTAGAGATTTATTCAGGTGAAATTTATTTTCCTTATTAGCAGAGATGATTAATATATATTTAATTTTTAAAAATTACTGAAGAGGCATATGAATATGTCTTTATCTTATCTTGCTGTTCCCTCTTGACTTTGGGATAATATTTATTACTTAATATACTTAACATCAGTAACTACAAAAATCTGAGATTCTCCATACTGAGTTTATATAGAAGAGAACTCCTTTACTTATGATTTTTGGATGAGTGGCCACATTATCATAAAAAAACAAGAATTATAATTGTGCATGTATATTTGGTAGTAGACATAGCCCTCTGCCCTAGCCTCTAGAAGTCATGTGGTCTCCTGACTTAAACATACATGTATAGGACATAGGTAGCTACCGTAGCCACCATAGTAATTATTTACTGATTATGATAGTGACAAGTTTGAGTATTTTAGAACTGGGAGACCAAAATAAGAACATGAATGTTTACCCTAGAATTTTCATATGCAGACAGGCATGGTAAAAGTAGGTTAGTGGCTCTTTTTACATTATTAAGGAACACCTTTTTGGAGGATACAGAGGCTCAGTTTTATGGGAGAAGTATTGTAAAGTTAGATGAGGTGCAGGCCCAGTGACATTTCACAATGGCTTTGGGGAGTGGCGGTGCTGGCTGTATTGCTCCTTATAGCAGTTAATTCCTTCGGTGGGTAAGATGTGTGCATGTCCATGTTTCTTGGACAAGAGAAGAGCATATATTCACTCACGGTCGTAGAGGAACATTTTTAGATGGACTGAATAGTTCCGTGGATTATGATTGTTAGGTTAGGCTTTACTTTTTAATGTATGCTTTGTGTTTTTGGTTATTGATATCTTCAGATGATCAAATAAGAGTCAGCAATGTGTTGAGTGCTTTGCTGAACACTGAACTGCTAACACTTTTGTTTTTCAGGACTTGGAGGGAGTGGATATCATCCTAGGTGTCTGCTCTAGTGGCCTTCTGGTTTATAAAGATAAGCTGAGAATTAACCGCTTTCCTTGGCCCAAAGTGCTGAAGATTTCTTACAAACGTAGCAGCTTTTTCATCAAGATTCGGCCTGGAGAGGTACATAATTCATGCTTCTTTCCTCCTGTATCAAACATAGACCATGTTTCATTCCCATTTTCCTTGTTATGTGATCTAAGAGATCTCTTGGGATACTTGGGTGGGTCAGTAGATTGAGTGTCTGTCTCTTGATTTTGGCTCAGGTCATGAGCCCAGGGATGTGGAATTGAGCCTGGCATTGGGCTCCATGCTAAGCATGGATCCTGCTTAAGATTCTCCCTCTCTGTCTCTCTCTCTCTCTCCCCCACTCTCTAAATAAAATAAGTAAATAAGCAGTCTCTCTGTAGCTTCCTATTCAGGAGCTCATAATTGTTTTCTAAATTAATCAGCCCCATGATGCTTCTTGTCTTCCTTACTACTGATCTTCTGGACATTTCTCTTTTTGGAAGTAAATATACCATGTCCAAAAGTGAATCTTGGATTGATAAACTTGTTTCTTGTTTACTCCAGGTAAAATCTTGATGGAAAAATATTTATAAATTAAGTAGCAGGAGATTTTAAAATTGTGGGGTTAAGCTACTCCTGTTTTGCACCACCAACACGTTACCTCATGTAATTAAGATTTATCTGTATGTGTAGCTTCTAGTGGTTACTGAGAACGTATTCTAGGTCAAGTTCTAGATTTTTAATAGAGGTGGATGTTCAACTTTGTACTGGACAACTCAGTTATTAGTTGGTGTTCAGGATTCAGGAAATACTAATGCTGGCCAAACTTAACTTTTACATTAAAGAGGTATCATGGCACAGTAGAAAATTGTTTAAGTAGGATTTAAATTTTACAAAGTTCTAGCTCCTACTCTGCCTCTACCACCTACTAAGCAAAATACCCAGGACAAGTCTAAGGCTCAGCTTCCTTATGATTCAAGTGGGATAATACCTTCTCTGTCACGGTTGATTTGACGATCACATGAGATGACAGCCGTAAAAGCTTGAAACAAGAAAGCAGTGCACTAATGTAATGTGGCTTTTTGTGTGTGTGTATCACCATCTGCTGGTGAAAAATGGCTCATTATTTTAGCTCGGAAATACTGGATGTGCAGCCTTAAAAATCTTGGATAAGATCAATGAAGCATTTATTTAATACCAAAATTATTTACCTGTGCCTAACAACGAGCAATCAGTGTCTTCCCTCAAAAGTTTCAAATCTAAGAATCATTCAGCCCCCAAATATTTATTGAGGGCTTTCTTTGGGGAGGCACTATTTTAGGATCTAGGAATATAATAGTGAATAAAAGAGTCCATCCCTAACCAATCTTACATTTTAATCTTTTTTTTAAACGTTTATTCATTTTTTTTGAGATAGAGCATGAGCAGGGGAGGGCCAGAAAGAGAGGGAGACACAGAATCCAAAGCAGACTCCAGGCTCTCAGCTGTCAGCATAGAGCCCGATGTGGGGCTTGCTCCCACCAACCGTGAGATCATGACCTGAGCCAAAGTCGGAAGCTTAACCAACTGAGCCACCTAGGCGCCCCACCAATCTTAACATTTTAATGTGGGAGGGCAAAAAATGTACACACAAAAAAAAATATGATAGAGGAAGCCCTTCATTTTGTTGAATGCCACCTGTATAATACATACCAACAGATTGTTTAAGAAAGCATTTATGAACAACAGTAGGATTTTGAGAAGTGTAGTATTATGTCTACAGTAAATGATCTAATAGTAACATGTTATAGTAGAAACTGAAAATCTGGTTCTGCCACTTACAGCTATGAGACTGAGCAGATAACTTCTCTGATCTTAGTGTCTTCATGTGTAAAAATATAGATGACACTATCTAATCATAGTGTTATTGGCAATAATAGGCACTAAAATAAATGTCAGTTTCTTTTCCATCTTATAAAGTATGCTTAAGGTAGAAACAAAGAGGCAAAAGACTAGCAGGACAGTGTTTCTAGTATCCTTGGCAGGTTATGGTTTGCTTCAAAGAGGTATTCAGATAAACTAGTGGTCAATCAAAGGAAAAAGAAGACGTTTAATAATTCAGGAATCTGGTTTGAGCCAAAATCTTTAGCTCCTATTACTAAAAATAATTGCAAAATAATATTGATTGATTGGAGGAATCATCTGCTATCCCATTTCCCAGTCCCAAATGCAGACAGTGACTAAGGAAGAGTAAATAGTCTGGACAATCAAAAGGTGACTTAATTATGTCTCAGAAAAATGTACGCTGTGTGTGTCTGTGTCTGTGGGTGGAATGGGTGCTGAACAAAATAAGATGCATAAATTATATAAGGTACATTCCCTGCTTCCCTACTGTGGAAAAAGCCTTAAGTGAGTAGATATCTGTTGATAAGTAAGAAACAATTTGAAATGATACTTCAGGTCTTTAAACTAGTAACATTCTTTTATCCACAATGCCCATTCTGTAACACCATATTCTGATATTGTATCATTTAGTCAAACAATCATGTTTACATGTTTATTCGTGTTTTTATAGCAAGAGCAATATGAAAGTACCATTGGATTCAAACTTCCCAGTTACCGAGCAGCTAAGAAATTATGGAAAGTCTGTGTAGAGCATCACACGTTTTTCAGGTATTGTTCTCACTTAAGTATTTTTCAAGGATAAATTATGCATGTTTCTATTTTAAACCTGCTATTGAAATTCCCTTCTTTGTATGGCTGGCATTCTTCTATTGAGCTCAGGTGAGATCATCTTAAGCAAGACAAAATAAATCCAGTTCTCTTCCCTTGGGTTGAAAAACATGCCTCATCATCCCCAGAGCACCTTTCTGTGTATGATGGAAGGAGAAAAGAAGTGGGAAAAGGAATCTTTATATACTGGGGGCTCTGTGATCATCTTAATGAGCTAAATTCAGTCTGTCAGGGAGACGTACCCTGACTTACCTCCACATGGGATTTCTTTAAGCAATGCTTAACTACTTTCTGTGGGGCTGTTATATTAGAAGGTGAAAGGTAGGAAGCTGATCATTATCTTGACTCTAATCAACCCCAGAAAAGAAGCAGAGAGAACCACCTCTGAAGCCCAGTTGTATCAGATAATCAAAAGATGGGAGAAAGTTTAATCTGCTCGACTTTTCAAGAGGCTACATCATTAACCCCTTGTCGTCATTTACCAAACATTTTCTGTGTGCTTACGCTTTGTGTAGGCACTTTAGTAGGCAGTGAGAGTATACCACAAGATAGTTCTAGTCTCTGTCCTGAGGGAACAGTCAGTCTAGCAGAGAAGACAGACCTTAGACAAGTAATTACTTGCATTGAAAGGCGAGTCATCTGGGGCACCTGGGTGGCTCAGTCGGTTAAACATCTGACTCAGCATTTTGGCTCAGGTCATGGTCTCACAATTTGTGAGATTGAGCCCCGAGTCAGGCTCTGTGCGCTGTCAGCATGGGATTCTCTGATTCCCTCTCTCTCTGCACCTCCCTTTCTCCCCCTCTCATCCTCTCTCTCTCTCTCAAAAATAAATAAATAAACTTAAAAAAAAGTAAGAGAGGGAGGGAGGAAGGAAGGAAGGAGGAAGGAAGGAAGGAAGGAAGGGAGAGCCAGCTAGTTATTGTCCCCTTGCCTTTTAAGGAAAACGTTATTATGTGAAACTGCATACATAATGAAGAAAGTGGTATAATGAACTACCCTTGTACCTAGCTTTGTTATCTATCACCCAGCCTAAATATTATCACCTCAAGGCCAGTCTTGTTTCATCTGTTTCCCCCCTACCCATTCCTTCCCACTCCCTCCCAGAGTATTTTGAAGCAAATCCAAGATTCGTGTCACTTGGCTCTTTATGAATGGCTCTCAAGAGAGATAACGATGATATCTTTTACTTCTGTTTGTATGTTCATATCATACTTAGCACCATAGCACACTGGCCAGGAAGAAAAATCAGGGAAAAGAACAGTTTAATTCTCATTGCAGAATAAACATAAAGATACACTTCATAACCAATTAAGGAATCTTAATTATTGGCATTGAGATATTTCTCTATGCTCTTACCATCCTCTTCTTTTTTTTTAATTTTTTATGTTTATTTATTATTGAGACAGACAGAGAGAAACCGAACATGAGTAGGGGAGGGGCGGAGAGAGAGGGAGACAGAATCTGAAGCAGGCTCCCGGCTCTGAGCTGTCAGCACAGAGCCCGACGCGGGGCTTAAACTCACAAACCGTGAGATCATGACCTGAGCCGAAGTCAGACGCTCAACCCACTGAGCCACCCAGGCACACCTCATCCTCTTCTTTAAAATCAAACCAAGAAAATAGAGTTTAAAAAAAAGGTAAGGGTGAGAAGGAATTTTTTGAATGTTTGATATTTATAGTATAGACTTCAACTAGAGCCAAGTATTTACCTGTAGGACAGCATATTTAAATCTGTTTTCTCAAAATAAGAGAATATATTAATATGTGACGCCTCAGCAAACAAAAAAGATAAATATTTGCTGAATTAAAATAAACTATCCCAAAGGGAGAAACTACTCTCTTTTTGGTAGTATTTGATATAGCAATTTATGTATTTATTCAGCAAACATTTATTGAGTGGCAAATTCATGCCAGGCACTATGCCAGAAGTGAAAACACAAAGGTAAATAAATCATAGTCTTTATCCTTTACTCAAAGAGAGCTCAGCCTTGTAGTGGAGACCAGCACATCAATAGATTGTTTCAGTTCAGTGTAGTAAACGCCATGGCAAAAGAGATTACAGGGTATGGCGTAGAAAGAAGATGGGGTTCCTAACTGTGTTTAATGCACCAAATAGCCTATTAAATGGGTTAATAGGCACTAATTGAGTTTGGAGTGCATTTGACAAAATTATTATTTTATTTTTTTCAAGATTTTTTTAAAGTATATTTATTTATGGGCGGGGGGAAGAGACGGGGAGAGAGAGAGAATCCCAAGCAGGCTCTGCACTGATGCAGGGCTCAAACCCATGAACTGTGAGATCATGACCTGAGCGGAAGTCAAGAGTCAGATCCTTAACCAACCAAGCCACCCACCTGACAAAATTATTATTTTAATAGAATGGAAAAAGTGCTCTGGGCTTGGACCCTGTTGCTGCCCAACCTCTTTATAGCTACGTGATCTTAAAGTAGTAACTTCTTGGAAGTTCAATTTCTTATATCTATAAAATGGTGAAAATATTACACAGATGTAGTGAAAATATGACAGTGCTAGAAAAGCACTTTGAAAACCATAAAGCCCTATCTGTAGGGATATATGATGATATTATTAATGTAGGCCACAATTAAATTATACATGTTGCTTTGAGAAATGACATAGAATTATAATAATGATTGCTTGATTGGAACTCTGTCTTAGTAACTATAAGGAAACTATGAGATTAATTCATGATTTCTTTAATCTCATAGTCTCATTAGAGAGAAATAATATATATAATATAATTATGTTTTTCTCCCTCCCTAGACTGACATCTACAGACACCATTCCTAAAAGCAAATTTCTTGCACTGGGATCCAAATTTCGATACAGTGGCCGGACTCAGGCTCAGACCAGGCAAGCTAGTGCTCTGATTGACAGGCCTGCCCCACACTTTGAGCGTACAGCAAGCAAACGGGCATCCCGGAGCCTTGATGGAGGTTGGTATTGAATATTAATGACTTCTTGTGATCCTAAGTCATTAGGGAGAGATAAAAGAAGTACAGTTGTCTGTAAGGGAGCTAAATGAAAGAATCTCAGTGGTACATGAAATGGATCTTACTAATTGTTTCAGTGGGATCATCTTAAGAGAAGTAGAACTGAGGTTCAGAGAGAGTAGTAACTAGATCAAGGTTTCACTGCTAGGAGGTAGTGGATGAACACCACTAGAATTAGAATTCAGAATCTTTACCACAGAGTGAACACCTAATGTAGTATACTGAACTAAAACCCTCTTGAGTGTTTTTAAATAGTTATTTTTTCAAGTAGGAAAGATGAAAAACATCTCACTCACTAGAGCAGTCTTTTAAAAAGTTTAGATCATTTGTCATGTGACATAGAAAAAGTGGTTTCCTAAATTTTCTTTAAATAAAATAGGAAATAGATATGATTGTATATAGCAACAGATCTTTCTGAATTTTTCTTAGTCTCAAGGATTGAGAGTATTACTCAAGTAATAAGCCATATTTAGTATGTGGCTAATAAAAATTTCAGAAGGCAATAACCAAAATAGAGTATTGTTGATTATATTTATTAAGGACTCACCAGGACCCAGCTCTATGATATCTACTTTAAAAGCAAGGCGCATGTTACAGAAGTTGAAGGTTTGGGTTCTGGAATCAGATAGACCTGGTTCCAAGCTCAACCCCTGCATTTATGATCTGTCTTCTTGGTCAAGTTATTTAATCTCCATGCCTCAGTTTTCTCATTTATAAAATGGGCATGACAATAATATAATTGTACCTCAAAGAGTTTTCGTGAAAAATAAATCAGATGATGTATATATGGTGCTTAGCACAATGGATGGCACTTAATAAGTGACCACAAAATATTAGGTATCATTAAGATATTAATATTCTGGCCACAGCATTATTACTTTGTTTCATATCACCCAAAATTATGCTGCCATATTTTGGTGTACTACATGATGGGAATGTATATCAGAGAACTTGCTCAGTTTAAGAGGAATCCAGAATGAGTCAGCCACACTTGGAAAAGAGATTACCCAAACAGTATAACTTTTATGCTTCCATACTGCAAATCATACTTCTTTCTTTCTGATGTTTCTCTACTGTCCTGAGTTTGAAGGGTCTGATTTAACGAAGAAGGGGAAAAGTGGTCAGAGATACATTTTGGAGGTAGGCCGACAGAATTACTGATAAATTAAGTGTTGGACGTGGCAAGGAAAAGAAAATCAAGATTTATTCCTAGGTTTGATCATTTAGTACAATGGGAATGTCTGAGAGAGGAGCACAGTTGGGGATATGGAAAATCAAGACTTCTGTTTTAGGCATGTTAAGTTTTAGATATGATCACTCAGTCCTTATGTTTGCCGTATTTATATAACACCCATCAGGCATCTCCTTCCTTGCCCAGTAAAGTACTTCCAGTTTACCTTGAGTTTGTGGAGCTATTAATTTTATTATTTTTATCCTTAATTTTCAGTGAAAACACTGAGGTTGGAAAGTTCAAGTGACTCGTTCGATATCTCACAGATAGTAAGTTGCAAAGCTAGGACAAAAACCTATGTTTGTCTGATACTATATCCCATGGCTTTTTCCACTAAATAGAAATTCTTTGTTGTTTAGATACTATGCCTGATGTATCCCCTCTTGGTAATAGCAACAATAACCAAAGATTGAAGTGTTAATGAGTTTTGGTATCTTGAACAATTTGGAAAGCTTTACTTATAGAGAGATTTATGTTACTTTTATAGAAATCACATCCTGTCTCTCTTTTTTTCTAGCTATAGAGACCTCACTATTCAAGACTGTAAAAAATCTTGATGCCTCTATTGACTAACATTAGCTAGTTCCTATTAAATTATACTTTGTTTTTAGTGGGGGAACTCTCAAAAACTATGTCTTCAAAATGCTGTAGTAATGGTTGAGATTCTAAAACTAAAGCATGTAAGACAGTTCTAAAGGAAGACAGCTTTGGTGGCTTGACCATTAGTATCACAGAGTTTCGGGACTTGGAAACTATTTTTGGAAATAATTTATTCCAGGCACCAATTTAAATTTATAGAAGTGAAACCTAAAGCCTAAAAGTAATTTGTCCAAAGTAAACAAAAGTAATTTGTCCAAAGTACTTGTATCCTAAGTACAAACTTAGGATGGAATCCTGTACATTTTCTGGTCAGTCCCTTTTTACCTTCATATATTCCATGATGCTTTCTTCGTATCTTTACATGCTGAGAATTTTTTTTAAGATGCACAACTGCATCTTCAATGAACAAGATGACTGGTCTTGATGATTACCTCAATTCTTGTTACATTTTAAGTGCTTAATAGATGAATGTTGAAAATAAGATTATTAATTTTCCCTGTTGAGTTGAATGTGAGCAGAATTTTATGCTGGACTTTTTATTTGATGTTTTAAGTGCATTAGAATATCCTATTACAACTGTTGTCCCTCTCTTTAATTTCTTCCACTTGAGAGTAAAGTACTTCTTTTTTGTTGATGTTTAATTTTTCAAACCTTCACTCAAATCCTGATGACGAATAAAATCATACCTCTTCATAGTTTACAGGTCATTTGCATATCATCATTTCTGGAGTGCCTATTCAAACCTTTTGCTCATATTTTTATTGTGTTGTCTGTCTTATTAGTTTATGGGAGTTCTTTACTCCCAATCCCAGGGAGAAAGCAGCAGTATTTCATAATTAAGTATGATGTTTGTTCTAGGGTTTATTAGCTACCCATTACCCAATAAGGAAGTTTTCTTTTATTCCTAGTTTCCTGAGAGTTTTTATCATAAATGAATGGTGACTTTTTAATTCATTGATTGATATATATTTGACCTTTGAACAACTTGATTTTGAATTGCATGGGTCTACTTACAAGCAGATTTTTTTTGATAAATACAACATGGTACTACAATATATTTGCTCGTCCTTAGGATTATCTTAATAACCTTCTTTTCTCTAGCTTACTTTATTGTAAGAATATAGTATATAATATATGTAACATACAAAATATGTAGTAATCAACTGTTTGTGTTATCAGTAAGTCTTCCAGTCAACAATAGGCTATAGTAAGTAAGTTTTTGGGGAATTAAAAGTTACATACAGATTTTCAACTGCACAGAGGAGTTGACGTCCCCAACACCTGTGTTGTTCAAGGGTCAGCTGTAATAATATGATTTTTCTCCCCCTCTATATTATGTGGTAGATTACACTGATTAACTTTCAGTCGTTAAACCAACTTTACATTCTTGGAGTAAATGCAGTTTGATTATAATGTTTTTCTTACTATATTATTTTAGAATTTTTTGTAATTGTTTTCATAAGTGAGAGAGGCCTGCCATTTTCTTTTCTCATGATGTTGTCAGGTTTTAGTATCAAGTTTATGCTGGCCTCATAAATCTCTTCAAAAAACTAATTTTTGTGGGTTTTTTTTGTTTTTCTATACTATGTATATTCTAATTTAATTTATGCTAGTTAATATCTTCATTATTTTCTTTCTACTTTATTGAACTGTTGTTTTTCATTTCTAGAAATGGTTATCCATTGCTGTTCATTATTTCTTACAACCTAACCTTAGAATTTAAGTGACTTGCCAAAGATCATAGAGCAACAAAATTAGTAGAGTCTAGGAGTGTTCTCCCAAACCCATGTTTTTTACTCTTCACCATGACAACTTTTTTTTTTAGAAGAATGAGAACAAAAAATATCATTGAGCGCTTAGTATGTTCCAGGCACTATTCTAAATATTTTACATATGGTACTATCTTTTAAGCCTCTGAATTACATATAAACTGAATAGGACAATTTTTTCTTAGTTTTGTTTCCAAATGTCTTTTTTTTCTCTGTGTGCTGTCTTCTCAGTACAAGAATTAGAAACAGGTCTATGAAAACTGGTTTTCGTTCATTTTCTTAGATCCTTCTAGGAATCTTGAGAGAGAAATTTTCCCTGTTAGACGCCTCCACGTATATATATGTATACATACATATATATATATGTATGTATATATATGCCTCTAAGCTAGAGATAGAAACTTTTAAAAGAATTGTTTTATAAGGGGCCTCACTTTAATGATATGAACAAACACTCGCTTTACTGTTATATCTGGTGCTCAGAGCATCTGCTTCACCAGCTGAAGAGCTAAAACTGGTTCAGATCCCAGTTTATACGTTAGAGCGGTAACTCATGAGGATAGTTAATAATGATGACAAAGACTTTTCAGCTTATATTTTTGTTCCACTTTTTGCTTTTCAAATCATTTCCATATATTACTAATTAGCACCAACAACCTAATGAACAAGAAGCATTTAGGAATTCTTGGTTTAATCATGAGGAAACTGGGCACAAAAAAGGTTCTAACTTGCTAGGGTCAAACAACTAGGCAATCCATCCATTCGGTGGGTTGTGGTTGCAGTGATTCTTGCCAGGGGGAAGAATCTTTAGAGCTTTAAAGCAAAACAAGTGCCCAAGCCTTACTTTGAGATCCCTCATCTGTCTGTGGTGGACCTGAGCATCAACTGTTTGGTTTTTTTTTTTTTTAATGTTTATATATTTTGAGAGAGAGAGAGAGAGTGTGTGTGTGTGAGCAGGGGGAGGGGCAAAGGGGGGAGGAGAGAGAGAATCCCAAGCAGGCTTCACATTGATTACACAGTGCTTTATCCCACAAGCCACGAGATCATGACCTGAGCCAAAATCAAGAGTCTGACGTTTAAGCAACTGAGCCACCCAGGTGCCCCCAGCTGCCTTTTTTTATTTGTTTCTTAAGATCTGCTACTGATTTATGTGGGCCCTCTGATAATGAAACCACTGACCCACTACGTATCTATTGTGCCTGTACCATACTAACAGAAATTGTGCTAGTAAGTAACAGAGCTAGATCTAAAATTTAATTTTCCTTTTATTCAATATGATGGTTTTGAGTTTTACTTCTCACTGCTCTAATATATAACTGTCCCTAAGTTTCTGTTGTTTTTAGGCAAGAGCAATATAATACTGGAATTAATGGGTCCATAAGATGATCACAACACCCTTCTTTGTCTAGACATTCAGAAATGGGAAATAGTTGAATTTTTAAAGTTAAGTGTTCTCTATATATGCGCCTAAATCTTATAATAGCTAACAAATGAATTCACAAAACTGAAGAACCAAAACATCTTAAAAAGTAATCATTACCCCCAATAGTGTAAATATACTAAAAAGTATTGGATTACACAACTAAATAGATGAATTATATGGGATGTGAAGTGTATCTCAATAAAGAAGGTTAAAAAAAAACCCACCAGAGCCACTACCGTGATTCTCGGTTGCGATCCATACTTTGTAGTCTTTTTTTAATGTTTATTTTTGAGAGACAGAGACAGAGCATGAGCAGGGGAGGGGCAGAGAAAGAGGGAGACACAGAATGAAGCAGGCTCCAGGCTCTGAGCTGTCAGCACAGAGCCCGATGCAGGACTCGAACTCACGAATTGTGAGATCATGGCCTGAGCCAAAGTCAGACACTCTAACCGACTGAGCCACCCAGGTGTCCCTGTAGCCATCTTATTGAAAAAAGGAAAGAAATTTGTCTCTCTCCAGGGCTCCCGGGTGATATCTTCCACTTGAATTGCATATCAGTGTGTGCATAATTAATTTTTGCCCAACATACTGTTGAAATATCAACCCATAACAAAAAATATAAGAACTTAGAGATATGACATTAAAAGTTATTGATATTTAGCCTTTTTAAAGTATTTTTATATCCACTGAGTATAGCTTCCCTAACTATCCTATAGAGTTAATATCTTCCACATTTTACAAATGATGAAACTTTATGCCTCTGTTTCTAGCTGCCAGTTTCCACACTTATACCTACTTTTCCATAGACAGTACAGATTGCCAGGGCTAGGAATACTGAAGACATAAATCATTTGGCTCTGCAGTATTAGTATTGGATTAAAACCAAATGCAAGTGGCAAAATAACACATGGTGAAAGCATGGGCTATGTTTCTATGATGCCAGGCAGAGTTGAATTAATTCTTTGAGAGGAGGTGTGAATACACATGTATAATGATAGTTTAACACAACTGTGAGCAAAATATTTTGTCACATTCCCCTGTGTTGTTAGATTTGGTCTGCCATCTGCCATTCTTGCATTGAATAGTTTAGAGCACCCATGAGTAGCAAGGACTTGAAAGAGGCCACAGAATTTTCATTGGAAGATAGATGATTCTTATGTTTCCACTGTTTTTCCTATGCATCTGAGGAGTGATTTCTTTCACTGGAGATCATTACAGGGTAACAAGCATTTTTTTCTTGGTGTTGTATGTGTGAGGTAGTTGTGAATTCCAATTTTTTATCTTTCCTTATTCATGGAATTCCTTTGTTTTGGCTAATATATACTGCCTATAAAACTAAATTTATCAAGGTAAATTCAGTATATTCAGTTTAAGAAGGTAGAAGAAAGTGTACAATAAAAACTGTAAGGATTTCTGGGGTGCTTTGGTGGTTCAGTCAGTTAAGTGTTTGGCTCCGGTCATGCTCTCACGGTTCATGAGTTTGAGCCTCACATCAGGCTCTCCGCTGTCAGCACAGAGCCTGCTTCAGTGAAATCCCCTATCTCCTACTCTCTTTCTGCCCCTCCTCTGCTCGTGTGTGCGCATGTGTGCACATGTGTGCTTGCAAGGATTCCATGCAAAATAATTAAAATTTAAAAGTCTCCATATATGAAAGGATAATGATCTGTTATCAGAAATATTAAATCATGTGGAAACACACTTCATTCCTAGGCACTGCCAGATGAATGAGGTTTACTGCAAAGTATGTATAGCTTTTCTTTTAGTCCCTGAAAGAATGAAGATAAAAAATCATAAAAAGAGTATGAGTAGTTGTTTTTGAGGTAAGCAATCAGAAACTTAGATACCAATAGTCCAAACTAAAACAACTATTAACTCTGAAAAGCTTAAGCTTTTGTCATAAGCCTGTACTGCATATACTCTCTAAAAGAGTCTATGTACTGCCTTTTCCTTAAGTCAAGGTTTCTTACTCTCAGCAACTTTGGCCTGTACACGCTAGATGCCAGTATCCCCTCCTACTTCTCTCCCCAGTTGTGACAATCAAAAATGTTTCCAGACGCTCCCAGATATTCTCTGGGGGACAGTATCACTCCCAGGTTGAGAACTACTGCCCAAGATAATATTAGAGAAGAGGAGCTATAATACAAGTTGATAAGATTCTGAGAGAGGGTAGGACAAAACTTAAAAGATTGATTTTTTTTTTTAAGGACTAAAGGCCAAAGGTTTTGAATTCATATTATTTTAATCAAATGACTTATTAAAAAGGAAAGTGTCTGGTTCAAAGATTTGCCCTTAAACAAGCATCAAAAGCATCAAAAGACATTTGCATGTCTTACTAGAAGATCAATTTATGAAGTGATTTTGTATTCTGTATCCTGCATTCCAAGTAGGATTTACAGAAGAAATCAGACTTGATCCTTCTTTCTTAGAATATATATTTTAGGTTCTAAAATCACCTATAAATAAGTGGATCTTTTTTAAAAGACATTTCTTTTTTTTAATGTTTATTTATTTTTGAGAGAGAGGGAGACAGAGCATGAGTGGGGAAGGGGCAGAGAGAGACACACACACAGAATCTGAAGCAGGCTCCAGGCTCAGAGCTGTCAGCACAGAGCCTAACACAGGGCTCGAACTCACAAGCCTTGAGATCATGACCTGAGCCGAAGTTGGACACTTAACTGACTGAGTTACCTGGGCGCCCCTAAATAAATGGATCTTTATTTCAAAAAGTCTTCATGAAAGAAAGAAGACTTAATTAACCCTTGGTTTAACCAGGTTAAACAATCTTGCTAACTTTTTAATAAAAAGAGTTTTTAATTTTCTTATTTTCATACCCCCTTATGGACCATGATGGAACAGTTCAGCTTTTCTCTTTTAGCTTTTTTATTGCCATCAGCTACCCAGCAGAACACTGATGATTTATTTTTTACCTTCTGTATGATAGCCCAGTGGACACTGTGTCCTCGATTCACAATTATTTTACCTGGTGACTTCGAAGTAGGACAGTGACTCTTGCCTTCACTTAGTCTTTCCTTTTTCCTTTCTCACATAGCAGCGGCTGTTGACTCCGACCGAAGTCCTCGGCCCACCTCTGCACCAGCCATTGCTCAGAGTCAGGGCATAGAAGGCAGTGCTCCAGATGCACCTGTCAAGAAAACCGTGGTCTCTAAAACACAGAAGGAAACAGTGAAGTTTGAAGTGAAAAAGGAAGAAGTGCCACTGGAGCAAGCTGAACCAGAGTCCACAGAAGTGTGGAAGGTATGTCATGAGTCCACATACCTGGCTCATTCACTTCCTGATTCAGACCAGTTAACTCTTTGACCAGGAAGGTTTTCAAAGCATCAGTTCTTGTACAATTCTAACAAGATTATTTCTTCTTTACTCTTTCTGAAAGAAAGTCCTCCCCATGAACCTGTAAAATATTTACATAGAATTATATCATGAAGACTAAGCCATCCAAGAAGTTTTCAGGTGACCTACCTACACCTAACTTACATCTAAAAATAAAAAAGATGCATCTAGAAAGCACACCAGCACTGTGATCATCTGCTTTTAAAAATAATTTTTACTCGTCCAGAAAGAATCTCCACATTCTTTTTTTAAGAGTAAGCACTGCTAGAACAAATTGAGGGTTGCTGGAGGAGTTGGGAGGGTGGGCTAAATGGGTAAGGGGCATTAGGGAGGACATTCGTTGGGATGAACACTGGGTGTTATACATAGGGGATGAATCACTGGAATCTACTCCTGAAATCATTATTGCACTAGATGCTAACTAAATTATATGTAAATTAAAAAAAAAAGAGTAGGCTCTGTTAATAGGATTAAAATATAACTTGATTTCCTAAGAGGAATATGTGTGCAACATACCCAGAGAATAGCCTAGTATTACCTAAAGCGTATCTATGTGGTTGTTCAAATCAAATTGCTTACAAAAAGGTGAATATCCTTTTTGTATTCCTCTCCCATAAAAGGATATAGTTGCTTATAGTTCTGAGTTGATTGTACTCACGGTCACTGATGTTGTTTAAAAATCACCAGTTAGCAGATTCCCCAGGACTAACAGTAAATGGACCGATCTTTTATGTGTTGATAAGCTTTTTAAACACATTTAAACAGTGATGGAGTTGAGGTGTTCAGATTTATTGACATAGATACAAGTATCACTATTGACAACAGGAAATAATAGAGGTAGTTTTTATAAGAAAAATTACATTTTTATATGTCTATTAAGAGATTTAAGCACTTACCTTAGTAAGTGCTCTCACCTTGGCAGATGGATTAATCCTGTTCTTTTGGATCCAGTTCAATATCTGGTTTATCTGTAGAGCATTGGACAATCTGGCTCTGTTTTGACTGTATTAAAAAAATAGACACAACTGTTCAACATGACATGCCAATTTTACTGTCCTCTGAGACTAACTTGAGTCCAGAGAGAGAAAAAAATGGAGTGAATGGTGGATATTTGCATTTTTTTACCTAGCCAAATGTGCATGACATTGGCTATCAGGTTCAGTATCAACAGTGCCTTTTTAACATTAGACTACTTTAGTTTTTTTTTTAAGTCTATTTATTTATTTTGAGAGAGAGAGCACAAGTGGGGGAGGAGCAGAGACAGAGGGAGAGGGAGACGGAGAGAGAAAGAATCTGAAGCAGGCTTCACACTGTCAGAGGACCTGATGTGGGACTTGAACTCATGAACTGTTAGATCATGACCTGAACTGAAACCAAGAATTAGATGCTTAGCCAACTGAGCCACCCAGGTGCCCCTAGACTACCTCAGTTTTTTTTTTTTAATGTTTTTATTTATTTTTGAGAGAGAGAGCGCGTAAGCGGTGGGGTGGGGGTGGGGGACAGAGAGAGAGGGAGACACAGAATTGGAAGCAGGCTCCAGGCTCTGACCTGTCAGCACAGAGCCCGACACAGGGCTCGAACTCACGAGCCTTTGAGCTGTGAGATCATGACCTGAGCTGAAGTCAGCCGGCCACCCAACCAACTGAGCCACCCAAGTACCCCTAGAATACCTCAGTTTTTACTGTTAGGATATCTCATCTGGAACTTTTGACTATCCCTCCATTTGTTATACCAACTGGGAGGTGTTGGATTACTGGAGTTGGCAAAGGAATCCTTTTGAGTGGTTAAGATTCCTTTGGTGTTCTGCTAACTTACTTGTTCTTTAGCCTATAAGTTAGACACATGTATCTTCAAGAATAGGTTCCCTTTGGGGTGCCTGGGTGTCTCAGTCGCTTAAGTGTCCGACTTCAGCCCTGGTCATGATCTCATGGTTCATGGGTTCAAGCCCCATGTCAGGCTCTGTGCTGACAGATCAGAGCCTGCAGCCTGTTTCAGATTCTGTCTTTGGCTCTCTCTGCCCCTCCCCCACTTGTGATCTATCGGTCTCTAAAATAAATAAACATTAAAAATAAAAGAAGAATAGGTTCCCTTTGCTCTTGGGACCTTGGCAGAGTGGCGACATCACTTCTTGGTATATGCTTCCCATTTAAGCGCCACTAGGTGGTTTTCTTGCCAATTAATTCTGTTTTGAGATACTTGTGTAGAGACCAGACTGAAAACCACCTCTAATAAACTTCTGTTACTGTAATAGCAGTGACAGAATTAAGGGTGACTCTAAGTTGATTTTATTCGTAGTAATAGAAAATAATTACGGAATCTACCTGAAGCCGTAGTTATTATATAAAGCAGTAGTAGTAATAAAATAACCTTCTAACTCTATAAATTTCATTATCTAAAGTGAATTTGGTGCCAGATGGAGGTAGCTTTTTAGCATCTTGAGTCATTTGACAAGACCTATTAGTATGGAGTAGTACCTCTCCCTATGTACACTTTTATCTTATTTAATATTCTCCCAAGGGACATAACATGCTACTTGGGCTTTACTCTTAGACTGAAGTAGAGGTTCTCAATTTCTTGCTGTTGGATTGCTAAGGACCCAAAGCAAAAAAATCATTATTCGTTGAAATAAGTAATTTAAGCTTTACAAAATAATTTTAAATTACCATTTGCTAAACATTTACAAGTCTATGGAGATACTATCTCCATTTTATCAATAAAGAACAAACTCAGAGATGTGAAATAATAACTTGCTAATGACCACACAGCAAATATGATGGGATTCATAGTAGAAATGACCCGAAGTGTCAGTTGTCCTGGTAGTTAAAAGTACTATAACTGGATGTGCTTTGGTTTGACAATGTCACAAAGTTTGGTGTTCTGTGGTCTACATTCTGTCCTAGGGAAAATAGCACAATGACATTGTACTCCAAGGTAATGCTGCCAAGGGTGATCAAAAAAGAATGTGTCCAAACCACAGATTGGTGAGGTTCTGTAAAGAAATTAATGATACAAAGTGATTGATTTGACCCTTAATAAAAAGTTTTCTAATTCTGAAGTATCTACTGCTGTAGACACTGCCCACTCTAAAATACTTCCTCTTAATGGTCTGGGTTTTTTTAATTTATACTTATTCCATTTGGGGTTTATAAAATGACTATAACTAAAGGTATTTCAAAGGTAGACAGGAGGACTTAGTTATTCTCTTCCTATTATTAAGGATGAATCTTGTTCATCCACCAAACACATGGGCTCCGGCTCCCTGGAGAGGAGATCACAGAGCGCTGAGTTTTGCAGCTGAGCCCTCCCTGTGCTTGTTTATATATCAGCCTTGGAAGTAATTGCATGCATCAGTAACAGTTTGGATTGAGTTTATTTTGATGTTTTGTTGTCTAATAAACTCAAGGGTGAAACTGCCTCCTTAAATATATTGATCAACTAACAATTTTTTTTTGTATTTACCTGCTTTGTGTCATATGTGGTTTATTATATGTGCGCTTTAACTGTAAAGATTTTTTTGTTTCTGTCATGTATGTCATACCTTGATATCTTCGTTTGTAAATTTGTTTTTAAATGTTAAAATACTTCTGCATCATAGAAAAAAGCAAAACAAAAACACATGCCTTATTTAAGCCCCAGTTATTCTTCATATAAGTATGTTTTTATAAATAAGTATAAAAATGTTTTCTTCTTCAACAGAATAATTATCTTAATTTTCTTTTATGATCCTTTGGCTGTCCATATTACTTCTTCAGCCTTGAAAATATGATGGTGAACTAACAGACTACTGTTGAGAGTAATGTCCTTCCCTGTAAAACCCCCATAAGACTGCATCACGTTGATTACCTATCAGCTTATTTTGCAACCAGCTTAAAGATGCGGCTTATTTGTAAATAATGCGATTCATAGAAACCTACTAACCTAAAATGTTTTTACCACTTTATTTCTTAAATGTAGGTGGAAAAAACCCACATCGAGGTCACAGTACCTACCTCAAATGGTGACCAAACACAGGTTTGTGCCAATAGGCCACTTGCTCCTTTTCTCCTCCCTCTTCAATTTTTTCTCCCCCCCCCCAACCCCCTTTCCTAAAAAAAATATTATAACATAAAGGTTCAAACAAATTTCAGTGAGCCAGTATTTCATCATTTTTCTTTTTTTTTTAAATAATGGCAAAACAGAAGCTTGCAGAAAAAACTGAAGATCTGATAAGAATGAGGAAGGTCAGCCATTTTTCACTTTCACAAAACTACATTACCATCACCCATGCTGCCTTCTACAGTGCATTAAAAAGACAGTGATCCATTCTTTTCATTGATTTCTCTTAATCAGAAATTACTCACAAATAGTAGATCTATGTGTGTATATGTATTTGCATGTACTCACCTACATGTGTATATCAAAGAAATTATTATCCTATACTATTTGTTGAATTTTTTCATTAAAATAAACTTTCTAGTAGGAAAATATCTTTTTAAACACAATGAAATAATTATTTCAAGACCAAAATAATTATTCAAAACCAAACCTGTCCTTTTAAACTTAATAAGAAATATTTCACAGTGGCACCATATTTGGAGTCATTGACAATATTTGATGCCTATTTACTATGGAAATCATCATAGCAGCACCTCCTGGTATTGTTATTGGTTGTGTGTTTTGCTGCTCTGTGTCTGTTCTTCCCAACTATAGAGTAGGATCTATGAGTTCGTACAGAATGGAATATTGACTAATCATGTATAAAGTGCCCTTAGAACTTTCTTATGAAAGGTATTAGAGGAATACATACTGTGGTATTACTAAGTATGAAATATGTCTAAAAAGGGTAAATAATGTTTTAAAGCATTTTTCTGTGCCATGCAACTTCAAAGCTCCTTGAAGTCACGTATTTTAAGATAACTCTCAAACAGCTCAATTTCAAAGATGGACATAAAACAGCTTATTATGTAAGAAGCCAATGAAGCCAGGAGCACTGTCTATTTAAATAACATCATCATATTCTTCCATCATTCATGGACAGGGTCATCCATTTTCTAGTGATAATGTGTTCTGTGTGTGTCCTTGTAGTTTTGTGACCATTTCATGTTGGCATATGCTGCGCTGTGGACATTTAATTTAAAATATTTTTTTGGTTTGCCAATTTGCAGTTTTTTCCCGCAAGAACAACATTTTAATTTTTTATGCTTTTCTGTTTTTCCCTCTTTCATTTTCACAGAAAAAGAGAGAGAGACTAGATGGTGAAAACATTTATATCAGACATAGCAATTTAATGTTGGAGGTTTGTATGAACTTGAAGCTTATTTCAGTTGGTTGCCTGTAGCCTTCTGCATTCTTCACTGATTTCCTTTCTTTATGCTGCGTTTGGTTTTGCATGCCATTGCATGAAAGAATTTTAGGTTTAAATGCTTTTGCATGTTGGTAAACATGAAGATATGCAACCTTCTCTCCTTCTGACTCTTTTTAGTTTCCATCTGTCACAGTTCTCTAAAAAATATATGATTGGGACTCCCTCTGCCTCTTGCAGTTTCGTTATTTTACCCATTTGTAGAAAATTCTACATCACTGTTAAAAGTTCCTTGAATTTTCTAAAAGTATAAACTCCCATATGTCCCAAGCATCAAATTTTTATAATTTTTTTCATCTTCTGAACTCTGAGAGAGTGTGGAAAAGTAGGAGAAATGATCACAATTCAAAATGGACTTAAAATATTAGAGATACCAGAAAATGACAGGACATTCAGGGGGAAAAAAAAGATATAGGAAGGAGGGGACCTGGTATTTAATAAGTAGTTATTTTGATAGAAGATAATTTAATTACAAAAACAGGTCTGTGGGCATAAGATTATTATTTTAAAGATAAGAAAATTAAGACTTAGAGAAATTAATTTCCCTGTGGTCACAAAGCTAATAAATTGGTAAAGCTAGGATTTGAGTTTAGGATCTGTCTATCTCTATTAAACTATACTTTTTCTATTCAGAGGTAGCAACATACTGTCTGCTATAGGAATTGTAAGGTCATTTTCTCATTACATTCAACAGCGATGAGATTTTTACCAGACTTATATTAGTAAAATTACCTAGTTTGGGCCTCCACATTGGATAGGGAAATATAAAACTAATTAAAAGATCAGGGGAACTCAGAGGAAAATGAGGAACATGGAATTATAATGTGTAGAAAAACCTGAGGCTACATTAGTTTACACATCGCAAAGACTCTTATAGTTGACCAGATTATTTTACAATTTTGCTGGAGACAGAACCAAAAGAAATTAGTATAACTCTGATATTGGGGATTTAACTTAAATTTGAAGGAAATATGAATATATTGGGAGATGATAAGGGAAGTTGGTCCCTGCCTTCAGGAAGCTTAACAATGTGTGGAAGTAGGGAGGAGAGAAACAATAAACAAGTAAACAAATAGAGATAAAATAATTTCAAGTTGTTACAGAAGCTGTGAAGGAAATAAACTATATGCTGTGCTAAGAAAGGAGATCTACTCTGAATATGATGGACAGGGAAGTTCTCTCTGAAGAGAAAACATATTAGCTGAGACCTGAAAGATGAACATACACGAAATGTGGCAAATACTATTAAACTGGAAATTTAAAGAAACTTTTTTAGATAGATCTCTGGTTTAATATAATAGCCTCTAATAGTTACTTGTCTTATTTTTTGTCAGCACATGTATTTTTGAGTGCTAACTATGTATGTATAAGGTACTTTAATATAAATAATAAAAATTATGGCCAGCCTTCAGTAATCATGTACTGTGTGATGGGCACAATACCAAATGCTTTACATACATTTACCTCACAAAACATGAGATTTTTAAAGGCTGGACTCTAGGATATTTGGCAACTAGATCTCTTTGCTTTAGCCCATAACTGAAAAGAAGCAGACCTAAACGGTTCTGCTTCTGAGATTAGGAACAATTACAGATGTCAGTTGATGTCCTTGCACTTGGCAAGGTAACATCCCCCACTCCCAAACATTACTTTTTCTTCACGAGTCCATCTTTAGTGCTTCCTCTTGACTGGAACCTGCAGTACCAATCATATATTTGTCGTTTGTTCAACGAGGTGTGTTATGGCTTCTGAGACTCACAGAATCCCTGTCTGTGGTGTGTTTTTCCCCCCAGCATTTCACTGACAGCCACAAGAGGGGATTTCTAAATAAGTGTGTGTTTGAAAATTAAAACTACTAACTACTTTTTGCGAACACTTTATATTTAATGGTTTGGTTTGGCTGCTGCTAAAATTATAAGATGATAAGCATCAAAAAGGGTCTAGCCTAAAAACAGCCCAAATAATTTGGCTAACCATTATTCTCTAGTTACGGTAAAAAGTTTTTTTTGTCCCCACCCCCACCTCCAAGAAGGAAGTTCTCCCAAGTTATCTGTCACTCTAGCTGTTTTTTTTTTTTTTTAAAGCATCTCTCCTCCCCCTACTCCTACCCCACCCCCACTAATGCTTTGTTCTGGCCAAATAAGGTCGAGTTCATTTTTAGATCTACCACCTCCTCCTCCATCTCCCAGAGAGAACCTGTAGCAAGTGTCTATGACAAATTCTATTTGGAACAGGTCCCTTTGAGATCTTAATTTTACTCTGTGCCCCCACAGGTTTCTAACAGAGCCAGCTAAGAAGGATGGGGAAAGCTCCTTCAGAAGCTGCTGATTTTATTGAAACATTTATTTTCTCAGGTTCCAAGCCAATCCAAAGCTAGGCAAGAAGAACAACAAATCCTCACTCTCATATTAAGAGGCTAACCTAGAGAGTTACAGTTTTACCATAGCATCTCTTGCTCATTTTTGTGTTGCTCCATTCATGCTTGTAACTCTCCCAAATGTGTTAAATTGTTCTTCAACCAAGCAGATTTAATTTCCAGTTAGGAGCTGGGTCACAGGGCCTTACATGCCTTGTGGGTCTCAGTTGCTCAGCCTATTACTGAGTTTTTGACCAAGCTTGTTCATGCTTTAACTTAGCTGGTAAACATGCTTTTTCTTGCTTTCACCTAGAATAAAAGTGGACACTGTTTCCCATGGTAAAGCCTATATTCATGGGCTATACTCACATTTCATCCCAACAAGCAAGAGGTACTTTTATGGGGGAGCTACAGGATTGCCCTTTTGGGTTAGTTTTCTCTTTGATCTCAAAGCAAATATAGATGGTTTAGTCTTGCAAAAATAATAAGTATAGACTTAAATGAATTTTCTGAATGAATATCTCCAGAATCAAAATTATGTCATATGCCTCACCAATTCTTTCTCCTATGCTATTTTCCCTTTGACATTGCATTTGAAAAAATTTTTATAGATGAAACATACATTGCTCCAGAAAAATTCTTTAAACAAATTTTTATTTAAATGAGTTCCAGGGTTTTTTTCCCCCCAATAAAGGAATGACTAGTCCCCAAATTCACACACCATATTAAAAGATATATTTAATATTATGCTTTTCTTGGATACAGAACTGCTGTGATATATAATAAACACAGAATTTTTAGCAGTCTTCAAGTGACAGACTCCCACATATTTTGATCTCAAGCATAGATCTTCTGAGTTTTTTTGGAGAAGTATGTTGGACAAAAAACATTTGAGTTTTTGTCTTCAAGTTGTATTTCCCTTTTTTTTTCTTGCCAAGTCTACCTTTGGAAATTTTTATATGCCTCCTGTTACATAAACCTGAATACTATTTCTAGCTTTATTAACCTTAGTTTTGATCTTTTGTCTCTGGAATATCCCATTTAAGAGCTTGAACCTAGTTTCCAGTATTCAAATCTGTTGGAACAGTTGAGGTATTTTAAATTGTCAAGGAGATGTATAAAGTATTTGATGAATTCTTGTTAAATCACTTCCAATCCATTGAAAGTTACTGGAAGAAGGTCCCTACTTTGAATTATACTAAGGGATGAAGTAAAGCTCTCAGAAGCTGGAAGGCATAAGGCTTTTAGTTTGCGTGAATAGTATTGGTAAAGAAAAAAAGCCATCATATTACATACCAAGTGATTTTTCAGAGGCCGTAACAATTTGCTCTCGAGGCTTGAGCCAGGAGTTCTAGTAATAAATTCTTACAACAAGAAAGGGCTATTCTTGTTTATGAAGACCAGCAATAGCCACCTAGTAAAAGGGAAACAAAAGTATCTCCAGGTAGAAATAGAGAGATGCTATATGGTTGCAACTCACCAAAGCAAAGCAGCCAATGGTGGCAGTTGCATCTTTTATTATGTCCTTCGTTTAACAGTTGCTCCTTATATATTGCTATCTCCATCCTGCCTGAGCTGAGCCTCAATCAGTTCCTATCTAGCTGAGGCTAATTGAGCTGTGAGATTACCTTCTTGGGATGAGGAGTGGGAGATCTAAGACTGTGTCATAATGGGAAGAAAAGTTGTAAAATGAAGGAGTGAGGTCCTTGGATTACATAACTGCTAAAAGCTGTGGGGTTATGATGCTTTACTGCTTCCAAGAAAAGCACCTCATTAAAAAGAAGAAAAAAAAAAGGCAAGCCAATATACCATGTTGCATATTTAAAATTTGAACACAATTTATGGATTAGTAACATCTGCCCTGGATGTGGTGTGTTTTCTACCAGTGCCTGTAGTCTGATGGGCTTCCTTTGATGTGTTCTTTTCTCTTGCGTATTCATTGTTTCGCATCTTTGTCCTTTCAACTATAGGATTTAGACAAAAGTCAAGAAGAGATAAAAAAACATCATGCCAGCATCAGTGAGCTGAAAAAGAACTTTATGGAATCTGTACCAGAACCACGGCCTAGTGAATGGGATAAACGCTTATCCACTCACTCCCCATTCCGAACACTTAACATCAATGGACAGCTTCCCACAGGAGAAGGAGTGAGTACTTTGTCCATGTGACCACTTGTGAGAATGAATGAAATAAATGTTTTTGTATATTAATGTTCTGTATCTGAAAGTAAGTTTAGAGCTGAAATTTAGTTTTGGTTCCTCACCAGTTTATTGCAGCTTTAAGGCATTCATAATCAAACACTTGTCTTTTAAGTCCTATAGGCTATCCAGTCGAATTATAGGAGCCATTTAGAACTACCATTAGATGATCAGGCTCTTGAGAACTCCTTACTTCTGGCTAGTGTGTGTTTACAAATTGACCATAAGCCAGTGGAACTTTATGTCCAAACTGTGCCTCCAAGGACCAGAGAGTTTACTAAATTTAGTAAGGTCAACATTGGAACAGGATAAACATTTTTTTAAAACTTTATTTGAACATTTGCACAACTTAGAAATGTCTGGAATGGTTGACCACAATTATATAATAAACCACGGAGGCCCCTAAGCCAGGGAATGCAGAACACCACATATCAGTGATTGTATTTCAATTTTAGAAAAACCGTTGATGATTTATTTTATCTTTATGAATCACATCAAACTTTTAATCCATTGAGTCAGAGATACCTTCCAGAAGCTGTTCTTTTTGTGTTATTGTTGTCATTACCTATCTTAGAAATCCTACACTTGACTAAATAAATCTGTGAAATGGAATATCTTAAAAGTTACCTTAAGCATATATTCCAAAATTCTCTACTTAATCTCTAGCCTATTCAGGTTAATGTTTATATAAATAGTCACAATGACTTAATGAGTGGTTATGATGATTTTTAAAATTATATGCTTGCTTTTTGCCAAAAGCAATAGCAATTCTAGTTAAGAAAGGTAGTGATGTCTTAATACCTTTAAAAAAAAAAAACTTGTTTTTATATTCAGAATTCATGGTAAACTATCCAAGTTTGTTTAGTTTCTGGAACTGGAGAAGATGATAAAAGTTGGCTCACGAGGAGTACTTTTTATGTTTTTCAAAATACAATTCACCAAGTAAGACTGGAGAATTCCCGAATATGGATATCTGGTTACCAGGGGTGACAGGATGCAGTCGTCCTTATTCACTGTCCTCTTGGCCTCTATTCCCTGATATAAATGGACATCCGTTTTGTATCCTAAATCTAGATAATGTACCCTGAACTGAGACAGTGACTCTGCTTTCTACAAACCTAGACTCCAGGAGAAATGCCATATTGCTGTCACACCTGGTTAACCCTCTCTGTAAACCATAACTGCATATTTTCTAGAAGTTTTCTTTTTGATTCTGTGGAAGTAATGCTCAATTACTTCAAAAACATAACTTAATACTCTCTTGGATGAAGTTTGGTAAATTCGAATCAGTCTCCATTTCCAGAAAACATCTTATAACTTAATGGAAACCCTCCAGAAATCACCTCAGGGCTCGTTGGAAATGGGTATGTCATTCTGTGGACTTAAAGAAAGGACTTTTTATAAGTTAGATTAGTGGGGAGTAGTTGAGCCACTTTAGCTCTACGCTTATATATGTTACTCCTCGAAATGAATAAAATAAATAAGAACTGTACTATGATAACCTTTTATATAGGATAACTCCACTTTCTGGCATATCTCACTTTTTCTTTAATAATTAGGGCAATATTTCTGTTCTCTGGGGATATCTCTTCCGTCTTTGGCAGCATTGTTGTTGCATTGCAAGGCTACTGAATTTTATATAATTTGTGTATGACCAGGTGAAGAAAATCTCTGTCCTTCCCTCGGAAAGAAAGGTTGGTGGGCCAGAGGTAAAGCTGCTGTTATGACTTGTGCTTCTTAATCCGAATTTGCTCTTGTCATGGCACTAAGCAGATAATCTCCCCAGAACTGAACAGCAGCTGCTGAGTAATTTTTTTTCTTTTGGCTCTACTAGTAAATTCACACCGCCACTGCCTTTTGACCTAACACATAACATTTCCATGGCTGCAGCTTTTGCAGCTTTCAATATGCTTATTTCGGCGCATGGCTGGTTGAAAAGCTGCATGAAGATGTAAATATGTATTCAGAGAGAAAATGAATTTAATTGTACCCTATTCTTTTTATGTTGTCTTTCTTCTCCCTCTTTATTTTCTTTTTTAAATCATTATAATTTTGCATCCTTTCTTTTCCTTTTTTCTTTTTTGCTGACCAGTCCCCCAGCTACTTTCTCCCTGATACATATCACTTAGGGGTGTGCAAAGAACCTGTGTCAAAATTCCAAACTGACCAGAGAAGGCTGGCCCAACTGAGAGAGCTTAGAGCCAAATTTTTTCTCTCATAGATAATATCTGGCTCTAGTAGATGGCAGAGCACAGAAATTGTGGGGGGAGAAAACTCTCAATTGGACAGTTGAAAAAGACAACTTACCTTAAAAGTGTCAAAAGTACTTGCTTAATGTGATGTATAAACCTTCATGAAGATTGTTATCAGTTATTTTTAATCACGATTCTGCAAGAGGGGGAGGGAATTTACAGTTGTTGACATTTGTGGCGGGGGGTTGTTTGTTTTTGGTAGACCTTGGAGGCACATATAAACTTTTATACTCTTGTTTTTCTTTTGCAATCTTTAAAATGTATGGGATTAAGATTTTTATTGCTTTGAGCAAAAGCTAATCACCACACCAAATGAACTGTTACAGCTTTTTAAGTCTGTGTGAAGAAGTATGAGGATAACTTTTTATATTCTGCCATTCTATTTATAATAAAAGTAACTTTTCTGATGGCGAAAAGAATTCTTCATTTTTGGCTTTGCCCAATTGATCTAAGAAAAATTGGCAGCACTAAAACAATGAAAAATGACCCAAAATTCCTATGGGTATCCTTGAAGCCTTGAGGAATGAATACTATAACTAAATAGGTCAAGTAATTCCTTGAACTTTCAGGACTTCTAATGTGCATTCATTCAAAAAATTATCTATTGAATACTCCAGTGTGTTATGGAAACTTTGCTGGGATAAATTGCCAAAGTAAAGTAAAATAAAGAATATCCATAAGATTTTCCCAAATCCTTTGCACATCCCCAAGTATCATTTTTGAGCATTTTTCCATCTGTCATTTTGTTCATCTTTCTCTGTCTTTCTTGATCTTCTACCGTGAAAGCAGACACAAGAACGTGCTCTGTTAGTGCAGGATGAAGAGAAAAGTAAAAGGCAAGAGAGATCTACTGAGAGAGCCTTGCCCCAGCAAGAAAATGAAGAAATTCTTCCCAAGGTTTCTATTCCAATCCCTGAGGATCACAAGTCTCTCAAAAAGTGCCGCCTCTACTCTAGTACTTTTCCATCTCCTCGTATTCCTTTCATGATGTCTTTTCTCGTGATTCTTGCGTTGGCTGTTTGGTGGTTGGTCTTTCTGTGATCAGAAGACAGGGTGCTCATGTGAAATGTCAAGACTAAAACCATTGAACTTTGGTTGTTTGCTTCTACTGTGTTATCTCCTGTATGATGCCCTCTGATCTTGATAGTGCACTGTCCTAGGGGAGCTCTTTGTGATCATTTTTCTGTCAATAAAATGTTAGTCTTTGTAGAGTATGTAATGTGGGGCACAAAGGAGTAGCAATGGATTGCCTAAGCCAGCTTTCCTCGCTGATATTTAACAAGTTTAGACAAATCAGATTTAAGTATATGACAGTTGGTACTTTCCCCAAAAGCTTTAACTCTTTTATCCTGCATGTTCTTATTGTTTACTGTTGCTGTGTCCTCTTCAGTGTTTCACGCAAAGCAGGATACTCTGTAGAAACATTGGATGGAATATTTCCTAATCTAATATAGTCATTTGTGTGGCATGGGCTCTGGAGTTTAAGGAAAAAAGTCAACTTGCTAATTTTTCAAAAGCCTTAAAATGATACATTTTAACCTATGAATCCATAAGCACTCCTTTTCTTGAGATATCAAACCAGTGTATACAAAGGCCTTTTTTTGGAAAAAGGCTTTTGACTTCTGTGGCCTTCTTATGCGTATTTCTGAGATGTACAGGGAAAAACAACTTTATCCTGCCTGGTGTATAGAAGGGATCTGCAAAGGTTAAACGCCAGCTTTTCACAAGTACAATGTTGATGGTTTAAGGAAAATGGTGCTGGCGCCCCTTAGCCTCCAGCCACGGCTGAATTTCCAGACCGTTCTACCCATCTTTAAAAGTCCTGGGATACAGATTTATTCAAGATCTGTACATAAATATACCTTTCTCTGAATTAAAATGTTGTGTTACTTCTTTACAACTTAAGTAATTATATTGTTAGAAGCAATACTTAGCCATTATAATGAGTTTAAAACATATATTGATACATTCTGTTTTCCTGATAGACCTCAGACCTGTTTATTCCTACATTTGTGTTGAAATCAATTGTTTTTAATTGATGGCCTCGTGAGCTAAAGTTCTGTCATGACTAGTATGTGTCCTCTGTTTCCATGTTGATTTTTAAGGCTTCCCTGAAGTAAATATGAGTGTGCTCTGTCTTCACAACACAGCTCGGATACCTAACCTGTTATTTTTTGCCTCAGTATCGATGACATCTTGCATATAGCTTACTTTTTATGGCACTTGAATGTACCAATATGGATAATTTGGTTAATGTTGTCTCAAACCTTTGTTTTGAAATCTGAGTTCATGACGTTATCAAAAACTGAGATTTTTGCACTTTGTTTTACTTCTCAACACTTTTTAATTGATGAAACTTCTAAACAAGACTTTATGTTTTTAAGATGATGGCTTCTTAGAGCAAAAAAAGAGAGAACACTAATGCCAAGAATCTTTTGTCCTTCAACACCCACCACTATTCTATTTTCTCTGGAGACGTGTAGAAATAATTCTCTGGTATTTCCTAAAAACTGCAACTCTGTCATTATAGGCTTTCCCAAAAAATGGGAAAAGAAGTGGGTTAAATTTTTAAATCTGTTATGGGTATGTATCTTTCATGTCACAGGCTATGTCTGTTTATAACAAATATTTTGTAACTAAGCATATTTCTTGATTCACTTATAAGAAAAGAGAGACCTCAAATCAGCCTGACGCATTGCACAGCTATCCTCGAATACAAAAGTGATCGTCATAAGTACTCCCCTTTATCTGTGAAATAGAAATATAAGAGCTTTCCTAATGAAATAACAAAACTATCACATTGGTTAGAGCCTTTTAAAATTTTTTCAAGGAACTGAAAAGGAAATAATCAGAATTTTATTGATACTTTTTTAACTGTTTAAATTATATTTCCAGTTTTCATCCTGGTACACAGTTTTTATTAATTATTATTGTAAACTTCACCTTGGATTTTCTTTCCCTTTGTTTTTAGAGTTATTCCAAATCCATTAGAAGTCCAGTATAAGCCAATATTTTTCAGTTTTCCAAAGTGCAGTGGGAATCCTCAGAGATCCTTACTGATGGATAAAAAAGAGGCCCTTTCTTTTATTAATAGGATAAGAATGATTGAGAGGAGAAGGGCCAAGCCTTCGTATTGGATTAAGCTGGTCAGTGCAGGTTCAGAAGGTATATTGATCACAGTTATCAAAGGAAAAATAGACATTACAGCTTTGTGTTAACTAACATTAATACTGCTGAAATTTGTAACAAAGCTGTATAAGACGAGTCTTACTTTCCTTCTCACAGCTCATTCCATTCTCAATACCAGAGACAGATCCAAATAACTGTGTATTGGTTTTATCCTGGATCAGCTTCTTAATGGCCAGTTGATAAGTTAAAAACAATATGGGGGGGCGCCTGTGTGGTTCAGTTGGTTAAGTGTCCAACTCTTGATTTCAGCTCAGGTCATGATCTCATGATTCGTGAGACTGAGCCCTGTGTCAGGCTCTGCACTGACAGTGTGAAGCCTGCTTGGGATTCTCTCTCCCTCGCTCTCTACTCCTTCCCTGCTCTCTCATGCACGCCCTTTTTCTTTCTCAAAAATAAATACACTAAAAAAAAAACAAAAAACAATTTGGACTGAAGGCATCAATACAGACCAGTAAAAAGTCTTGTTTTTGTTTTGTTTTGTTTTGCCTTGGTTTTGCTTTTAATCATTTCTAAGGTGACTCTGAGAAGTTCACTAAACTACTCGGTGCCCAAATTTCCACCTAGTAACATAAAGACAAACCTACCTCATGAGAATGAATCTGTAACATGTTCCAGGAACCAAAAGCTCTGGTTATTGTTCATTTCTTGGTCTTTTGCAGATTGGCAAGATGGAAACTTAAAAACAAACAGACATTAACTTCTTGGAATTTTTCATATGATAGCAAGTGGTTAAATAATTGTGTTTATTTCCATCTACTTTTTACTGATATTTGACCAAGCACTTAAAACTATTAAAGGCAAAAATGTCTTTTTAAATTCATCATACTCTTAAGCAATTCATCTTATACTTATGGTGTTCTTACAGTGGACTAAACTTGAAAATAAACCCAGCATCAATCTTTTGGACCTATCTTTTAGCCATATTCTTACGCTAACACTTAGAATACGAAGGAGATTCAGTTTGCATGGGTCAGTTTTACAGCTTGTTTACATCTTTGGTAAAAGTTTTGAAGGAAGAAGATGTTGACTCTGTTGGCTAATATTGGACTAGGGATCTTCTGTGGATTAGATTTCCATTTGTCATCCTAGATCCTAGTATATTTCTTTCTAGTAAATGTAAATTTTCTCTGAATTTTCTATGGATATAAGCCAATTTACTTTCTCTTACATTCCTAAGTTACTTTCTTAACAGATAAGCATAGAGAATACACTAGGTGTTAGAGGTCTGGTTATTTTTTAGAAGGCATTACCAAGCAAAATTTATACTTGGGCTTTACCTAGTGATCACATATTTACAAAAGGAAGACAGATAATTCAAAAATTACATGAGATGCTTTCTCATTGTTGCTGTGTTTTTGTTTTTGTTTTGCCGAGAATACTGAGTATAGTAAAGATATATAGAGGAGCGCCTGGGTGGCTCAGTCAGTTAAGTGTCTGACTATGGCTAGGTCATGATCTCACGGTTCATGAGTTTGTGCCCTGTGTTGGGCTCTGTGCTGACAGCTCAGAGCCTGGAGCCTGCTTTGGATTCTGTGTCTCCCTCTCTCGGCCCTACTCCTGCTTGCCCTCTTGCTCTCTCTGTTTCTCAAAAATGAATAAACTTTTTTAAAAAGTTTAAAAAAGATATATAGAACTTCTCTACAGTTTCCTTCCCTTGTATTCTTCATAGAAATTATAAAATCCCAAACTTCCTTACAGCATCCTCTACCACACTGAGGAAGAAATCTTGCTTGTTTTCATTCCACGCAAACTAACCTTGTTGTTTGTAATTCTGGTCCTAGAAACGGAAATGAGTTCTTGTTCTCTATTATGCATGGCACGTGGATTAACGGTATCTGCCGCCTGTACGTTGTAGTGGATAGTGGATCAGTGAGTCTGCTCTCGTTTCTGTTTCTGTTACCCCTCATGCCTTAGGATATCCTTCTTTACTGCAGCAGAGCATGATACAAAAAAACAAACATTGGTGTGGACCTGGGACTGGGCACCAGAAACAGTTAAGAAGGTATGGCTGTTAGAGCAAGGAAGCCATGGAGGGTTAGTCCAGAAGGGGGGCAGGGGTGGCTGTGATCAACAATTGCAAATTCATGGAGGCTTTCACTTCATAAATAAAATTCTTATCAACTAGAACTTGGAAGACAAAAAGAAGAGAGAGTAGTTTATTACTCCCATAGATCAGAAATACAAGTTAAAAGCTAAATAACTTTAATCATAGCCTAATTAAACGTATGGGTGACAGATTTGTTGAGGAAGCGTATGCTTTACAAATGCTTTTCTAAAGCATTTGTGATTGATATTCTAGAGGGTAGCCTTCCCCTTTATCATAGTCAGAATCTTATTTGCAGTAATTAGAATAAATCTAACATTGCAAAGATTAAAGGGCAGGAGAAAAGCATGAGTCCCAACCATCTCTTCAGGTCCTCTCACCCAAGTTATTAAAGGGTACAGTTGAGTCTCTCATTTTCTCCTCTGCTGTCTCCTTAAAGAAGAGTCTTCCCATATGTACAGGATCCTATCTCAATAAAACACAGAGAATAAAAATTAAGGGGAAAACATGGTTACTGCTATCCATTTATTCATTGCATACTAGGGCACTGTATTGCAGAGATGCAAAGAGGCAGCGTTATCAGAATTTCAGGGTTGGATAAGCCCCTAATCCAACTCCTCTCCACCCCAATGCTTGACTCTTCTGTACAATATCCTTTGGAGATTTAAAGACCCTTTACAGGGGCGCCTGGGTGGCTCGGTCGGTTAAGCGTCTAACTTCGGCTCAGGTCATGATCTCGCGGTTCGTGGGTTCAAGCCCCGCGTCGGGCTCTGTGCTGACGGCTAGCTTAGAGCCTGGAGCCCGTCTTCGGATTCTGAGTCTCCTCCCTCTCTGACCCTCCCCTGCTCATGCTGTTTCTCTCTCTCTCTCTCAAAAATAAATAAAACATTAAAAATTAAAAAAAAAAAAGACCATTTACAGACCAAGTGGTCACTAGCCTGTCATTCAGTTTCTCCCTAGATATAGCATACTATGTCTTTGGACATAATCTGATTTTTGCACATAAATCACTCTTACATTAACTCAAAATCTGTTTCCCTATAGCTTTCATTTCTTGCCCCTTAATGGAGGCATTCTGAAGTATATTCTATCTTCCACATTATAAGGTCTTCACATAGTTGAGACTCTCATGTAGGGAATTAATCATAGTTTTTGCCCTCAGATAACTTACCATCTGATATCCAGATCTGCCCCAATCTTTCTCCTAACATTGATCCTCCTTTCTCCTTTCTTTTTCTAGCTGCCCTTGTTTTATCAGCTCTATTTTCTTTCTGGCTCCGTTGCCCACAGGTTGCTTCCCTATGGCTTATTCACCTTATGTTCTTACCCAGTGACTTGCCCTCTCTCTTAAAAAGAACATTTTGAAATTTCCTAGAAATCCCAGCTTCTTCATAGATAGCACAGGCATGTGGGATTTTTTTTTTTTTTTTTTAGATAAAAGATTCGGGGTATGATAGTTTTTGTAGCTTTGGAAACGTCTTGTAGCCCAGACTCTGTTGACAAGACAGAATCACTATTCTGTTTTGAAGAAGCACACCGCCAGAGCCTACATCCTAAGTTTGTTTGCCTTCTCTGACAGCCTGACTAATCTTTATATGTGTTTTGAATTATACCGGTGTGATATAATAAACTTATGGAAACGTACTTTCTGTTTAGCATTCTGATTATGGCTTAGATCCCCACCAGAAAAAGTGGTATGAAAAATTTGAAATTTTGTTAATCCGTCTCTTTTAGCTTGTACCTGTCCCCTTAAAACTGTGAGATTCTCAAAGGTGAGAGGCCATGTTTTCTTCATCTTTGTTTGCCAATCTATCACCTTTGAATCTCAAAATATGTAACAAATAATTAAAATTTATTAAATTGAATTAAATGATTAGTCACAGATGGTAATGGATAAGCTCTAACTTTTCGTTTAGAATTGGGACACAAATTTGTGCCAAATTAATCACCATATTCCTAATCAATACATGCAGGTAGCCCAAAAAAAAAAAACTGTATTTGGTCCAAAATCCACTATTTCTCTTATTAATCCTATAATGTGGTCCGTGTTTTATTCAAAGAATCTACATCTACCTCTATTGTAGGTGTCAGTCTCTCTTGTTAATGTCTTGTAACTTGGTTCAGCTAAAAGCTCTTATCCTTTTACCAAAGGTAACAAATTTTCCCTGTAGAAGGTATTATTGAGACTGGGTGCTTGTATAAATATATATATAAATTCATCTTGGAGTGTGATACCATAAAGGGAACCTGTTATTTGACAATTTGTGTTTATCTAAAATACCTTGCAGAGAACAGTTTGATGCATTTTTCTTGTGTTTTACATGGTATAAAAACACCAAGTGTATCAAACTCTTGTGATCTCAAGGTTTTTTTTTATCAGATAGACCAGGAGTTGACAAACTTTTCTATAAAGGTCAGATAATAAATATTTTAGGCTTTGTAGGCCATATAGTCACTGTCATAACTACTCAACTTTGCCATTACACAGTGAAGGCAGCATAGACAATAAACAAATGAACATAAAAGTGTTCCAATCAGAGATTACATACGGACACTGAAATTTGAATTTCATATGATTTTTATGTGTCACTAAATATCATTCTATGTTTTCCAAACCATTTAAAAATGCAACACCATTCTTTGCTCATAGCAATACAAAACAAGGAGATGGCTGGATTTGGACCGTTGGGTGTAGTTTGCTGACCCCGATACAGGTCTAGAGAACCAGACAACTGATTAATTTACTCTTTCTGCCTTTGTACTGTTTGAAGATCTGTAGATGCAGTCTTAGCGCCTTCATTCAGTGCTAAAGTAATTTTGGTCTTGTTTGTGATTAGAAATGGAAAACAAAAGGCAAGGCATTTGTTCCTATTTATTGGGTAGTCAGGATGCACCAGAACTGTGATCAAACGTATCTGTAACCACCACAGCGTCTCTGCCTTTCTCAGTTTTCCAGATTGTTCAATGTTAACTGTGCTCCTAATATATTTAGTGATGAATCCAGCTAACCCCTTTGTTTGGTTTGGTTTTTAAGGGTCTGCCTTCATTTCCCCCTAAGGGATAAAGAAACAATTCCCAAATTCATCTTCTCTTTAGACAGGTTTTAGAGATATCTAACAAACATGGTAAAGAAAGTGAAATTATTTTTCACTCTGAAGTTTTGGTACGCCTTAGTGTTTCAAGCAGTTGTATAAATTTAACGTTGGGAATCTAAGGAAAACATTTTAGTAGAGTTCCTCTTTCTAAATAAAGAGATTTCTCTAAGAGGAATTCCTTGATTCAGGATCTATTTGGGCAGTATTTGCCAGTAAGTCAGAATAAAATTCATTTATATTCTTTTGGAAGTGTCTTTGCTTCCTAGTTGACATGGACGTGATTGTGTTCTGAAGGATTCCTTGATCTGTGTTTAGCTTTGAGAGGTGCTTTCTAATAAATTGGTAAACTTATGTTCCCTTCAGTTCCCTGGTCCAGGATGCGTTAGCTCTGATACTAGGCTAAATAAATTGTTTATTCATTGGCAGTTCAGCAAGATATGTAAGCCTAAAGAAATCTGCTAAGAACTTCTCTTTTGGAACGTTTTCTTTGATATTTTTCTCACATTATTTGCTCTTAATATGTAAATTTATCATGAAGAAATCTTATTGAAAATCTGGTTCTGGTTGATAATAGTCATTAAGGAAATAGGAGCCAGCAATGCAGTACATAGACCCACTACCAAAAAAAAAAAAAAAAAAAAGGAAAAGGAACCTCTGTTTTAGGGGATCTGCAAGAAATACTGTCAGCCAGTCTTTCTAGAAAAGTTCCCTTGTTTTTCCATATTTTCACTCTTCTCTGTGTCCCAGGAATTGTCTTTTACTCAGTCCTAAAGCAGGGATAACTTTGGTATGTGTTCAGTTCTCAGAATATTCATGTTTTAAATCAGCTTGGAACTCATTTGACTTACTTATACCAAGTTTTAAAAATAACTTTTTTCTAACCATCTTAATCAGTCACTACAACACATGTAATTGTCGCATCTGTTAGAAGCATTTTTAATATGCTGAGTTTGTCTTTTGTTTTTTAAAAAGCACTCTACAAATTAGTGGTTATTAACCATCCAGTACTGCCACTGTGATCCTAGTGAAGGGCGGAGAATGGAGGGGGTGTGGGTATGTGGGTGTGCGCACAGCTTGCTCCCGTGATGTGGAATTAACAGAAGGTATGCCACTTTATCTTGCACTTCACCTTGGGTAAACCTTATCTCCTTTGTTACTCTCACAGCCCTAGATTCAACTGTATTATCCAGGTAATTACTGAAAACCAACACTCCACATTTTGAAGTGGTGTTTACTAGCTCAAAGTATGTGCTTGTGGCCATGTGTGAGTAGTATAAAATTTTTGAAGTGTTTCTTCAAAGCCATGTTCTTCTGAGGAATTTGTTGAAAATGTTAACATGGAAAGTCTTTTTCATGATTATAGGATTTTTCAGGAAGAGAAGACACAGCTAGTTAATATCTAATAATAGTTTTCTGTTGTACTTAGTTCTGTGGAATCAAGATGCTGTTTTTTAGATATTAAATTGGGGCATAATGTGTTTCTTAAGTGCTTATCATGTCTTTAATCATTTTTGGAATTGAGACTTCCTGCCAAGTATATTTAATTGTGTTCCATACTAAATGATCAGAGTTTTTGTACTGGTTATAACTCCTTCCTCTTCATCTCCAGTTCTCTATCTCAGCCCTTCTTAGTATAATGAAATAAATTGACCAACCAAAGGCTTCTGGTCTCCTAGACATGTTTAGTATAATTTTTAATATTTGCTGAAAACTTTGACTTCTATAGCTCTATTCAGGTTTGAGAACACTCATTTGATCTGTGGAGTCCTTGCTGGTGAGTGCAGTGTTAAGGCAAAATTTTCTATTACCTAATAGTTAAAATTTTGCATCAGGCACTGATTTTGAAGCTGTTTGCTTTTACAGTCACCTTTTGTGGGGATAATCTAATAACAGCACTATTAAGGAAATTATAAAAACTATGTTTGAAGGATGATTGTTATTGGCAATTTCATTTGCCGGCATTTGTGAGAAGCTGCATTATGGAGTGATTTTCTTATAATAAGCAGTTTTACGAACTGTAATTTAATAAAGGCCAACATCTCCTAAGTAAGCTCCTTTATCCAGATATAATCTTTATATGCCAGAGAATAGCAATGGACCATGAAAATGACTCAAGTTTCGTGGAGAAGCTAGTGAGCACTACAAGGATGTATTTCTAGCTAGGGACCAATCGCATACAAACCTTATTTAAAAAAAAAAAAGTGGAGGTGAAAAAAAAGCGGGGGTGGGTATAGCCAAGAGAGAAAATTTAAAATGAAGAGAAATGTATTGCAAGATACAAAATGGCACCCTAGAGAATTTTTAAATCCTCTTTTGCCAGCCACATGGTCACTCTGTTGTTAGTTTATCCCCATCCTGAGTGTTTGTGATTCTGATGTCCTTTTTCAAACTCAGTTGGCCTGAGTTTTCCACTGAAAATGTACCAAAACTATTATTTATGAGGCTTTGGGGGGGGGGGACAGTGGTACTTTTTGATGATTTTTGTTCTTTCTTCATTTGTTTCCTTTTTTGGCTGAAGAATGGGCTATTGCTGCTTGACTTGTCATCTTTATGTGCTGTTTACACACGGCTTTTACAAAAGAAGCTATTACCACATCTGATTTATCTCTTATTGCAAGTGCCCATATAAAAGCATTTGTTTTAACAAATTTTCTTAATCACCAGGTTGATGTTCCTACTGATTATTATACAACGACAGGAAAGACTGATATTATTAATTTTCAAAAAAGGAATAAGATTACAAATATTGATATTCAATTAATGTATAAAGATACATGTTTTGTTTTTTAAAGCTTTCCCCCAAGGCATTTAAAGCCATTCTTTGCTGAAACATAAACTTGCCATGTTTTGTTAAAGAGAAGAATGTAGAAACAAAGCACTCGCAATTAACTGATCTTATCAGGATTGGATTCAACATTTTTTAGTTTGCATGTTGCAGACCATTTGGGGGTATTATTTAAATAGACTGTTGATACGTTAAGTGACTGTAATATTTATTGTTTACTTTAGTAAAGAACCAGGAGCTGGACTCTACTGCTGGGTATCTTCCTTCTGTGCTTAGCAAGATAACCTCGTTCCTGCTGGTTCTGTGGGCATTTGCAGTGCAAAGCATTTCTTACTGGGTTTGCAAACCAAGGGTAATGTGCTGTGTGGGTGTATGTATGTCTGTGCACAACCCTATCCCTCATTCCTACTGCCACCTTCTGCTCGCTCCCCTTTTCTTAACAAATTTATTTTTTTAATTATATAAATCTTATTTAAAAAGTCTAACGAATATCCAAATCCCCTTTTTCTGTACAGAAACACTGATAAAAGTTTAATGTATTAACTTTCCCCAAGGTATTTGCATTTAAACAGGCCACAAAATCACTGCAAAGGTGATAACATTACAGAGCTAATCATATCATTAAGTAGTATATACAGGGCCAGTCCCACGACTCTGTTTATTTGATGGAATGGTAAAATAGAGGGGCCCCTGGCTGACTCAGTCAGTGGTGCATGCAACTCTTGATCTTGGGGTTGTGAGTTCAATCCCCACATTAGGTGTAGAGATTACATAAAAAATTAAAAAAAAAAAAAGAAAACATGAAGAGAATGTGAAAAACAATAGTAAGTTAATAGATGTGGTAGATTTAGGATTCCATTCTGTAAAGTGACTATAGAGATAGTATGCTAAATCCTAGACTCTTTTACAGAAAATGTAATGATTTCAGGAAGCAAAATATGTGGGTAGTAGACCAAAACATAGATATGATTTGGTCTTAGAAGCAAAGTAAATCTATGAAGCTTTAAAATGGTTATAAATTTTGTGACTAATCAGAAATGTTTTTCCTAATTTTCTTTCTAACAGTATATATCTCAAAACTATTAAAAATGTCCTATCTAGTGTTCTTCATGAGGACCTTGGCTCAGGAATATAGTTTTCTCATAATGTGCCTATTTTAATTCTTATATTCTATCACAATTTCTTTCTTCAGAATTCTGTCTGGTGATGTTCTCTAAAGTATTAGGAGAATCTGGCTGAGAACTTGGTAAGCGGAAAGGAAGACCAGCCTTAGTTAAATCTAAAGGGTTGGCCCAGTTTGGGTGCTCAAGAAACACTTCCATGTAGGGACTAGGTGTCTTTATTGCCCTGGTTCATGTTTCCTTGCAAAAAGTAATATTTTAAGAAATATAGTACAGGGGTGCCTGGGTGGCTCAGTGAGTTGAGCTGCCGACTTCGGCTCAGGTCATGATCTTGCAGTTCGTGGGTTCGAGCCCCGCGTCGGACTCTGTGCTGACAGCTCAGAGCCTGGAGCCTGTCTTCAGATTCTGTATCTCCCTTTCTCTCTGCCCCTCCCTTGCTCATGCTGTCTCTCTCTCTGTCTCTCAAAAATAAATAAAAGCATAAAAAAAAGAAATATAGTACAAAGACAAATAGTATCTAATATTTGTTATCACTTCATTTTGAACGCCTGTACCATGAACCTTCATAGTAACCATAGCAGTAATGTTTTTGCTTGATAAGATGAAATTGAGTCTCAGAGGTTGAGAGATCTGCCCAAGAACAGGCAGTTTTTGAGTGAAAGAACTGGAGCTAGAACACAGGTCTTCCTATTTTAGTCCAGTGATATTCTATTGTGCCACAGCTGTCTCCTAAGTCAGTCAGTCCCCAAATGAAAATGTGGTAAAAGTTAGAGAGTGAATTAAGGAGAAGGTTGGGTTTTGTGAGACCCTGATGCTTTATAAAACTGGATATTAAAAATGGTTCTTGGGGCATCTGGGTGGCTCAGTCAGGCGTTCAACTCTTGATTTCCGCTCCCACATTGGGATTGGGATTCTCTCTCTCCTTCTCTCTCTGCCGTTTCCCTACTCATTCTCTCTCTCTCAAAATAAAAAAAATAAACTTAAAAAAATGGTTCTCAAAAAAGAAAATGGTCCTCTAAGATCCTTAAGCCACTAATGAATTATTACTGCTGGACTCTATTTTTCTTAAGTTAAATCCCCCAGGTTGAGTCCTGCAGAATATCCCAGAACCTGAAACAGGATCTATCTCAGTCTGTATGAACCAAAAGATAAGGATGAGAAATGAGGCCTTGCCTGTTGTTGAGACCAGGGTCTCAGGGCTTTTCTTTGGCCCTGGGGGATAATCTGATTTCTGATATTAAAATCATTCAATAAAAAGAATTAAACTTTTTACATTTACTGATTTTTGAGAGAGAGTGAACAATCAGGCACAAGGAAGGGGCAGAGAGAGGGGGGAAGAGAGAGAATCCCAAGCAGGCTCTGCACTGTCAGCGCAGAGCCCAGCATGGAGCTCGATCCCATGAACCATGAGATCATGACCTGAGCCGAGATAGAGTTGGACACTTAACTGACTGAGCCACCTAGGCGTCCCAAGAATTAAACTTCTTAGAAGAAGATAATTAGTAGCTTCCTTTACATTATTTATTGGAAATATTTAGATAGATCAATAGCTTAAAGTCTCATTAATTAAATCAAACCTTATGTGGAAGGTCAGAAGAAAACTAGATTGGTATCCAGAAGCAAATAAATGGAAAACGCTTCATTGTCAAACCAAATGACATTTTGTAACTCTAGTAATTATTTGTTCTTCATCAAAAAAAAGTATTTTTGGTATTCTGTACTTGACTCCTTAAGTATATTTATGTCAGTATGAAACTCTTACTGATTTGGAGTAGTGTTTCAGACTGTTTAAGATAGTGTTGGTAACATGTATTAACCAGGGTATTTATGTAATTTAGTGACAGAATTTGTATCTTGGTGTGGCTGGACTATGAAGAATTTTTTGCAGTTATGTTTCCTACTTCCCAATTTAGTCAATTCAATAAAGTAAAATGTCACCTCAGCATGTTAATGGCCCTTTCTTAAAATCTGTCTTGTATAATTTTAGTAAGTAAGAACCCATATTTATTAATTTGTCTATGCTGTCTACTTGAACATGCATATATAATGAAGATAAAATTTTCATAGGTATTCTAAGGATAAATCTTTGGAAACATTGAATAGAATATTAGGGAAAAGCACTTTTTTGCAGACTTAAAATTAAACATGTATTGATTCCAAGGCTGTCATTAGAAGTTAGCTTTATAACTGACATGACTATTTTCTTCTTTCTTTCAAAATTTTTTGCCAACTATCTGATTCTGCTTATGTGGGCTCAATAACATTACTGACTGGCTTATTTTGGTGCTTAGTGCAACATTATAATGTCTAAGAATACACCAGAAAATTAAGACACTATAATTAAGCTTGAGACAGCTCTGATAAAAGTTTGCCTTCTCCCCAAGGTTCTACCATTGCCACCACCATAAAATATATTTATCTTATATAAATGTATTTAACCGCCATCCATACATATCATTGTGAATATCTTCATTCAACTAAATCTAAATACCCTAGATATTGGATCACTCCTTTTTTTTCATTTATCCCCAAATCACCTAAAAGTGTTTTCTCTTCTGAGATGGCAATTCAGCAACCATTTATTGAATTTATTCAGTCATTCTGATATCTTATACTTGATTTCAATAAAACAAGATTTAAGCCTGAGGTGCAGGGCCCTTAAGCAAAGAAAAAAAAAAGTATAAATTATTCTGATATGAAGTGTCATAGTGTTGATTTGTAGTATATGTCACTAATCTCGAGTTACTGTTCAGATCAAGTTTTAGGATTCTTTGATTTTTAATATTTTATATTCCCAGTTGCTATCATGACTGGCAAGAGAATAATATTTTTTTTTTGCATGTCTTTACTGGTTTCAGAGGCAGGTTATCTAATAAGAAAATCTACTAAGGAAGTAAATCACAGACATGACCATATTTGCATTCATATTCCTGAGAATATCCCTGCCATCTTTAAATCAGAAAACAGTAAACAAAATATAATGAAGCTACACCTTAAATTTGAACTATTTCTTTGCCACCCAGATATATTAAGTCCACAATCATTGACTTTGACTTTCAAAATCCATTTGCTAAATTACTAAGGTTTTATATTATATTTTCCTTATAAAAGAGAAGGTTTATATTAGTTACCAGTTGCTTACGTTACTTATTCTTTCTATTAACTACTTTTTGGGGGGAGGGACTATTAACGTTTATTTTTAATTGTTTTTAAAGGGTTGGAGGACATTAAGGACTTATCAGCACTTCATAAATTGCTTACCAGACTCTTCAGGTTTTGCACATCATTTCATTATGAAGCTGGATACAAAAGGTTGCATAAAAAAATAATTTAGTAACATTTTTATAACAAAAATAATGCATATTCATTTTAGAAAGGTTAGGAAGTACAGAAAAACACAAAGAGAGAAATTAAGTTATTTGCAATTCTCGGGGCACCTGGCTGGCTTAGTCGATAGAGCATTCAACTCTTGACCTCAAGGTGGTTAGTTCAAGCCTTGAGGTGGTTAGTTAGGCACAGAGCTTACTTAAAAAAAAATTTATTGCAATTCTACCACTACTGATACTTAATATCCCTTGAGGTCTTTTTCATGTGTGTAGTTATACACATAGGAAAATGTAATTTTTATTTTTTATTTAATTAATGTATTTTATTAGTTTTTAAATTTAATTTATTTTTAAGTAGGCTTCATGCCCAGCGCAGAGCCCAGTGTAGGGCTTGAACTCACAACCGTGAGATCAAGAGTGGGACTCTTAACCAACTGAGCCACTGAGGTGCCCCAGAATATAAAATTTTTAAATGGATAAGAAATAAAACATAACAGTACCGAGGGGAGGGTTTTGTCTTCTTCCCTCATTCCAATATCTAATCATGGTCCTGTGGTGAAAGGAGTCCCCTGACATCACATAGCAAGGTTGGCAGTGATACTGCTCTTCTTCCCTCGGTCCTTATCTGTGTACCCAGGATTTTAATAGATAGAAAGATAAAATGAGACAATAGCACGTTCTTTTCTTCCTTTTAATACAGAAAGGAAGTGTTTTTCCTTTGCCCACCCAGAGGTAAAATTGATCTTCACTAAAGCAGGAAACAAATGTGTGTGGGGAAAATTATTGCCTGGTCCCTCCAGAAAAAAAAAAACTTAATATGTTTTTTTTTCTTATGTGGCCAAGTTTTAGGAAGATTTTCAGGATTTAGTTTCCTCGTGAGGCTTATAGGATAAGATAGTCTTGTAAGCATAACTGTGGTTCTTTCATCAGTCTAATATATAAATACCTTGCTTCAAAAATAACCTGAAAAGAAAAAGACTGGGTTGCATTTAATGGGGGGGGGGCAGCAAAACATCTGGAGCACCGATATCTTGCTCTTAACGATGTCTGGGATCTTTAAGTCAAGGGAGACATCATTTAGAACCCACAAGGGCATGTGCCTACACAGGGTTCGATGATCCTGAGACATAATCCTTCTGAATAAATACTTTTTAAGAGAAACCCTTTGGGGGTCGCCTGGGTGGCTCAGTCGGTTAAGCGTCCGACTTCTGCTCAGGTCATGATCTCACGGTTCGTGGGTTCAAGCCCTGCGTCGGGCTCTGTGCTGACAGCTCGGAGCCTGGAGCCTGTTTTTGATTCTGTATCTCCCTCTCTCTCCGACCCTCCCCTGCTCACGCTGTCTCTCTCTCTCTCTCTCTCTCAAAAATAAATAAAACATTTTAAAAAATTTAAAAAGAGAAACGCTTTGGGGGAAAAAACTTTGTATTTTTCCCCAAATAAAATACTGAATTCTCATACTTAGCAGGAGCCATTCACTTTTCAAATAAAATTGAAAATTTTCAAATAGTGTTCTCAGTTAAATATTTCTCTAACATTCTTCCTTCTCATATTCTTGAAACCAGCTCCGTAGCCTGGCAGTACTTTGTACAGGCAACTGGTCTTCCTATTGTAGCATCTTTCTCCTTCTAGATCCCCCTACCAGTGCAGATAAACAGCCTCTGAATTAACACCTTTGGATCACAATTAAGTCTCAATTTTGTCAGTTATTGTGGGAGGTTCAGACAAAGTCCTATATTTGTTCATACCCTGAGAAGATTCCTTTAAAGTTTCCAGGCCCTTTTGGTATATGCACCTGTGCAGTCTTATATAATCCGCTGGCCCTTGCTGATGGTCAGAGCTCAAGGCACAACACCATCAGTTAAAATTCCTCACTTATGTTATATGTCAAAGTTTGGGAGTCTTATGTCATGGAGATTTTATATCTTCTTTTTGCCTCAATCTATTCTTCTGGGTTTTCAGACTTCTCCTTCTCCTTCTTTCCAAGTATTAGGGGCGCCTGGGTGGCTCAGTTGGTTAAGCATCCAACTCTTGATTTCAGCTCAGGTCATGATCTAACAGTTTGGGTTCGAGCCTGGCATGGGGCTCCATGCAGACAGTGTGGAGCCTGCTTGGGATTCTCTCTCTGCCCCTCCCCTGCTTGCTTGGTCTCGCTCTCTCTGTCTCTCTCTCAAATAAATAAAACCTATTTAAAATAAAATAAAAGTATGGTTTTGGCCACTAAAATCAGGCTCTACTAAGGGGACTTTGGACAGTCTTTGTACTTCTTAAGAGTAGCGTCAGGTTTGGTGTATATTATTTTGAACATAATAGGACATGTCCTCTGGTCCTACTTGAAATACTTTGTTGCCATGGGAAGAAATGGGCTTTAGAACCAGAAACCAACTTGAGTTTAAACCCTAGCTCCATCACTTAACTAGCTCTGAGTTGCTTAACCTCTCCATTTCTTCATCTGTAAAATAGAAATAGTGACTACTTCATAGCGAGGTTGTGGAACATCAAGTGAGAAAACATGTTAAAGTGACTAGCGCAGGGGCACCTGGGTGGCTCAATCAGTTAAGCATCTGACTCTTGATTTCCTCTCAGGTCATGATCTTGGGTTTCGTGAATTTGAGCCCTGCATCAGGCTCCATGCTGACAGTGCAGAGCCTACTTGGGATTCTCTTTCTCTCTCTCTCTCTCTCTCTCAAAATAAATAAACTTTAAAGTGATTAGCACAGTACCTGGCATATGGTGAACGTAAATAACATTTTCCTCTTATTTTACTGTTGTAGGAGATAAAATGCTGGATGAGACAGTGGGTCTGGTCAAATTAGCCAATTTTTATGTTCTTTCTGAACATGCCTTTTCAGTTTTTGAATAGCACAAGACCAGGCAGAAGTTCTCAAGTCACCTGGATTTATTAAATATACTTTCAGCAAGTTTTTACTGAACATCTATTACGTGACAAAAACTGAACAAGAGAGATGCAGAGCTAAGTAACATAGGAAGTCCTTATCTCCCCCCAACATACCCAAGGAACTCAGAGTCTAATGGGAAAGATAGATTACTAATCCAATAATAACAAGGTGCAATAGGAACAAGAGGAATAGTATCTAACCATACTTTAGGCAGCCAGGGGGAAACTTCCAGAAGAACTGTACTTGAGCTGAGCACTGACTTCCAGTCAAAAGGAAAAATACTGACAATATTTACAAAGGCAGGGAAGCAAAAGAAAGCATGCCCTGTACTAGGAACTACAAATAGTTTTGAATTAATGGAAAGAAGGATGTCTGTGGACGTACAGCATGGTGAAGCTGGAAAGAGAGATAGGAGTCATATTTTAAAGTATTTTCTATGTTGGGGCACCTGGGTGGCTCAGTTGGTTAAGCATCTGACTCTTGGTTAAACAAAGTATTTTCTATGTCTTTATTAAAGGGTCTGAACTTTAACCAAAAGGCAGTGAAGAACCACTGAAGGGGTTTTTAGTTTATGTTTTTGTTTTTTATTTTATTTATTTCTTTTGAAGGGTTTTAAGCTGCAAAATGGAGTTTGCAATGTTTCATTTTAGAAATAAACACTTTCATTTTAGAAATAGAAAGCAGCAGAATAGAGGATGTGTTCAAGGAAGGTTTGAGATGAGAAAGTAAGAAGGAAAAAAGCAAAAAAGAAACACTATTTAGGGCATTAGTAGTACGGTAGGTGTGGCATTCCAAGAGCCTGAATGAAGATAGTAGGGGTGGGGAGGGAAACAAGCAGATAGATAAGGGTGATATGAAAATGGAATGGAAATGACTTGGTGGAGTAATCTTTGGGGGTTGGTGGGTGAGTGTACGGAAGGCATTAAAGAGGATTTCAGGATTCTGGCACTGAAGACTGGATGGATGGTGGTCCCATTTACCAATAAAATAGAATTGATGGAAGAAGTTGGGGTGGCAGGTCCAGGCAGCAGCAGAGATGAGTTTTGATTGGGGCATATTGCATTCCATATGGCTGGGAACATGTCCAGTAAGTAGTTGGCTGTGTCCGAGAGATCTGAACAACAGAGCCAACTGGGGAGGTTGATTTGACCATATGTAAGAATGCTCTCTGTGGTGATCTAACCTGTTATCAATTTTCCTTTTATTTCCAGGGACTAACACATATTAAGTGATCAGTAAATATTTGTTGAATTGTTATTGCTGTGGCTGCAGCTTTTAGCTGTGGTCAACTCTGTACATGCTTTGAAAAAACTGATTGCTCTGATTTTACTCAATAGTAGGCAGCTTTGGACCACATGTTGCTGGCCTGAGCAATGTTTATTCACAAGTGGCTTCTTGATGACAGACCACCACGTGTCAGTTGAGCAGACTGGCATAAAATAGGCTCTTACTTGATTATCTTAGGTATTTTCCTGGTTCTAAATCAACCTTCTCAGTTGTGACAAAATTGTTTGAAAAAGCCATGAAGTTTTTCTCCATGTGAGTGGGTTTGGATATGCTATTCACAGTGCTAGAGCTAGCATATAGCAATTTGAGAAAGCCTATTTGTTTATACCAGCTGATTTATTTTTGGACAGCTCTAACAGCTTGTCTGACTCAAAAGAAATGGTGAGATAAATGCCCTAGAAAGCAATACCTTGTGTAAATAACAACAAATTTATTTTAGTATCCCCAGACCTTAGTATATTATAGGAGCTCAGAATGTTGGTTGAATTAAGTGAATCTATCTGGTACTTTAGCAAGTGCTAAGGGCGCCTGGGTAGCTCAGTCAGTTAAGCATCCAACTTCGGCTCAGGTCATGATCTCGTGGTTTGTGAGTTTGAACCTCGTGTCGTGTTCTGTGCTGACAGCTCAGAGCCTGGAGCCTGCTTCAAATTCTGTTTCACGCTCTCTCTCTGCCCCTCCCCCGCTCACACCTCTCTGCCCCTCCCCCGATCACAGTGTCTCTCTCTCTCTCTCTCTCTCTCTCTCAAAAATAAACATTAAAAAATGTTTAAAAAGAATTTACCAAGGGTTTTCACATATATTATTGTATTTGATCTTCAGAACCCTGTGAGTCAAACCAGGTATTGTTCTCATTTTAAATAGGAGGGAATTCATATACCCTTAGCAAGAATATTTTATATGTCTCTGATTCATCTGCAGACAGAGGCAGTTTCTGTTGTTCTCTCTCAGTCCTGTTTTTCACGCCCTAAGTAATATTCATAATCAGTCCATGAAAGACCTGCCTAATCTGAATTCAACTTGTACCACTCTGAGATGCTCTTGAGTTGACTGTTTCAAGATGGCTTAGAAGTGAAGTTGGCCTGAGGCTCTTGAGCAGTGCATCTTTCCTTGCTAGTTTATATTCATCACAGTGTAGGTTGGTTTACAAGTTAAGGAGCAGCAGTGTTTTTTTAAAAACTATATAACGCATATAATAACATGATTTGAGTACTAAAATGTATAAGCTGAACCAGGCATGTGTCATTTACTCCAGGAATACCTTTTTAAAGGAGTCCTTTTCAGTTATTAAGTTCCTAGGTGGTGTGGAATATGGTAAATTGATCTGAACCAAAACTTCAGGCCTAAGTGGCTTTCTGGTGAGCACACGCAGATGTTTACTTTTATGACATTTGGCTTCAGTCAGACTATTCGTTTCTCAAATGACTCATATTCATTTTTTACTAGTGTGAATTCCTTCTCTTCTACCCACAGCACCTTTCTTTAAACTTTAGGATCCATCCACAGTGATATTATCTTGTCATCCACATTCTCTTGCAAGTACTTATTTTAGATCTTTTTCCTGCGGTGTGAGGCATTTAGCCCAGGAGGGAACTGTTTCCGGGGCTTACTTCTCTTAGGGGTTGGAGATATGTCATTCAACTATGAAGAAATATATCTCAGCTGCTGGATCACTTGTATTCTGTTTACAGTGAAGAAATACTTCACTATTTTTGATATTTAATTTCATGACAGTGGTTAGGTTAAGTTTGTTCTGGATGTACTAAACCTTTTAATCCAAAGTCAAGATTTTAGCTTCTCCCTCAGGGGCTCATATGATGATATTTATGACTTGGAGATAATGAGACATTTTTCAACCTGATCAGGCTACTGGAGAGTATGTTTTGATTGGCTCATAAATTGCATAGTTCCCTATGCATAGTAATGAGTTAGGTATTTAGGAATAACAAAGTAAAACTCTTTTAAGTATGAAGAGTGTGTGTTATACAGGGAAGATCATAGTAATACAAAGTGCATGGTACTGTGTGAGGCACGTCACAATTATTTCTCAGGTTACCAGTGTTTTAGAAATATGACCAAAATGAGTTTGCAACTGCTTAAGCCATGGATACGTTTAGTGAACAGCAGTTTTTTCCTTTTGGCTACCTGAGAAACTAAGATTCTTGGTTTGTATTAGTAGTAATAGTTTTTAGACGTCTTAGAAATTGTTGTTGATTCTCAGAGTTCACTATATTCCCCACTTATTCCTAATCTTCTTGCTTTTGTATGTGTTCATTCATTTGTAGAATATAAATGGCATTCGCACAGAGGAGATGGCTGCCGTGACAAGGGGGCCATCTACCAGCCCTGACTCTGAATGGGATGGTCCCAAGCATTCACTAATTCCTAGTAAGAGCCAAATGACCACCCCGTCGGAGTCTCCACAAAGCTTTGAGTTTGGCTCCCTCTCCATAAGCAGCAAGGAGACAGAAGAGAAGGAGCAGGGGGCAGCTGGCTATCTTGATGTTAAGGAAATGCTGGGAGGCTCAAGTGGGGAATGTATAGGAGTGGAGGAACAGGCCGGTGCCTTACAGTTCTCAGTATCACCAGCTTCCTCTCAGCTGCAACTTGGTGAAAAAAAGGCAGAGAGTAGTGAAGAACATGTTACACCAGGAGAGCCACTTGGAAAGCAAAATGGATCATTTCTTGACTCTCGTGTGGGTAACCAGTTCCCCACCCTCATTCGAAGTTTCCAGGTAGTAACCAGTTCATTGATGCAGGTCTAATGACTCACTTTGGGAGAGGGCCAGAATCTGCTCTGTGGAGGAGGTGGTGGTGGTGGTGGTGGTGGTGATGAGGGCAGTCGCCTCTCTGCTTTCTTCAGAATCACAGAATAAAATTGAAGCCCTCGATTACTACAGATAAATCTATTCAGAGGCATTTACTCCGTGGCTAGAAATGCTTTCTCCCCTGATGATGTAATAAAACTCTTGGGGCTAAATTCCAGCTGTTTATCTTTATGAAGCTGGTGCAAGTGGGTTCCTCTTTTCCTTGCTCAAGTATGGGCTGTATAAAGAGGTGAATTTCTGAGACCTCCATGATGCAGAGCCATTAGTGTTCAGAGGCCATGCTCAAAAAATTCAAATACTCTTAATTAAAAGAAGCAACTGATTTTTTTTAATGCGCTTTCAGACCCCAAATAATTATTTATGCATCACAGCCACATAGTACAGCCCACCACTCCCACTGACCCCACTCACCAGGCTTCCATGCCGATGGGCACTAATCTCCTATGCTAAGGTGGATGGCCACTTAACTTTATCGCAATCAAATGGTAGTTTTAGGGTGATTCATAGTCTTTGGAAGGAGAGCTGATCGACAAGAAGCCTTTGATATCCTACTAATGTTCATTCTTCTAAAATTCTGAGATTAATCACCAGGTGGTGGTAGAAGTGATTATTTTCTTTCCAGTTTTCCAAATACTATTACTTCTCAAGAACTCCAAAGTGAACGTCTGACATTGATTTGAAAGAAGTTGACGAATTCCAGGATAATGCATTCCAATGCCACTGCTGTTTCATGTACATTTGTAGTTAGTGGAGGAAATGTGACTGATTTTCTTAATTATAATGGCACAGTCACAAGGACAAACAAAAGTGACTGCTATTTGGCAAACAGTTTTATATTCAAATTCTGAAGGTCAGTTTAAAGTATTTTATATCACCGATCATAACTGTCTGATCTTATAGCTCTCCATTAAGCATATGAAAATGATTACAGTAATTCTGTTTATTTAATATCCCTCATGATTTGACACCTTGTCAAGGGTACTTTGGAATAGCGTCCACGTCCAAGTCTTGGGCAGAGACTGAGCTAGCCCTTTGCTTGATTAGACCTACCACTTTGATCAGATCAATGTCAGAAGATTAGTTCTCTGTAGGCTTCAGAAGACTCTGGTAACTCTGTCTCTTTACTGCTTCACAGCCACCCCTGGTGAAGACTCAGACCGTCACCATCTCAGATACTGCCAATGCTGTGAAAAGTGAAATCCCAACCAAAGATGTCCCTATTGTTCACACTGAGACCAAGACCATCACTTACGAGGCTGCCCAGGTAGGACACGGTGTGATGTTTCAGAAGCAAAGACTGGAGTAAACACAATAAATAACCTTCTTTCTTTACAGAGTCTCTAATCATTTGCTGCAAATAATGCGAGGCTTTTCTGGGGTAATTCTTTTTAGAAGAGATTACTGATCTAAGGATATCCCAGAGTACTTCATTAAAAGCAAAGTTGTCTTGCATCTGATTGCTTATATCCACCCAATTAGGGAAGGCAGTCTGCGTAATGGTTAAGACCATGGGCTTTGGGTCAAACAAACCTGAGTTTGGGTTCTGGCTTCTTCACTTCAGTTACTACAAGTGACTGAAGGTCTTTGAGCCTTGATTGCCCCTTCCCTTTCTCCCCCCCACCCCACCCATCATGTATCTGCCTCATGATTTTATTATGAAGATTATATAAGATACATACTGTATGAACTTGACTTGAGCATCATGCCTGAAAGTGTAAATAAGTAACAGCTATAATGATTATAATTTATTACAATTAAATTTAAAGTCACACAAGAATTGGGGTGCCTGAGTGACTCAGTCGGTTAAGTGTCTAAATCTTTATCTCAGCTCAGGTCTTGATCTCAGGGTCTCACACAAGAATTTAAGTATTTAAAATTTTTCTTTAAATAAAACTTTGTATAATTTTAGCAAAATTTCTCCTTCATTGTTGGAAATTTGAATTTTTTTTTACACTTTTTAAATTTATTATTGAGAGACAGAGAGAGACGGGAAAGGGGTAGAGAGAGAGGGAGACACAGAATCTGAAGCAGGCTCTAGGCTCTGAGCTGTCAGCACAGAGCCCGATGCAGGGCCTGAACCCATGAACCGTGAGATCATGACCTGAGCTGAAGCCGGACGCTCAACCGACTGAGCCACCCAGGCGCCCCCCATTGTTGGAAATTTGAATGAGCTAAGAGTTGCTTTATACTGAATCAGGTTTTTTCCTTTTTTTTTTTCTAATTCACAGAAGCCAAAAGTTAGAAAAATCTTTCCCTCTATAAACTGATAAGCAAATATAAACAGATATTTGTTGAGCATTTATGTATTAGGCCAAAGCAGTATACAAAGCAGTATACAAGTACTCTCTGGAACTTTGTTTATAGTTGGGAGAAACAGATAATAAAACACATGAACAGGTGTATAAATTTCAGACCTGGTAAATGCTATAAAGAAACTAAAGTAGGATAAAGAGTTAGACAATATGAGGGGTGCCTGGGTGGCTCAGTCAGTTAAGCATCCAACTTTTGACCTTGGCTCAGGTTTTTAGATCAGGCCTCGAATAATGCTCTCCACTGACAGCGGGGAGCCTGCTTGGGATTCTCTTTCTCTCTGCTCCTCCCCCACTTGCATACACTCTCTTTCTGAAAATAAAATTTAAAAACTTAAAAAAAAAAGAATTAGACAATATGAGATTGTATGAAAGGCTGTCCCTGTGGGGCTGGCATAGTCAGGAAAATACTGAGGAGGCCACATTCTGGCTGAAGCCGCATGACAGGCTTATGACACACTATGAATTGGATGAAGATATCACTTTTAGGAAACAGTGTCACTTGCCAATTAAAAGCATGTCCTTTGCAATTAGATAAATAGAAATCGTATCCTAGCTTGCCCACATACTAGCTGGATAACTTTGAACAAGTCGCTAATCTCTCTAACCCTCTGTTCTTTTGGCTGTAAAATGGGGCGAATATCACATTCCATTGCAAGATATGGGGGAGGATTAAGTGAAATGATGTCTGCACAGTGTTTGGCACATTCGTGGATGTTCAGTTAATGTTTGTATGCTTCCTTTTCTCTTGTGGTCGAGAGTGTGGAATTTGAGACTTATAAATAATGAGAGGCTGCTTAAAGTGTTTTAGCAGTGGTGGTAAAGCAACATCATTGAAGCATGATTTTTGGAAGATGATTCCTAAAGCTGTATGCTGAATATTGTAAAGTAGGGGGATGCTTGGAGACAGGAATATGACTAGAGCTAGTCTGGGGAGATGCTTATAAAGAACTGAAGTGTAGCAGGAGGAAATGAGAAGAAAGAGCTGTGTCAAGAGAGACAGAAATGAATGAATAGGACTTGACAGTGCAGGGGGTTGAAAAAGGAAGGCATAGGAAATTACTTTAAGATTGTGCATGTTATTAACCAGAGGATGTAAGAATTACTTTCATATGGTAGGAAATGCTTTAAATTGTCATCGCCATGGAAACAACCTTACTGTCCACCAGTAGTGAACAGGTGAAATAAAGTATGATATAGCCAATTAATATAATTTGGTGCAGCTATTTAAAAAAAACTTCTGATAGGAATAATCTATGTGATAAATTAATAGATGAAAAAGGATAGTGGAATGTGGCATAAATAATACACTATTTATAGGAGGGAAAGAGGAGGCTCGTATATGAATATATTATCTCTGAATAAGTACTCAAAAAAAAAACCCCAAAAAGCAGTGGTGGCCTCGATGAAGGGTCTGGGACTACAGGACTGTGGTCAGGAGTGGGAGGAGACTGACATTTCATCCTATTCCATTTTGAAGTGAATTTTGTAGCATATGCATGAAAGGTGTTAGGGCCAACCTGCACACAGAAGCCCACGTGGTTTGAGTGTAGCCCCTGTAAAAGAAAAAAAAAAAAAAAAAGGAAAAGGAAGCAGTCATTTTAGGATTTTTTTTTTTTTTGAGAGAGTGTATGTGTGTGCATGCACGTGGGAGAGGGGGAAGGAGAGAGGGAAAGAGAAAATCTCAAGCTCTCAGGATAAAGCTTGATCCCTGACCTGAGCTGAAATCAAGAGTTGGGGGGCCGCCTGGATGGCTCAGTCGGTTAAGCGACCGACTTCGGCTCAGGTCACGATCTCACGGTTCGTGGGATCGAGCCCCACGTCGGGCTCTGTGCTGACAGCTCAGAGCCTGGAGCCTGCTTTGGATTCTGTGTTTCCCTCTCTCTCTCTGCCCCTTCCCGCTTGTGCTCAGTCTCTCAGAAATACACATTAAAAAAAAAAAAAAAAGAGTTGGGACATTTAGCCAACTGAGCCACCCAAGTGCCCCAGGAAGCAGTCATTTTAAAATATATTCACATGTGGGAGAAATACAGAGGCAGCATGGTGTACTAGAGAAGGTATGTGGGCTCTTTGGAGTTAGACTTAAATCTTAATTCCAACACTTGCTAGTTTTGTGACCTTTGGCAAGTCACTTAAAACTCTTCGAGCCTTAACTTTCTCTTCTGAAAAATACATTTATAAGGTTATTAAAATAAAGATAATATTTGCCTGGCATACAGTAGGGATTAAAAAATGGTAGCTATTACTATATTATATTGTTATGTATTTACCTCTATTTCATTTTAATTAGGCTTAAGACAGTCGGCCAAAATACAAATTACTTGTCATTACTCATGCTAAACAGTGGAGTAGAGTGGGGAAAGTACTGACTTTAGAATCAAATTTCCTGGGTTTAAACCTGCTCCATCACTTACTAGTGTGCAGTCAAGTTAATCACTCTGTGCCTCAGTTTCCTCATTTGTAAAATGGAGCTAATAACAGTTCCACCTCGTAGGGTTGTTGCAAGGAACAAGTTAATGTGCATCTCAAATTAAGTTGTTACTGGGGCGCCTGGGTGACTCGGATGGTTAAGCATCTGACTTTGGCTCAGGTCATGATCTCACGGTTGTGGGTTTGAGCCCCGTGTCAGGCTCTCTCTGCCCCCTCCCTGCTCCTGCACACACTCACTCTCTCTCTTAAAAAAAAAAAAAACAGATACACTTAAAAAATAAAAAAACTTATGTACAGGGAAATGCACAGATTTTAAGTGTTCAATTTGATTGATTTTGACAAATGTATATATCTGTGTAACCAAGACACATTTAGGATACAGAACATTTCCATTACTCCTGAAACCCTCTTCAAAGCCTCTTCTAGTTGCTTCCTACCCCTCTAGGCAGCTGCTGCTTTGATTTCTATCACTTTAGCTTAATTTTACCTGTTCTTGGATTCCATATAAATGGAAGTATACAGTAGTACACTTTTGTGTCTGAACATGTTTTTTGTTTTTTGGGGGTTTTGTTTTTTTTGGTGTTGTTATTGTTCATCAAAGTTATACGAATCTGTAGTTTGCTGTTTTTCATTGTTGAATAGTATCCCATTGTTTGAGTGTACCACAATTTGTTTATCCTTTCTTTGTTGATGGACATTTGAATTGATGCCAGCTTGGAGCAAATATGAATAAAGCTTCTGTAAGCATTCATGTGCAGGTCTTTGCGTAGACATATGTCTTCACTTATCTCGGGTAAACAGCTAAGAGTGGAATTGCTAGGTCATAGGATAAATGGATGTTGAACTTTATAAACGGCTGTGAAAGCTGCAGTACCATTTTGAGGAAACATTGGTTAGAGGGTCGAAGAAAAGAGGCCACATGTGGGAAGAGTATAAGAAATCATAACAATGTCTCCTCCATCTCTCACTTCTTCAGAGACAGAAAGCAGGGAGGGAGTTGGTGGGAGGTAGAAAAATACAACAGAGTCACAGATTTAGTAGAGGTGGACAGCTCTTCAAAAAGGTTTAGCCCTCCTGACACACAAATTGATATTCTTTTTTTCTAATGTATTTATTTTGAAAGGGGGAAAGCAGCGAAAGAGAGAGGGAGAGAGAATCCCAAAGAAGGCTCTTCCCTGTCATCAAGGAACCTGACATGGGGCTCAATCTCCCGGACTGTGGGATCATGACCTGAGCTGAAATCAAGGGTCAGATGCTTAACCTTAAGACTGAGGCGTCAAGCACACACATTTACATTCTTATAATCATGTATAAAGTACATCTACAATCTCTTTAGATCTTCACAATAATGCCATGGTAGGGGCAGAGCCCATATTACAGTATTGCCTGTTATAAATGAGAAAACTAAAGCTCAGAGAAGTGAGAATGACTTGCCCAAGATCCTATAGCTAGTTAGTTCTGAGCTGGGACTCAGACCTCAGTCTTCAGACAAGAAGTTTCTTGCCCTAACTTCTAGTTCAAACATTTATTGGCTATAGAACCTTGACAAATTATTGAACTTCTCTGGCCCAACTAACTAAGGTAACAGTTGCGTCGTGTGCTTGGCACATAGTAAAAGTACAATATATATTAGTTGAGTTTGAATATAAGAATAAGTGGGTCTGGGCTGAGAAGTGTTAGTGAACTAGCCAATAATATACCTAGCACGGTGCTGGCATGTATGTATCTGATTTATAATTATGTGAGATTTAGGTATCAGAGTCCTGTCCCTTCTCTTTGTTTTGTCGAGATTCTTACCTGGAAGGAAACTCCAGCCAGAAACTCTTCTTCCTAATTCTCATCTCCTCCTACAGACTCCCCACCCCCCGTATCTCAAAGTTTTGCCTCAAGCAATGTGGTCCTGCTCATAAAAAGGCTGGAGGCCTCTGCTGATAATACAAATGACTTATATAAAGAGGCAGAAAAACATAGTAATGTAATACTTTTTTTTACTGCGGGTTCTTTATGAGAATAACTGCAATTCTCTAAATCTCCTCTGAGCTGTGTACAATACCAGAACCCACTGGTCATTATTTTCTGGACAGGGTGTTGGCTCTAAGCAGCCTCCACCCTCCTAGTCTCCTCTCTTTCCATCCCAGTCACGAAGGTGTCAGCAGTTCTGAGTCCTGCTACCAGCCCACAACCACCGATAACCACCTCTCTTCCTTTTTGCTGGTGTCATTTCCCAACCTGATCATAATACACAATACACTGGTTTTGGTCATAGTGTGGTGAGCTCTAGAGAAACAAGTAGCTGCAGCCCTTGTTCTCTGTATAGATTAGGTGCATAGCCTGGCATTCTAAATACTTTTAACCCCTTCCTGATGATGGTCCATTTCAATAATAGTTTTGTTGTCAGAAGTATCATTGGGGTATTATGTAGGTTTCCTCCCACGGTGTTTTAAAGGGATATTTCCTACCTTATTTGCTCCAGTCTCCCATCTCAGTCTTCAAAGATAGCCTGAGATTCCTTGGCTCCTTAAGCCATGGCAAGGACCTTTCCCAGTCCTTTCTGGAAAGTTCTGCCCTACAATTCAGAACCTACCCATGCCTTAGCACCCAAGAGTTTATGCTTCTCCTGCCTTGGGTGATGTGTAAAGAGCTGCAGGTTTGTAGAGAGGACAGCTACCACTTACAAGTTTTGGGTGCTAGAGCAAATCATTTGCCTTCTCTGGGACTGCATTTTCTTACCTGGGAATGCTAATCAGTCTCTGCCCTTCTGTTGATTTCACAGGGCTTGTGTGGACATCAAAAAAGACAATTTTTTTAAGAGTTATTTATTTTTGAGTGAGAGTGCAAGCTAGTGGGGGAGGGGCAGAGAGGGGGACAGAGACTCCAAAGCCGGCTGTGTGCTGACAGCAGCAAGTCCGATGTGGGCCTCAAACTCAACAAACTGTGAAATCATGACCTGAGCCGAAGTTGGACCATAACTGACCAAGCCACCCAGGCGCCCCTAAAAGACAATGTTTTGAAAGCCATTTGTGAACTCTAAAATGCTGTATACACATGTGCAGTCATTGTCACTCTTGTTGGCTGTTTTCCTGCCTCCTTTCTGTGATCCACTCCTGTCACTGACCCGGTGCTAAGGAAACTGACCATCCAACGTTTTTAGAAGGAGCCTTGTTGCCAGGGGATTGTTTTCTTTATTAAGAGATCACTGTAAGGGAATTAGGTTTTTGCTTTAGAATGTACAGCTGAAGAGCAGAGCTGCTTCCTGCCACATTTGCCCACAAGGCTTCCTGAGAGGCGTGTTGATGAGCTGTGGTTTTTTTCCTGCAGACTGACGACAGCAACGGAGACTTGGACCCAGGAGTCTTGCTAACAGCTCAGACCATCACATCTGAGACCACAAGCAGTACAACCACAACTCAGATTACCAAGGTAACAGACCAGTTAGATCTTCCTTCTGGAAGTCAGTGGCATGCCAAGTTTGGTGCCTCTGTCGGAAGGACCGTGGTCCGTAAGCAAGGGTTTCCAGCTCCATCCCTACTGAGCCAGATTGTTCCAAGTGTCCCAGGTGGAAAGGCCCTGCTGCTTTCCCCAGTGGTAAACCCAGGGAGACCCTGAGGGTATCCTTGCCTAGTGAATAGTCTCATAAAGTCACACGTGCTCGTTGTCTTTTCACGTCTCTCTGAGCACGCCCCTGTCTGACTGTGGACATAAGTTTAAAAAGTCAGTTTAAGGACCGGTGTCATTGGTATTATTATGCAGCTATATTTTCCAAGTAAAAAATCAGAACTCAGGGCCCAACAGAGTTTTTATATCATGTTCAGCATCGAGGCCATGGGAACTATAGTTTGCCCGCTGAAATACTGGAATTATTAGAATATTGTTTATGGGGACAAACAGGACAAATTATCTACAATCGGAACTACCCCCTGAAAATCAGACAGTCCATGTTTGCTGTAGCACTAGAGGAAAATATATTATCTTGTAAGTAAGAAATCTAGATTTATAACAAGCTCTATTATGAATACACAGATGACTAGAAGCAAGTTACTTACTGTGTCTAGACCTTGGTTTTCCTCATCTGTCATTTAAGGAAACCTACCCACCTTGAGGGGTTATTTGAGGGTCTTTTGATATATTAACGATATGAAAATGCTTAAATAAAGAGCCTAATTTCAAGCTGCATGACATTTTTGTTCACAGTCTTCTGATTTTTCCTCTTGAAAATAATCAAAATATACAGAAAAGAGCAAAAAGAAAAACCTGCCTGTTTTTGTTTACTTATTGAATTTCTATGATATTTAGAAGGAAGAAAAAGGGAAAAGAAAATAGGGAATTGCAACTTTCTGTTTTGCTTATTTAAGATCTTAGCAATCCAAGGGATAGAGATGTGCTTATTTTAACAGGTGCAGCCAAGGATTTGGACAAGTGGGTAAAAAAGCTATTCTAGACAGTACCCAGCAGCAGATTAAAATTTGAACTAGCGTTTTCAGATTAATTTTTTACTATTGCTTGGTTTTTATCCCCCTTTCGTCTTTCCTTTCTTTCTCATATGACCATCTCCCTTTGGTTTTAGACTGTAAAAGGTGGAATTTCAGAGACCCGGATTGAGAAGAGAATTGTGATCACAGGAGATGCTGATATCGACCATGATCAGGTGGGAACACTGAAGAGATTGTGGGCATGGAAGAGGTCCCTGGGTGGGAAGATTGATGGATACAGGAGTTGGCTTTTGGAAGACGCCTCTGCCAGCTTCGTCCTGAGGAACCCCCTGGGCTACTCCAGTGCTTAAATGGAAAGGGCAAAGGGAGTCAGACCACAGAGGCCTGTGGGATGGGGGCTGCAGGAGGGGGAGCATGAAGTGTAATAGAAAGAATAGAAAGTTTTTTAGACTCAAAAAGCCTGTGTTCACATCCTGGATGTCTCCATATTCTAGCTCTTAACTTCTTGGGCCTCCATCTCCCCATCTTTAGGATGGGCATCATGGCATCTTCCCCTCAAGGTGGTTGTGAGAATCGGGTGAGATGTGGGATGTCCACCATATGGACAGAAGAAGATAGTAAGACAAGAGGAAGGTGTGATCCCTGCCCTCAGAGGGCTTAGTGGCAGAGGAGATGAGGGGAAGCAGAGTAGACTGCGAATCAGGAGGCTTGACTTCGATTCTGTCCTAGATCTGTCCCTGACTTCCTGTTTGACCTTGGGCAAACCACACTACCTCTGATCCTTTTTTGTTTTTTTGTTTTTTTTTTTTTTTGTCTCCTGAAAGAGAATAGGTTGATCTAGATCATTTCTGGGCCCTTCTGAGTGCTAAAAATCTATGTCTCTATATTAATTAGGTGCTAATTGTGCTGCAGGCAATTAGCAAATAATAAGGTCAGGATTGATGCTCCTAATTCTCTGCTGAGTGAGGTGAGAACAGTAGAACTGCAGAGAAGAGGGGGTGGAAGGGACCGCATGCAAATGCTTCTGCAATCATTGACAGCGGTGCTGGAGCAGTCATTCTGTGGCCTTCGTGCTGATATGTTGAGCGCCTTAAAAAAAAAAAAAAAAAAAAAAACAGAACAAAAAAGAAAACCTGAGCTGCTCTGCTGGCAGCTCCCTTGGTAGCGGGGCTGAGACTCCCAGCTGAGAACGCCGGGCCCAGGGTCCCCGCAGCAAGGCTGCAGAGCTCAAGTGGGAGGGCCTTGCAGCCTGTTCACCTCAGCTCAGTGGATCCCGCTGTTACCTGTCTGCACCCACCTACTTGGTCCGGTTGGTCTGAGCCCCTGCTGTGTGCTGTCTGTGCGAGACAGCGAGAGCAGTGGGACAGGAAGGTGTTCGGGGAGTGGAGTTAGACAGCGTTGACTCTTGATTCTGTACCTTACTAGTTCCTTCTCTGAGCTGTAGTTTTGCCATCTGTAAAAGAAAGATAATCCTAGATTTCTTTCAGAATTGTTGTGATAACATACTTGGTAGCTCAGAGAGATGCTCCTTTGTCCCTCAGTTCTGCTAGGTGTGAGGGATGCATGGAAGGGATGAGATACGGGGTATTCTGGATGGGTGGGGAGGCACTTAAAGCACAGAGTGTGTGATACAGGCTTTCCTAGAGAGAGAGGCGTCGGCCAGAGTAACCACAGAAACGGCTTGGGCTGAGCCTTGACACATGAGCCGGTGGGTTGGGCAAAAAAGATCAGGGAGAATTAGCAGGGGCCTAGAGAGGTGCCAGTTTCGTGGAGTCCGAAGACCAAAAGAGAAAGTTCCCCTCTTCCCTCGTCCCTCCTAGAGATAGTTCTTAAGGGCCAAGGTCAACAGTCAGGTGTTCAGATCTAGCTAGAATCCTTTTTTTTTTTTTTTTAAATTTTTAATGTTTATTTATTTTTGAGAGAGAAAGAGTGCGAGCAGGAGAGGGGCAGAGAGAGAGGGAGACACAGAATCTGAAGCAGGCTCCAGACTGAGCTGTCAGCATGGAACCCAACATAGGGCTCGAACTCATGAATTGTGAGATCATGATCTGAGCCAAAGTCCAACGCTTTAACCGACTGAGCCACCCAGGCACCCCTTTTTAAAAAAATTTTTTTAAGTTTATTTATTTATTTTGAGAGAGAGAGAGAGGACAAGCAGGGTAGGGGCAGAGGGAGAGAGAATCCCAAGCAGGCTCCACGCTGTCAGCACAGAGCCCGATGCAGGGCTCAAAACTCATGAACCCATAAACTGTGCGATCATGACCTGAACCGAAACCAAGATTCAGATGCTTAACTGACGCAGGCGCCCCTAGTGTCCTTTTTAATAGGGAGAGCCTGTCTCTTGAGAATCCCCATGTCACTGTTCCTCAAACCACCTTGGGTGCTGTCAGCTTGAGGCTCAAAGACTTGCTGCCCAGCAAGAGTAGTGGTATCATTTCCCTGACTTTCCTTCTGTTTTCGTTTAGCTTTTCTAAAATGATCAGAACTCCTCCAGATGCTAACACAGGGTCTGCCCGAAACTAAAGGACATGTAGTGAAGGAGAAAGCATATAGATTTAAGTTAAAATCCCTGCTATATTACTTACTAGCTGGGAAACATTAACCACTTTATTCACAGCTGAACCTCGGTGTCTTTGTCTATAAAAAGAAAACAATGAGGGGCACCTGGCTGGCTCAGCTGGAAGAGCAGGCGACTCTTGATCTTGGGGTCATGAGTTTGAGCCCCACGTTGGGCACAGACCTTACTCCAAAAAAAGTGGAAACATGGGGTACCTGGGTGGCTCAGTTGCTTAAGGATTCAACTTCAGCTCAGGTTATGATCTCACAGTTTGTGAGTTCAAGCCCTGCATCAGGCTCTGTGGTGACAGCTCAGAGCCTAGAGCCTTCTTCAGATTCTGTGTTCCTTCTCTCTCTGCCCCTCCCCCATTCATGCTTTGTCTCTCTCTCTCTGTCTCTCTCAAAATAAATAAACATTAAAAAATAAAATTTCAAAAATAAAGTAGAAGCAATGATGCTACCCTAATTCATTGAGTCATCCTAAGGGTTAAGTATGTAATAACAATAATGTGCTTAGGCCCATGCATGGCATGTAACAGGCCCTCCCACTCTTCCTTACTTTCTTCCCTCTCCATTAGCTGAAGATACCTCTTCCTTTCCGTAACATCCTTCTTTATTTTCCCCTTCTGTGCCGAACTTCCCGGCTACCCTATAGTGAATACAGATTTTTCACTTCCTTCTTGAGTGAATCCTCCCAGACCCACCTAGTAGGTACAGCTATCACCCCTAAAGTCCCTTTATGATTCCTTGAAGATAGCTCTTGCCTTCCCTGTCTCTGTGTTTTCAGCCCAGGAGCCTCCCGATGCAGGATAGGGGAGGTAAGGCTATTATCAACTTGGCCCAGCCTAAATGCTGCACCGGTACTGCAGATGGAAAGATTGAATTTGCCAGAGAAACAATGTCCTGAGACCCCTGCCTTCCTTCACCAGTCAGGCTGCCTTCAGCCTGATGGGCATTTTTTCTGTCTTTCTCAGGTCCTCGTACAGGCCATCAAGGAGGCAAAGGAGCAGCACCCAGACATGTCAGTGACCAAGGTGGTCGTCCATCAGGAGACCGAAATCTCTGAGGAATGAGTTCAGGTATGGGCTGTTCTTGGTGTTCAGAGGGAGGGGGTCCACTGTCCCCAGAGAACACTGAGCAGGAACACCCCCGAGAGGTGTCCACACTGGGACTTAATAAAGCAAAAGTGAAGGAGGGGCTGATGAGGGAGACAGAGAAGTTATTATTTGGCTCCAATGAGAGCAGCTAGGCCTCCTTGTGTCCTCCTGCCTTTATCAGCGCCAGCAGTGATGGGCCAGAGGACACATCCTAGGCCTGGAGGGAAACCCCCACCCACTTCCTGAATCTTCCTGCTTCCTCCTGCTTCTTCACTTAGCCTTCCCTCTGTCTTCTGTCTGCGATCTGCTCTCTGCTGTCACAGCAATCTCTGAGTCTAAACCTCGGAGGTCCAGAGAACAAAATCAAGAAAAGCCGGGACCTGGCTGTCCGGAAATGTGGGCTTGGGGACTCGGGGGCTGGGGGAGAGATGGCTGAAGCTGAGGCCAGACTAGAAAATTGGAAGCAACGTAGCTGCTTTCAGAGAGCCAGGGATCCAGATGAATTTATGCCTAAAAGTAGTTTACAAATAACTCGAAGAAGCCACTGATCACCAGGTGGGACTGGGCTCTGTGAAACTGCTCAGGCCCTGCTTGTCACTTGGGGCCACAGAACTTGGCAGTGGGGCTGGGTGGCTGCTTTCCTTTGCAGGATTTAAAAAGTGTGCTTTCTCTCCTCCAGGAGCTATCCTACCCCAACTCCCTGCCTGTCTCCCCTCCAAGAGAAAACCAGCAAAATGATAAAGAAGCATATCTGCAATAGTCAGACATCGGGCTTTCAACATTACTCTAAACCACCAGAAAATTTCATTTTCTATTTGGAGTTTATACCAAGAGAGTCTTCCAGACATCACTGGTTCTTTTAATACCTTTTTCTATATTGTGATACCAGGAATTGTTCGACTTTTCACTCTATGGACTGTTTTTAAAGAGCTTTTTGGTTTTTTATGGGGTGGTTTGTAACCCATTCAACCTAGCCTCTCCCCATGTATTTCCAACCCAGATACTGACAGGTCCACAGAATTCGGGGGGACATCCTCCAAAGCCTGTCAGCTGTGTTGGGGGCCAAAGCCAGCTTAATGGGGCTTCCTTGCTCCTCCCCTAGTCGTATACCCTCTGGATGTCAGCAGAAACTTCATTAGCCAGCCCTTTCTCAGAGCCAATGATGTGACGCTACCATGTGAGGCAGGGCAGCTGTCCTGATCCACGGGCCCCGGGAAAACTTCCCTGTCCCTTTGTTGAGGGTGGTGTTGGTTAGGCAGAAATCTCTGCTAAGAATGTAGTATTGTTTTTCCTTCTTTCCTCCTATTCTTCTTTTTGCAGCTTCTTTAGATCAAAGACATAAGTTGTTTCAGATCTCTCTGATACTGTGAATGTTTGAACATATCCGTGGCCTTCACCTTCCTGCCCTCCCCCCTCCTTTTACCTCATCAGAAACAGTGGCTCTGCTAAGTGCTCCCCCCACCGCCCATCTCAGGAGACCAAAACTCACAGAAAAATAGGCACTTTTGGCCAGAGGCTCCAATGGCACATTTTTAGCGGTGATTTGGGCAAGGAGAAAGTTAACGAGGTTTTAAAAAAGGTTCTCTAGTCCTGAGAATGTGCACCTCACACAGGGGAATGGTGGAGTTGACCTCAGTCAGATCCTGCTCAGAAGTATTTCCAGGTGACTAACCCTGGGCCTTTTTCTTTAATCCTGGGATGACAGGAAATGTGACTCAGAGGTCGTGTTCCTTGTCCGTCCTTCCGACTGGTACCTGCCTGCAGACGCCCTTCTGGAGCGAGGGAATTGACTTTTAGGGGCCATCCTTCCCACAAAACCCTGCAGAAGGGGTACAAACACCAGCCCTGCTCATTCCCACTTGCCTGTCAGGTTTTGTAGGCTTGATTTCTGTGGTGGGTTGTGGGTTTATTTTACTTTTACTTTTTTGTTTGGTTGGTTGGTTTTGAAAATGGGACTGACTGATGTGCCCAGTTCCACCATTCCTGGTAGGTCTGGGGGCATTTTTATTCAGTAGCGCTTCTCGAATTTTCCAGCTTGCTTCCCACAAACACATCTGCCTGGAGGTTCTTAGAGTATTCTGGGACAGAAGTGAACTTCATGAGACAGTGGGTCACAGTCTCGGGGGGGCTCAAGAGCAGTGAGAGAAGTCAGAAACCCCTGCTGCCCACAGTGGGAGCCGGCCACCTGTGTCCAAAGCCTCTACCGGCTGAGTCTTGTGTTAGACAAACTCAGTTGGTTTGAACTGATTGCAGATGTGTGCATTTTGGTTTAGTACTTATGTGAGACTGTTACTAGCCAAGAGGCAGCTCTCCAGAGAGAGGGACAGGAAGAGCTCAGGTAGGCAAAGGCCTGGGCAAAGAGGACCACCTGCCTCAAGAGCAGACTTCCAGCCTGTGGGCACAGGGTCTGAAACAATGGGGCTTTCTTGGTGGTACCCGAGCCTGCGCTGTGTCGCCAGGAATGGTGGTGAGGTTAGGAACCATGCCAGGCAGCATGTAACGTGAGCTCCCTTGCCGGTGGCCAGCGGTCCTGGTGAAAGAGCTGCCAGCTTCCCAGGCTGCCAGCTGTGGAATGAAGAGGGTCAGGCTAGGAAGAGGGCACAGCTTGAGCACCAGCAACCTGGCATGCCGGGTCCTTTGCCACCCACACCAGTGTGGCCGCTCTCGCGGCACAGGACCACTAATGGGGGCCCATGCTTCCCCTTGGCTCCATCACCCGCTCACGGTGCTTCTCCTCTCCGCTTCCTTGACTGTAAATTGGACCAGAAGATCTCGAATGCCCTCCCTTCCAGCGCTGAGAGGCCACAATCTGGACAAGCGAGGCGGAAGGTGTCCTTCCAGGCCTCTCCCCCCATTCTGCCTCTCTGGTAACAGATCTAAGGGTTCGACAGTTGTTTGGATTTTTTTTTTCTTTCCTGCAGTTGTGTGTGCGTTTGTGTGTGTGTGTGTGTGTGTGTGTGTGTGTGTGTGTGTGTGTGTGTGTGTGTGAAGAAAAACAGATTCTGTCCAGGTGGAAATGGTGAAGAGGGGAGGGGAGAGTTTCACTGCCAGGGTCAGAGACTTGGCAGCAGTTTCCCCAAAGTGACTCAGACACACACAGTAACAACTCTCGCTGCAGTTTTATTTTTATTTCACTTGAGAAGTAAGTAAAGACTTCCTCCAAGCCACATGAGGTCTCTGCCACCCACCCACCCACCAAGCAGGACCTAAATTTCCAAGCCAAGGGCCCGCAGAACCGGGCCGCAGGGACCCTTCAGGGCCTCTTTGCCCTCTGGCCCAGGCCTCCCCATCGCGTGTTCTGCAGGGCAGTGGAGGGTGAGGGGACAGCGGGACAACAGTCTGCCCTGGGAAGTGGAGCCAGAGCTATGGCCTGACCAACACCACGGAATGCTCAGTGCTCGTGGAAACTCCTGGCCCGGATCTCAGCCCCAGGCTGGCTGTTTTTACAGATCTCTCTCAAATGTATTATTTTGGTGACAAAATGAAGGAGCTTTGTAAATTTTTTTAAAATTATGAATCATATCAAGTAGCTGTTTACATTTCTTGACAAAATAGGAACCATGGCAGCAGAATCAAATTGGCAAAATCCTTAGATTAAAAAAGGCAATAATTAGGTCTGCTGTTATGGCCTTTTGTAGTGAGAGAAGTGGCGTAGTGCTTAGACACGTGTTTGGTCTTGCTTCTTGTATTGCATTTTTCAATAAACTTACAAAAAAAAAAAAAGGACTGAATCTGTGAGAATTGATCCACTTTTAAAGTTCTCTTTTCCTACCAGCAATCTGGGGAAAATTAAACATGGGTAAGGGAGACCCACATTCAAGCCATCTTCTAAAGTAAGCTACCCGCATTGGCCCAAATGTGGCTTCAACGCTGTATAAAAGGGGATCTGACAAATGCGTTTTGCCCGCTGGAGGGAGATTTTGCAGCACAGGCCATGACCGAGGAGAGAAGGGGGCTTCTCAGACCTGTTTAGGGAGGGGCCAGACCCTCAGCAGGAAGGCTTTGGCAGTAGTGTCGCCCTACTGGGGTGTACCCCGAATGGCTGAGGGGAGAGAGGGGCTGAGGCAGTGGGTGATAAAGCCTCAGGCCCCGTCCCAGATGGCAGTGGAGGGTCTCCGCTCTACCCCGTTGCCCTTCTTCCCCAACCCGCACCAGGCGCCACCTTGGAGGGAGCCTGTCCCAGCCTGTAACATCCCAACCTACCTTCCGAGGCTTAGGGGTCCTTGCTCCCCGCTCTGGGTTTGCCAAGACACCAGGTGCGTCTCCCAGTCACCCTGACCTGGACCTCCAGCCCCCTCAGGTACCTGTCCAAGGCTAAGTAAGGCCACTTTTGGAGGCTTAAGAGAGTTCCCGAGGCCAAGTCATGCTGGTCTCTGGCCTCCACATTAAAGCACATTCCCTCCAGCTTACGGAACCCTTGTGCAGTTGGCATTTCTCTGCCGACATGCAAGTCAGGACGCCATAGCAGCTGCTGGGAGTCCACCTCCAGTCTGGGACGTGACTGCCGCCATCTACTAGATACTGGGACTTCTGGTCCTGTTACCACGGTCCATGCTGCAGCCGCCTAGCAGACTGTCCCCCTGCTCCTCAAACGCGGGCTCCCAAGTCCCCTCCTCCTCCCAGCTTGGCATAACCCCCCAGACTGAGGCGGTCCAGCCGGGGCCAGCTCCGGTGAGCACAGTCTCGAGCTGCCGGGGCCCCCAGTAGGAGCTCCCCGAGGCCCAAATCCAGAGACTTGGAATGTTCGATGCAGGAACCAGAGGGCTGCACGGTGATAATCACATGGCCAGTCTGGGTCCGTGGACCCCAGGGTGGGGGCAGCCCCGGGCCCTTCAGCGGGTAACTGTTGAGCAGGGCAGGTAACCCCAAGCGAGGATTAGCAGGCTCTGAACGCAGACTCCGCACTGACGGAACGGGCGAGGTACCCCGACACGGGGACAGGTCCCAACTTTCTGGCTCTGCGCAGCCTATGGCTCGGGGAGTCCTGGGTCCGGGGCTGGGGAGGAGAGCGCAGTCCCAGCCGGGGCCGTCAGGAGGGCGGAGCGCCTGAGCCCGCAGCACCCCCTGGCGCAGCCGTCGCGTCTCCAAGTCGCGGTTCTCGTAGAGTAGCGTGTTGGCGCAGATGAACACGAACAGGCCAACGCCCATGACCACGGGCCCGAGGAGCCGCAGCCGCTCGTGCGGGCCGTGGGCCCGGCCGGCGCCGCGACCCTCGCGTCGCAGCTCGCTCAGGGAGGGCGCGCTGGCATTGGCAGCGCGCGGCCCTGGGGCGCCGGCACGGTGCGGCCAGTAGCCGGCCACGGCGATGCCCATGCCCACCAATACCACGAGCGCCCCCAGCGCCGCGAACGCCCCCGACGGCGAGCGCAGCCGCAGCCGCGCCCGCACCCGCAGAGGTTCAGGCGGGGAGCGCGGGCGCCGGCGGCGGCCCAGGCGGCGGCCCAGGCGAGAGACGCGGCCCTCGGGGCTCCTCCGCACCTCCCCGCAGTCTCCGGGGCTCCCAGCCGTCATCTCGCCGTCGTCTGGGCGCTCTGCGAAGAGATGGGAGGCAGGGACTGAACCGACGGGCCTAGGGTCGGACCGCCAGGTGGGGGGCCCAAATCCGGGAGGCGAGCTCGGGCTGCTTCGCCCAGGCCGCTTGGAGATCCCTGGCGGCCACCCCCGGATTTTCCCGGGCCGCGAGGCGGGGAGCCGCCCCCGCTCGGGTTTTCCGCAGCGGAGCTCGGAGCCAGGGACGCGCGGCAGAAGCCGGAGTTGGCCGGGCCCGCGGGCGGAGAGGAGGGAGGGGGGCGCGGGCTGCTACCTGGCGCATCCTCGGCTGCGGGGCTCCAGCCGCCCGCGCCCTCTTCGCCAGCCCGCCGGCCCCGGGCCTCGGGAGGCGTGCGGGCCCCCGGCAGTGGCGTCTCCAGGGTAAGTCCCGCCCGGGATCGACCTCACCCCCGCACGTGGTTGCACCGTAAAGGAGGGAGGGGGCGCTCAGACCGCCCGGGTCCGCTGGGGTCGCTCGCGGGCCCCACCTCCCCCCTACTGCGCTTTACATACCGCAGCGGAGGAAGGAGGGGGTGTCACTGACTCCAGCTTCTTCCTGCCCGCCCCCTTCTTTCAGACCTCCTCAGTCTGCACTGAAGCTGCAGCAGGAGAGACTTGAGCTAGACTCCAGGAAGACCGTTCCGATCAAGACCAGCAGCAGACTTTGCCCAGGATGGCTTTAAACTCCGCGTAGACGAGGCCTCCCCTCCCCCAGCGGCCGGGCAGTGGCCAGGGCAGGGCGCAGGGGGCTGCAGGTGCCGGGCGCGGGGCCCTGCCGGTAGAGCTCCCCTCCGGCTCTCCCGTCGGCCTGGGCAAGGCTGTTCCCAGGTTGCAGCGTTTCCAATTCGAGCTCCTCGGGATGAATCATCCCCCTTTCCCGCCGCCTGTCCTCCTTTCCGGCCTCCTCCACCCGAGGCCTCAGTGGCCCGCGTCCCGGACGGAGCAGCACCGCCCCAGCACCTCAGGCCGCCCCAGCCTGGGCCGCCCGGCTCAAGCCCTTCCCGGCCTGTGGCCTGAGGACTGGAGACGGGCCGGGTAAGGAGTGGCTGGGTTGTGTGTGGTGTGTGGCCCCCACGGAAGGGAGGGTGTGGGAGGAAACCGGGCCCCCGCCCAGGAGCCCTGGGCCGCAGGGGAGGAGAGCTAGGACCTCGCTGTCCAGTGGTGCGTCTTTACTCCCCCAGTCTGGTTTCGAAACAGCTTCGGCGCTGGAACCCGTAGCCGAGGCTCCAGGAAGGAGGCCTTGCTACCCCACTCACTCCGCATCCGCACCCCTGAAGCTCAAGGCACGACACCCCATCCCTGCCTCCAACAGGAGTGCCTAAGGCCCAGGGCCTAGCGCTGAGCCGCAGAGTCTGCCGCGTCCAAAGCCTGATTTTCACAGATGGAAACTGCGGCCCAGAGAGGCCGAGGAGACTGCCGGGGTCACCCGAGGAGGGGGCTCCACCGGGACCAAACGCCGGGCCGCGGTGCACGTCCTGGGAGGAGGCAAGGGCCGTTCCCCCGTCGTCTCTGAGTGTGGAGCCTTTTCCCCAGCCCGAAACCGCAGAAGTGACCACCCCGCCCCAGGCCGGAGCTGGTGCCCCGGGCCCAACTCCGGAAAGGTCGCCCGGAGCCCCCTCGCGTCTCTGCGTGGAGGGAGGCGGAGGCGTGCGGAGAGATGGACACACGCCTGGAGACCCCGAACCTCTGGAGAGCGTGAGTCCACGCTGGGGACGCGGGCGGGTGGGGGAGGGGGGAGGCAGAAACTTGGAGCCACAGTCGAAAGGTCTCAGGCAGCGGGAAGCGGCCCCGGGCCGGGTCCCTTGCACTCAGGGGACCCGCCTCCGCCACGGTCTACACTCTGCCCCGGGTAAAGGGAGGACCGGGCTCCTGCCGCCCAGGGCCTTTCCGGAGGGAGGGGCCAAACAAAAAGTTGAGGAAAGTGGGAGGCGAGCCCCGGGCCCTAGTTTTGCTCACCTGGTGCCGCCGCTCCCAGGCGGGTCCGGGTCGGAGTCAGCGCGCCGCGGGTCCAGGCACTGCCGCCTACTCCACCGAATCTTGGCCCCCGGCCCCGCCCCCCACTCGGGCTCCGCCCAGCGCCACCCAGGCCCCGCCCCCCGGCAGCCCGGGGGACTGGCCGGCCAGCACCCTGCCAGGCGCCACCTCTGGAAGAAGGCAGCCGCCCAGGTCTGAGGGTCGCAGGTAAGCGCTGTGTGCTCGCCTGGTGACTCGGAGGATCTGGGGGTCCGAGACCCCGGCTTCTGTCGTTCGCGGAAGCCTGGGAAGGCCCCCTGTTCCCACGTGGGGAAACCTGGAGAGCCCTGCCCAGCTCCGCAGCGAGCGCGCAGACTGAGGATTCGAAGCACGCACGCATTCCACCCCGCGCCTCTGAGCCCCTCATTCCAAGCGCCGGGGAGAGGACCCCCGGAGGCATGTGAGAGCCGCCTGCTGCCCCGCGCTGTCCGGGGAGCTCACCGGAGGAGGCGGTCCGGTTCCTGCCCCTTCCGCCTCCCCCAGCCCTTCCCCTCCGTGAACCTCACTCTCTTCACCTGAAAAATGGGCTTAAAGGTGGGCGCCTCGCAAGATGCGGAGAGGCGAAGATCCAGCGTCGGGGGTGGGCCCTCGACACGGGGCACACCCCCGGGTAACCCCGCGAGCGCTCAGTGAATAGGAGCCCGGGGCAGGGGTGGGGGGCGGTGGGGCTGAGCCCTTTCTCCGAGCTCAGTGAGTCTAACGGAGTGGCCGGGTCTCGCCGGCCTCCCTAACACTGAGAAGATGCGCCCCATCTGGAGTGGGGAGGCGGTGCTGGTCCGCACTCCGGAGGCACTGGGGGCGCCCCCAGCCGCTGGCCCGACGGGGCCGCCCGACTCTCGCCCCGCCCGCCCCCCGAGGCTGGAATGCGGAGCGGAGCGAGGGGGTCGGCTGGCGGCCCAGTTTCCATGATGCGGGGGGCGGGCTCCGAAGAGAAGGAGGGGTGGCGCGGGCGGCCGGCCAGGCTCCGAGCCGGCCCCCCCTCCCCGGCCCCCGCTGCCCGGCCGGGCCCCTCGGGAGGAATTTCCGGCCTGGGATTGATTATAACCCGCCCATCCCCCGGCCGCCGAGACCCCCCGGCCCGCGGGGCGCGGGGGAGGGGCGGTAATGAGACCCGGCTGTGCGCCGGGTGCGGGGAGGGGGAGCTCGAGGAAGTCGCCGGCCTGGGCCACCCCGCCACCCGCCCCCAGCAGGGCGCCACACTACTCTGCTAGGCCTCGAACCCACGCTCCGGCCTCTGGCCCGGCCGAGGAGACTGGGGGTGGCCTCAGCGCCCCGGGAGCTCCTCTCCCTGAGCTCGTGGACAGCCATCCCTGGGAGCGACCGACGCCACCCCTGGGGGCGGAGCCTCCTCGGGGTGGTGGGGGGAACCACCGTGAGGATACCGGCCTCCTGCGGAGCGGGTAGGGCCGAGCTCTGGGTGGAATGGGGTCGGGGAGCCAGGCCGGGGTCGCCTTCCCGCAGCCGCGTGAGGCTGAAGGCTCCTCCGGCCAGAGCTGCGAAGCCACCTCCCTCCGCCCTGCGCCGGGGCTGTTGTTTGCGCTCCACTGAGGCAGTGGCCTGCTTCCTGCCTCCTCCGGCCACCCCCTTGGCTCGAGACCCCCGGGGACCCTGCACTTAATCCATTCCGAAACACCGACTGCTCCACGCCCCCCATCCCGGCCCTCAGGCAACCCCTCCGGCAACCCCTTCGGCGGCTCAGCTCCGCGCCTCACCCAACACCAGCCTCCCCACCCCCACCTCCGACCCCCCTCGGGGCTCTTCCTGAGGACACCAACGCCAGGCTAAAGCTCAGTGTCCCGTCCTTGTCCTTGCGGCCCCACCTGCCCGGACGGTTACACTTTTGCTATTCCTGCCTACCCCTCCTGGCTTTTCTTCCTCCGGGTCCCTCTGTCCCCCCCTGATGCTGGGGCTCCTCCAGCCTGAGCCCACCAGCCCGGCCTCACTTTCAGCAACCAGACACCTCCCTAGAAATTTCCCTGCTCCTGGTGATCACGGCCCATTCCTACTTCTCCTGTTCCCCCATCTGTAAAAGGCTTCCCTGCTCACCCGAAGGCCATCTCCACCAGTGGTCGCCTTAGGCGTGCTCCTCTCCGACTTCCTCCCAATCCTTCCAGTCCTGTGGACCCTCCACTTGGGATCCCCAATTAGCTGCCTTCTCCCTGCCCCAGGGCCACTGTTCCTTGCACCAACCATCTTTCTATCCCAGATCTAAACCAATCACTTTCTCTGCTTACAACCCTCAGTGGCTCCCCAGTGAGGTCTAAATGAGTTTAAAATCCCTTCTCACCTCCACACACTGGCTCCTGCCCCCTCCCATCTTCCCTCACCCGTAGCTGAACTTTCTCTCATCCCCATATCTGTGCTCTGGCGTTGGGGTTTGACCCCCACCTTGCCTCCTGCCATGAAATCCCCCTGCCCTGATCATCCCCTTGGCTCCTCCTCCTTCAGACCTTCTTTGAGCCTCTGTGACCCCAGAGTAGGTCATCCCACCCCTCCCCACCCCTGCTTTCCACGGAGGTCCCCAAGCCTCCCCTTAGCAGCACTGCACAGGGGAACTGAAGTCAGTGTTTGGCATTTGAGCCTAGGCCCTGTGTCCTGGCCGTGAGCTCCGAGGGGAGACCTGGGTCTGTCTTGCCCCCTCCCTGAGCCCTGGACCTCCCCCAGCTTGTGTCTCCTGCACCCTGGAGTCCCCCCTAATCCCCACCACCCAGACAGCAGGAAGGGACTCCGCTCTCTGAGTCTGTTTCCCCATCTACACAAAAAGGGGGGAATACTACTTCCTAGTGTTGTTTGGAAGACTAAATAAGAGCACACGTGTTCAGCCTCCGGCACAAAGTGGATGGCCACCAAACAGCTGTTCCCTCCTCTGACCCTGAGGCTTGGGGCACAGAAGACCACGTCTGGGAGTTGCAGAAACCTTCCCTGGCATCATTCGGGGCGGTGCTGAAAAAGGGGTCCTCTTTTCCTAGATATAACCCCATTCTCTTAAAGGCTCAGCGAGGTCAGTGATACATGCCCAGATCACAGAAGAGGAAACTGGCTCAGAGAGACCAAGATCTGCTGGCAGACACACAGCCGGTCTGGTAAGTGCTCTTACCCCCCGCAGAGGGAGGGATGTCCATGGGGTCTGCTTGGCCTGATAGACGTACAGATGTGTGGGCAGCCAGTGGCCTTATTATTGGGACACCAGTCGCCTCCTGGATCTGCCCTGGGCCCTGTGTGACCTGGACTCCTTTACTTCTGAAACAGGAGAAGCCTGGATGAACTGTCCCTGGGGGCCAGAGTGGTCAGTATTTCCCACCCCCACCCCCAGCTTCTCTGTGAAGGCAGGGGACTGGACACAGGGACCCTGAGGTCCCTGCCTACTTGAGACTCCATGTTCTCTCCAAAAGCCACTGTGGGGAAGGAGCAGCTGTCATCTCCTGAATGTCACAGCCCCACCCGGGGCCACAGAACAGCAGGGCCTGGGAATTAATTGACCTCATCTCCAGTTTAGGAACCGCCAGGCTGGCTGAGTCCAGGCCACCCCAGATTTCCTGCCTGAGCCCCAGGGGCTTCTAAAACCATCTCTGTCTCTGGGTTGCCCCAGAAGCACTTAGAGGACACAGCTGAGTGACTGTGTGGCTCCCAGCAAGACCACAGCCTCAGCTAAGAATCCCGAACCCCATGCAGAGGAGAGAGCAGACTCTGGGACCCAGTTTTGATTCTACTGCTCATTCACCAGGTGACTTTGGACACATCCCAGGACTCCCTCAGCGCTCCTGCCTCTGTAATCAGTCCTTCCCAGGAAGAACTGGTGGGCGATTCAATGAGAAATGATTGGCAAATGGAAGCCAGAGCCCCAAGCCCAATGCCCCATTTTACCAGGGCAGAAACCAAGGCCCAGAGAGGCACAGTGACTTTACCAGGGCGACCCAGCCAGTGAATGGCAGAGCTGGGCCTCAGGGCCCACAGTTACAGGGTCCCACCCAGGGCTCAGGCTTTAGGGAGTGCTGGCTTGTGAACCCCCAGTCCATCTCCCCACCCAGAAGCTCTGAGCTGGGCAGTGGGTTTCTTCCGTGATGTCTCTGTGCCTCGGGCAAAGGTCTTAGGACGAATGAGCTCCCCGTCTCCCTAGCTCTCCAGAGCCCAGAGAAGAGAAGGAGCAGAGAGCCTGGGCGACACTGGGAAGTCCAAGGAGATGAGATCTCCCGGGGGACAGGGCAAAGCCAGCCTCCTGCCAGAGTCCGTAGGGGGAGGGATGACGGTAGGAAGTCACCATCTTGTCATGCTCCCCCTGGCTACCAGCCCCTTCATACCTGTTACCTTCTTAAGTGTGCAAGACAAGCCTGAGAGGGAGGTGACACCCTCGCCCCTTGTCACACATGTCACACACTACCTCCCACTAGCCCTGTGACCATGGCCAAGTCAGCTCATCCCTTATGTCTCTATTTCCTCCTCTGCAAAACAGGGACAATGGTAGCAACGACTTCAGAGGCCTGTGATGAGGACGGAACTCCACAGGAAACTGTATATGGTGGCACCAGAATTCTGACCTTCAGCGGTTCTTTCCCACCAGTTTCCTCTCCTATAAAATGTGAAAGTCAGGCTGTTGATTGATTGTATCTCTTCAGCCACTGGGCCCCCATCCAGATGCTTCAGGGGGTGGAGTGAACAGACCATCCACCAAACGCTGAGGAAGCAACAGCCGACTCCATGTGGGAGCCCGGCAGCACGGAGGACTTCATGGAGGAACGGGCATTCCCGTTGAGTTTCAGAAGAGCTCTGCGGGCTGCAGAGAGGGAGGATATTCCAAGCTGCAGGAACAGCATGCAGACAGCCTGGAAGCACGGGCAGGGGTTGGGTGCTGGAAAAGGAGCAGGGAATGGGGTGAAGGGTGTCGGGGCCGCTGCAGAGCACCTCCAACATCAGGCTCAGGATCCAGGGCTCAGCCCTCTGGCACTGGGAGCCATGGGAGGTCGTAAAGCAGGGGAGTAACCTGATCTATACACACCTGGGGACGGACTTTACAAACTCTTCACATGGCCTCTGGATTAGTCTCTCCAAGGGTCTAATGTCCCCCGGGAGGTCTCATCTCCTTGGGCTTCCCAGTGTCGCCCAGGCTCTCTGCTCCTTCTCTTCTCTGGGCACCAGGAGGAGATGCGTGGCGTGGAGCCCCAGGGCGACCCAGGAGCAGGTATGGAGCTGGGGAAGGTTACCGCCTGCAGAGGGAGAGAAGGCACCTGGTGGCTGCGGGAAAAAGCAGCAGCCCACTACCTCCCAGGTCCTCTGGTTCTGTCCCTGAAGTCAGCTGCTCTGGCCCCCTACCACCCTGACCCCTCCCAGCGCCCTTGCTTTACTCTCTCCCCATCCTCTGGGACCCCTGTGGCAGGAATGGAAGGCAGTAATTTCGAGAAGAGCCCATACTTAGGAGTCCGTGACTGAGGCTTGACTTGTGGCCTGGCCACTTCCTGGCTGTGTGACCCGGTGACGATCGCTCTGCCTTCTTGAGCCTTCCTTTTCATGCTCTGTAGAAAGGGGAGGTGCTGTAAGAGCCCCACTCCAAGAAGTTTTGGGAACGTGAAGTGGGGTAGTGCGTGAGAGGGCCCAGCACAGACTCCGGGGTTCCCACCTGAAGCTGGTCCTACCCTCGTGAGGCCGATCTGCACCAAAGAGGGGGTGCCACGTGTGGTCCCTGGGTCGTGCCACGTGCTGGGGGCTCATGGCACCCGTGGAGGAGGAATAGTGAAGCAATAGGGGCCATTTGAGAGAGGGCTTGGAAAGAATATGAGTCATTTGCAGGAAGGTCAGTGGGGATGGCAGGGAAGGGGGCAGGAGAGGACTGAATGTCTGGTTCAAGGGGTTAATTTTTTTTTAAAGTTTTGTTTTATTTATTTTGAGAGAGAGCACAAGCAGGGGAGGGACAGAAAAAGAGGGAGAGAGAGAGAATCCCAAGCAGGTTCCACATCATCAGCGCAAAGCCCGATGTGGGGCTCGAACTCACCCACCGTGAGATCATGACCTGAGCCCAAACCAAGAGTTGGACGCTTAACCAACAGAGCCACCCAGTAACCCCTCAATGGGTTAATTGCAAAAGAGACACATGCCCAGGTAACCTCAAGGCTGTCACTTCACCTCTCTGAGCCTCAGTTTCTTCATCTGACTACATGCCAATTTCCTGTCTCACAGGGTTGTGAGGATTTCGTTATTGCCAAGAGCTCCCAGAGCCGGCCCATAAGTGCCCAGTAAACTGTAGCTGCCATTGTCACTTATTTATACTGCTGTTAACTTAGCTCTGATGTTTTGCTTCATCTCTGTGTTCTTTTTCGATTTCTTGAACATTCTGACTGGCGCAGCTGGGATCAGGTGGCTATCCTTGATCCAAACAGTTGGAGCTGGAGAGAGAAGCCAGGGTCAGGCAGTCCAGAGGGCTAGGGGAGAAATGTAGAAATGAGAAATGTAGATTGTCTCGGATACCCGGGAGAGGGTGACAGGTCCCTACAAGTGACTGCCAGACTTGGGTTGGGGGGTGGGGATAGGACCTTGGGAGCTGGGTGATCTCCAGGAGCTTAGAGTAGGCTGCTGGCCAGAAAAGTGACTGGGGCACATGCCTGCCACCCATGGGTGTCCAGCAAGAAACACCAAAGCTGGGCATTACCTGTGAAGATCTGCTCGCCCCTCATTCTTCCGGAAGTGCTCACAGCAGACAGGTCACAGCAGGAAACACGGAATAAGAAAAACCTCAACAGACAAAATTACATCCCGTGTTTCCCCCTCCCCTGTAAGTTAGGCAAACAGCCCCACTGTGCAGAGAGATGAGTCCTGGGTACAGCATGGCAGCGGCCAGCCACATACCACCAGCAAGAAGTCTGTGCGTGTGGTAAGCTGATGGGAGAGTGGAGATTGGAGCAGCCTGTCACGGCAGCAGAGACAGCCAAGCACCTGCTCAGTAGCAGCGAGTCCTGGGACTCTGCTCAGCGACAGAACAATGGACCTGGCTGATGTAGCCACAGGAGAGGTTAAGAACTTCAGATGACTTGAAGCAAGATAGAAGTGTATTTCTCCTTTGCTTTCTCACTGGAGCGTTAGCTGTCTGGCATCAGCACGAAGGCCCCAGAGGTAAGGACCCAGGCTCCTTCCATCTTGTTGCTCTGCCATCCTGCAGGTGCGGCAGCCATCTGCTCTTCATGGTTGAAGATGCTCACTAGTCCTCCCTCCCTGAGTCTGGGGACCAGCCAGGAAAGGGGGCTGTGCTCCTCGCCTTAAAAACACAACACCTGATGTGCACATCCAGAATGTTCCTCCTTTCCCATTCCTCAGAATGAGACAGTGGGCCACACCTAGCCCCAAGGGAGGCTGGGAAATGGGTATTGGGAGACAATTAGCAGTCCTTGTTAAGATTACAGGGATGTGACGCCTCCATTTGGTGACAAACCACATTGCTGATGAGGCAGTAAGGTGCACACCACCAGCCCTGGGGGTAGGGAGCAGAGCCTGGACCCCCTGGAGCCCAGGATCCATGGTAAGAATCCTCCACTGGGCCAAGGAGTTGGCAGCACGCTGGCCAGCCACCTCCCGCCCCTTGATTGTGCCAAGAGCAGCCAGGGGCCTGAAGGGGCCCTCTGTCCATCTACCAGTCATCACCCGGGCCTGCAGAGAGCAACTCTCGGCTCTCAGACCATACAGTCATTTCTCTCACCCCCACCCTGCAACCCTGGGCTGGTCCCGGTTCCGTCGGTATCATGGAGTCGAATGCCAGCATCCAGATCTTGAATAAAGTGCTTTGTAAACTGTAAAGACGAAATAAGAAGGCCCGCGGAGGGTGAGTGACATGCCTATGGTCACGCGGCTTGATGATGTGTCAAGTCACCCCATTTCTCCCTTCCCCAGCTCGGGGAGGCAGGACTGCAGTTGTAGGGCTTGGTACCCAGACCCGGGGCGGGAGCGCGGCGAGAAGTCGGCCAGAGACTCGGCAGTGGAGCCCGGGCGCCGGTGGACTGGATGACGCTCGGAGAAGCCTGGACGCTGCAGGCCTGGGGGCTGCGGCCGGCGTTGGCGCCACCTGGGGGCTGCGGCCGGCGTTGGCGCCACCTGGTGGCGACGCCCCGCACCTGCGCCCGCGCGCCTCCCTTCTGGGTGCCGAGGAACCGCCGAGTTTGCAGCGGAGAAGCGGGGCGGTACTGGTGTAAAACCGACTCCCCTCCCGGAGATCCTGGGGGCGCACGTGTCCTCCCGGGGCCTCATCCGGAACCGGGGTCACCGGCCTCACGGATGAGCTTCCCTGCAAACCGTAGGTTGCCTCCGATAGACAAGACTCGGCCTTGGGTGGCTAAGTTGGTTAAGCGTCAACTTCTGCTCAGATCCTGATCTCACGGTAAGTGGGTTTGAGCCCCAGGTCGGGTTCTGCGCTGTGTGGAGCCTGCTAGGGATTCTCTCTCTGTCCTGCGCCACCTCCGCTCGTGTCTCCTCTCTCTCTCAAAATAAAAAATAAAAACTTTTTTTAAAAACTTAAAAAAGAAAGCAAAAAGAACTTGGCCTTGGGAAAGCCGCCCTGCGTAGGAAGGGAGGACACAAAACTCTGTGGCAGAGCTGTAGGGACAAAACCCGGTGAGGGGTGGGGGTGGAGGGTGGAGTCACATTTACCCGGCATGGGAGCCCCTTCCCAGGCGCTGCGGAAACGCTGGCTCCTGTATCCACAACACGGGAAACTGAGGCACAGAGACCCAAAATGGTAAGTGACAGAGCCGAGCTGGACCCCAGGACTGCCTGGTCTAAACCCAAACTCTGGCCCTGGATTGCTTGCCCCAGCTCTGCTGTGCCCTCCGCACCCCAAGCGTGCCCAGCCTAGCCCTTAGCTTGGGGCATCCAGCCCAGGCCTGGAGAAGTTTGCTTAAATCCCTGGCCACAATTCCTGGGGTGTCCCAGGGAGCTCCCTCACTTACCAGTGCCCTCTCCGCCCTCCACTTGGGATGCTGGAGATGCAGAGGGTGGCCAGACCAGTGGCATCCGCATCAGCTCCTGTTAGGGACCAGGAGATCAAGGAGGTGGCGGGGGCGGGGCCTTCAAGGCAGGTGTCTCCCTCCCTGTGTCAGAGCTCCAAGCAATTAGGAGGGTTGTGGGGGCAGCCTCAGGGAGGAGCAGGTGTGAGGTGAGCTTTGAAGGGGCAGGACAGGCACTTGAGACCAGGGACACACTCAGTGACTGAGCACTCACTCTAAGCCAGGCCCTCGGACGGGGCCACCGTCCTCATCTGCTGCAGGTGGGGCGGGCGGGTACTGAGCGATTTCCTGTTTCCAGATATAAGGCTGAGAGGACCCCCCTGAAATCTCGCAGAGTGTGGGGCAGCGTCAGGACTCCAGGCCAGGTCTCTCTGACTCCAGAGCTTTCTCCACACAGAACTGGAAGATCGGAAGGAACACGAATGATTATCCTTATTTTACAGATGAGGAAACTATGGCCCAGAGTTAAGGAACTTGTCCAAGGTCACACAGCAAGAAAGTAGGGAGAGTTCCATCCTGCCTAGAACCTCTCGTTTCCTCCTCTGTATGACCCGGGCAAGGCTCTGACCTCACGAGGCTGCTGTGAGGACCAGGTAACGTGAAAGGCGTGAACCCCCTCCCCCGGGCGGGTCAGGAGTCCCTCAGTCACCTGGTCTCCTACTGCTATTTTGCAGGAACCTCATGTCATATTCCAGTATGAAGAGATATAAGAAGATGTAGCCAAAAAGATGAGGAGAAAAAAAGTCCTTGGACCATTGAAGGTCCTGCCAGTTTCTTCACGGGGACACCAGCGCCTCCCGTCACTAAGTTGAGGTGCCCCTGCAGGGGCTGCCACACACCAGCCGTGCTGTTGGGTCCAGCACAGATTTCTGGCTTGGAAGAACCACTGGTGCTGGATGCTCCAAAAGACTCCTCAAAAAAAAAAATTTTTTTTTTTTTTTTTAGTTTATTTTGAGAGAGTGTGAGCAGGGGAGGGGCAGAGAGAGGGGGAGAGAGAGAATTCCAAGCAGACTCCGTGCACTGACAAGTGCAGAGCCCGACATGGGGCTCGATCTCATGAACTGTGAGATCGTAATTTGAGCCGAAATCAAGAGTCGACGCTTAACCAACTGAGCCCCCCAGGCGCCCTGAGACTCCTCAAAACTCTTGCCAAGAGTGCTTGAGGGAAAACATTAAGATGACTAACAGGTCACTGAAGGAAAGAATCTATAGTCAACTTTAATGGCAGCTACAGGACAAAAGTGACACCACATCGTAGTCCCTGACGGGTGTGGTCGTGAATTTTTCATTTCTTTTCCAGTGACTTAAGTCTTCCCAGTGAAGGTGATTCAGTAAAGGATATTTAATATCTGAGTCTTTGTAAGACCTCCCATGGAGGTGAATTCAGGAACAGGGGAGGGGACTACCCATCAACTTGGTGGCTGCAGAATGGCCCCGAGGGGACTTAGAAGGCTGGCTTTTGTGAGTCTCCTCTTGTTGGCTTGGGCAGCCCTGGCTGTCCTTCCTGTGGTAAATGACACCAGCACAAACACCTTTGTGCCTGGAACCCTTCCCTTCGAGTCACCTCAGGATGAATGTGCCCAGCGAGCGGAGTCCAAGCCCTGCATCCTCCGGACTTCCCTGTCACTTCTGGTGCTTTCCCGGCGCAGGTCAGGACCGCAGTGGGGCTGTGGGTTCCCTATTGGATGCTGGGTGTAACGCAAAAGCTCTGGGGGCTCCTAGTTTGCATTTCTTTAGCAGTGTCCCTGAGGTTCTGGATAGACTATGGAAGAAACACCAGGGGTTCCTAGAAAGTGTGAATTAAGGATAAGGGTTCTATCACAGGAGGAAAGGCATTTTGGTTCTGATAGAATCTGATTAAATCTCCACTTGCCTTTTGGTGAAACCCTTTCACTGAGAATCGAATCCACCTCTGGGAAGGTGCAGGAAACCAATGTCCCTCTCAACCAACTTGCAGGAGACAGACTCGCATATAGTCTCCACCAATCAAGAAACGGAACATTGTCAGCGGGCCCGGAGGGCCCCGCCCCTTCCCTTCGGCCAAAAGCACACACAACCTATTATAGTGTAGTGTAGTGTCTTTTTTAAAAATGTTTATTTATTTATTTTTGAGAGAGAGAGCGCAAGCGAGCACGAGCAGGGGAGGGGCAGAGAGAGGGAGACAGAATCCAAAGCAGGTTCCAGGCTCCGCACTGTCAACACAGAGCCAGATGCGGGGCCTGAACCCACAAACCGTGAGATCATGACCTGAGCCTAGGTCAGGACACTTGACCAACTGAGCCACCCAGGGGCCCCTAGTTTAGTTTTTTTAAAACAGCTACAGATGGGGCCCCTGGGTAGTTCAGTCGGTTAAGCCTCCGACTTCGGCTCAGGTCATGATCTCACAGTTTGTGGGTTCAAGCCCCACGTCGGGCCCTGTGCTGACAGCTCGGAGCCTGGAGCCTGCTTCGGATTGTGTCTCCCTCTCCCTCTGCCCCTTCCATGCTCACACTCTGTCTCTCTCTGTCTCAAAAATAAGTAAACATTTTAAAAAATTAAAAATAAATAAAAATAAAATTTTAAAAAGAGCTTTATAAAAATAAATAAGTAAAGGGGCGCCTGGGTGGCTCAGTCGGTTAAGCAGTCTGCTTCGGCTCAGGTCATGATCTCACAGTTCGTGAGTTCAAGCCCCACGTCGGGCTCTGTGCTGACAGCTAGCTCAGAGCCTGGAGCCTGCTTCAGATTCTGTATCTCCCTCTCTCTGACCCTTCCCTGCTTGCGCTGTCTCTGTCTCTCAAAAAATAAATTAAGAAAAAACATTTAAAAATTAAATAAATAAATAAATAAATAAATAAAATAAAACAGCTACAGTTTAGGGGCACCTGGGTAGCTTATTGGTTAAGCATCCGCCCCTTGATCTCAGTTCAGGTCATGATCTCATAGTTCATGAGTTGGAGCCCCGCATCGGGCTCTGTGCTGATGGCATGGAGCCTGCTTCGGATTCTGTCTCTCCTCTGCCCCAACCCCTCCCCCACCCTCTCAAGATAAACGTCCTCCAGCTCCCATGGAGACTGAAAGGACACCCCACGAACAAGTGAAACCAGTAACCGCTGGGTTCGTGGGCCAAGTAAGCGCAGGTGCAACTTTTTGCCCCGAGCTTTACCACCTGCCCTCAGATAGCCCTGCATCTCCTTCAGGGAGGCCGCGGGGCGGGGAGAACCAACGGGAGTGCAGTGACAGTCCAAGCTGCCGCCTGGCTCTGTCCTAGGCCCATCCCCAGGGCTCCGCCCTGACGGGGGGCCATCACCCTGCAGCGCCCAGGGACACAGTCTGTGGTTTTGGTGTGGACAGACAGCACCTGGTGAGCACATCTTGTGTGGTAGCCCCTGAACTTATTTCTTCCTCCCCTTTGCTTTGGCTCTGAGATTTCTTCCTCCCCTTTGGTTGCCTGTAATTAGGGGGTTTTAGTTCTCTTCACCTCCTTTGCTTAAGAAAATACTGACGAGGAGGACGTTTGGTTTGGTTGGTGAGGCCCCGACTTCTGGGGAGAAACCAGTGTTCGCAGAGATACCCTGGGCTTCATTTGGTTTGTCTGTTGCTGCGGCTCTTGGTATCTTTGGATAAAACCGGCTGTGTTCTCGTTGGAAAGTGGGAGATGAAGTTGGATTCCCGAATGCAGCCCTTTGGGCTGTGTTCGCCAACATTGGGCCATCTCCTTTGGCAGCACTGCTTGGCCACAGTATTCATTAGACTCTGGAGGAAAATGACCAATGAATGCATCCATAAATTATGATATTGGAAATTTTGGCCTTTAGGGGCACTTTGGTCGCTCAGTCGGTTGAGTGTCTTCGGTCATGATCTCACAGTTTGTCAGTTTGAGCCTTGCGTTGGGCTCTGTGCTGACAGCTCAGAGCCTGGAGACTGCTTCAGATTCTGTGTCTCCCTCTCTCTCTGCCACTCCCCGGCTTGTGCTCTCTCTCAGAAATAATAAATGAATAAACTTAAAAAAAAATTGGCCCTTAAATTTTTTTTTAACTTTTTTTAATGTTTTTATTTATTTTTGAGAGAGAGAAAGAGACAGCGTGAGCAGGGGAGGGTCAGAGAGAGATGGAGACACAGAATTTGAAGACAGGCTCCAGGCTCTGAGCTAGCTGTCAGCACAGAGCCCGAGACGGGCCTCGAACCCACGAACCGTGAGAGCATGACCTGAGCTGAAGTTGGACGCTTAACCGACTGAGCCACCCAGGCGCCCCTGGCCCTTAAATTTTTATTTGCATCTTGTTGTATATTTGTATTTGTGTCCACGTATGCTGTAAATCTGAGCTATCTTCTCGATCTCTGAATGGTGTTGCTAAAATTAATTTGCAAAAGAGCTCTATTTAGTTGGTTTAAAGGCAAGCACTTGTTAGGGGCGCCTGGGTGGCTCAGTCAGTTAAGCATCTGACTCCTGATTTTGGCTCAGGTCATGATTTCACATTTCGTGGTTTCGAGCCCTGCGTTGGGCTCTGTGCTGACAGTGCTGAGTCTGCTGGGGTTCTCTCCCCCTCTCTCTTTGCCCTTTCCTGTGCATTCTCTCTCTCTCTCTCTCTATCTCTCTCTCTCTCTCTCTCTCAAAATAAGTAAATAAACTTAAAAAAAAGGCAAGTGCTTGTAAGAATTGGGCATTCTAAGACTCAAGTTCACATGATCTGGGAAAATATTTGATATTAGAGCTAATTTAAGGTTGTTGGTTTAATTAAAATGAACATCTTTTAAGAGTTAGTCAGCATTAGATGCAGAACTTCTGTTCTGCCGTGTTTACTGCAAGTCAGGCAGGTTCAGGTTATCTATTGTGCCAGATTTGTTAGGAAAAGGCGAAAAGAACCTTACAACTTTGTCTGATGCCTCCTAGTTTTATGGGTAATCTAAACATTATTATTGAGAACAAATAAACTGGTGTAAATAATTACTAACCATAGGTTTATCTGCTGCTTGCTCCTGTTACAGAAAACCTAGTAGAACAACAAACAGTTCACAATTACTACTTTTCACTAGAAACTAAGGTTTGTAAGTGTTAAGAATAGATGTAATCATGACTACTGGAAATAATAAGGGACACCTGGGTGGCTCAGTCGGTTAAGCATCTGACTTAGGCTTGGGTCATGATCTCATGCTTCATGAGTTCGAGCCCTGCATCGGGCTCTGTGCTGATGGCTCAGAGCCTGAAGCCTGCTTCAGATTCTGTGTCTCCCTCTCTCTCTGCCCTTCCCCTGCGCACGCTCTTGCTCGCTCTCTCAAAAATAATATTAAAAAAAGAAGAAGAAAAAGGACAGTGAGATCGGTAATTTCAAGAGGGAAAATTTAGGACAAAATTTGAATGTCAAAAGCACAGTTGTGGAAGGTTTGTGAGAAGGGCATCTTTGGAGAAGAATGTTGTTGGAGGTTGGGACTGAGGAAGGTATGGAATCTGTAAAGCTTATTAAGGAGTGATCAGCCCCCAGGGAAGGGAAGGGTGAGGAAGAGAACAGCACCAGGCAGATGTTGAGCAGTGGTACACCAGCAGAAGCCTCAGCTGATTCTTGGAAGTTGGATCCAAAAGTTGAATTACCCTTCAGAACCATCTTAAGCTGGGGCAAAGGGCTGAACTTTTATACCCTCCTATTGGATAGTCATTGGATGTAACCACCTGGGAAGAGGACATGACCTTGGCAAGGCAGCTGTCTTCAGTCAAGGCCATCCCTGATGGCATCTGACTGCTGAGGATCGCTGGCCACGTTCCTACAGCTGAGAGCCCTTCGTTCCTGGTGGGGATTCTGGTCAGAACGTCCCAACAGCCACAACTCAGATCCACGCAGTGCCCTGCGTGTCCTAGTCCCAGTTAGCAAGTATCAACGTGGGGGGTGACAGGGAAGGGGAAAGGAGGGATTGGATACACTTAAAAAAAATTTTTTTTTAACATTTATTTATTTTTGAGAGAGAGACACAGAGTGTGAGTGGGGGAGGGTCAGAGAGAGAGGGAGACACAGAATCTGAAGCAGGCTCCAGGCTCTGAGCTGTCAGCACAGAGCCTGACGCGGGGCTCGAAGCCACGAACTGTGAGATCATGACCTGAGCTGAAGTCGGCCGCTTAACCGACTGAGCCACCCAGGCGCCCCTGCGTACATTTTTTAAAGGTTCATCTTCTTGTTGGGGTGCCTGGCAAGCTCAGTTGGTGGAGCATGTGATTCTTGATCTCAGGGTCATGAGTTTGAGCCCCATGTTTACTTAAAGTAGAGTTTATTTTAAAACAAACAAATTTAAAATAATTCATCTTGTTGGAATACGGGAGGTTTAATATCAGAAGCACATGGGTATAAGACTGGAATTTGTTGGTTTTTTTTCTGTTAAAATGATAGTTTTGGGGGTACCTGGCTGGCTCAGTCAGTGGAGCATGAGACTCTTGATCTCAGGGTCATGAGTTCGAGCCTCACATTGGGTGTAGAGATTACTTAAAATCTTTTTTAAAATGATATTTTTCTTAGTTATTGGTGTACTCTTAAGAAATTATAAACAAAGGTTTTTTTTTTTAATATTAAATGAAATCTTCCTAGAAAAACAAAGTTTTCAATGTTTTGCCCTAGGGTCTTTGATTAATTAAAATTGAATTTTCTCAATATTAAACGAGCTAAGTTTTGCTAATAGCTATATCTCTCTCTGTATTTGCCTTTAGAATCTCTTAATGCCACTTTAGCTAAATAGATAATTAAGATTATTAAGTTTTGTACTGATCTGTAATCCTACTTAGGCCTGTGTTTTAACACATTCTGATATTTCTGACCACCTTCCTAAAGTTCAACTTCTAAATGAAGTGTTTTGTTTTCTTTACTAATTAGGCTTATTTGGTATGTCAAATTACATGGGAAACATCATCAAATAAGTGATGCTAGACCTTCAGAGGTGATACTGCATGGGTGAATGGTTTAACTGTTCCAGAAACTTCTAGGTTTTGATATGTCCTGGTTTAATGTCATCACTTGTAATTCTAATGATTAAAGTATTGTGTGTCACAGAAGTACCCAAATTTCCTGACAAGCATTGTAATGAACTCTAACCAGATCTTTAGCCACGGTCAGTTGTGAGTCTTTTGTCATTTGTGGTTGTTGTTTGGGTCTGATGCTCTTGCAAAAGTGTTTTAGCTTTAAGGAGATTCACGGAGAGGACTCTTGACAAATACAGCTCTCTGGTAATCTCTGGAACTAACGGGAAGATTGCATTCAAACAGAATAAGAATTAATAACAGGGGACTGGAATAACTGAGGAAGGTGGGTTGTTGGATCAAAATCTCAAATGCTAAAGAAGATTCTTGAAATAATGACAAGTGCATGTTCCTTCTGTACATTGGAGGAGATTTTGTTAGCAAGAGCGAAAGACAGAAAACAAAGGCTTCAAGGGTGGGTGTGAGCATGGAGCATCGATGGAGTTCTTACTTAAAGACCTTCATGCCATCCAAGAGATTTAAGCTGACAACCTGCTTAAACTCATTGTCAACTCGCTTCGCCATGCTATTTTTGCTCGTGAACTTGTTAAAGCAGGTTTGGCATTAGCACTCTTTGGGGGAAGCCAAAAATATGCAGATGACAAAAACAGAATTCCGATTTGAAGAGTCCTTGTTTTGGGAGATCCAGGCTTGGGAAAGAGCCCAGTGCTACGGGCTGTGTGCAGCATTACTCCGTGCGGCGTGTTTGACTGTAACTCTTTCAAAAGCTATTTCTTCCGGAGATTTTTCTTTGGAAGCTGCTGCCCTGGTATTTGGTGATCAAAGTATTTGTGGAATAGATGAATTTGATGAGATGGGTAATCAACATGAAGCCTTGCTAGATTATGGAACAGCAAAGCATTGAGGCTGGCGTGGCTTAGGGCCTCCCTGCGAGAACTTCCAGGATTCAGCTTTAAGTCCGGCTGGAGGACACTACAATAGAGAGACAGTTTTGGGGCGCGTGGCTGTCTCAGTAGGAAGAGCATGGAGATCTGGATCTTGGGGTCATGAGTTCAAGCCCCACGTCGGGTGTAGAATTTACTCAAAAATAAATAAATAAAGACAAACAGCCTCTAAGAATTTTTAAAATTAAGTTTTTTTTGAGCGAGATGGGGAGTGAGGGAGGGGCAAAGAGAAAGAGGGAGACAGAGAATCCCAAGCAGGCTCTGCACTTGTCAACGCAGAGGCTGATGTGGGACTTGATCTCGTGAACTGTGAGATCATGACCTGAGCCGAAACCAAGAGTTGGATGCTTAACTGACTCCGCCACCCAGGCGCCCCAGCTTCTGAAAATTTAAAAAGGGGAGAGTGTCTTGCAGTCCAGACTTGACTTGGTCTTTCCATTGTTATACTGCAAGTGAGAAGCTTGACCACTTACTGGCTGAACATGTGATGACTGCACTAAGATGGAAGGCAAAGAACCATGATCATATGAATAGTCCAGATTCAAATACTTTTGTACGTGAAGGGATTTCTTTTTTTTTTTTTAATGTTTATTTTTGAAAGAAGAGAGAGAGCGGGGAAGGGGGAGAGAGAAAGAGGGAGACAGAATCAGAAGCAGGTTCCTCACTGTCAGCTCAGCACGACACGGGGCTTGAACTCATGAACTGCGAGATCATGACCTGAGTGGAAGTCAGACGCTCAACAGACTGAGCCACCCAGGCGCCCCCTTGAAGTGTTTTCTGATAAAACATTATCAGAAAGATTAAAGGTGGTTCCTGGAGGAACAGTAGATCCAATTCCCCGCCAGCTGTGGAGAAGGTACACTGGCTATGCTTGGCAGTATGTCCGTCTGCGGCCATCCCCAGATGCTGCTCAAATTCCTCATGATTTTTACCTTGAGCTCTGGAAACAGACCCAGTGGTTAGATGGCTCGCCAGTCACTACAAGGCAGCTGGAGTCTCCGATTTGTCTAACGGAGGAACAAACAAGGTCGGAATGGAGAGAGGAAGCAACCAAACAAGATGCTGACGATTTTGATTTTATCAACTTCTGCAAATTTGCCAAAGAGTGACACACATTTCAGGCTGCTGATGTTGAAAAGGTATTGATTGGATCACTAAATGACCAAGGCGTTACCTCTTGAAAAGCCCAAAGGTTGGGGCACCTGGGTGGCTCAGTCAGTTAAGCCCCCGACTCTTGATTTCAGTTCAGGTTATGATCTCATGGGTTCACGGGTTCAAGCCCCACATCAGGCTCTGCACCAGCACCGTCTTCATGCCTGGTGCTCTGTGGGGCACTCAGCACACCAGAGACTTTTAAATTGCAAACTGGGGAAATCTATCAGGTTGCCACTGCCTTCACTCCGTCTGAAGATGCCCAGGTCTGACATCTAGAACAACTTAGAGGCCCTGAACCTGGGGGAGACCGACAGGTAGACTTTACCGTGATGCCGAAAATGACTGGCCATTTTTGGTGTTTGCTAGTCCCTGTAGACACCTTTACAGGTTGGCTTGAAGCTTTTCTATGCATTCAGAGAGGGCCTCAGAAGCTGTCAAAATACTTTTAAGTGAAATAATTCCTACATTTGGATCGCCACTAACAATTCAGAGTGACAAGGGAGTGGCATTTGTGATGGAAGTCACACTCAGTGTCCAATGCCTTGGGAATTCAATGGAAATCACATTCTTCCTGGAAAAATGAACACTGTACTTAAAAGAACTTTGACAAGGGGCACCTGGGTGGCTCAGTCGGTTAAGTATCTGACTCTTGGTTTCAGCTCAGGTCATAATCTTGTGGTTTCGTGAGTTCAAGGCCCATGTCAGGCTCTGGGCTGACAGCAAGGAGCCTGCTTGGGATTCTCTGTCTCCCTCTCTCTCTCTCTGCCCCTCCCCTACTCGCGCTGTTTCTGTCTCTAAACTTTAAAAAATTAATTAAAAAAATAAACTTTGGCAAAAATTTGCCAAGAGACCAATTTGGGAAAGGGCTTTGCTGGTTGCCCTGCATTGGGTAAGAATGGGCTCTAGGAGAGGGCATGGTGTAAGCCAGTTATAAAATACATAGAAGACCCTTTTTATACTCTTTTCATGACTTAGGAGTTCCTGATGGGGCTCACATTAGGAAATCAGATACTGTCAGGTACATTCAATCACTGGGAAATACTCCAAGTTTGCTTCTGGCAGGTTGATGTACCCCAAGATGTGCCCTTACACTGCCTGAACGTGCTGGAGACATGTCACTGAAGACCTGGGAGAGTGGGTGCCTGGAGTACCAATCCAACCTCACTGGACAGGACCTCTTATGAGGTGCTGCTGACCACCCATTCTTCAGTGACCTTAAAGAGAATTAAGTGGATTCACCACCACACTGTGCTGGTTCCACAAGAATCCACAGGATCCAGGCACCCTGTCAAGGAGAACATCAAATAGGATTCTGCTTGGACTAGTGACGGAACTGAAACTACTATTTCGGGGAGCTGGTCCCAAGAAATCAAAGGATATTTCTAAATACATAAAGTTTCCATTCCTCTAACCCTGATCTAACCCCATTTCAGCTGGAAGTAACTAGAGTGGCCATTGTCCCAATTCCCACAAGAGTGAGGGATGATCAAAAGACAGTGGGGATTGAAACCCATAGCCAACAGGACTAATAAGTGTAGGTGCAACCTTTTACCCAGACCTCTCTGCCCTTAAATATCCCTCTCTCCTCCTCCAGGGAGGTGGAGTTGAGCCTGCCCTCCCATCTTTTCCTTGGGCTGCCTCTCGAATAAACCCTTTCCTTGCCGCACATTCGATGTCTCAATGATTGGCTTTGTTGTGTGTTGGGCAAATGAACTTGGGTTTGGTTACACTTGGGACATGATGATCGTCCTGTAGGTTGATGATAGGTGGCCTGCAGAGCCACCTTTTAAAATAATCAGCTTCAATGAGGTATTATTTAGGTCATTAAAATTCTTCCATGAAGGAGGGAAGAGTAAGGTCAGCCAGGGCCTTCTGACTCGTTATAATAAGACTATACCGATATTTATACCTGCATTTACTTGTTAGATACATTACGTGTCCATTTATATATTTTAAATAGTTTTCTTTCCCCTTTTCCTCATTGTCGTATATAGGCTCCGGTTAAATTTACCATTTAGTATGGGAGTCAGCAAATTTTCTATAAGGAGACCACAAAACTATAAACACCCTGTCCCCTCACCCCCACAAATGAGCCATGAGTCAATTTTTTAGAATCTGAGAGCTATTAAACATTTGTTGCAATGATTCACCTCTGCTGCCACAGGTAGTTCGAACATGGCTAGGCACCAGTGGTGGCCAGCACAGCTCAGATTTGTAGATCTTCCGAGTATCATGAAATATTTTATTTTTTTCAATCATTTAAAAATTTAAAATTTAGGGGCACCTGGGTGGCTCCTTCAGTTAAGCGTCTGACTGCCTCTGGTCATGATCTTGTGGTTTGCGAGTTTGAGCCCCATATAGAGCTCTATGCTGACAGCACAGAGCCTGCTTTGGATCCTCTGTCCCTGTCTCTCTCTGCTCCTCCCCCTACCTCAAAAATAAATAAACATCAAAAAAAAAAAAAGTAAAATGTATTCTTAGCTCAAGGGCCCTATGAAAATAGGCAGTAGGCTGGATTTAGGTATACCCTGTGTTTCACTGACCTTACGTTAGTCCATAGGCTGCAGAATATAAACAAAGGGTAACTAACAGGACTAGAAATGTGTAAATTACGTGAGGGTTTTTGTAGATACTGGGGAGATAGTAGGTTGACTCCCTGGACTTAAAAAAAATGTTGGTAGACTTTTTAGGTTTGAGCAAAAAGTAGAATTCCCATATACGTTCCTCCTCTTCCCTCTTATTAACATCTTGCATTGGTGTGGTACATTTGTTACAGTTGGTGAACCAATACTGATGCAGTATCATTAACTGAAATCCATACTTTACATTACGGTTTGCTACGTTGTACATTCGGTGGGTTTTGACAAATGGATAATGTCATATATTCGTCGCTACAGTACCCTACAGAATAGTTTCACTGCCCTAACAATGCCCCGTGCCCCTCTGAGTCCCTCCCTCCCTTATCCCTGACCCGGCAACCACGGACCTTTTTACTGCCTCTACACTTTTCCCTTTTCAGAATATCACATAGTTGGAATCTCACCATCTGTGGCCTTTTAAATCAGCTTCTTTCACTTAGTAATAGTAAATAACGCTTAAGCCTCTTTCATGTCTTTCAGTGGCTCGATGGCTCATTTCCTATCATTGAGTGACCTCCCATTGTATGGTGGGACCACAGTTTACTGTTTTCCCACCCACTGAAGGATATCTTGATTTCTTCCAGTTTTGACAATTATGAATAGAGCTGCTATAACCATTCATGTGCTGGTTTTTGTGTAGACATACGTTTTCAACTCATTTGAGTAAATACCAATACCAGGAGCATGATTGCTGGCTGAATTTAGGTTTGTGGGGAACTACATTCCTGTTGTTCCACATCCCTGTCAGTATTTGGTGTTGTCAGTGTTTTGGATCTTGGCCATTCTGATAGGCATGTATTGGTATCTCAGTATTGTTTTATTTTGCATTTCCCTGGTGACATATGAGGTTGAACATCCTGTCAGTTGGCTGCTTTGCCATCTGTGTATCTTCTTTGGTGAAGTGTCTGTTCAGATCTTTTGCTTATTTTTTAATTGGGTGTTTGTTTTCTTACTGTTTTAAGAGTTGTCTGTTTTGGATACAAGTCTGTGTTGGATATGTGTGTATTTTGCAAATATTTTCTTCAAGTTTGTCACTTGTCTTTTTACTCTTTCAGCAGAGAAGTTTTTCTCTGTCTTTCACAGAGAAGTTTTTTAAATTTACTATTAATAAAGCCCAGTTGGCCAAAGTTTTTTCATGAGTTATGCTATTAGTGTTATACCTAAAAAGTTATTGCCAAGGGACGCCTGACTGGCTCAGTGGGTGGAGCATGTGACTCAATCCCAGGGCTATATGTTTGAGCCCCATGTTGGGTATGGAGATTGCTTAAAATAAAACAAGAAGTCATTGCCAAATGCACGGTCACCTAGATTTTTTTCCTATCTTGTAGCAGCTTTGTGTTCAATGTTCAGGTCTATAATCCATTTTGAGTTAATTTTCTTGTGAAAAGTGTAAGATCTGTGTCCAGATTAATTTTTGTCCATGTGGATACACATTTGTTCCAGCACCATCTGTTGAAAAGGGCATCCTTTCTATATTGAATTGCCTTTGCTCCTTTGCCAAATATCAGTTGACTATATTTGTGTGGGTCTATTTCTAGGCTTATTCTGTTCCACTGATCTATTTTATGTTTTTTTGTTTTATTTGTTTTAGCCTTTAAAAAAAATTTTTTTTTAGCCAGTACAACTCTATCTTGATCACTAACGCTTATAGTCAGCCTTGAAGTTAGTTAGAATCAGTCCTCTGACTTTGTTCTTCTCCCTCAATATTGTATTGGCTATTCTTGCTCCCCCTCTTTCCATATAAATTTTAAAATCAGTTTGTTGATATCCACAAAATAACTTGCTGGGATTTTGATTTGGTTTGCACTGAATCTATGGCTAACTTGAAAAGAACTGACACTCTAATAATATTGAGTCCTTCTATCCATGAATATGGAATATCTCTGCATTTATTTACATCTTTGACTTCTTCCACTGGAGATCTTGTACACATTCAGTTAGATTTATATATGTAAGTATTCCATGGGGGGGGTCCTAATGTAAGTGTCTTTTTAAAATTTAAATTGTTCATTGCAATTGATTTTTATATATTAATCTTGTATCCTAAAAACAGCTTGATTTAGTGGCAGGAGTTTTTCTGTGAATTCTTTAGGACTTTTTACAAAGATCACATCATTTCTGAATAAAGACAGCTTTATTTCTTCCTTCTCAATCTGTACCTTTTATTTCCTTTTATTGTCTTATTGCATTACTTAGGACTTCCAGCATGATGTTGATTAGGAGTGGTGAGAGGGGATATCCTTGCCTTGTTGCTGATCTTGGGGGAAAGCATTTAGGTTCTCACCATTAAGTATGATGTTAGCTGTAGGTCTTTTTGTAGATTTATCAAGTTGAGGAGGTACTTTTTCTACTCTTTTTTTTTTTTAAGTTTATTTATTTATTTTGAGAGAGTGAGAGAGAGCACAAGCAGGGGAGGGGCAGAGAGAGAGGGAGAGACAGAGAATGCCAAGCAGACTCTGCACTGTCAGCGCAGAGCCTGATGTGGTGCTCGAACTCACGAGATGAAGGGCTTGAACTCACGAAATGCGAGATCATGACCTGAGCCGAAACCAAGAGTCGGACACTTAACTGACTGAGCCACCCAAGGTGCCCTGGTACTCTTCTATTCCTAGTTGACAATGAGTTTTTGTCATGAATGAGTATTAAATTTTCTTAAATGCTTTTTCTGCACCTATTGATATGCTCATGTCATTTTTCTTCTTTAGCCTGTCATGTGATAGATTATTTTAATTGAATTTTGAATATTAAATTAGTTTTGCATACATGGAATAGCTGTTTGTGGTATATAATTCTTTTAATACAATATTGGATTCTATTTGCTACTATCTTGTTGAGGATTTTTGTATCTATGTTCATGAATATTGGTCTGTAGTTTTCCTTTCTTGCAATGTCTTTGTCTGGTTTTGGTATTGGGGTAATTTGGTCTCATAAAATGAATTAGGAAGCATTTCCTGAGCATCTTGTTTCTAGAAGAGATTGAGAATTGGCATTTCTTTCTTTCTTAAATGTTTGATAGAATCCCCCAGTGAACCATCTGGGTCTGGTGCTTTCTGTTTTGGAAGACTATTAATAATTGATTCAATTTCTTTGGTATAGGCCTATTCATATTATTTCTATGTCAGTTTTGGTAAATTGTTTTTCAAGGAATTGTTCCATTTCATCTAGATTATCAGATTTGTGGAGATAGTTGTTCATAATATTCTTTTATTATCCTTTTAATGTCCCAGGATTGTAGCGGTTTCTTTCATTTCTGATATTAATAATTTGTGTCTTTTATTCATTACCCTGTCTAAAAGGTTATTAATTTTTTAAAAAATCATTCTTTGTTTTTTTTCTCTACTGATTTTGTTTTCAACTTCATTGATTTCTGCTCTAATTTTACTATTTCTTTCCTTCTGCTTACTTTAGATTTACTTTGTTCTTTTTCTAGTTTCCTAAGGCAGAAGCTTGGATTATTGATTTTAGACCTTCTTTATAGACCTTTTCTTTTCTCTTCCTTTCTTTTCTTTTTCAGTAGGCTCCATGCCGAATGTGGGGCTTGAACCCATGACCCTGAGATCAAAAGTCATATGCTTCACCAACTGAGCCAGCCAGGCACCCCTCTTCTCTAGTAGGTGCATTTAGTGCTATAAATTTTCCTCTAAGGACTGCTTTTGCTGCATCCCACACATTTTAAGTTATATTTTCATTTAGTTCAAAATATTTCTCTTGAGACTTCTTTGACTCACATGTTATTCAGAACTGTGTTGTTAGTCTCCAAGTATTTGGGGGACTTCCCAGCTATCTTTCTGTTACTGATTTCTAATTTCATTCCATTGTGGTCTGAGAACATATTTAACATGATATCATCCTTTAAATTAAAAAAAAATGCAATTTATTTCTAGTTTAATTCCACTGTGGTCTGAGAACATATTTAAAATGGTATTCTTTTCATTAAAAAAATGCATTTTGTAGGGGAGAAGGAGAGAGGATCCCAAGCAGGCTCTGTGCTGTCAGTGCAGGGTCTGACGTGGGGCCCAAACTGATGAACCATGAGATCATGACCTGAGCTGAAATCAAGTTGAACATTTAACTTGCTGAGCCACCCAGGTGCCCCTCTTTCAATTTTTTTAAGGTGTGTTTTATGGCCCAGAATGTGATCTATTATGGTGAATGTTACATGTAAGCTTGAGAAGAATGTGTATTCTGTATTTTTAGATGAAGTATTTTGTCAATTAGATTTAGTTCATTGATGATACTGTTCAGTTCAACTATGTCCCTACTGATTTTCCGCCTGCTCGATCTGTCACTTACCGAGAGGGATGTTGAAGTCTTCATCTGTGATAGTGGATTTGTCTCTTTCTCTTTGCAGTTCTAGGGACTTTTTACCTCAAGTATTTGATGCTTTGTTAGGTGCATATACGTGAAGGATTTTTACATCTTCTTAGAGAAGTGACTTTATTGTCTTATTTAATCACTGATATCTGAAGTGATTATTTTTAATTTTTTTTTTCCAGTAAGGGGGTTATTTTGTTTAAAAATCATTTTATTTTGGGGGCACCCGGGTGGCTCAGTTGGTTAAGCATCTGACTTTGGCTCAGGTCACGATCTTGCCATTCCCAAGTTCGAGCCCTGCGTCAGGCTCTGTGCTGACAGCTCAGAGCCTGGAGCCTGTTTCGGATCCTGTGTCTCCCTCTCTGCCTCTCCCCCACTCACACTGTCTCTCTCTCTCTCTCTCTCAGAAAAAAAAAAAACAACAACAAACAAAAACAAACAAAACATTAAAAAAACTTAATCATTTTATTTTTCATTATGATGTGTACTCCTTAATCCCCACCCCGTACTTCTCCCATCTCTTCCTCACCCACCTCCCTTCTGGTAAACATCAGTTTATTTTCTATAGTTAAGAGTCTCTCAGTTTGCCTCTCTCCTTTTTCCTTTACTTTTTAAATTCCACCTATGAGTGAGATAATATATTTGTCTTTTTCTGACTTACTTTGCTTAGCATTATACTCTCTAGCTCCATCCACTTCGTTGAAAATGGAAAAATTTCATTCTTTTTTGTGGTCGAATATTTGTGTGTGTGCACGCACATGCGCGTGCCACATCTTTATCCATTCATCTATCGATGGATACTTGAGCTGCTTCCATAGTTTGGCTATTGTAAATAATGATGCAATAAACATAGGGGTGCACGTATCCCTAGTGTTTTTGTGTTTTGGGGCTACATATCCAGTAGTGTGATTATTGGATCATAGGATAGTTTTAATTTTTTTGAGGAACTTCCACACTGTTTTCCATGGCGGCTGTACCAATTTTTATCCTCACCAACAGTGCACAAAGGTTCTTTTTTCTCCACATCCTCGCCAACACTTGTTTCTTGTGTTTTTGATTTTAGCCATTCTGACAGATGTGAAGTGATAGGTCATTGTAGGTTTGATTTGCCTTTCCCTGATGATGAGTGATGTTGAGCATCCTTTCATGTATCTTTTGACCGTATGGAGGTCTTTGGAGATATGTTCATGTTTCCTGCTTATTTTTAATTGGGTTAGTTTTGGGGTATTGAGTTGTACCAGTTCCTTATCTATTTTGGATACTAACCCTTTGTTGGATAGGTAATTTCAAATATATTGTTGCATTCAGTAGGTTACCTTTTGTCAGTTGTTTCCTTTGCTGTAAGGAAACTTTATATGTAGCCTCAGTAGTTTATTTTGCTTTTATTTCCCATGCCTGAGGAGACATTTAGAAAAATGTTGCTATGGCTCATGTCAGATTACTACTGCCTGTGCTCTCTTCAAGGATTTTTAGTTTCAGGTCTCACATTTAGGTCTTTCATCCATTTTGAGTTTATATTTACGTATAGCACAGGAAAGTGGTCTAGTTTCAGAATTTTACCTGTGACTGTTGTTTTCCCAATACTATTTGCTGAAAATATCCCATTGTATATTCATTTATTCCTTTGTCGAAGATTAACTGACCATAAAATGGTGGGTTTATTTCTGGGCTTTCCATTCGATTTGACTGAGCAATGTGTCTATTTTTTGGTATAATTGTAAATGGGAATGTTTTAATTTCATTTTCTGCTGCTTCAATATTAGTGTATAGAAATCCAATATATTTCTGTACATCAATTTTATATCCTGTGACTTTACTGAATTCACTTATTGGCTCTTATAGTTCTTCAGTGGAGTCTTAGGGTTTTCTCTATATTGTATCATGTCATCTGTAAATGTTTTACTCTTTCCTTACCAACGTGGAGGCCTTTTATTTCTTTAAAAATTTTTTTTAATGTTTATTTTTGAGAAATAATTTTTTATATTTTTGAGAGAAATATAATTTTAAATTTTTGAGAGAGCATGAGCAAGTTGAGCAGTGAAGAGGCAGAGAGGGAGACACAGAATCCAAAGCAGGTTCTGAGCTGTCAGCAGACAGCCCAATGCTGGGCTCGAACCCATGAACTGTGAAATCATGACCTGAGCCGAAGTTGGACACACAACTCACTGAGCCACCCAGGCGCCCCTCCTTTTATTTATGTTGTCTAATTGGTGTGGCTAGGACTTCCAATACTGTGTTGCATAAAAGTGGTGAGCGTGGACATCATTCTCTTGTTCCTGACCTTAGAGGAAAAGCTGTTTTTCCTCAATGAGGATGATGTTGGCTATGGGTTTCTCATGTAAGGCCTTTTACCTGGGAATAAAGAATAATACCCATTGGTTGGTGGTATAGAATTCTTAATATTGTTGGATTTAGTTTGCTAACATTTTGTTGAGAGTTTTTGCATCAATATTCATGAGACACTGGCCTGTAGTTCCTTTCTGCGGTGTCTTTATCTGGAAGTTTTCCTTCCTCTTATATGTTTTTGCAATAGCTTGAGAAAAACAGGTATTAACTCTTCTTTAAATGTTTGGTAGAATTCACCTGGGATGAAGGAACTATTGATATAACAATCTGCATTTGTCACTGTTTTCTATTTATCACCCTTTTTTTTGGTTACATTTTTGTCTTCCACTCTTCTGGGGTGGGGGACAAGAGATGAAGTATGGAAAAAAGGTATGTGTGGATTTTGAGCATCCGAAGAGGTAGAGGAGCTTTGTATTTCTTTGGCTGCTTCCTACTTTGGGGAAATTTCCCACGGAGTGCATTTTTGCGGGCGGCAATGCACTTTTCCCACTGTAGAAGCTAAAATGAGCCATCCTCCTCTTCACTCCTTGGCATCTAGACTGTGGGATATGACCTGGGCTTGACAAATGGGTACCCCCAGGCAGGCCTGGATCAAATGATGGGACGGTCAAAATTGGTTCACAGGAGTGGGCCAGTGGCCTTGTCCTGCAGCAACTTAGAAAGCAGATGGTCTTGTAAGAATCCTGCATGACTTGTACCTAAATTCAAATTCTAGCGTTGTACCTTCAAATCTTCCTGTAATTATACCACAAGTGACAAAATTTTCAAGGATGGAGAACCTGAGAATCTAAAAATTAATCCTAGCTTTGTCACTGGCTGTGCTACATTGGGCAAATCACTGCACCTTTCTTGAGCTCTTGTCTTCACCTTTTAAAACGGGTCTATGTACATAAAAGTTCCTAGCTCAGAGTAGATGCAGGTAGACAAATATACCAAACTCAGGGCCTTCCTCTTTCAGCTTCCTAAGGTCTTTCTCCCCTTGGGCCAAGGTACATGAGGTCAGGGAGAAGGGCAAGCACTGCACTTTACCCTCAAACGTTGTATCGTGGTCTCCTGTTAAGACTTTTCTAAGGGATGGCAAGAGTGCTTTGCCAGTGGACACTGGCCCGGCATCTGGCCCACAGAAGGCACTCAGTACTGATCCCATCATGAGGCGAGCCCTGGGATCCCAGTCCACAAACATGTCCCAAAAGAGAAGCCTTCGCAGTCTTGTCACATTATTCCCAGTGCATGGCATCCAGAAGGCACACACTCCCCAACATTAACCAAACACTGCTGGGGACAGGACAGTGTGCTGCCAATCGAACCTAACAATCCTGACCCCGGGGTAGTGTGAGAACAAGACGAAGCGGGTTTATGAAAGTACTCCTCTCTGGTGCATGCCTGGAACCCAACAGAGGACTTTCCATCTTTCTCTTGATTGTTAACATAAATGAATTTAAAATTGTTGGGGGAAAACGACTGCCAGTCCCTTCTATGTGCAAATGGAGTTTCCATCCTTTACGCTCTTTACATGTGCTAATGAATTCATTTGGTTAGAACTAATGTGCCTGCAACATTTGAGTACTTCCCAATGCTCACATAATTAAATGGCAGTGAAATTATACAAACATGATGAAACTATGTTTAGAATATGGATGAACAGGAAAGAGCTTGGAAAGGAAATTTGCAAAGAGCTGCTGTTAGGGATAGTAAAACTAAGTTGAATTTTGAAAAATTGGGCTTTAAAAAACTTTAACTTGTGAAAGAAAAAAAACAAAAGCCCAAAGAAATGTCCCCATCTTTAGAGAAATTAGGGAATGTTGGATTCTCGTCACGTACTAGAGACCAATGTAAGATCTGAGGCAGTGGGAATTCTGGTTGTGACATCATCTCATCATGACGACCCAAGAATGGAGGGAAGGCTCTAGGGATTTTGAGTGAGGTTCCAGTCCCTGAAATTCCATGTTTCCCAAACTGAACTCGCTCAAATTTCTCAGGCTTCACAAACACCTCTGATAGCTCCTTTCCCCAGATCACCTACTGAACCCTCTTCTGTCCCCTCCCGTCACTGCCTTTGTTCAGGCCCCCACCTCCCGTGCAATTACGGTTGACCTTTAATGCAGGGATTAGGGGCACTGTCCCCTTTACAGTAAAAAGTCTGCATATCCTCCCCAAACTACTAATAGTCTATTGCTGACTGGAAATCAGCAAACACATATTTTATATATGTATTATATACTGAATTCACACGATAAACAAGCTAGAAAAAATGTTAAAAAAATCATTAGAGAAACAGTCCTGTATCAAAACCCAGGCATACGTGGACCTGCACAGTTCAAACCATGTTGCTCAAGGGTCAACTGTACTGCATCCCCTGGACTGCTGGTGGCCAAGCATTCGGGCTCCCACGCTACTGTGAGACCAACCTTGCAGTGCCTAGCTCTACAACCCTTACCCTCCTGTTTAAAGATTTCCTATGTCCCAATGTTTACAGGACAAAGGCCAAATTCCTCCTCCTGGTACTGAAAGCACGGTGACCCAATCCATCTGCCAAACTTGCTTCTTATTCCCTATCACACCCCACGTTCCCTGGGCACCTTGCCCTGTGCTTTCCCAACTCCGTGGCTTTATGCACCGATCTTTTTTATTTACAGGAATGCCTCTCACCCTCACATCTCCAGAGGTTCAGCCCACGTGCTATCTCCTCAAGAGAACTCTGAAGCTGGATGAAGTCATGACTCCATCCTGAGTGCCCACTTTACCCCAGTGATGTCTACCATTTGCAACCAGACCATAAACCCTAGTGGAAGGCACGAAACACTTGACCCTGTCTTCCCATACGAGGTGTGGTCTATAGAGGTGGTGACAGGACAGTGCTTTAAATCTAGAACAGCTCCTAGCACATTTCGAGGCAGCTCTCACCTCCCGAGCTTGCCACAGCGTGTAACGAAGACCTTCTAGCTTCCGGCTTCCTCGGATGCCTCAGCGGTCCTTTCAGGGTGGAGACCAGACTGGAAACACTGCTCCTCTGGTCCTTTCTTCAGAGCCAGGCCAGACAAGTAATGCAGGGAACGAGGGGGGACCAAGGTAATCCGGTCTTCCTCTTCCTGGCTTTTGGTTAGTCCACACTCCAAGGCGATGAGGCATGCCGCGTCACGTTCACTGCGAGAAGCACAAGGGACCGTCCGGAGGAGAGCGTGCTCTGTTGGTGAAGAAGCCCTCTGGCGATGCTCTGAGCTCCCTGGCTGATCCGTCTCTCACCGGCCTGGCCCTAAGTAAGCTGCTTGACAGGAAGGACTGTAAATCCCTAGGAAGTCTGCCTTTATTCTGTCGGGTCCTAAAATCCTTTTAGGAATAAAGGGTGGCTCCCTACCCACGCGTGGGTGACCTCCAGGAACAACACAGTGTGACACGCTGAACTTTTTATGCTGAGAAAAGCAGCTAGCAAAATAACTCAGGAAATGCAACTCGGATTCAAACGCCATGAAATTTTGTCAAGCAAAAATAGTCTTTATTCAAATTTAATGGAAACAGGGGTCACTATACTTTGCAAGACGGGGAAAAATAAAATTAAAAAAAATTCTTTTCTTTTCTTTTTTTTTTAATATAAAACAATATAATCACAATACCAGAATATGGAACTCTACAGTTTATTTCCTATGGGTTACTGCAGGTATCAATTTTCCTCGACTGTGCTATTCACAACTTTGTTAAGTCCGAAAGTATGAAACCAAAGTGGTAGGAAACTTAAGACTTAGCACTTTCACTAAATGGCAAACATCAAAGGGCATCAATTCGAGGGCAAAAATGGCTGAACTCACCGTACCTACCTATGTCACCGTTCCAGCCTGAAAGCCATCCAGGTCCTGAGCTCCCTGTGGGAAAGGCCAGGCCTGAGCCGAGGCGTTTTGGATATTCTACTGTGGGCCAGGAGTAAAGGGGGTTTTCAAAGAGAAGATTGTTTTCAGTCGAGCAGGAAGGCCTGGCGCCGGGAGGCTTTACGGAGAGGAAGCACTTAGATTTAACAATTGTAGACACACCATTAGGGGAGTTAAAAATGTACAGCAGTGACGTATGTTCTACTTCGATCACTTGTGCTACGGCTACCAAACATGTACAAAAGACTTCTCGGGGAGTTCCAGCTGTGGTCGTAGCCAGTTAGGACCGCGAGTGGGACCTGGATCTAGACCGAGAGGGCGATCTGGACGCAGACCTGGATCTGGACTTGGACCGAGACCGGGTTTTTGAAGCGGACTTTGATCTGGAGCGTGATTCTGATGGAGGGTTTGGTTTGGACTTGGAATTGGACCTCGACCGGGACCGGGTCTCCTGATTGGTGCCAGCATCCGCACTCTCCCCTCGGCCCTCCCTCGGGCCGGACTCGGCCTTGGCGTGCTCGCGCTCCTTGGAGGCGGAGCGGGAGCGCGACCGGGACTGGGAGCGCTCGGCATCCTCCTTCTTCTTCTTCTTGCTGCTGCCCGACTTGCTGTCTCGCTTGCCGCCCCGCTTTCTGCTCCGCTCACTCTTGCTGCGGCTGCGGCTGCGGCTGCGGCTCTCCTCCCTGCTCCTCTTCCTTCCCTTCCTCTTGTCCTTGCTTTTGCTGCGGCTGCGGCTGCGGCTGCCTCCTTGGCTGCGGCTGCGGCTCTTGTGCGGGCCCTTCTCCTGGCTGCGGCTCTTCTCCTTGCTTCTACTTCTGCTCACGCTCGCCCGCTTCTCCTCCACTCGCCTCTCCTGACTCCTGCTGCGACTTTTACTCTTGCTTTTGTGCCGACTGGGACTCCGGCTCTTGGACTTCCCGGCGGTGTCGCTGTTCTGGACCTTTTCTTCGGCTTGGTCTTTACTCTTGCTGCGGCGCTTGTCAGCGCTGCGGCTGCGGCTGCGGCTCTTGTCGTCCTTGCTGGGGCTCCGGCTCTTCTCCTTCTTGCTGCGGCTGCGGCTCTGGCTGCGGCTGCGGCTCTTGCTCCGGGAACGGGAGCCCGACCTGAGAAGACACGGGGATCGGGGTCACGGGCGACCTCGTGATTGTGAGGACAGGAGACGAACAGGAAGCGTGTAGGGCTTGCGGTGGCCCAGGACCGCTTGCTGAACCCCGATTCCCATGAGGGGACGCTGGTGACGTGGTGGAAACCCAAGTGGGAAGTGGTTTGGGCGCGCCTCACGGACCTCCTCTGCTTCTACCAAGGCAGACCCACCTGGACCGGGACCTGCTCTTCGAATGACTGCTTTTGCTGCTGCCGCTGCGGCTTCTGCTCTTACGAGAATGTCTGCTTCGGGAACGAGACCTAGCAGGAGAGAAGATGACGAAAGGCTAGCTGAACACGAAGACATTTTTCAATCGACAAGCATGTACAGCTCTGGCCATCTCCAGGCTCAGTGTCAGAAAAGAACCCCATCCAAGGTTCTAGGCTCAAAGACCTGGTACCCGCATGGCTTACCTGAACCTCAGAACCTCTAATCCAGACCCCACATCTCCCCCAGACCTGCTCTTTTTGCTGGGTTCCTTCCTTATTTCCGCTGCTGCCACTGTTATTTTACCCAGTTCCCCGAACGACAGACCGTGGCCACCCCGGCCTCTTCTCTCCCCCTTCATCCTCATACACTCACGATTCTGCTCCTTCATCTCCAGTATACCCACCTCTGCTGCTGCCCCCGACCAAGCCACTACCCTCTCTCTCTCGGTCCCATAACAGCCTCCTCACTAGCCTTCCTGCAAACACTTTTGCCCTTAGCTATCAATTCACTCACTGTGACCAGACAGCGTTTTAAAAAACACTCTCCAGGCTTTAAAAAAAACTGTTAGTAAGCCAAGACTTTGAACTCTATTTACTACCACAGTAACCAGGGCTCCTTAGGGGAACTGACTGATTCCAAGTGTAGGGCAGGGAATGCACAAGATGGGCCTAGAACATCTCATCATGGGAGGAGGAGGAAATGTTCAAACACTGCTGGGTTCCACCACCTGTGAAAGGACTTTTGCCAAAAAACACTGAACCTGTATCCCAGTCACACCTCTCAAGACATAACTTCCAGTTTACTGGGAAGTGGGGATAAAGTACAAGTTCAACGCTATCAAGAGGAAACAGATAAATTCAAATGTGGACTACTATTAAAAACAAAAGTCAGTGTCAGGATGGGTGATGGGGCTGGAGACTTAACAAGCTCTTGGAATACAAGACTGGACTGGTTCCTGGTCAGGAGAGAAATGCAGCTATAAAGACACCCAGGCAACCACTGGAAAAATCTGAAAATGGCCTGGATAGAAGATGACTTTCTGGAATCACCGTTAAGGGTCTTAGGTAATGAAACCATGTGGTCATTTTCACTTTTGGAGACACATGCTGAAGTATTTAGGGGTGAAGTGTCATGTCTTCAACTTCCCTTAAAATGCTACAGGCAAAGTAAACATACAGTGTGTGTGCATAAATATATATATATAGAGAGAAAGAAGAAGACAAACTACTAACAACTGTTGAAGCTAGAAGGAGGGTACACGGGTGTTCTTGAGCTATTCTTTCAACTTTTATGTTTGAAAATGATTTCAATAAAGAATTTGAGAAAATATTTAGTAAAGCATATTCACGTGAAAACCAAAAAAACCCAAGACGCTGAAGACATAGGGGCCAACTTGAAGGGTTCCCAATGACCAAAACCAGAACAATTTGAGCATAAAAAATTAGGACTGCAGTAAATGAAATGTTATTAAATACATAAACATCCAAGAATTCATTCAAAACGGTATTAAACCACCAACCTCATCATTACCTTTGGGGAATCCTAGAGCACCTTTATAATTCTAAAAGTTGGTACAATAAAGGTGTCACATTTTATTTTGCATTTCCTACAGAAATTTGAGAGTAACAAAGAGTGGAAATCACCATTGATAGAATTACAGCCTTTAAATGCAGAAAGAATGAGGAAATTAGAAAGTCATCCCTTGGCAACGACGAATGACGCTGAAACGACTAGGTGGACTGTGGATGCAGAACTTTGTAACAGACGGCTCACGACTCTGGACACAACGATGTACACTACCCCTCATCATTTGACGCGGGACTCCAGGCACCGTACAAGTGATGCAACAAGAAGCATGAAGTACTACCTACAAGGTACATTTGCTAATAATTACTGGCTTTCCTCGAACTAGCTCTGATCTAGCTCTGAGTTCACAGGAAACATGGGAGACAGGAGGAATACGGTAAATATCACCATGAGGATGCAAAGAAAAACCTCAGCTACCAGAACATATTCAAAGCAGGCAATTGTTTCTTCAACTAAATGCATGGAGAATAAAAACAGAACCAAGGAGGACATACCTGTGATTAAAAGAATTAAGAGACACGCCATCTACTGGCAGTGTGTGGGCCCAGCTGGGATTCTAACAGGAACAAACCAACTGCAAAAATACATTATTTGAGACAACTGGGAAAACGTGAACACATATTTGCTGGCTGCGACACAGCACCACGATTGTCAGTTTTAGTCTGATGTGCGCGCTGAAATAATTACATTACATTACAGGTCTGGATGCCCAGACCTGCTTACAACGAGGCAGGGGGAGGGGCAGGGAAACAAGACTGGCAAAACAGAAAGTGATACAGCTGGAGAGGTGGCAGGCGTAAGGGAATTCAGGGCTCCGTAAGCTATTTCCTCCAATGCTTTGTGTTTATCTGAAGTGTTCCCTAAGAAAAAATTAAAAAACAGAACCAAACCTGAAAAGCTTAGAAGTCTCTAGAGACCTCCCACTGCTCTTAAATCCTTACTCTGGCCCGTGGCTTGGCAGGATCTGGCCCTTTTCTGCCTCATCTCACGCTGCTCTCCTTCTGCTGCCCTCCGCTCGAAGGGCGCTCACCCTTGCTCTCTGCCCACCCCTCCGGCCTCCCTTGTAGGGCTCAGCATCTAGCACGTGACCTTCGAGAAGCCTCTGCCGTTCTCCAAACTAGGGTCGTGTACATTTCCTTTTGACACACACTTATCACAACGGTCATTATTCGCTCAATGACTCTTTTCTGCACTGGGCTGAGTTTCAGGAGGGCCCGGACCGGATGCTGCATTCACCAGCGCCTGGCCTCGTGCTGAGCAGTTGCTGAACAAGAAAGGCTTCACTCATGAGTAGCCGGAGTGCCTGAAAAAGTAACCAAAGGACCAGAGGCCACGTTTGCCCCCAGTAAGGGTCTGAAGCGGGGTACTCAAGAAGAAATGTGAAAAGAGGTCATGGACACCTGCCTCAGAAAAAGAACTTCCATCTGTACTCATGATGTAAGAGTTCGTTTTACAGATAAATGTTTAGTTCAAAGTGGAGTCACTGAACCAGACAGAACCACGTTTCTGAGGATGACAGGAGACGGAAAAGGGACTGTCCCTCTGTGTGCTCACGAATGAATTTACAGCAAAAGCTCCCCCACCACTGCCACCCCCCCACCCCTCCCTGCCAAACGATCAACCACAGTACCTGGAGTGACTCCGGCTCCTGGAATAGGACCGGCGGCGTCTGGAACCGGGCTTGTCTTCAACTAATCTGATTTTTCTGCCATTGACTTCAGTTCCATCTAACTTTTCCAAAGCTCTTTTCATATCGGAGTAGGACACAAATTCAATCACCCCTTCATTTTTACGTCCTTTGTGAGCATCTGCATAGGTCACTTCTCCCGCCTGACGCATATAATCCTACAGAAACAAAAAACCCCAAACAGTTATGATACATTTTGTTAAAATACCTAATGTGATTATAATTAAGGAGAGAATCTTAAGTAGGAAGGGAGCCTGCTCAACATGGGGAGCTCGATCCCATGACCCTGGGATTGGGACCTGAGCCCAAATCAAGAGTAGGATGCTCAACTGAGTGAGCCACCCAGGCGCCCCTAACTAAGGTTCGTTCGTTCTTTCCTTTTATTTTAGAGAGAGAAGAGCACGAGCAGGGGTGAGAGAGAGAGTAACTCAAACAGGCTTCATGCTCCATGCAGAGCCCAGCGCGGGGCTCAATCCCACGACCCTGGGATCATGACCTGAGCTGAAATCAAGAGTCGGAGGCTCAAATGACTGAGCCACCCAGGCGCCCCTAAGGTTCTTTAAAGCATCAAGTGAGAGGTAGACACAATAAATATTTAATGGTTTATGTGTGAATATGAAGAAAGTGTTTCACTATCCTTTTCTACATTTCATACAGGCAAGCTTTTTGTTTACAGCACCTTTAGAGGCTTATGTCACCACATGAGTAAATGTAAGAGTTAGGTTTTTTACATTTCATTATTAATCCTTGTTTAAAAACATGTACAGATGCAAAAAAAAAATCTAGGATAACATATAAATACATATACATAAAGGGATTACAAGATTAGCACCACAGTTTTATTTAAAATTGCTGGTAGGGGCACTTGGCTGGCTCAGGAGAAAGAGCATACGACTCTTGACCTCGGGGTGGTGAGTTCGAGCCCCACGCTGGGTGTAGAGAATCCTTAAATAAAACTTAAAAAAAATTTAAAAAAATGAAATTGCTATTATACTCTTTAAAACAAAGGCAACAAAACAGTTCTGTCAAGCTCTGGCTTTAAAGGTTCAATGACTACCCATGTTCCTTCACTATAAGCCTCTCTCTGCATCCTTTCTGAGGACTTAACGTAATCCAGTAGGAGAATACAACAGGCTAGATAAACGCTACAGTGAAGTATGAACAAGATGAGACTGGATTAGTGTTTGAAAAGATTATTACCACTAAGGATCTTTGGCTAATTTTCCTGTATTTCTTTGCATGTAGTATACACTGAACATAAACAGACAGACTGGAGAACCCGAATCAACACTACCTGCCCCAACTGATGGGTGAAACTATCAAATCTCCAGGTCCCTAGAGGTAGACTACTATAGAAATTTCATCTCAACACCATCATCATGGGGTGTTATGGCCTTACACATTTAAAAACCCCGATAGCCCTTCAATTTATTTTTGCATTTTCTTGCCTTGGGCTTTTTATATCGAAAGGCATTCAACTCTCACAGTAACTTTTGAATAAAAATGAGTATTAGTCTAATTTTTTATAGTTGAAAAACATGAGGCACAAGAGGAAAGTAACTTGCTAAAGTAAAATAACTGACAACTGGCAGAGCTGGGACGCACCCCAGACAGGTGCGCTCGCGAGCCCTGTTCTTAAGTCTGCTTTGACTCACAAGGAAATCCGCTCCAGCGCTCTCCTTTCTATAGATGAAACGACCAAAGGTACAGAAGTATATAATCAACTGAAGACACTGGCTAGGCTCCATTTTTAACCAAAAGTCTGAAAGCCTTTTGGTAGAAACTGGAAACACTCAACCATAACTCCCAGAACCCTGGGGCTGCTCCTCCCATAAGCACAGTCCTGCTGGCGGGGGCGGGATATAAAATTGCTTTGATGAGGGGCACCTGGGTGGCTCAGTGGGTTTCGGCTCAGGTCACGGTCTCACAGTCTGTGAGTTCGAGTCCCACAACGGGCTCTGTGCTGACAGTGCAGCGCCTGGTTGGGATTCTCTCAATCTCTCTCTCTCAAAAATAAAACGAAAAAAAAAATTTTTTTTAAATTGCTCTGATGAGCTTAAAAACTGCGAATGTAAGAATCGTTAACTACTTTTTGTCGAACCTGAATATACTCGCTCATTTCACTAGAGATGACTTGTCTAATGATGGGACTCAAAATGAGAAGACGTTAGTGTGAATATGCTTCATGTCTGTCCTCCTAAAACCACCCGGGTTAAGACGCTACGTAAGCCTTTCTTCCTTACTGAGTTTAAAAGCACTGTTCTCAAAAAACAAGCTGGGACCAGATCAGTACGCCGGATGGCCAACACAGCACTGGACCTTAATCTTTAACCTTACGACTCTTTCAGGATGAGTATTCCATGAAAGACTGAAAAAAACAACTTACGAAAAACATGAAATTAGACGGTCATTCTCACCAATGAGGAGCTACACTGGAAGCTGACACAAACCTGCGTATCACAGCTAACGTTGCAGGAAACACTTGCAACTTTTTCTTTTACTGGTGAGAAACCACAATGGCATCTCTCTACAACGCTCTCTGCACAGTGGACAATTTCATCCAACACAGGTTGTCTTTAGAGCGATGGTCCCCTAGTGCACATCCCCTAGTGCAGTAATGAGATTCTGAAGTCTTTTGTACTAGTACAGAACTCTAAAAAAAAAAAAAACAAACCACTATTTTTATTTTTATGTTTTTAGAAGATTTTATTTTCAATAAAAGCAATCTCTGTACCCAACATGGGGCTTGAACCTAGAGTCTCGAGATCAAGAGCCATGTGCTCCACCGACTGAGGTGGCCAGGCGCCCTGGATCCTTTCAAGAATCCCCAAACCCTCTGGGAAAACTTTCAAAAACGTATAATCCCATTACACTCTCTGTTGGCCTAGGCCTGCACACGGCCACCTCTTTACCAGCCGTGACTCCCGCCCAGCCTTATCCCAGAAGGTTAACGAGGCCCGAACCTTTAGGTCCTGCCAGCTGCACCGACTTGACAAATTCTCCACGATAAGTCTGTACTCCGTGCGGGTAGGAGGACCGTACTTATCTCGGCCACTTCTTCTGTAACCATATCCACCTTTGGAAGGTTCAAATAGATAACAGGACTTCAGTGGAGGAAGAGGAAAAAGTGACCCAGCACGTATTCCCCTGAAGTGTACCACTTACCCCCACCCCACAACACAGCACGTATAGTTTAGTGCTAGCCCCACCCCTTAGTCTAAACTAGATTTTTTTTTAAAAAAGCAATCAGCTAAACATGAAATTTAATTTAATTTACAAAGTGGTAAGTATATATATTCATTAATATTATATTTAAAATTAACATGCATAAATTAAAACTATTAATTTAACAATTTAGAAATAAGTAACCAAATTACTAAATCAGTTACTGGTGTTACTCACAGTGATTAAAGTTTTTGTGAATATTTTATACGAAAAAAAGATTTTCAGGCACCTATTTCAGTTTAATCTCATCTGTGTCTAACCCTTGGGATCCTCACCACCCAGGTCTAATGGGGAAAGGTTGCGGTCGTCACATGGCTTCCTGTTTTGGTCAGCCAAGGGCCACAATGGTTCAAAGAGCCACGCATGGAAAGGTAACCCAAGGTCAGCAAATGGAACAGGCAGTCATCTTAGCCTCAAAGGATTCTTTTAATTAAAACATTGAGGTCTTTGTTAAATCTATGTTAAACAATTGCATTACAGAGAAAAAAAACAACACAAACACACATCATTAAACATTTTAAAAAGTATTAAAACAAGAACTTTATGTCATTAATTAAATTAAAATTAAACAGTATCAAAGATGTTTATTTGCAATTTTACATTTAAAAAGATACAGAAGTTATAAAACAAACGGCTTAAATATCAATACATTTCAGTGTAACATTAATTAATTAATTACTTTAAAAAAATTAACATTTAACAGCAAAGGCATGTATGTCATCGATACAAATGCCCTTTTAAATGCTTACTGCGTCCAGAACCGTAACTGCCATCTCGACGTGGGCCGCGGGCATGCTCAACAATTACTCGCTCACCACAAAGGTCTTTGCCGTTTAGCTCGTAAACAGCATCATCTGCATCACGCAGATCATCAAACTCCACAAACCCATACCTAGAAGAGAGCAAACAGAGTCCTGGTTGGCACTGCTCTGACACCCAGCTTCGCTACCGTTAAAGAGAAAGCAATGAGGGTCATGCTTAGCAAAGGTTAGGTGGGTTTTGCAAACTAAGGATCGGCTTTCTCTTCCCTTTGGCTGAAAACACTTTGCTTTGTGCCAACAGGCCCGGCAAGAGGATAGGGAGACAGCTCAAGGTAGGCTCCTGTCTTTCTAGGAGGAGGCGGGCTAACACACACAGACACCACTTCCTTTGTTCCCCAAGTAGTTTTGGTGACAAGTGCACAGACCTCCGCAGGGGACGCTTGGTATCAAGTATCAAAATACGTAACTCTACACCACTGTTTGCTCTTTCAACTCACATAAAAACTCCTCCTTTTTAGCTTCAGCCCCCAAGTGAGAGCTTAGAGAACAACGAGACCCACATGCGGGCACTGTGCTTGGAGTAACATACCGGGTAAAAAAAATTCAGCACCTCAAATCTCAGGGAAAGAAAAACATTTTAAAGTTCCTTCCTAGTCTACCTAAACAAATTAGTCACAAGTGAATTAACTGTTTTAGAAAATTATCAGTGGGGAAAAAAATATTCAGATCTATTCACTTCCTCAGGATTTGCAAATTCATTTTCATGAGGTTTTACGTAGGCTGGAATTCTCGAAAATCTATGTAGGACTACAAACTCCTTTACATAGTACTGCTAGGAATGTCCCAACAAAGAGGTTCGGTGGTTTAACCCATTTCCGAAGGAAGACACCCCCCCCCCAATCCAACTAATGCCTGTTAAAGAACACAACTTATAATACTAAACAGCACATGTGTAAGGTACTCATAGGCAAGGTTAAACAAACACCCTATAAACTATATTATCAATAAACTTTCAGTCTGGTCTAACAACACGGCTGTGAAGTCTAGCTTTGTGACCACTACTTATGTTTAAAAACCAAAACCATGTTAATGATTATACTTAATCACAGAGGAAAGTTACAATGATTGTCTTTAACAAAGCTGCAAACACTGACTAGTGCTCTGCTGTGTCTGAACATACTGGAACGAAGCACAGGTTACAAGGCTTGCCAGAAGTTCATCCGGCCTGACCAAAATTATTCCAGCTTCCTTAGCGGGTAACGCTGTACTCAGCAATATCCTGAGTGAGTGAGAGAAATTCGGAATTGCAGAATTTTCCCTTTACTGAAGAGTTCCTTTCAAACAAGAGTCTCCCAAGGGGACTACACGCAGCTGACCACTTTGGTGGGTTCTTTACGCTGAAATGTCTATCTATGAGGGGTATTCAAACTTCAAGTGATGGACACATCCGGATGTTCAATGGGAAATGGTTTGGAAATGTTCTGCAGTAACACAATTCAGAAGCCACCTGGCTCAGTTAATGGGCTATGAAATCTAAACCATGGTTTTACGCTTTCACAAGGCTAGAACTGCCGTGCAGCTTAGTAAGAGTGATTCTATGTGAGGTCCCATTTGACAAAAGTAAAGCCTCTCTCAAATCACTGACTTACTACATTAAAAACTGCCTTAGAGTCACTGAAAATCTATAATTGATAAGACATCGTAGCTGCTTCTTCCCTTCCTAAAAATGGAAAAAAAGGGAAAGCTGCACTATCATTTTTAGAGACAAAATTAAATAAACAAAAAACAAACAAATCAAACCTACTCACTGCTTCGGTCAATTTCTTGATGGAAACATTCCCCGGCCCCCCAAAGTGCCTTCCTTAATTTAGTTGTCAAGACCGGTCAGAGGTCTGTTTCGCCCACAGCATCACTGATCTTGGCATCATACGGGCAAGAGCCTGATGCTAAGTAAAGAGCAATGCGAGAAAACATTCAAACCGGGCGTGCCCCTCCAAAGAGTGGCCCGCTGGCTCGGCCCCATTCACTGACCCTGACTCCTCTAACGTGATGTCAGAAGAACAACACCAACTCCCAAAGACTGAACAAATCGCAGATATACCTAAACAGTCTTCTTCAAAATAATTAGGACTTTCAGCGACCTGAGGGTCAGAGAATGCAAACCCCTAATCTCTGCCAACCATCCGAAACAGCAAGACCAACTTCTGTTAGCAACAAGTGATGCTTATGTCGGAGCTCTGGGGGAAATGCCTTCTCCCAGACTCAAAGACCGGCCTGTGAACGCTCACTCTATTCCATGGCTTCCATGCAGAACCCATCCTGACCTGGGAGGGGAGGTAATGGCAGTCTGTTAAATGGAGGCACGATTATCTAAAAACAACAATTAATGCTCAGACAGACCAATCTTTCTTTGCAGCCAAGGCTGAAGCAAGGCATACCTTGCCAATAAAATTCTTCCCTGAGTTGGAGGGACCAATTTGTGTTACGGGAGGAAAGCAGCCCTTACAGTCAGTCCTTCCTTACTATTTACGTCTAAGTGGGTCACTTTGTAGACACATTTCTGGGTTATCCAAATCACTTATTAAAATAACTACCTTGAGATCAAATTTATTTTACAGAAAAAGTTTGGCTACTACTCCACAAAACTGATTTGAGAAATTTTTAATTATTATTATTATTTCTGAATCGACCCTATGCCTGACACGGGCTCAAACTCATGACTCCAAGATCAAGAGTTGCACACTCTACTGACTGAGCCAGCCAGTCACCCCGATTTTGGGAAATTTTAAATGTCAAAGTCCAGTCCAAGGATTAAATCGGGCACGTGATTGTCCCTGCTCTTGGCCAAGGACATGCTGGGTGGGTCTGGAAGATTAAATCAAACATCCTCTTGCATCACAAACCATACCTGCTAGGACTCCCGTTCTAGAGCAAAGTAAAGACCAGATCAGTGTGGTAGTTCTACCACATTACTGTTCATTTAGGTCTGCTTTACTGAAAGGATGACTTTGTTTCATTCAACGTGCAGTGAATGGGTTCCCTCAGATAAGGCAGGATGACTAGACAGTAACAGTAAAATGTTACTGAACATTTATGAAGTAATCTCTATATACCAGACAATGTCATCTTATATTCACAATACCCAAGAGCCAGGTACTACTACTATCCCCATTTTACAGATGAGGAAACAGAGAAACACAGTGCTAAAGAACTTGCATAATAAGACAGCAGAGCTGGCGTTCAAAGCCTGTGGGAGGACTCCAAAAGGCAAAACCCCAAACTACTAGGACTGGAGTAGCAAAAACTGGCCTGGGTTCTAATCCTGATTCTGCTGTCAACCGGCTCTGACAAGCAGATCTAAATTCATTTTATTCTCCTGGATCTTAGTTTATCCGTGAAATGAAGGAGCTATACTGCATTTCCCTAAGATCTCTCCTAACATCAAAGGTATGATAGGTAAATGTTAAAATGGGATAACTTGAGCCAATATGGTAGCATCAGAGGAATACAACAGCGGCAGATGGAGAGGGATAAATTTAGTTTTCATCATCTAGAGTACCTTTTACAACTATTTGTATGGGTCCCAATTTTACTTTTAAATTTGAAGATCTCTGAATTAAATTTTAGCGCCTTCAAGATAGCAACGCTCTCCCTGATAAATAACGTCAAAGGATCTTTCTAAATTGATGGGTAACATCCCTTTGGGCTGTGTAGCAAGTAACAGGAAACTAATCTCCCAAAAAGCACTCTCCTTTTGAACCCTTTTGTCAAAATAAGGAGGGACAAAAAATACACACATGCGTGTAAATGCACCGTATGCGTCGGCAGGTGTGCACGTAAGCACACCCATAAGCCTCACAGACACAACCAACAGATTTCTCTCTAGCTGTAGACACCCCTCCCCTTCTACTCTGTTAAAACCCACCATCTTTCAATAATCCAGTATGAGAATAAAGAAAATGAAGGAATTCAGGAGAATGAGCTAAGAACAAATTTAAAAATCCCTCCATGGCAGGGATTGGTAGAAATAAAACAACAACAAAAACCCCTTCCAACGTGCCTCTTCTTGCTTCACTCCCAGAGGTCACGTCTCTCACCCCCCCCCCCAATGCCTGTATGAAAGAAAAAGCATGGGCTATTAAATGCACACCATTTTTCAGTTAAAAGAAAAACTTTCGACATTTCTCTGCTACTGCCTTTTCCCTCTTTTCCTCTGGGTCGTGTTTTGTGCTGACAAATTTAGCCAAAAAATATGATGGGAGTGCCTGTCATTTTCTCCCTAAAAACTGGGGACTGTGATTGTTCCCAAGTACGGACAGGTATCTGGAGGCCACCAAGAAGAGCCACACCAAGTTACGTGGGCTGCTCTCCATTCCAGTGCTCCGGGCTGCAACAGTGGGTGCACAGCTCAGGCTAGCAGAGCTCTGCCACTCGGGAACTGGAATAGCATGGTTTTAAACAAAAGCACTCCAAGACCTCACTTTTTGGAAATGCGAATCACAACTTTTCCACCCAAGAATTATCACCTGAGCCTGTGCTATTGCTAACGAGGCTTCCCCTGGCCCTAATCATCTACACCAGCGGCCCCCATGACACTACTCTGCAGGCCCTCCCGAAGGGCAGAGGCGATCCCCCCTTTCGGAACGGGTAGGGTCCTCGCTGTCTTCCAAACATCTTCACTCAACAGGGAGACTGGAGAAAAGTCCTGTCTGAAAACTGAGGAGCTTGACTTGCTCTGGAGGTATGCTGTCAAGCTAACTGGGCAGGGCACGACTAACGGGGCGCTCGGTTTGGGCTAACTGATGGGGGGGGTGGGCGTGAGGAGCAAGGGAAAGCCAGCCTCCATGCGTGTGCCTGCGATCACCCACCAACACTGCTTACCGAGGGGCACGCCTTGGTGGTTCTCTCTATAAGAAACATTTGCCCCTTTCCACGGTAGGTCTCTGCTCACCTTTGTCCTACAACTGTGCCACATGCTTTTCTTTGTATGTGGACATGACAGTCCTCAGCCAACCATCAGCAGGATGTGAGTTTTGTTTTCCCAATGTGGTGAGCCATTCCCACATTCACTCATTTTCCTTGTAAGAACCGAACCTCTCCATGGCTGGTCAGGATTAGGGATGTTGCTGTAGCCAAGGAAAAATTTTCATCTGTTGAAGTTAACCCATGGGGTGGCTTGAACCCTCAAACTAGGGTCAATGGCACTGTTCTCTAAGGGCAAGGCCCTTCAATCTACCCTGAAAGAAATGGCATTCAGTGAACAGGAATCAAACAGCTTTCTTTCAAAGTACTCAGTGTTGGTCCTACGCTTCAGTCAACTTGGTGCTAGGAGGTGAAGAGTCAGCACACACTGACGGGCTAGTAATTAAAACGGTAATCCTTGCTGTCTGCATAAGCGCTCGGGAAACTGCAGAAAGACACTTCTGCGGCTCTTCTCTCGTGCTCAGCTGAGGCCGGCCCAGAGAGACGTTCGTGCATGAGAACGGTAACTGCCCCCATTCCAAAGGTCTGTGACATTCCGGGGAAGCAGCGGTTAGGCCCTCAGAGTGGAGTTAACCAGTGACACCTTCTCTGCTCTCGGTCACTGGTGATGGCTGCAATCTGACTTTCCCGGTAACGGTGGGTTGTTTAGGACCCACAAACCAGGAGCTCCTACCACACCAAGTAGGTTCCTGAGATCCTGTCCTATCCTGAGACGGGAAGGAGGCTGCTCTGGGCATTCTGGCCTCCCCTCTCTTTAGCCTCAGAGGAGGGAGGGCCATCGAGGCCGCCCGGAGAAGGTGGATGACTTACCCGTGCTCACTGAGTGGCAGAGCTGGGGTGCGACTTCAGGGCTCACCAGTACCCAGTCTGGGGCTCTTTTCACGTCGGCAAACTGGCAGTTCCCGCACACCAAGAGCTCTCTGATTAGAGCTAGTGTGGATTCCTGGTCTGCAAACGCTGGCCACAGCTCAGTCTGCACTTGGTCTTTCCCCACCTTCAAAGAAGAAAACCTACCTCATGATTTCTCTCTTCTGGAGCCCCTGACCATCTAACTCACTCTAGAGTCTCACAGTCACCTCTGACCTTTCCTCTCCGGTTGCCCGTTCAGTCTGCTGCCTAGTTCTACAGGTTTCTCATCTGCCGGGCCCCTGAGGTCATCTTCTCCCTGTCTGATCAGCTCACCTAATTCCATGTGAATATGGCTATTCTTACTTTAGTCAACTTGTCTCTTGACATGTAGCAGGGAAAGCCAGCTCCTGTAGCATCCTTTTGCTTAGAGGTCTACAATGACTCCTAAATAACTTTGTTTAGACCGGTCTCCAAACCTGAATGCCTTGATTACACAGGGGGAAGCAAATGGATCTTCTTCCATGGACTTGAGAATTTCTCCTCTACGAAGTCTCACACACTCTCCTGACTAATCACCTGAGCACCTCCTTTAGCTTTAGCACTTCTATTCCATTTTACGTTCTACATGACATTGCTGTGGTCTTTCAAGGACTTGTTCTTTTTTCTTTGTGCTGATCCTCATTTGACTACGTGGTCTTTAACAACAAAGACTAATATTTAGTGTAGTACCTGGCACATGGAAAATAATTTATCTCTTATGTTCCATTCATTCCTCATCTGTGGACAATGTACTACTATCATAATTATTCCCATTTTACAAATGAGAAGACTGAGGCTTAGAGAGGCTAAGCTATTGTTCATTGCCAAGGAGCTCATGAACGGTGTGGCTGGATCCACCTGACTCCAGACTCAAGCTCTGAACTACAAGGTTGCCCTGCCTTTGTAAAAGCAAACGCTTCTTCTTTCCCAGTCCGGGGTACGACCCTTTGCATTTAACAAATGCTGCTGCTTGACTTGATATCTAACCTCAGATAAGCCAGGCTGTATTCAAGTTTTTTTTGGTAAGTGGGATAAAGTCTCCAGAGAAAAAAGAAATTGATCTTGGGGCAGGGTGAGGCACCTCTAAACTTGGGGTATGTGACAACCAGGTTACTTTCACTCTTGTCTTTTGGTTCCCATTAGCCAGTGTCAGCCATCTGGTCCTTCCGAAAACATGTGTGGGTTCAGAACATAACAGACTAGAAGAATAGAGGAAAAATAAGATTATTCTGTGCAATCCCCATTCTGGAGGTCCCACAATAACCCCCGGAATCTGTCTTTGGTTTTAAGGCTCAGCGAAACTTAGACCAGCCTAGAGATGACAGAGAGTCAGGCCCAGAGGTGGTAGATGTGAATGGATACTGACAAGATCATGTATTTAAGAAGGATGCATTTAATTAGTTTGTAAGAAATGGTGACTGGGACCAAAAAATATAAATAGAAGCATGAATGGTATGGAAAAAAATGGACCAGAAATCAAAGAATACTATATGGTTCACAGACTTCCAACTACATCAGGGTCACAGCAGCAACCAGGAAAGTACTTTGCAGATGACAGGCAGCTAGAATCTGATTTAATTTTAATTCCAAACTACTATCAACAGGACCACTCCAGCCCACCAGAATTTTCCTTCAAATTCCTTTGTAATGATTTTCACAACTCTAAGGTTTACTGTCAGCTCACAGATGAACGAAGACTCTCAGCAGGTAAGCACCTTGCCAAGGCTACCTAACACCTGGAGTCTTTCCTACCCTAAAGTCAACATTCATCATCACCGTGTGCCACTGCCTCCCATACACCAATGGAAAGATGCGGTCCAAAGAGCGGTCACAGTTTGACAAATGCCCACATGAATATCAGCATCTTAGGACAAATATTAAATAAGAAATAGCATTTTTGTATCTGATAGGTATGGATACCTAAGTTGTGAACATTTATAATCTAAGTTACTAGTGGAACAAAACCTAGCAAAATTACCAAATTTTATAGTCTATCAAAGTTTAGGAAAACAGGGAAAGGAAACATCATTAGGGAATGCCAGCCCATCTCTAAAGAAATAGTCATGTATTGGGGTGAAGAAAATATAATAGGAGCATTCAATATCCTAAATACTAAGTAATAAAACAATCCACTGAATTTCTACCCTATAAAACGGGAGTACTCCCAGAAAGTCACACTTGTGAACAGTTTGTGGGTCAAACTAGTACAACCATAACCCCTGTCATAACAAAATGTACTTCGCGGACATTTTAAACTCAACATGGCCACTTTCTTCAAAAGGGGTAAAGGGCAAACAATCACACCTGTGTTCTTTTCAATTTTCTGACGCTCAACACTACGAGTAAATGAAATTAAAAGATCCCACAAGAAACGGGGTCAACTATTCACTGATGACCCACTGAAGTTCATGAAGACAATCACACATTAAAAAAATAAATATATTTAAAAAAAAACACCCTCAAGAGACGAACGTCATATTACCAATTTAGAAAAAAAACTCTTGGGACTTAAAAGATTACTGCATGTTACTTATTCTTAAACAAAATAAAGGTTTACAATCAGCAGACAGTGCTATTCGACACACAAGCTACAAAAAAAACCCAGTTCATACTTACCTCTACATGGCACTATGAGTGGGTTAACAGCTGTTAAAGCCTCTTAGAGGTTATACCTCTGGGGCCATCTTGGCTGTCCCCACGTCCCTCATAACCACTCCACAGTCCCTGGGTTGCAGCCAGCTTCTTTTCCTTTTTGGGTAAAGATGCCACTTCCTATGCTATTTTTCAGGGATGCCCTTCCCTTGAATTCAGGCATTTAATTCATTTAGTATTTTAACACAATTCTCAAGTTCTTTAAACATCAATGGATCAACAGCTTCTTTTCATCCACATGAAATAACTTTTCTCAAAGTCAGTGCTTCTGCTCTGCGGTTCCTACTCCTGTGCCTGAGCTTCCCGCTCACCTCTTCCATTCCTGAAGGCCGGATTCAGACCTCCCTCCTTTGGTCTCCCCGTTTTCTCTAGGTTTGGGAGGTCTGCTTACGAATGCCCCCCATTTTGGCATCCATGCCTACAGACGTGGCTGGGGGACTTGACGGAGAGATAACAAGTGTTGTCTGGATGCTTCTTCGGGGATCATGTGTGGTTCCGAGGCCTCCAGACTTTGATCTCAACACGCAGGAAAGGTCATGTGGGGCATTTCCTCAAAATATGGGCATGCGAATCCAGAGCACAGCCCGATCCTTCGCCTTCGGGTTACTCCAAGACCAGACAACCCTAACGATAATGTGACAGAGATCATTTAACTGCATCTCCTCGCACAAATCCGACCCCAGTCAGCCATGACAAAGCTGACATCACCTTACTGCTCTTCAAAGAGCAGCCTGAGAGTATCACTAGCAGTTTCCATCCAGGGCCAGTGTCAAAAAAAAAAAAAAAAGGTACTCCCTGTCTCATTTTTGGCAGTAACTTTAGCTTGTTGAAGATTCTGTTGAAAGACTAAAGACTGAATAGGCTGTGGAACCTCAACTACCTTCTCCACCTCGGACACAAGTGCCCAAGCAATAGGACTGAACCATCTGGAAGGAAAGAGCACGAGAACAGCTTTGATTGACACTGCTCATGCTGTATCAGGCATGGGAATAGGGAGGAGCTTCAGTTTCCAGAGTTGTCAATAACTCATTCTGTAACCTTAAGGCAGTCACTTAATTGCCCCATGCCTCGGTTTCCCCATCAATACAAACTAGAGACAACACTTGTTTGTAGAGTGCGTTGATGTATGCAGTTGGAAAAAAAAAATCACACAAGTGCTGTTAATGTTTTTTAAAGTTTTGAAATTTCAGTGTTAGCCTAAAAATTTATAAATACCACCCCCAATAGTATTCTCTCAGACACTAGGAGCACCTTTCTTAGAGCAGCTCAAAGGACAGTTTTGTTTAAGTTACTTGGAAACATTCAGAAATACTGGGAACCAAAAACACATTTTATCTGGTCTACATCCTATGCTTATTTTTTAAATTTTATTATTATTTTTAATGTTTATTTTTGAGAGAGACAGAGTGCGAGCGGGGGAGGGGCAGAGAGAGAGAGGGAGACAGTTATCTGAAACAGGCTCCAGGCTCTGAGCTGTCAGCACAGAGCCTGACGTGGGGCTTGAACTCATGAACCGTGAGATCATGACCTGAGGTGAAGTCAGACACTTAACTGACTGAGCCACCCAGGCGCCCCTCTTATGCTTTTTTTTTTTTTTGTAAAGGGACAAATACTTCACATGGCCCTTTTATTCATGATAAAGACCAAGACATTAAAGCGAGGAACATGGGCTTAAAATGCTTGACCAAATAATTACAGGTAATGTTTATTCTTATTGCAAACTGACTGGGAAACCAGGGCTGCAGAGTGGAAGTCTCAAGCCAGGGAATTCATGCTAGCAACTTGTGGTCAAAACTGCAGTATGGTATTATCCCTTGGCACTGATTTTTCAAAATGATAGAAATTTTAAAACTACCCAAGTCTTAGGAAAAAGAAAAGCTAACATACTTAAATTTTGGATGTAGGCAGACTTCCACAAGAGACCTCAGTATAAAAACAAGTTGGTCACATTGTAATAAAGAATGCTACTTTATCAATCCATAGTCCCATTTCTCATTATCTCTTGCTTAAGGAAAAAAGTTCTTGGTTAAGACACATGAGACTACTCGCACCTGTTAAATTAGCAAAGATGTTAAACAACACATGTGCCCATTGCTGGTGAGGCTGCCGTGACAGGTGCCATTCGCTGCTGGTACTAGAGTAACTGGTACACAGCTTTTCTGAAAGTTATTTGGCATCATATGCATTGAGAGCCCTGAAAATGTTCTTTCCTGCTGTGACACATGGATTTTATTTCACAGACTCTGTCCTAAGGAATGATAAAAATATAAGGTTTTATGCACATGATACCCATCACAGCGTTATTTTTAACAACCAGAATTTAGAGATGACCCAAGAGGAATGGTTGGGTAAATCATGATTCAGCCATACAATGAATTTTCTGCAGCCATTAAAATGATGTGTGTAAGATTTTTATGTAACAGAAAAAATACATGAGATAAATTAGGCAGAAAAAGTGGAACATAAAAGTGCATATAAGACCTTATGTTAAAAGGATTTTATGTTTATTTTCTAATCAGTCAAAATTTTTTTTAAAAAGTTCTCAAATCTCTTATGCTTGGTACCGGCTAAATGGACGAGGCTTAAAGGCTGCAAGATAACTTCCTCATATACAATTTTAAACATTAAAAAATCATTAGAAAAATTTATAATGAAGGGTAGTTGAGAGTTCAGAAAAATAGGAGCTCCTACACACAGCAGGTGAAAATACAGACACTCTTTGTCTAGAGAGTAACCAATACGTAGCAAAAATCTTAAAAGAGTGTATTTACTCTTACTCCCAAAATCTACTCAGGAATTTACCCCAAGATTTATATAAAGAATATTCAACACAGCGGTTTAAAGCATAAATTAGCAGAAAACTGAAGACAACCTAAATGTCTTGCAACAAGGTTTTAATCATGTATGTTACATAACATTTATGTGGAAATACTATGAACCCCTTAAGAATCAAGTTGTAGGAGAACACTTATGACAAAGGTAAAGGATCAGGCTATTAGATAGAAACAGAAATGTTACAAAATAGGATGTACAGTATGACCCCAAGTTTGTTAAAAAAAAAAAAAAAAAAAAGAGATGGAGAAGCATAAGAAATGCATGTATGGGCCAAAAAAGGCAAAGTCTCAAAATGGAGATAGTGTCATCTTTGGATGGTTATTTTCTGTCCTCTGTATTTAAACAAAAATTACAATAAATATGCAAACATTCTACAATCAGAAATAAATACATGCTATTTTGAAATGTTATAAGAATTAAAATGGGTCTTTAATTTTAACTATGTGTACACAAAGTTTTCAAGCACTCCTTTAAACAAAACTGTTTAAATCTCTTCTTAGTCATAAAATTAATTTAGAACCAAATGCCTTATTTTCCTTTAAGTTTTTTTTTTTTTTTGAGAGAGAGAATGAATGAGAATCCGAAGCAGGCTCTGCGATGTCAGCACAGAGCCCAATGCGGGGCTCAATCCCATGAACCGTAAAATTGTGACTTGAACTGAAATCAAGAGCCAGACACTTAACCACCTGAGCCACCCAGGCACCCCAAATGCCTTACTCTTCTTAACGGAAAAGTTCAAAGCCGTGGACCCTAAGAGTTCAAATGTGCCATTATTATTATTATTATTTACACTTTAACCATGTGCTTTTATTGTATGTCAATCTTAGAATTATTTAAAATGGATGCAAAAATCCTGAATAAAAGATAAACTGATTCAATTACTATCATAAAAAACATTATACATCATAATCAACTGGGTTTATCTCAAGGATGCCAGGATGGTTCAACATCTAAAAATGCTGGAAATGTTATATACCATTATTAACAGGTTAAAAGGGAAACAAAAAACAATGATCTTTAATAGATGCAGAATCTGATAAAATCCAATACTCATTTATAAGTAGTAAGAAACTTTTGGAACAATCAAGACAAGGTAATTATCTTAACCTGACAGAGGTTGTCTCAAATGTGCCATTATTTATTCATTAAAATTGTTTTTAAATGTTACTTATTTTGAGAGAGGGAGAGGGAGAGGAAGAGGGAGAGGGAGGGGGAGGGGGAGGGGGAGAGGGAGGGAGAGGGAGAGGGAGAGGGAGAGAGAGGGGGAACACAATCGGGGGAAGGTCAGAGACAGAGGGAGAGAGAGAATCCCAAGCAGGCTCCACACTGTCAGATCTGTGAACCACGAAATTCTTATCCTGAGCAGAAATCGAGTCAGCCACTTAACCAACTGAGCCACCCAGGTGCCCCTCAAACGTGCCATCATTTTTGAGGGCAGAACTACTTGTGGACGAAAAGGTGGTGGGGTCCTTAAAGGGAGAGTGTCTGCTTTTTCTTTGTCATTCCTGGCACCCACAAGTTGTACTGTTATCACAAAAATGATAAAGCATTTATCTGCTATTTGGTCGTGGGTGAAGATAATCTCCTACAGTTCAATTAACCAGAAACCGCACCTGGAAGAAAAACTAATTCTATTTCTGCTTTCCCTTTTAAAGGAAAAGACAACAAAATGAGCTCCCATCAAGGGCGTGGAGAAAATCCCCGTGTAGCTTCTGGGGTCAGCAGGGGTTCATCTCAGTATCTAAAATCTAACAATGCTCTACGGTGACCAGGGACAAACCAAAGGATCTGACTCACTGAAAGAGTCTTAACATATTACAAAAATTAAGTAAGGTACCTTCCACTTAAAGGAATTTTCAAGGAGGAAGAAAACAAAAACTTCCTGGCAATACTTAAGATACTGTGAAAATTCAATTAAACAGACCAGGACATCCTTAAAAATTCCAGCTGTTCACAATTTCACTGTAATACGAAGCACAGGTGTGAAATCTAGAGCCAAGTTTTTCTGGAGGGTTTTAATTCATGCCTTTAGCCACCTTAAAAATAAAACAAACAAAAACAACCCTCAACGATTTGGAGGTTTCCCTGTCCAGTTACTAGGCAAGTAAAATAACCTTAGGGTGTGGTGAGTTACATTTATTAACTAAGATATGGAAAAATTAAGATCTAAAGATCTATGACTGGAACCACAAGATGTTGTGGCAAGACAAACTACTGTATTAAAAAGTCTTCTACACTTTACATGAAGTGATTAATAAAAAAGAAAGCTCACAGAATTCACAAATATTCAAAGGCAGCAAAAGTTACCAGAGTTGGAAGGCTACAGACAGGTAGTGCTAACATTGTTGCTTTCTTTCTTTTTTTTAATGATTTATTTATTTTTATTTTTGAAACAGAGAGAGACAGCGTGAGCAGGGGAGGGTCAGAGAGAGAGGAAGACACAGAATCTGAAAACAGGCTTCAGATTCTGAGCTGTCGGCACAGAGCCTGACACGGGGCTCAAACACACGAACCATGAGATCGTGACCTGAGCCGAAGTCAGACGCTTAATCGACTGAGCCACCCAGGCGCCCCAACATTGCTGCTTTCTTGACCCCTGGTCCCAAAGTGGCTCTTGGAGATAGTGTGGCAGGTATGAATGTAGGAGACCCTAGGGGATCTGGAGTGGTCTATATGGTCCTGGGAGATCTACATCATGTCTGTGGCTGGCAAACTGAACCACCTTTCTAGGAGTTCTCTAAAATAAAGGCAATCTAGATTACGGTTGCCTGGAATAATAAAATGGCAAGCAATGAACTGTTGCATACCTACTTTTTTTTTTTTTTTAAACATTTACTTATTTTTGAGAGAGAGGGAGAGAGAGACACACACAGAGCACTAGCAGGGGAGGGGCAGAGAGAGAGGGAGACACAGAATCGGAAGCAGGCTCCAGGCTCTGAGCTGTCTGCACAGAGCCTGACGCAGGGCCGACGCAGGGCTCAAACTCACACATCATGACCTGAGCAGAATCGGACACTCAAGCGACTGAACCACCCAGGCGCTCCTTGTGCATATATACTTCTTAAAATTCCAAGAGGATCCATAAAATCCTCTCCTGGTCACTGAATTTCCTTTGGAGAACTCATCTGGTGCCTCATATACCAGTACTTTATGCCTGTTTAATTCTGAACTTATCTACCGTCTGCTGATAGACGTCACTTCTACAAATTTGAACTCCAGCAATTCATCAAAATCCTATCCTGCTAAAATCTGCTTTAGCATTTCAATTACTAATAATTACGATCCATGTACGTTAAAAACTGCTACTCAGGGAGACCTACTATCCTTAGTGTCCAGAACGTAAGCTCATGCATGTTGCTAAGTTATGCCATCTTTCCTTTTGTTCTCTCCGACTCCTGTGCACTTCTGCAATCTAGTCCAGTCAATTCTTGCTTGAAATACATCTACACCACTGGTCCTTTGTTCAGCAGTCACCTTTCTCTGAAGGAAGTCCTCGAATGCTCCAGGGGTGCCCGTTTGATTGTCAGACCTGCCTCTCAATCCCTGAAAGGACTTCCCGTTCCTCAACCTTCACTTTCCATCACGGGTCTCACACAGATCACGGCTTAGCAGAACCGTATAAATGAACAGTTCCTCGAAAGAGACCCAGGTATTTAGAGTTCTGCAAGGATCTGTCCTTTCTCACATCTTACCATCTCGCAGATTGCTCAATTACTCCCTCCAGAGCTGTTCAATTCCTACCCAGGATTTTGGATGCTCAGTGTAAAATCTTAGGGTTGATGTTTCTGGTTTCTGTTGTTACATTTCTAGATCCTTCGTGAGACTCAATCCAAGCTTGGTTGCTCATTATTTCTCAAAAGTGTTCCTAAGAGGACAACCACCTCCTCATCACTGGTTATGACATACATTATTCCCACTTTAGTCCAAGCCCCACTCAATTCATTCTTCAAAGACTATTTCAAGCAAATCTCTTTAAACAAACCATTCCAAGTTTTACTTGAGTTTAAAGGGAGAGCAACCATTTCTTAACTCAAAGTGCACATGCCGCAACCATCAACAATTTACTCAGGAGCAGAGGTGTTTTTCTGCTTTCTCTCCAACCCATTTAGCACAGTAGCAGGAATCTTGTTGGTGGGTTATCGACAGATTTGTTCCATTAACCACTTTACCATTAACATCAACACAATTTCCTGCTCACTATCACTTGAGTGACTTTAGAAAACTGATCTCACCAAATACGCCTCATATCATCAAACAGGTAAGCTGTCTCCAAATGCTCACAGTCCAATCTATTTGATTACAGTTACCACTTACAGCTACAAGCCAAACGCCTTACAATGATCTCTAATGTTCCTTCTCTGTGTGGATGAGGAAATTTAGAGTCACAGGAGTAACCTGCCCACGGATGCTAAGTGGTGAAGCTAGGACTTGACCCAAGACTGTCTGGCTTCAAAAACCATGCTTTCCCCACAAAATTGAGTCAGTCTGTTAACTTCGTTGGCCTCTGAAGAAAATGGGATTTTAACTCAACCTTTCATATACGTATCACAGTAACAACAAAAACCCGCTTTATCTAGTATATTCCTTAAGAACCGAAAGCTCTACGCCCCAAATGAGTAATTCCCTAAGCCTTTTATTTTAGACTTGTATACTCCAGGGACTGAGCCAGCCAGGCGACCCCATAATAAACACATTCATCGAGTACATTCTCTTTAGTAAGAAGGTGATTCTTCCAAAGCATCATCCTGAAATTACTTTTAAAACCCAACCAACAATATGAGAGTATGGAAGCTACCAATCTGTCTCAAATGTGCAACTCATACTTGGGTATTTTTCCTAACTTAAGTGTTAGTTGCTAGCATTACACTGGGGAGTAACCTGTAGTCACACCAGGCCTGTTGCAAAGGTCTTGTATTTTTTAACAAGCCAAAAGTTTCTCCAAAACTCAAGGTTTAGCCCGAACATGTTCCCCCTACTCCTTTTAATTTTTATATTCAGGTCTTTGAAGTCCTACCTAACGTTCCCTGGTTCTCATAAGCTTTCCTCCTTCAAGATCTTCCCCAAGCAGGACTCATCTGTTTTCCCTGAAACTACGTGTAGCCCCTGCTGGCCCTGCGTTGCCGACGTAGAAGAGGAAAAGAACAGACCATACCCGGGGAGGCAGTAAGTTATCGAGCTGTGACTCGGTCTCATTAACTAGTTGACGCAGATACTAGCCAGGGTGGCCACGATTCTCTAGCGAATTCTACAACGACAAAGTATTTTTTTTTTTTTGGCCAAGTTGTAGAACGGAAACCACACCATGGAAACTCCGCACGGAGTTTTAAAGATAACGAATTACGACTTTAATTTACTCTTGTAGAAGGAGCGGCCAAGGCTTTCAGCAAGGCAAGACGATACTTTCGAAACCGTCACTAGACTACTCGCTCAAACCCGAGTCTCCCGCCCAAAATAGTGTGACACATGCGAGTCAAAAAAAGGGCCTCCCTCCAGAGCTCCTGTCCCCGGGAAAGACGCGCGGTGACCGTCTGATCCACTACACTGGGCAAGAGGTGAAAAGGGAGCAGGAAATCCTGTTTGTTTATTTCCAGCAGCCCTGAGAGCGGGAAAAGTCGGTCTCTAACCGGAGACGAACCAGGCCCCACTGGCGGGACCTGGGAAGGAAAAACCCAGGGCTCCTCGGGGCCTTGGAGCCGTACCCTCCCGCCTGGAGTCCCAGTCCCACTCGGGTTTTCCTTCTCCCCGTCCCACTCAGATCCTCACCATCATTCCCATTATCCCTCCACCACCCCCACCCGCGCAGGCGCAGTGGGAACTAGGGCCTACCCGCGCCCCGGAGGCGCCGCGACTATGGCGGAGCCGGAGCAGGCCGGTAGCAGCTCCGCGCTGGGCAGGCGTCCCTCTCCCGTACCCGCGGCCTCCCCGCCACCGCCGGGGCCCTGTGCCCACCCGGCCGACCCCTCTTCTGCCCTCCTCACCCGTTCTTCAGATCCACCTCCAGGATCTTCCCGTAGCCCTTAAAGAAGCGCTCCACATCGCGCTCCCGGGCCTGGTAACTCAGGCGGCCGATGTACACCCGCGGCATCCCGGTAACAGTGGCGGCAGCTTGGCCCGGCCCCAGCCCCCCTTAGGCGGCGGCCGGCAAAGCGAGAGCGCGGCGACGGCGGCGGCAACGGGCGAGCGGCGGGACGGACGCAGCCGAACCCCAGCGACGTACGCGAGCACGCAGCACGCGAGCACGCGCCTCCCGCCTTCCCCGCCCTCCCCGCAGGCGGAGGGTAACGGGAGGGAGCGCGCTTTCGCTTCCCGCCCGGCCAGGAGTGGGGGCGGGGCCTGCCCATGGGCCCTCCAGCGTGAGGCGGGGCCCGATGATCGACAGGAGGCGCAGGCGGGGCGAGCGGCGCCCGCCTCCCGGCATGTCCTCTCGCGAGCTCGCTGTGGCTGGGCCTGCACCGCCTTCCGCACCCGGGTGGCTTCGCTTCTCCCCCGGAAGTGCCTGCGGCTCCTCCCGCCCTGCAAGCGATCCTGCTTTTGTCCTTTGAACCGGGAGTGGTTTCGATTTCTGAGCAGGGGCTTTGGAGTTTTAAGACCGTCTTCTAACTGACTTTGTATCCGTGACCTTGGGCCCGTTACGCGCCACTTCTGAGCCTCGTTGGTCTTCTCCCTACAAAGAGGATAGTAATTCCAACCTTCCAGAGTTGACTAGAGAATTATATATGAGAATACGTCAAGCACTTCGTACTGTTCCCAGCACATCGCAAGTGCCCAATAAATAATACCAATATTATTTAAAAACTAGGACAATTGGAAGAGCAGTGTGGAAAGTGGAGAAGGCTGGAGTTTTGGAGCTAGATTAGGCTTGACACTGACTAAATTACTTGGCCAATTTAACTTATTTTCTACTGTAAAATTAAAATAACATCCCATCTCAATTGGACTGCCTGGGTAACTAAATGGGGTCGTATATATGGAAGGATATACTGCTTGGAACAGTATCTGGAACGTGGTAGGAACTCCGTAAATATTGGTTCCCTTCTCACCCAATTTACCTAGAATCACAAAAAAGTTTTGTTTGCGGTTATTTATTTTTAAAATTATATTTTGAAAAGATAATTCATTAACTGGTTCAAAGGATACAGCGAAAAGTCTTACCATCTCTGTCCTCTGGCCACCTAGTTTCCCTCCCCCGAAGCAAACACTGTAATGTTTCTTAAACGTTCTTTGGGAGGTACTTTACACAAATGAAGCAAAAGTAGCGTACTATATATACAGTTTTGCACTTAACTATATTTTGAAAGTTCCATCAGTACAAAAGGAGCTTCCTCAGGACTGTTTTTTTGGCTTATAAAATATCATTATACACAGTAATTGATTTCATCAGTGCAGGAGTGAAGGATTTTGAGACAGGTTCAAACCATTTGTTATACCTGCTGTAATGAGTAACTTGGTATATACGTATAGGTAGGATCTATTCCTAGAAGTATGATAGTTGGGTCAAAGGGTGTGGGCAAGTATAGTTTTGATAGATATTGCTCAATTCTCTTCCATAAGTTCCTGTTTCTCCACCTCATCATCAGCACGTTATCAAATTTTATGATCTTTGTCAATCTGATAGGTGAAAAACGCTATGTCGAGGTAGTGTTAATTTGCAGTTATCTTGAGTGGAGTGAGCCTCATTTCCTATCTTTAAGAGACACTTAGACTTTCCTTTCTGTGTCTGCTTGTATTTTTTCTCCTTTTACTTATGGATCCCTAAGAGCTCACTATATATTAGAGAAATCAGCTCTTTGTTAGATGAACTGGAAATATTTTCTCCTCGTTTGCTGACTTTTGACTTTGCCCAGAATGTTTTCTGCTATGCAAAAACAGAAGATATTTATGGAGTCAATCCATCCATCCTTTTTTTTTATCTTTGATTCTGGATTTTGTGTTGTAGTTTTTCTCACTCTAAAGTTAAAAAAAAAACCTCTCATGGTTTATTGTGATATTTTTAAGATTTATTTTTATATTGCAATCTTTGATCCATCCGGAATCTAGTTGTGTGAAGGACCATAATATTCTTAAGAACTGGTACTAACCTTGGTTGTCTTATAATCTCATCAACCTGTTAATACAGATGGGAAAGAGAGCCCTGGCAGAGGGGAAATGCCAGTCTCTAAATGCTCCTCCTTTTCCTCCAGAGTTCCCTAACTCAGGGAGTGGTACCCTCCATCCAGCAAAGTGCTAAATAAAGTTCAACCTTCAACCACCACATCTAGTCTATCCTGTTGATTCTTCCTTCTAAATGTTGCCAGGTACATCCACCTCACTCCCACTAGCTAGCTCAGGTCATCATATCGTTCACACATCAGGGCTTTTAACTGTGCTGTTACCTCTGTCTGCAACATGGCTGACTCCTTATTCGAACACCTCAGACCTTCCTAGCCCGCCTTATCTCAACTATCCCATCACCAGGATACCACTGTATTTTACTTTATTTTTTCACAGCACCTACCGTACTCTGTAATTACCTTGTTTGTTTATTCACTTGTTCATATTTTCGCCTCCACTAGAATGTAAGCTCCCTGGTATCCAGGGCCAAGTTTTTTGTCTCTCGTCTACTTTATCCCTAGCACCCATGACAGTGCTTTTCACATTAATGGGTGTTCAAAATATTTACTAAATAAACAAATGAATGATCTCTTACCTGAACTACTTTAATGGCCTCCTGATTTTCCTTTTTTCCTGCCTCTCCTTGAGATACAGACTCAGGGAAATTTGAACTCTTCTGATTGACATGTTAAGGATCAATGAACAAAATCAAGGAGTCCAGAGGAAAGGGAGCACAAGGCCAATTGTGAAGCAAAAAAAAAAAAAAAAAAAAAAAAAAATCAGGACTGGTATAGTGACCAGACAGGATCAGGGGACCTGGCTTCTGGCGTCTGATCTGCTGCCTGCTGTGTGACCTTGAGCAAGTCACTTCACCTCGCTTGGTGTCCTCCTCTTCTGTAAAGTTATGACATTAAAATCTCAGTGATAGAGGGAAGTTGAAAAAAAAATCAAATGGAGATGTGGGTGAAAGGATTTGTACACTGAAAGGGTTAAGGGCACAGGGAAAGCTTTCTTTTCTTTCAGGGACAGTCGCTCCCTTGTGGTCTAGTGGTTAGGATTCGGAGCTCTTTTCTTTCAGGAAGTGCGAACATTTCCTTACCTTTAGGTCAGCTCTGCCGTGTTCCCCGGATTTTCCTGCCTGCAAATGTAGGTAGATGCTGTGCCAAGCCTAAATCTCTCTTCTCTACCATTTCCAGCTCTTCCGGCTGGGTCCAGTGTCCTACCCAGGGCATGGTGCCTACCAAGAAGCCTGAGGCTGGCAGGTGCAGTCAGGAGTTTCAGGCACAAGGACAGGCATGCCTGCCATGCACAGATGAATGCAATACCCTTTTTCTTCTGGGCCTCAAGTCTTTCTCTGAGGAAAGCGCGATTATTTATCTCATCTCCCAAGACACAAAGCAGTCACCAACGTTATGTTGGTGGCTGTAGGTGGTTGCAGAACAGATGTTCCCAGAAGACAACAAACAGGGAGCGTTGGAGTCATGAAGCCTCGGGGCGTCAGGTGTGCCCAAGCTTTTGGTTTAGGAGGGAATGCCTGTTTGTCTTCTTTCAGTCTCCTGGAGCCAAACGTTCCTCCTCCAGCCACTTAGAAAGGATTTTGTTTATTTAGTAGGCCGGCAGAGCTGTCCCAACTCCACAGAGAGATTATTCCGTGTGAAAATGAAAAACGGCCTCCTGTGCTTGTAAAATATGGAAGAGACGATCCAGCTGAAGTCAGACCCTCTTTTGCCTCAGTCCTGTCACAGCATCCTTTCTCTGCCGGCCTCTTTAGATGTTGGTAATCCCCATGTTGGACTTCGAAATTTCTAGGGATTTTGCTTGTCTGAAATTCAGAAGCCTGGGAATCTCTGATTTTATCTTTTCTTTTCGTGCCTCCCTTCTCCCAACTGTCCCCCAAACTACTGCCAGAGGAATCGCTTTCCCAAAGCACACTTCTCATCTTCTGGCTCAGAAATCTTTTGCTCCCTACTCCCAGCAGGATAAAGTTCAAATTCCTTAGTGAGGAATCACAGACTGCTGCAATTCAGCCTTTCAGCCTCAGCGTGATTGATTTCAATATAAATTAAATCACAGAATATGTATCAGTTATGGTTAGCTTCAGCGATAGCCCAAATTCTAGAACCCTAAATAACACAGAAGCTTGTTTCTAGTAAAACAAATCCTGAGGTGGGCAGCTGGGGCTTCTGGGTGCCAGGAATCCAGGCTTCTCGGATCTTGTCACTGACCCATTCTTAACATGATTGCAGATGGCGTGCAAATTCCAGGAACCAGGCCTGTGTGCCAGCCAGGAGGGAGGTGGAAGGGGAAGAAACAGGTAGAGAATGGATGCTGGCTATACGTTATAGAGGTTCTCAAGAAATCGACACCTATCACCTCTGCTTGCGTCAAAAGGGACAGACCTTGTCTGCCGCAAGGAAGGCAGGAAAACTATTTATTCCAGGCTATCACGTGCCGACGTAAAAATCATCAGGGTTCTTAGGAAGAGAATGGATGTTTTGGGGAAATGAAAAGATTCTAACATAAATGTCTTGCCTCCATGATATACTTTGCTTAATCTGGTCCTCCAGTCTATAATGCCTGTCGCCCTTCCCTACCTGAGAAAACTATAATCATCCTTTAAAGCACAGCCCAGGGGCACCTGGGTGGCTCAGCTGGTTAAGCATCTGACTTCAGCTCAGGTCATGATCCTGTGGTTCGTGAGTTAGAGCCGTGTGTTGGGCTCTGTGCTGACAGCTTAGAGCCTGGAGCCTGCTTTGGATTCTCACTCTCTCTGTCTCTCTCTCTCTCTCTCTCTCTGTCTCTCTTGCTCTCGGTGCCCTTCCCCTGCTTGTGTGTTTTCTTTCTCTCAAAAACAAACATTTAAAAAATCAAAATCAAATCAAATAAAGCACAGCCTAAATATCCACCTTCAGACCCCTAGAGATATTGTTCTTGGGACATTTTGCATGTCCCTCCACGGGGTCTCTAACCATAGTGTTATGAACCTTCCTCCCTTCCTCTTTCAGGTCTCTCTCCTCTGAGTCTGTACCAGGGACCGCTTCCTCTCCATGGCTGCAGGCTCATCACTCCCCTAAGCCCAACACGGTGGACTCTGCCTGAAGAACCTAATTCTAACTGTTCATTCCTGTAGCCTTTGGGTGGCCTCCGCTCTCTCAGGCTTTTTCTCAAGGACAGAAGATGGGGGGACGGGGGAGGAATTTGGGCAGGCTGGGGCTGATCCGGAGCCTAGGTGCACCAGGCAGCAACTCTTATACAGAGGATATGTGCAGACCTCCCCCAGCTCTGGGCAGAAGCTAAGTCCTTTTCTCCAGGGGACACACAACGTGCTCCCAAAGGCAAGAGCATTAGGTCAGGGGCCTGCGTACATGTTTGTAACTAAACCTGAGTGCCCTCTGGCCTTCAGAGCCAGTTTTCCCATATCACCCTGCTGCTGAAAACCCCTCTGTGCTTTGCCAGTTCTGAAGGGTAAGTCCTGACTTCTCTCGAGCCTTCCTGCTCTGACCTGTGCCCACAGCTCCCACCTCAGCCCTCACACTCCCTTACCTCAGGCAGCAGAGCCAGGCCCGCACATGTGCTGCTGGTTCTCTTTGACACACATTTTCTTGCTTGGCCTTCAAGACTTGCTGTGGATGATACCTCTTCCACGAAGCCTGCCTTCAACCCTCAGGCAGAGCTGCCGTGTCCCCAGGGCCCTCTGGACACCTTGGTCAGTGGCCTCATTAGTATGCTGGGAAGGTTGGTCCCCTGCACTAGGCTAAGCAACCAAAGGGCCACCCCCTGCCCCCTCCCCCTCAAAGGCATCCCTTAGCCTCAGGCACACACTAGGTATCCAGTAAATACTCTTTGAAAGGGGCTCTTGAGCCACGGGAAAGTGGGCCAGGTGATAAGGGAACATTCCAAAGTCTCTAGTTTTGTTGCTCTGGGTGAGTGGATCATAAGGCAAACACAAAAAGTCACATAATGTCAAACTCTTCTTGTCTGAATAAAGCTACTGATTTTGGGAGCCCACTTTCACGTCAGGAAGGCGCCCCTGACCCCAGGCCTAGGACAAGACCTCAGTTATGCCACCACTGCACTTCTCACACATCTTCTTTAGCATTTGAATCACCATGGCAGTGACTTGGGACTGTTAGCTTAATTCAGGGTTTCTCAGCAGTGGTGCCATGGACATTGGGGGCTGGATGCTTCTTTGCTGAGGAAGGCTGTTCTGTGCACCACACGATGTCTGAGTAGCATCACGATCTCTACCCACTAGATGCCAATTGCACCCTCTCAGTTATGACTGAAAACGTCTCCAGACAACTGTATGTCCCTGGGGTAAAATAAACTTGAGGTTGAGAAGCACTGGTGTAACAACTATGTCCCCAGTTAGAACAGACATTCCATGAGGGTGCTCCAGCCACCTGAGACCCCACTTCCCTGGCTCCTTAGCTTGGCATTCACTCTCCCAGGCAGCTGATCCTCCTCCTGTCCCACACGGAGCCTTGCGCCACCCAGAATGAGTCAAACCTTCCTTTTTGCACCCCTGGGACAGCCTGGGGGGTGGAGACTGCATCCTACTGGCTTTTGTACCTGCCAGTGCCCACCTGCACTTTACTTTCAGGGTGCTCAGGAAATCACTGCTGGGGGACAAGCTGGAGGATGGGCAAGGGGCCTTCTGAATGCTGGAATGGCAGGTGCACAATGAGTCATCTCTACAGGGACAACTTCTGTTGGTTTTGTGTGTGTTTGGTTTTAGGAAGTTCAGACTTTATTAGACACTCAGGGGCTGGCCCTGGCTGGCTTCACAACCCTCCTAGTCAGCGGGCAGCCTGGGGAGGGCGGAGGGCCCCGACTGAGGGGCCCAAAACCAGTCCTGCTGATCCGTCTCCCCTCCCACCTCACTGTGGCTCCTGTGTGATCAGCACATGGTCAGAATCTGCTTTGAAGACACGAAGGGCCGCATTGAGGCTTCCAAGGCATGCTGGTAATCCTGCAGTGGGACCTCGGAGCAGGCGGGGGCTGTGAGCTGGCCTCGGCCGATGAGACCGCACAGTGTGAGGATCAGCTCCTTGAACTGGGCTGTGGGAGGTTGGAAGGAGTCAGACATGGGCACAGCGGCAGGGCAGGGTAAGACAGACCCTGGGCCAGCCCCGGTGGCAGGAGCTGGCGCTGAACTCCAGGAAAGCCCCAAGAGCCCAGGCTTGGCTGTGGAGAGGGAGGCTGTGGATGCAAATGGGTCCCTGGCGGGGTAGGACAGAGGAGATGGGGAGCAGTGCCGGGAGCTGATGGGCAGGCAGAGTGGTGGCTATGGGGGTGCAGACCCACAGAACCTGACTGGGGTGTAACTGAGAGTCCTGAATGGTGGGAGGGGCAGGATTACTTTGAGGCAGGGCAGCTAGAAGAGGCACAGGGAGGGGTGGGTGTGCCTGGCAGGCCAACTGAAGTGGAACCAATGGGCTTGGCTCAGGGATAAGAGCCTTCCCTGAGAGCCCAGGACTCCCTTAGAACCCCACGAGTCAAGAGGTCCTAAACATCCCCTCTTCGGGCCTGCCCCCAATACGGTCCAGGAAGATGAGAAGGGACAATATGGCCTCAGCTTTGGCTGAGAAATGTTTCTACACATATCAATTGATGCAACATTCAAATCTAATCATGTCCCTGTTTCAAACACCTCAGGGGGCCTTTGCTTGCCTTTCAGATACAGTCTGAGCTCCTTAAGAAGGTCTGTGAGGCCTTTCCTAATCCGGCCACAACCTATCTGTCCAGGCTCCAGCCCTCTACAAGGGGCTGCTGCATGGGCTATGTTTCCGGCCTGAAACACGCCACCAACGCCACCACCTTCCTCCCCTTCATCTGGATAACTCCACGTGACTCTTCAGTCTCAGCTCGAGGGGTCGCATTCTGGGCAGCCAGTCCTCCAGAAGAGGAAGAACAGTGTGCTGACTCAGCTTCTGGAGTTAAAGAGACTAGTTCACACCCCGGCTGCACCACTCCCTAGTTGGGGTGACTGGGCAAGCTACCTAGCCGCTCTGAACCTCAGTTTCCTCCTCTATCAAACAAGGCGAACGATGTCTAGACAACTATGATGTTTACACTGAGACGGAAGTCACCTGTCCAGACCCCATGGCTCGGCTAGGCAGGACCAACACTAGTAATGGTGGGCGTGGGACTTGAACCCCGGTGGGCTTCTGGGGTTTATTTCCTTCACACGGCTGTCTCCCAACGCAGCTTTCCCCACTGACAGCTGCTCAGGATGGGGACAGCGCCTGCCTTGTTCCATGCTTCCACCCCCCCGGACTAGCCCGAGTTAGCCCAATACCAATTTGCTGACCGTGGCTGTGACTAGAGAGTATTTTCCTTTAACCTGTCATGGCGCTTCAGAGCCAGTCACCTCTCCAGGGCTCAGAATGGCTGGTCACGTCTGCAGTAGGCACTGCCCTCCCGTGTGACCGTTGGCCATGGGGCCATCATTCACTCACCTGGACTGTGGTCCTTCTTCCACTGGGACAACCAAAAGCCTCGAAGTTTGAGATCCTTAAAAATGAGCTGGCTCTGCGGACACAAGAAGGATGTCCTGGGGCTCTGAGGGCAAGCACTTTGGGTGATGCCTAAGGTGATGCCCACCCACCCCCCGAAGGAAATGGGCACCATGTGGGTTTGGACAACGGTGGTGTCCAGGCCCACATCGGGCCTGCCTCCCCCACCAGCTTACCACAGAGGCTATGACAGGCTGCTTGGCCATTCCCCCGTAGGTCACCATGGTGCCCCCAGGCCTGAAGAGTCCAGAGAGAACAGGGTGGGTAGAGGCAGAGATCGAGCTCTTCTCGAACCTGCCAGAACACTTCTATGCCAACCCTGGTTTCTTAAAAAAAAACTTTTTTTTAAATGTTTGTTTATTTTTGAGAGAAAGAGAGAGAGAGGGAGGGAGGGGCAGAGAGAGAGGGAGACACCGAATCCAAGGCAGGTTCCAGGCTCTGAGCTGTCAGCACAGAGCCCGTGGCGGGGCTTGAACTCATGAACCGTGAGATCGTGACCTGAGCCGAAGTCAGACGCTTCACCAACTGAGCCACCCAGGCGCCCCTCAACCCTGGTTTCTGAATCTCGATGTCAGAATCCTTGGGAAGGTTTCAAAGACTACAGATTCCTAGGCTCGGCCCAGACCTAATGAATCAGGAAACAAGAATCTGTAGTAAAGTCAACCAACAGACACTCTCGAAGACGACACGTATGTGTAGCCAGGGTTGGGAAGCCACCGACGTGACTGCCCAGCAGGGCTTGGATGAAGTACTGCAAAGAAGCACACTCTACTGAGAAGGGCTCACCACCTGAGCTTGGTCCGGGCTCTCCGCCACTCCTGGAGGTGTGGCCTTGGCCAGTGCACAGACACTGGCGCAGACCTCCGTCCTCCGTCTGTCCACGCTCCTTCGAGGATCCCTGAGGTGAGGTGGGCTATACAGATAAGGGACGGTGTGCATGGGGAGAGGGCAATGGGCAGTTGCCCTCTTGCTCCAGGAAGGGTCTTGCCAGGACCTGCTGTCTGACACCCATGCCCGCCCCAGCAGTCCAATAGGGGAGAGGCTCAAATAATTTTTAAAAACTAAGACGCTCGGACCGCTCCTGCTCGGCTTGACTTGTGTTGCCCTCCCCACTCACTGGCGTTGGGGAGTCTGCTGATCCGGGATGACGGTGGGTGTGTACGTGGTGCTTTGTGAACTCTTGAGACGGAAATGGTTGCTGTGTGAGGCAGGTCACTCTTTGTCTGTGAGGTTTGTGGGTAGTTTGGTCTTAAGGTCCCTTCACCTGACACCTGTTCCAGAAAGCTCCTTTCGGGGATCCAGCCTCCTCCCCCCCAACTCCCCACAGCCTCTGTGCTCGTTCTAATCTGAAAAGCTGATGTTTACTGGGTGTTTTTTAGGTGCCAGGCCCAGGTCTGTGCCTTTCCATGCGCACCGATGTGGTGAATCGTCACTGTGACCCCAGGGGAGCACTTTTATTGCTCTTGATTTTACAGTGGGGAAACTGAGACCCATCTCTGTCTGTACAGCGATTTGTGCATCACCTCAGTGTCCTTAGACTAACCTGAGGCAGAAAAAGTTTAAAAAAATTTTTTTTTTACATTTTATTTATTTTTGAGAGACAGAGAGAGACAGCACGTGAACAGGGGAGAGGCAGAGAGAGAAAGAGACGGAGAATCCAAAGCAGGCTCCGGGCTCTGAGCTAGCGGTCAGCTAGTGCTGACCGCTAGCTCAGAGCCCGATGCGGGGCTCGAACCCACAAACCGTGGGATCATGACCTGAGCCGAAGTCGGATGCTCAACTGACTGAGCCACCCAGGCGCCCCTGAGGCAGAGAGGGTTTATATGCCCCTACTGTATACATGAGGAGACCAAGGCCTGGATCCTTTAGGTATTGCCTGACTTCTCACAGGCCCACAGCTAGTGAGTAGCAGAGCTGGGACTTTCTGACTCCAGTGCCTACACCTGTAACTGCGGCTCAAGGCTTCCCCCCACAGCGAGTGCAGCTGTTCTCGGGGCTGCGGGAGTAGTGGTGTGCGCGGAGTCACAAGAACCTGGGGCTAAGCCTGGCTCCCCCACTTCCTAGACTTTGGGCAAGGTAATTAGCCTCTCTGGGCCTTGTGTAATTGGGGATGGGGATAGTATCCCTCGCCTTGGTGGTTTGGGGTGGGGGCGGTGGGGGGTAAGACAGGCACAGGTGAATACTCAGTGGTCACTATCACAGCTCTCTGACCACATGACCCATCTTCCCATTGAGTCTATGAATTCTAGAGAGTTCCTTCAGGGTCTCAGCCATCTCTGTACCCCGTAGCTAGTGAGTGCTAACAAGTATGTGTCAACCAATGTTGCTGAGGGGATTCCTGCTTTAGTTGGAAAGTATCCTTGCAGGTGACCCTCAGCTCAGGAACTTTCTATTAACAGGAAAAAGAATGGAAGGACATTTACGCACTGTTAATATTGTCAACAATGCTTATCCCCCTTGGTGGTGGGATGACAGTGAACTTTTTCTGCTTAATTTTTCCTTTGTACTTTTTTGGGGAAGACTTTATTTTTTTAAGTAATCTCCACGCCCCACATGGGGCTCAAACTCACAACCCTGAGATCAAGAGTCGCACGATCCACCGACTGAGCCAGCCAGGTGCACCCCATCCTTTGTACTTTTACGTGCTTTCGAAATGCTTGGTAATAGCATAATGTTACCTCTGAAATTAGAATCTATTTTGAAAAGCTAATAAAAAATTTAAAGGCTAACAAGCTAGGGCTGTTACTTTTGAAGATGCCCCTTGGTTATGAATCCATAACTGTTCCTCTATCATAGAAAGCTTAGCCATCTACTTCTGGGGTCCCTTGGAAAAACAAAGTGGCTGGGTCGCTCAGTCCACTGGAAGGAAGAGGCTGAGAAAGGAGGTGCCTGGATAACCAGGAAACGATCGTGATCCATTTCCTACCCAGGGTTAGACTTGTCTGGCTTGGCTTGCATTGCCCACTGGGACTGGGTCACGCGACAGTCCTCCCAGCTAAAGGCCCGGAGGGCTCCGGCCAACCAGACCTGCAGGCCCAAGGGACTTACGCTAAGTGTCGCAGCAGCTCTGTGGAGCTTTTCCCGCCAACACAGTTGAGAGCAAGTCGGGGCTGGGGCATGTCCTGGAAAATAAAGAACCTGTAGTGAGGGAGCTACCGCTGTATGTGTGAGATTTCTTTCTTTCTTTTTTTTTAAAGTAAGCTCCATGCCTAGTGTGGGGCTTGAGCTCACCACCCAGAGATGGAGAGTCATATGCTCTTCCAACTGAGCCCGCCAGGCCTCTCCTTACATGTGGGGTCTGAAGCTTGCGACAAACAGCATTTCCCTTCCACAGGTGCTGTGTTGGGAGGGGAGCGGGGGAGCAAAGGAAAATGGGATGCAGTTGCCTTCACATTCTGCTCTGCAAGGACCTTTGCTTTATCAGCCTAATCCTGTTATGTTTTGGAATTTTGTTCAAAACTCCTCTCTAGGAAAGGACAGACAGAGAGCATCTACGTTTCTTTTCAAAGGACTCCAGCTCCCCCCAGGTGTACCTCTTCTCTGCGCTTACAACTCAGTGTGAGTTAGAGGTGCTGATCTGCCGCTTGGGGAATGTATCTGAAGAGGCAGGTATTCTCAAGTTGAGTGTGTATGTGTGGTCACTCCAGGGCTCCGAGGAAAGTCACCTATTAGGTAGGCTGGGGGTGGAAGTTCTAGAAGGTTAAGAGTTCAGAGAGACCTGGGGCCAGCCCTGACTCCACTCATAACTGCATGGCTTTGGTGAAATCCTTTATCTCTTCTGAGACTTGGTTTTCTCATCTAGAAAAAGAGATAGCACCTGCTTTGTGGAGCTTTTGTGGGGATTATCAGATGCAATATAACAAAAGGGCTTTGGAAATGATACTTCTTTCCTTTCTCTTCCCTCTCTGTGCCTCAGTTTCCTCAGGTCCTCTCCCAGCTCTGAGATTCACACTGGCTGTATGGGCTGATGTGGCCTACTAAAAATATTCAAAAGTACAAGTCATCCCAAGGTTTCTTGGACTTTGTCTCTACTGCCTCCCTTGAAGCATCTGGGCACATAATGCATGCTGTCCCCTGAGGGACAAAGAGAAGAAGGGAGGATTTGGAGAGGAGCAGTGGGGCCAGTCCCAGCTTTTCAATCAGGTCAACTTTTTCCAGGGAGATGAGCATGGAATGAAGGCACAATGCCCCTCAGCCTCCGTACCTTAAACAAATGTTTCATCTCATGCTTTCTTAGCTCCTCTTCGGTGAGCACATGCTCAGCCCCCAGACTCTTCAGTCTGTCAGTCAGCTTCTGGATGTCAGGCCTGGAAACCAAACACAACCCACAGCCCTTGGTCACTGCCTGCTGACCTTCTACCAGAGGCTCCTGGGACTCTTCTGCCATGGCTGGAAGCACAAAAGTTTCTCTTTGTGGGAAGCTGGGATGGAGGGCAAGCCAGGCCCTACGCAGGGGCCAGCACACTCTTGGCCTCAGTTTCCTCACTGGCATCACAGGGTGATGTCTACAGTTCTTGCCGGCTCAAAGGGGCTAGAACCATCTGGCCCGGGGAGAAGTCATTGCACTTCCTGATTTTGTCTACTGAAATGACAGACTTCATTTCCTTTCCCCTACTCTTTTCAAGGGGCTCTTCAGGGCTCTTCAGTTGTGCAAACACACTCCAGCCCAGGAGTGGCTCTCAGCCTCTTTGGCCAAGGCAAACAAGAGTAATTTTTGTTAACACAACTAAGGGGACAGGGAAGGGAAGCAAGTGTCAATTCTCCTCCAGAGACTGGACTTCCACAACGGATACAGCCACGTTTGTTGACAGCGAGGCTTAAGGAAACTGGATGGAACAGTGGAAAGAGAACAAGGCAGGGAGCTAAGGCTGTTACTGACTTGCTGTGTCTTCCTGGGCAAGTTGCTCCCCTTCTCTGAAACCTGTTGCCTCCCTGTAACACAGATGACAAGCCTGCCCCATCTCCTTCACAGCCATAATTATTAGAGCAGTTCAAGGGCCACACAGATGCAAGGGGAGAAAGGGCCCTGGATTAGGCAGTTACAGAAGGAATAACACAGCTTAAGAGATTCCCAAATATGAAGCGTGGCTTTGAAATCATAAGGTTATCACAGAGTCTCAAAAACTCTTAGCTGCTCCGCAAGAGCTGGCTCCACCTCCTTCCCGCTCCCCCTTTACGTTTGGGATATTCACACCTCCTATGGCTACAGGCCCCCTGGGCCTCCTTTCTGGCAGTTGACCCATCTATCCGCGGGCTGCTTATGCACGGGCGCCATCTGGTGGCGACAGGGGCGCTTGCAGGGACGCTGGGTGGAAAGGCCTAAGTCTTGTGCCCTGGGATCAGGCCTCCCCACGCACCTGTCTCGGACCACATTGATGGTCCTCAGGCCCAGGGCTGCGGCGATCTGGATGACTGCTTGCCCCACGCCACTGTTGGATGCGTTCTGGATGACACAGTCTCCTGTAGAGCCAGGAAGAGACCCAAGTCAAGTGCTGGAGACCTGGAAACAGGTCAAGTGCTTCCCGCCTGGGATCCTATGGTAGGGCAAGAGATGGGAGTCCTCAGGCTCAGAATGGCCCAGGACCTGGCTGCTGAGTCTTCTCAGATCTTGCTTACTCTTCTCCCAGTGCCTCCCCACTGCCCTCCAAACTCCACAAGGCCCATGGTGCCTCGCAGGACTTGGCAATTCAGAGTCCACACTGCATGTAATTTAGATTCCACTACATAAATGACTTTATATTGTTCATCATGCTCTCGACTTTTATGTCCTCAAATCTCTTAGGTTATTTCCATGGTTTGCAACGTTTCCCTCCTTCTCTCTTCCTTTGCTTTGAAGCACAGCTCAGGGGTGCCTTCGCTTGAAGCACAGCTCAGGGGTGGCTTCCTTCCCATCTTCCTTCTGTGTCCTCCTCAGGCTCCTGCATATGGTGTGCCCTGTCTTACACTTGGTTGAGGACATGCCCATTTCTAGCAAGAGCCTGCAGCTTCCGGAGGGCACGGCCATGCCTCATTCCCCCTTTGTGCTGCTCAGGAAAGGCACACGGCCTTGAAATGGGACCAGAGTGCTGGAGGGACTGTGGCTCCAGAAACAGCATCCTACAGATGGTCTGTGGTCAAAGCCCAGGCTTTGGAATTGGCCAGTGGGGGAGGCAGCACGACATGCTGGGGGAAAACGTGGGCTCTGAAATCAGATGGACCCTGGTGTGAGTCCCGGCTTCCCCACTGACTGTAACTCAATCACATGGGACAGGTCACGACCTCCGTTTCCTCCCCATAAAACAGGAATCCTGGGAGCGCCGATCAGGAGGCTCCTGATTAGTCAAATGCCTCTGCGTCCAGGAAGGTGCGCTGCTACTCCTGAAATGCTATCTGAAATGCAGGGATCTGGAGCTATAGACGGGATTTCCTGGAAGACAAACGCCCATTCTCTGCAGGCAGGAGTCAGCACACAGATTGTCACTAGTGGGTTATGAAATCAAGCTAGTGGGTTGTAAGCAACATTTTTTTAAGTTAAAATTGAGGAAACAGAATTAAGAAGAACACATTGCATCACACCTAGTAAGGGTCAATACTGCTCCATAAAATTTGGTTTCCATTATATATAGACTCATATACATATCTATGTACTGGATTACCGTGTAAAATGTAATTCTTACCATGGGTCACTGTGATAATTTAGTTTAACACTGATCTAGCCCAGACCACACCTGCCCGGAGGCAGGCGGGTGGAGAGACGCACCATGGGCATATGAGGTGGGGTGCTGTTAGAATACTCTGATGTCCACCACAACTGCAGCCCAAATCACAGGTGGCCTGAGGGGAGGAGACGCAGGTGACCAAAACGACTCCTGCACCTGGACTGCTCTCGGGGCCGCTCTGGGACAGCTGTGAGAACCTGCAAACCTTCTCTTTGCAGGAAGCTGGGACTGTTTTTTAGCCAGCCACAAGCAGTAGTGACAATCTAAGCTTGTCGTGCTCCAATATCTCTGTCCCAGTTTCCTCACTGGTGTGACAGAGCTAGACTAGGTGATTTCCATAGCCCCTGGACATGCATGGTGTGCTGGGTGACCCTCCAACAATGGAAGGTCAGTGCTGAGGTGGGCTCCATGAGGGTCTTTGTTTTTGTTTTTTTAATTTTTTATAGTTTATTTATTTTTGAGACCGAGAGAGACAGAGCACGAGTGGGGGAGGGGCAGAGAGAGGGAGACACAGAATCTGAAACATGCTCCAGGCTCTGAGCTGTCAGCACAGAACCCGACACGGGGCTCGAACCCACGGACCATGAGATCATGACCTGAGCCGAAGTCAGATGCTTAACTGACTGAGCCCTGCTTGCCCCCAGCAGTAACCAGCCTTCGCTGGCTTTTCCCCCTTTCCCTGGCTCGCTCTCCCAATCCTTCACTCCTGCTTCCGGGGATCACCTCCCCCAGCGAACTGTCCACCCTCAGTCTTTGCCTTGGGCTCTGCTTTCCGGGAGCCCCAAACAGAACACCTGGCTTTGTCATTCCCTTGCTCAGTCATCTCACCCAAGGAACTTACTTCTCTGGGCCTCAGTTTCCTCCTTTATGAAAAGGAAGCATAATAAAAGTAGTGCACAATTACTGCGTTGTGTGCCAGGCCCTGTGCTGCCCCGTGGGGCCTGAACTCTTCAACCGATGATACCAACCTCACCACACTGCTTTGAAGATTCACTGCAGCCACTGGGGTAATGCAGGGAAAGGCACTTATGTGAGCTGGAAAGTGCCCCAGAAATGCTGAGTGGAATTCCTTGGTTCAGCATTTTACTGGGAACACAGGCACTGTGTCTATCCTGTCTGGCTTTGTTGTGTCCCAGAGCTTAGCACAGCTCCATACGTTTTTGCTGAATGGCAGAACTCCATCCCAAGCTCTAGGGAATGTGATCCCTCAGCGGTTATCCAGAATGTTCTCCTCAGGAGGTTCCAGCACACTTTCTAGGAACCAAGCTGGCAAAACAAAAGCAGCAGCCACACGCTCGCCCAGGTTAGGGGCCCGTCTTCCTCTGGGCCCCCTGCTGGTAAGTTCCCAGGGCCTCGGGGCCAGGACTTGGGTCACACCCCGTCAGGAGACCCCAGCCTGCTCCCTGCACCCGGGGGTTCCTACCTGGCTGCAGCTGCTCAAAGTCCGTCAACATCCTGTAGGCCGTGCAGGGATTGACACCCAGGGTGGCAGCGCTCTGGAGAGGGATGTCACTTGGAACTCCGATCAGTGCTTCCTCGCTGAACACAGCTTCGGTTCGCCAGGTTCCTGAGTCAGGGGATGGAGCCAGGGTTGTGAGAAAGGATCCCTCTCCACAACTGGCCCCAAGTCACCCTCCTCAGTAGATGGGTGCTTAAAACATCAGCCTTCAAGTAAGACTTAGGGAAAAAAAAAAGATCTTGAAATCCTTTTGAATCTCTGAGTCTTCATGATAGCAATTTTGTTATTAGCCCATTAGTTACCATTAGATGCAGCTAATGTCACCCGGCAGGGGGCTAAGGATCTGAAACTACGGGACGCTGAGTAACATCATGACCAGGGCAAGAGAAGCTGTGAAAGCTCCCACTTCCCTATTCAGTCCTCATTCTCCTCACGTCGGGCACGTCGACTTGGGCGGTATTATGGAAAAAAGCATGAAAGTAGGAGTCAAAGGCTTAGCTTTGGGACCCGGTTTGCTGGTTGGCTAGTTTGAGCCAATTCCTGAGTTTTGGTTACCCTAGTAGGTAAATGTCACTGGCCCCCTCCAAGAGCCGCTGCACAAATCAAATGACGCAAGGGAAATGACAAACTCTTGTCGACTGGAGAGAAGTGATCATCTCCAGCCCACGTCCTAGCTGCAGACAAAAGAATCGTAAAATGTCAGTGTTGAGAAGGCCCTTAGAGCATCAGGTTTAACCTCCTCATTTAATGGGGCAAGGCACCAAGAAAGTGACTTGCCCAAAGTCACCCGGCGAATCCGGGCATCCCGTCTACAGATGCTTCGCGTGTGCCCACTGGGAGCCAGGCTTGGACAGTGTAGACGCATCCCGTCCTTTCACAGAGTGTCATTCCAGGGGAGAGCAGGTGAGAAACAGACAGTTACAGTGGGGAGAACTCCTTGAGATGGGGGCCAGGAACAGCTTCTGAGGAGGTGCAGGCTAAGAGTTAAAGGGTACAGATGCCAGCCACTCACAGAGTGCGCCAGGAATGTTCTAGAAAGAGGAAGATGCATATGGAGAGGCTCTGAGGCAGGACAGACAGAAGATGGACCTAGAAGGATACACATGGCAGGGCAGAGACTGATGGGAGGACAGGCTTGGGCCATGGCCGACGTGCCTTGGACCACAGGAGCGTCACCCAGACTCTCCCGATCCTGACCCACAGTAACCGTGGGATACGCCGTCATTCAGTACGTTCACATATACAAATATGTACACCTACGTGGAACAGAAATCAAAGGTTCATGGAACAGTATTTACCCTGTTACGTATGCTACGCTGTTATTTTCTATTCTGTCCTGCAACCCATTAGATCAATTTCATGAATGGGGCACAAACCGCCATCTGACAGGTGCTCACCCATGCAGGCAGGATCCTGTATAAAGCAGAGGTGAGGAGGACAGACTTGGAGACAGCCAGGCACAATTCGAGCCTGGGCTCTGCCACGTACTTGCTAGGTGACCTTAGAGAACCTATCACGGGCTTGGTGTCTGATGGCTGTGGTGTTTTGGGGGCCCTTGTCCTATGATTCTGCAGCTCCAGACTGTGTGCAACCTGCCCAGTTGCTGGGATTCTAATGGTACCTGGGCACCACATGGTCAGGTGTGGGGGGCAGGGGACAGCCTAGGTGACTACTAATTATGCTGTAAGTGGGGAGAGACAATGTGGGGCTTTAGGGACTGGGTGGTGCAGACAAGAGGCAGGAACACATTTTATTAAGAGCTGCATTGGTTCCAGAGTAGGTCTGTGGCTGAGAAAACAAGACACTGAAAAACTGAAGGGTTCCTTTGGATTCCAGGTGGTATCCTGGCATTCTCTGGGCTTCACCCAGCCTGGTTTTCAAACCTTCATTGTCCTCTTCATCATCATGGCCTCTACTTCCCTCAGCCAATGTGTACCATATCTACTCTGGCCAAACACTTAGTGTAGGGCTTTCTCTGCATGAAATCAGGGGTGTTTTCTGATTTCCCTTAAAGGCACAACAATGGAAATTCAGAGCTTGAAACAAATTTCTGGGCCCTGGCAGTCTCTAATCCTCTTCTACAGAGAACCTGGGTGGGATGGGGGCAGCGCCCATTGTCAGCCCTGAGGGCTTTCAGGATTTTAAAGTAAAAATCCTTACACCCTGGAGCGGGGAACCTGCTTAAAACTCCCGGCTCTGCCGTTCATGATCTGTGTGATTTAGAATTCTCACTTTACCTTCTTTGACACTAATGTCATACTGTGAAGATTAAATGCAATGACATTTGTACAGACTATTACTGTGCCTAGTACATATAGTAGGTGTGTAACGTCTCTTGTTTTCCTTTTCTGGTGCTAAGTCCCTCCCATGCTCTAGTTCTCAGGATTCCTGTTCCTCGCTCCTGTGCAACTGACCCTTAACCATTTCCACCATCTAGCATAGTTTGCATCAGCAAACTACAGCCATGGGCCAAACCCAGCTCACCACCTGATTTTGTAAGCCAAGGTTATTGGAACACAGTCATGCTCACTTTTTACATATCGTCCATGACCATTTACGATGGCAGAATTGAGTGTAGGCAGTATGGGCTGCAAAGCCTAAAGTATTTATGAATTGGTCCTTTATAATTTTTTAGAGTTTATTTATTTTTGAGAGAGAGATGAGAAAGAAAAAGAGAGTCAGAGAGAGAGAGAGAACACAAGCGACGGAGGGGCAGGGAGAGAGGGAGACACAACATCCGAGGCAGCACAGAGCTTGAAGTGGGGCTCAAACCCACGAACCACATCATGACCTGAGCTGTAGTCAGATGCTTCACTGAGCCACCCAGGCACCCCAAGAATTGGTCCTTTAAAAAAAAGTTTGCTGACCCTGATCTAATGCATATAGAAATTTAGTTCACCAAAATTGTTGTATGTATGCCCTTCGTTGAGCTGTATGTGTTAGTTGAGATATGCCAGGTAAAATGCTAGCCCCATTTTAGAGATGAGGCAACTGAGGCTCAAAGTAGCTGTGACTTAAACAAGGTCACCCACGGGGGTGGAAGAACTCTAACTTTACCTTCTTTGACACTAATGTCATACTGTGAAGATTAAACACAATGACATTTGTACAGACTATCACTGTGCCTAGTGCATACAGTAGGTGTGTAACGTCTTTTGGTGCCCTCGCTGCTGCCCTTGTGCTGCCTCAGGAGGGTTTTGAGTGTTTCCAATGAGAAAGTCAGTCCGCACATTCTCTAGCCCAGTCCCCCTGGGGACTGGCTGCATGTGGGAAAAGCTGGCTATGGGCACAGCTCAGTAACATGAAAGATGACCAAGGTCTGGCCAGTTGAGGACTTATCTAATGACTGCCACTCTTACTAAACTGCAGCCTTCCCTAGAAGAAAGGCCACATCTGTCCACGGCCGTATGCCAGAGCCCAACACACTGCAGATGTGCTCACAAAATGTTTACTGAACAGAGTTATGGTCCCGAGTATTATAAAATCCTCTTTCTCTTTGATTGGCACCTGGTGGGAAAAACTTCCCTTTTCTCTGGGGAGAAATCCCTGTTCTGATTGACACCACCACCTCCACAGGCGCTCTTGCCTGCAACCCTGGCCCTTATTCTTCTCTCCAAATCTAGTGACCGAGCCCTGAGCCCTGCTCCTTTAGCTCGTAACTCCATCATGTCTTCCCCAGCCCTGTGGCACTGCCTTGTTCAGCCCCTTATCAACGGAAGCCTGAACTGCTTAGCCACCTCCTTATTGGCTTCTTGCCTCTACCCTCCGCCTCTCCAAGAGCAGGCTGTGCACTGCCCAAGTCTGGTTCACTTCTTCTTCTTTTTTTTTTTTTTTTTTTTAGTTTATTTATTTTGAGAGAGAGAGAGAGAGAGGCAGAGACAGAATCCCCAGCAGGCCTGCACTGTCAGTGCAGAGCCCGATGTGGGGCTCAAACTCACAAACTGGAGATCATGACCTGAGCCAAAGTCAAACGTCGGATGCTTAGCCAAGACGGAGCCACCCAGACACCCCCATGCATTCCTAACTCTTCTTCAGGCTCTCTCTGACCACAGATGCGAACCCTCCATGACCAGGCCCCGCCTGCCTCGACAGCCTCATCTCGCTTACAGTGGCTCTGACAGTGCGTAGCCTGCTCTCGTGGCCGTGGCTTTGCATGTGCTGCACTCTCTGGCTCGAAGTCCTTCCTCACCTAGCCCACTGGCTATGCTTCTACTCGGTCTTCCGGGTGGAGTTCACGCACCACCTCTTTGGAAAGTCTCTCCGAATGCTTCCCCAGATGGGGGACTCTTGCCTTGGTGTCCATCCTCTCTCATTACAGCACTAACTAGACTGTTAAATGTATTAAGTGTTGTTTTTCCATCCCTGGGGCTGCAGGAGAGAGGGGAGCCGTTCTCGACAGCTTTTCTGATCTCAAAGAAAAAAGCTTCTAGTGGTAGACTTCTATTACTGTTTTTTCCTGCCTGGTACCTTTTTCTTTCTAGAAGCGCTCCTTCCTTACCTCTGAGGCTATCAACCACAAGTCCCCATCCTTTATTTATTTATTTTTTATTAAAATTTTTTTCTTAAACATTTTATTAATTTTTGAGAGACAGAGAGAGACAGTGTGATCAGGGGAGGGGCAGAGAGAGAGAGAGAGAGAGAGGGAGCCACAGAATCCGAAGCAGGCTCCAGGCTCTGAGCTGTCAGCACAGAGCCTGATGGGGAGCTCGAACCCATGAACCGTGAGATCATGACCTGAGCCAAAGTTGGACGCAGAACCGACTGAGCCACCCAGGCACCCCAAGTCCCCACCCTTTAAACCACAGAGGTGGGAAAGACACTCAATTGAGGCAACTGGGATCGCCCAACCCCGTACCCCTGGTGTGGTTCTAGGCCATAAGTATCTATGCCACAAGTATTTTTGCCGTATATCTAATTAGCCGTAAGGCAATTTTGCCATAAAAAACAAAACAAAACAAAACAAAACAAGAACTGGCGGATGGATTGTTGGTTTCATCTATGAGTTGACAACTGGTTTCATTTCTCCATGACGCAGTCCTCCTATTTCATATTATATCAACTTCAGCCCTTGTAACAGTCTAAAAAATAGTAGAGTTTGAACCCACATTTCCCAGAGAACTCTGGGACGTCTATCAAAACGGAAATGTGCCAACACGCCACAACCAGACAACAACATGAGAGGCTTTCACAACCCAATACAAAGCCCAGTTACAAATGTGCATCCTGGTATTTGGAAACTGATCAAGGAAGAAATTTTAGCAAAAAAAAAAAAAAAAAAAAGTGCAATACTGATTAAGGAGACGAATCAACAAGCACCAAAAACCTGGGATTCTAGGAACAAAAGACTTTGAAGACAAGTGCTTAGGTACGTTTTGTGGACTCACAAAATAAAACCAGTTATTTGTGTGGTTATGCCCTGAATCTACGCTATGCATTTTGAATGCACTGAAATATTTTGTATTTTGCAGTAGTCTTTTCGTTACTTTCGTTACACATTTTAGTGAATGTCCCTTTTTTATTTTTTCACAATTTTATCTTTTATAGCAAAACTGCCTTACGGCTAGTCAGTTATGCCGCAAAAAAGCTTGCAGTTTAGATGGTGTAAAACTACTGAATATGAAGGGGTTCATGGGTGGGCAAGGACCCAGGCAGGGTCGGTCAGAGCCCTGCTGGCGGAGGGATATGGTTGCACTGGACGGATCGTGGAGGCCATATTCATTTGTTTGTCCCCAGGCTGACATGAACCTCAGGATGCTGGTGGCCATTTATGAAAGGTCAGTTTGAGTCTCAGCTGCACCACCTGCTGGCGGGGTGATCTTGAGCAGGTTGCGTAATACTGAATATTTATCTCATACCTACGTCCTGTTGTGGGAATAACTGAGTTCATATATGTAAAGTGCTTAGAACAGGGCCTGGTGCAAAGGGAGTAGACAATAAATACTTGTGGGTGTTACTGTATCACTACATGGGGAGATCCTATCTGAGAACTGGTGAGAAAACAGAATGAGCTCGGATATTCCTGGGGTTCCTGGATCCAGCTTTCCATCTTGAAAGCTCTCCATCTCTTGCACATTCCAGTTTCAGAAATCAATTAACTTCTTTTTTGGTAAAGCAAGTTTGAGTTGACCATTAAGTTATATGACTCAAAAGGTCCTAACACTGTAGTTTAGCAGAAATGTAGTAGAGATAAGAGTTTGGTGGGTTCTCTTTCAGTTTCCTTTCTGGGTTAGGGCTTCTTCCCAAGCTTCAGTTCTTTTTTAAAATTAATTAATTAAAAAATTTTTTTGACGCTTATTTATTTTTGAGACAGAGAGAGACAAATCATGAGCTGGGGGTGGACAGAGAGAGAGGGAGACACAGTCTGAAGCAGGCTCCAGGCTCTGAGCTGTCAGCACAGAGCCTGATGCAGGGCTCAAACCCACAAATGGTGAGACCATGACCTGAGCTGAAGTTGGACACTCAACCGACTGAGCTACCCAGGCGCCCCTCAGTTCTTTTTTTTTTTAATGTTTATTTTTGAGAGAGAGAGAGAGAGAGAGAGAGTGAGCGAGTGAGTGCACGTGAGTCGGGGAGGGGCAGAGAGAGAGAGAGAGAGAGAGACAGACAGACAGACAGAGACAGAATCCAAAGCAGACTCCAGGCTCTGAGCTGTCAGCAGAGAGCCTGATGCAGGGCTTGAACCCACAAACGGGGAGACCATGACCTGAGCTGAAGTTGGATGCTCAACCGACTGAGTTGCCCAGGGGCCCCTCAGTTCTTTTTTTTTTTAATGTTTATTTTTGAGAGAGAGAGAAAGAGAAAGAGAGAGTGAGCGAGTGAGTGCACGCAAGGGGGGAGTGGCAAAGAGAGAGAGAGAGAGACACACACAGAATCCAAAGCAGACTCCAGGCTCTGAGCTGTCAGCATAGAGCCCTATGTGGGGCTTGAACTCATGAGGTGTGAGATCATGACCTGAGCTGGAGTTGGATCCTTAACCGACTGAGCCACCCAGGTGCCCCCTGCTCTTTTTTTTTTCAATGTTTATTTAGCCTAAGAAGGAGGGACAGAGAGAAAGAGAGAGAGAGAGCACACACAAGCAGGGGAGGGCAGAGAGGCAGGGACAGAGGATCGGAAGTGGGCTCCATGCTGTCAGCACAGAACCTGATGCGGGGTTCGAACTCACGAACCACAAGATCATGACCTGAGCAGAAGTCAGATGCTTAACTGACTGAGCCCCCCAGGTGCCCCCTTAGCTCAGTTCCTTATATGCTGAGTGGGGTTGTTATTGTCTTCCCTGTTTTCCTCTCGTGGTCACTGTCAGGATCCTCTACATAATGTCTGTGCCTCAAAAACCGTGCAGTGCTAAAGAACAAACTCACAACGACTCACTATACATCAAAGAAAACCCTAACTCCTTAGCTTGGCTTTTGCAGGGGTTCCCCCATGTGGCCCCACTACCTGTGCGACCTTCTTTATCACTTAAGCAAACTTCTCCTGTGTGCAATCCTCTGCCGAGGCTACACTGGATTTCTCACTATTTCCCAAACCGACCTTTGTGTCTGCTCATTTTGTTTCCTCCAAATGCAATGATTTCTGGCTCAACTCCACCTCACATAATTCATCCATCAAAGGTCCATTCCCAAGAAGTCTCCTCCGTGAAGCCCTGATCCTTCCTTAAGACTGTCTCAGGGCGCCTGGGTGGCTCAGTCGGTTAAGCAGCTGACTTCGGCTCAGGTCATGATCTCAAAGTCCATGGGTTCAAGCCCCTTGTCGGGCTCTGTGTCTCCCTCTCTCTCTGCCCCTCCCCCGCTCACTCTCTGTCTCTCTCTCTCAAAATAAAATAAAGACATAAAAAAAAAAAAGACTGTCTCTCTCTCTCTCTCACACACACATTCGCATGCACACAGAGGAGCCAGAAGTGTCCTCGGCTTCCTGTAAACTTGTAATATGTAACACACCCTTTACTGAGGTTCCTAGCTTGGAGATTTCTTCAATTAAAGTTGAACCTTCTGGAGGGCAGGGGCTGTCTTCTTTGGATTTCCCACTGTATCCTACAGCAGGGATTTCGGGATGTAGGGATTCAGAGAATCACACCTCTGATCAATACGGGCCCAAGGAGACAAGAGAGCAGGTCATCACCTCCAGGGCAGATGAAACCGACTTTCTGCTCTCCTTGTTCAGCTCCCATCCCTACTGGCAGTGGGTATATATGGACTCAATAATAAATCCTGCATTGTTGAGTTACACCGAACCAATGAGCAAACATTTCCAGTGTGGGCGAAATCCAATCTGGAGCAATGAAAGGCTGCAGACGCTGGGAGAAACTCACCCAAACCGGCATTTGCTGGAATCACCCAGTCTCCTGGCTTCACCCCAGTCACACTGCTGCCCACTGCTACCACCTGTCCAACACCTTCGTTCCCTCCAACAGCAGGCAGCTTGGGAAGGAGGCCGTAATTTCCTAAGGGGGAAGAGCACAGAGGGTCACCTGGTGAAGCTGGGGCGGTGAAAGAGCATGAACTTCAGAGTTAGATCTCAGCCTGATCTGGGCTCTGCCTTTGGCCTGCTGTGTACCTAACCGGCCTCTCTGGGCCTCTGCCTCTTAGTCTGTAAAGGGGATAATACTTTTCAGCGTTCACGGTCATCGAGGGGATTAGATACTGGATGAAATGAGCCCGGCATACCGCAGGCACCTCACAGTGGTCGGTTTACTCCCTGCTGCCATCTCTGTAACTCTCGGAAAGCCTCACATTCCAGAGAGGGGAGGCCAGAGAGGGCTTGCAGCCTGCAGATGGCACATCTGGAGAACAGCTGCTGCGAATCACAGGAATCTCCCACCCGCACCTGAGGAAGAACGGGATCAAGGTGGCGGCTAAGCAAAAAAGCCAATTAACATAAGCCACAGAAACCAAGGTTACCTTGGATCATATTTATGTCAGATGGATTGATAGGGGCCGCCAGCATCTTCACATGGACGTCTGATCCGCCCACAGCAGCCAGCTCCTGCTTCTTCAGTCTAAGCACAAAGCCAAAGAGAGATGTTAATGTCACCCAGGCCAGACAGGGCGTCTTTTGCTCAAATCATCTCCCCGAAGTAGGTCAGGGCGGCAACATTTTTGAGCTGCCATTGTGTGGCCGGGAATTAAGGCTGTTAGAAGAGAGAAAGGTGCCGTAGGGAATTAGCGCAGGCTGCAGGCTAACTCTCTCATTAACTGCAAATGGAAAATCTCTAGTGCCTTCTCAATCCCACTGCCCATTCTAGGGCAGAAAATAGTGAAACCTTCTGCTGGCCTGGATTAGCCTTGTGTTTTCCAAAACTTATCAGAGTCACCTCGTGTGCTTACGCATAATGTAGATTCTCAGGCCCCAGCTCTGACCGACTGAACCAGAATCTCAAGATAAGGGGTGCCCCAAGTAGTTCTTATTAAAAAAATTTTTTTTAATGTTTATTTACTTTTGAGAGAGAGAGAGAGAGAGAGAGAGAGAGAGACAGTGTGAGTGGAGGAGGGGCAGCAAGAGAGGGAGGGGCAGAGAGAGAGAGGGAGATGCAGAATCTGAAGCAGGCTCCAGGCTCTGAGCTGTCAGCACAGAGCCTGATGCGGGGCTCAAACCCACGGACCGTGAGATCATGACCTGAGCTGAAGTCAGCCACTTCACCGACTGGGCCACCCAGGCGCCTCCCCCCCCAAGTAGTTCTTATAGACAGCCATAACTGAGTCACCCTGGGCTGGCTTATTTGTTCTCCGCTTTTTCTTTTCTTTTTAACACATCTGCTAGTTGCAGAACAGGTGAAAGAGAGAGATGCCCTTTGTAGTTCCGAAAGAACTCCCTGGGTGACTGTGATTCACCCGCTGGAGTGATGTCCCTTCTGGGCGAGAATCTTGGTCAGAAAGGATGTGGATGGAGAGCTGAGTCACAGGTGTGAAGCGCCACCACAGGTGGTGATACAGGCAAGTTTCTTCACTGTTCTAGGCTTGTTTCTCCGTTTGTAAAATGGGGGTGGTGGTGGTGGTGGTTTGGACTTGATCACTGCCAAGAGCCTCTCCCATTTCAGGTGGGATTTCTACGTGGTAACACTCTGTTCACAGTGGGCCCTAGACACCATGGGACTAATGTCTTTATGCACTAGAACTTTGGTTAATGGGTTAAAACTGCTAAAGGGCTGGAGACAATGTCCATGTATTTTGCTTTTTGTAAAAGGAGACCTTCTGGGGCTGAGCGAGGAGCCTGCTTAAGATTCTCTCTCCGCCCCCCCCGCCCCTCCCCCATACATGCTCTCTCTCAAATTTAAAAAAAAAAAAAAAAAGAGACCTTCCAAGCAGAAAGCATTGATAAGTGTAGGAGACCAGTGGGTCTTTGTGACTTATTTTTTTATTTAAAAAATTTTTTTAATGTTTTTATTTATTTTTGAGAGAGAGAGAGAGAGAGACAGCATGGGTGGGGGAGGAACAGAGAGAGAGAGGGAGACACAGAATCCGAAGCAGGCTCCAGGCTCCGAGCTGTCAGCACAGAGCCTGACGTGGGGCTCAAACTCACGAACCGTGAGATCATGACCTGAGCCAAAGTCGGATGCCCAACCGACTGAGTCACTCAGAAGCCCTGGTCTTTGTGACTTTTTAATTACCAGGGACTGCTTTTCTTTCTCCACACCACGACTTCATGTTCGCAATGTTTTCCTCTGCCCAGATGCACTTTTTTTGGTTGTTTATTTATTTTGAGAGACAGGGAGAGAATCCCAAGCAGACTCTGTGCTGTCAGCATGTGGAGCTTGATGGGGCTCGATCTCATGAGACCTGAGATCATGACCTGAGCCAAAATCAAGACGGACGCTTAAATCGACTGAGCCAGCCAGGCGCCCCATCCTCTACCCAAATGTACTTGTAATAATTCTCATTTTTAGTTACCAAAGGCACATATAACTGCCACACAGAGGTTCTTAGCATTAGGCAACAGTGTCACTGAACTAAGCTGATATAATTCTACCCACTTCTGGCGGAAATCTGACCTTTTAATTATACTGAGGCTCCATCTGAGGTAAAAGTGTGATTTTCAAGAAATGCCTTGTATTATTAGTAGTAATAATGGTGGCAGGAACTTATATGGTATTTGTAACATATCAGGTCCTGTGCTAAGGGCTTTAAATACATGATCTGATCTGAGATATACTTGTCTTGTGAGGGAAGTATGAATATTCCCATTCCGTCAGGTAGGAAGTGCAGGCTCCCGGAGAGGACAAAACATACACAGGGTGCAAGAACTGATCAGTGGCAGAGCTTTCCTGCTTCCAAAGTTGGCACTCTGATTTCTGTGCTCTGAAGTAGCATCCTGAAAATAGTCTGGGAACCCCCCTGACTGTCTACAAGGACCCCTGGGGACCTAAGGGCCCCAATCTGGGAATCCCTGTACCGGATCATGACCGAAGGCAGACAGACCATGCCTCACTAAGACTGGGAAACAGCTGCAAAAAACTGGACTAGAACCACTCTCTACAGAAAATAGTTAACTAGGAAGGAGCTATGACCAAGGCAGAGAGAAAAAAGAAAGGGCTCTTTTTGTTTAGGTACCTATTAAGGAATGTATGTATTTATACACAGCCGGAGGAGGGAGATCCTTATAATCAACATCATCATAACTACTGTTTGAGTGCTTACCCGTGAGGCACTCTGCTAAGTGCTCCCCATGCCAGCTTTCGACCGTTACTCTGATTTTATGGCTGAGGGACAAAGGCACAAAAGAAGTAAATAACTTGTTCAAGGCCACCAAAAGTCGTAAGTGGTTGATCTGATTTGAACCTGGCGGTCTGATGCTAGAGAAGCCATGCTGTTAAGGGGCGAAGCAGGCCAAGCAGAGGGCAGCAAGAGCAGTACCAGCCTGGAGTGGTGTGCAGGCCTGATCCTTGCTGGACCTGCCTGGGGAGACAGAGAGGGGTTAGCAGCTACCTAGTCTCCCCAGCAGACAGAGCAGGGAGCCATCAGCCGGACGGTGATGTTTCTCTATGAACACAGGTGTAAGTCTGCATTCTAAAGAAAAACCCTGCCCAGAGCAAATGGACTGTAGATTGGCTGCCTCTCTCTATTATCTGTAGTGCTTCTCTCCTACATTTTGCAGATAATCAGAGTTTTTCTGTAAGCCAACAAAGTCCGTGTACTTCAAGCTACATAAAGACATTTTTTCTGCTCACTTTTTACATGCTTTTCCCTCAGCCCAGATTTCTTTTCCACTGCTTCTCCACGGAACAAGAAATTCAATTCATCCTTTAAGACATCTTTTGACCCTCTTCTTGGTCCTGAAAAAAATCACTTGCTCCACACTCAGTGTTTTCATTACACAGAAGGGGTGACACCATTTTAAGACCATCTTACATGAGTTTATTGCTTTTTAGTTTATCAAGCCTTTTCATACGTTTCTTTCAATTGATCACAACAGGCCTAAATTCACATTCCTTTCCCAAAACTCTGGGGGTGAGATGTACGTATGCCAGAGTTCAGAACCGTGTTATTATCTACGCCCCCCTGTGGGGGCTGGGGCAGCACTCTGTGATCAGACACATTGTTTCTGCAGCAAAATATATGAATATTCATGTTAGGTGGGATGAATAAACTTATATATATGAATATATAAGCTAAATATGAAAACACACAAGATGAGGTCTTCCCTTCACACGAGTTGTGAAACAACAGAAATCAAAACAGAACTGTCAGTTGACAGAACTTTCTGATTTTGTAGTTGCAGATTCCAATTTGGATTTGGATCCAGGTCTTTCGAACTCAGTTCAGGGCTCTTTTTACCTACCCCCTAGTTTTATAGCCAGAATGTGCGTGTGTGTTGTCTCCCGACTTGGTTGTAAGCTCCCAGACAGCAGAGAACTCTTAGTCTTAACTCCGTGTTTAGCACAGTGCCCGGGACCAACGCAGTGCTCAAGAATGCTTCCTGGTGAAATTACGCAACTTTCCTTCCTACAGAGAAAACGGGACATAAAGGTGCCAGTCATTTTTAGGGAATCAGGGGAGGGGCTCAGGGCACAGGGATTTAGCTACTGAGGCTTATACTTGCTCTTCCTGGTTCTGGGCTGTTTAGGAAAATAACCCTGAAGAAGGGGTACAAATAAAAATGGAGATTGTCCCTCAGAGAGTTTGGTTTAAGCAAAAACCCATGGCTCTTTTCCTTACAGGAAAAGTGCCGATGAGGTTTGCAGTAAATCGTACTTTAAAGATCTAGATGACCATGGTCAAGATGAGAATACAGGTGGGTCTCACTTCACAGATAAAGGGAGGAGCATGGGTTTGGAGTGAATAGGCAGTATTGGGTTCGAATCCTACCTTGGTCATTTACCAGCTAGATAACCTCAAAATACTCATCTGTGAAATGGGCAGAACACAAGAACCTAGCTCACAGGAGTAAACGGGTTAAGGTAGATAAAGCCTTTGCTACAGTACCTGATACACAGTAGATGCTGGAGATAGCAGCTGTTATCAGTGGTAGGAATAACCAAGGAAGCCTCTGAAACAATTAGCTGGCTACCCCTCTGAAGAGAATCACTGAATCACTGAATCAATCACTGAAAGGAAGACAGCAACTTTTTGCAAAACTCAAGTAAGTTTAACTCAGCAAATATTTACTGATAGTCTGACTGAGTGTATCAGGTACTGTGCCAAGGGGCTTAAAGATAAAATTAAAAAACAACAACAACAACAAAAAACTCCTGCCTGGGAGCTTGATAGCACAGGGACTCTCACACGTGGAGTCGCTGCGAGAGGTACCCCCAGAGGCAGGCACCCCCAGAGGCAGGCTTGTGGTGCTATCCCGGACTGCGCCTGGACGGAGGAAATGCGGGGTTAGCAACTGGGCTTTGGAAGAAGTGGTATGTTAGCTGGGGTTGGAAGGAGAAGTGGGAGTTTACTGGGTGGACTGAGGGAGGAAGGCAGGCTTTCTTGCACAAGAAAGGAATGGCAAAGAATCTGACTTGATAGTTGGCCAGGCAGTAGGTGCAGTCTGGACAGGAGCCAGGGGAATGGAGAGGGTTTGATGACCCGGAGTCTCTTAAGAAGTGGTATTGATGTCACTCCCTCCGCACGGAGTGGGAGATCTTTGATGGCTCCTGGGCGTGGACAACTGAATACTGACCCAGGGAGGAAGGGAGAGTGGACTGGAGTGGGGAGGAAGGTGTTATATATATGTTTTTAAATTTTTTTAATGTTTATTTTATTTTTGAGACAGAGAGAGACAGAGTGCGAACAAGGGAGGGGCAGAGAGAGAGGGAGACACAGAATCTGAAACAGGCTTCGAGCTGTCAGCACAGAACCCGAGCTGCAGGGCTCGAACCACAAGCCGCAAGATCATGACCTGAGCCGAAGTCGGACACTTAGCCGACTGAGCCACCGAAGCGCCCCCTGAAGGTGTTATATTTGGAGCTTGAAGCAGTGTGGTATGGGGAGAGGGCATTCCGGGCTAGACGTACAGAGCTGGGAGTCCCGGCGGCTACATCATCTTCCTCTGGGTGATCTGGCTGAACAATCAAAAGAAACTAATGCTGACAGTTTACTGAGCTCCGGGCATTGTGCTTAGCATTTTATATACGTGAGGCTGTGTCCTCAAAACACCTACCAGGAGGGTGTTATCTCCCTGATTTACGAACAGGAAACTGAAGCTCAGAGAAGGAGCTTGTCTAAGGTAAAACTGTTATTCAGTGGCAAAATTGCCCTAAAGGTCGACTCCGAAGCTCAGACTGCTGAACACTGAGCAGGCATCCTTTACGCTGGGTGGAATTTCCATTCTGAGAGATAGTGTTAGGTATTCCTGGGGTGTAAAATATGCTTGAGAAACGCTGCCCAGGAAACGTCCTGTATAGGAGGACCCAGACTGTGCACCAGGGCCACAGAGGCTGGGAGAAGTCATCCAGGGAGAAAGCCCCCGGGAGTCTGTGTAATCCAGAGACTCCGGAGTTAACTCGGCTGGGAGCACTATTTTCATAGCACACGGAACACATGTCTGCTCCCCTACGGCAGGCAGTTCGGGGAACGCCATGTTGGGCTACAACCAGCCCCCACTTCTCTCTGTCCTCTGGGCAGCTCCGCTGTTCTGTGCTGGCTGGAAGCCACAGAAGTGGGAGGGGAGCAGAGCGGGGCAGGGATGAGGGTCTAGGGGATGGAAAGTTGACGCTGCAAACACACGTGGGTGAGGGCGGGGAGGGGGACGGCCCGACACATGCTGCTCACACATGCTGCTCGCCCTGCGGGAGGTGTGTTGGTCCAGCTGCCTCTCACCGGGGAGACCAGCCCCGGCCTGCCCCCTGGAATGCCATTACCACCACAGACACCGCTGTCCCCGCGCGCAGTTCTACCGGCGTCGTCAAGGATACCATTCTGCCGAGACAGGAAGGAAAACAGGGGCCAAGTCTGAATTCCAGGAGTTGGACCTCTGGTGTCATGAGACCAATTTCTTCCTTGTTTTGTTTTGTTTTTTTAAACTCACCGAAGGACCCAGTGGCTGTGTTGTAGAGTGCAGATGCGGCACCCAAACACAGTCTGGCTAGATCTCAAGTCACCTCCCCAGGAGTGGTCAAGGCCCTCCCCTGTGAGTGCAATGGCGCCATGCAACTGGGGGTGGGGGTGGGGGGATGCCACTGTCTTCACGCGACAGATCCCAGACTGGATAAGGTCACAATGGCTCCTTTGAGGCCCAGGCTGTACACCTGTGATGCCATATGAACTACAAGGGAGACAAAAGCAGGCAGAAGAAAGAGCCTTTTGAGATGGGGGGAAAAGAGGCCAGTACTCCAGGGGGTTGGCTTGCTCGGATTTGCTGTGTAAGGCAGGCACTGGCCAGCCCTGCGAAGATATCTTTCCCGCCTTCCGCATTTAATTAGCAACCATTTGCACTTATCTTGCATCTTCCACTCAGTCACCTCAAACTGGTCAGTATCACTTTGAGCAGGAAGAACAGGCAGGGAGAGACTGTCACGGGCCACAGAGACTTTCTCCTCTGCTCCTTGCAGAGAGCCAAGAATAGGGCACCGGGTAAAGGTTACCTACATCTTACGTGGCTCTCTCCAGTCCGTCTGCAATCCCCACGTGATCTGGTGACATGCTTGGTGTGTGGGGCACACTGCCCAGAGATTTGATTAAGAATTAATAAGAAGGGCACACTGGGAATTGTGGAAGAATGAGGTTCTTTGGCTTTGCCCCCCAGCAGGCGTGGCTGGGGGCCTCCACTGGGTTCTATAAAGGAGTCCTGGGCTCTCAGGGCTCCTTTTCCTAAGCCGAATTCACACACTCCATGACCCTCCAAGACCCCGAGTTCCTACACTCCATGACGCCCCCTTGCTTCCTGTGCCTCTTCTGGCTTCCCTGTCTCAAAGTCATCTTGCCCGCCCACCATGCAGGACTACTTGCACTTCAGGACAGTCGTTTTGAATAGAAAGGAACTAGAGACGTAGGGGGAACGTCTGGAAGTTTCTACCCAGCACTGGCAAAGAAACCCCTCTCTACTTTCTCAGTCCCCTACTTTCTCTCAGTCAAGACTACCAGTAAGCTTATAAGCCTTAGAATATTCTACAGCTGCTGACATCAGGAAACTTGCTTGAAGGGAGCTGAAGAGTGTGCTGCTGAGTTTGCTGAGGCCGAACCTTTTTGATCCAGAGAACAAGACTGGGCCACAGCAGGGGACTGGGTCTGTGTCTGCAGCTGCTTTGGTCTCTCTGCCAGGAACAGAGATGACCATGCCGCTCCTGCCTGGCGGGCTGCTGCTGATACTGGTCAAGAGCAAATGGGGCCTCAGTGAAATTTTGTACCTGGGGCCCCCGATTTCTAGCTGCAGCACTGCTCCCTGGAGTGTGCTAGAACAACCACCGGGGAGCAGGCAGTCCAATGTCTACCAGTCTCAGAGCTGTCAGAGCTGGACAAACAGGATTCGGTCTCATAACCATTTCTGTGGCTGCAGTATTATGTTGAGGATGTTACGGCCTCATCTTGTCTTGGCGGGAAGAAGTGTTGTTTGGGGAGAATGGGGTAAAGAGGTGTATAGGCTCTGAGGGATACAGAAAACAGAGCTGTGAAGTTTGTCCCTGGAGTAGGAGGTGTCGGGGGAGGAAGAGACAGCATGCATGCCCGTCTTTGCCACTGCTGCCCTCGGTCAACCCCTTTATTTGATCAAACTGAAAAGAATGTGGAGACTGGCATGATTTGCTCACTCTAACAATGAGTGGCGGAGTGGGGACTAGAACCCAGGCCAGGGCCCTTGCGGGTGTGTTCCCAAAGACACACCCTGAGCCACAGATTAACCTCATGGTGTCTTTGCTTTCCCTTCTCTAAAATGCGGATCCTTCCCACCCCACCCAGAGCAGGAGAGGCCTGGAACCACACCGGAGAGCTACAGCAGCTGCCGGGAGGGCCAGGCAACCATGGTAACGTGGGGTTATGCTGGGAGGCGGGGGGGCAGCTTCCCTCCCCTCCCCACTCTGGACACCGGGGGACTCCTGTCTGCTGCTCGGTGCCTCAGAGCTCTGCCCGCCAGGTCTCACTCTCAGCTCCAGCCTAGTGTGAAGTCCAGAGGGAAGGTAACGTGTGAGTGTGACAGCACGTGGAAACCAGCTTGGGTCTGAGTCCTGTGACTCAAGCTAGTCCCCTCTGAGCCTGCCGCACCAGACACCTCCCTCAGGGATCACATACGGAGTGCACGCACGGCAGGCACTCAATAAATATTCACCAGTCAGACACAACAGGTTTTCTCTTCCCTCTGGGCTTTTACGCATGCAGGGTCCTCTGCTCGGAACATTCCTACACTTTTCCTCGCGTTTTGCCCCCCTGATCTTCTGGGGCACTCAACCTAGACTTCGTGTCTTCAGGGAAAACATTCTCTGACTATCCCGAGGGGGTTAGGTACCCCTCTTCTAGGTGTCCACAGCGGTCTAAACATAACCTGATATGGCATTTGCCCCACTGGGCTATGGTCACCCATCTCCTGGACTAGAGTGTGAGCTCCTTAAGGGCCAAGACCACAGATGATTCGTCTCTGCATCCCCAGGCCTGCCTCACAGGTAGGAGGCCCTTGAAGAATAACTCCTGGCTAACTTACTACAGCAATGAGTTCGAGTCCCTTCTCCTTCATTCACAACCACAATAAAAGGCTCCAGGAGACAAACAAGTAAAATCCCAGTTCTCAGTAGAATGGCAAACCAAAATGCTAATCTTTTTTTCAAAGTAGTGTAATTCTGGTTTAAAAACCAAGTCACCTGCATAGAGATTTGGTTGTACACACGGACATCAATTGTAAAAAGAAATCCGAGAGTAAACAGTGTCCTACCATGAGAACTCCCCACCCACACAGCCTGGGTCCTCACTGCCTGCTCCCCCAAATCCTATGTGGCTAACACAGAACGGGTTTGTCCAGGGTTTCACAGCTGCATTGATTTTGTGCTAGCAGCAGGCTGGGGAGAAAGCCGCGACCACCAGGATGCTATTTTATGAACACTTTAGGATCTTCGAAAGGAAGGCAGGCAGACAATAACATTCCTACCATCTTCCCTAGGTTGGGGCAGCCATTCCTATGAAGGGTGGAGACTTGGGGTCACCTGAATAACTTCACCTTCTCTTCTGACCTATCTCCTCCCCAATTTTATAGGCCATCTCATTCTCAGAAAACACTTGAGATGACTGTCATTGTTTCTTTAGGTCCTATATCAAGGACTCTTATTAAAGAAGGGACATCCTAGTTGTATGATCTTGGGCATGTGACTTTCATGCTTCTTGAGCTCAGTTCCCTTATCTGTAAAATGTGGATAATAATGACCAAACTGGATTTTTGTGATTTTTTTATTTCCATAATATATGTGAAGAACTTAGCCCAATACCTGCCACCTAGTAGGTGCACAGTAAATGAAAGATGTTTTTACCACAAGACCCAGAGAATGACAAAGTTCTGAAAGGGGACTTTCAGGACCAAAAGGAAAGAGAACATTGGAGTTTCCGGTAACTATTGATAGAGAATCCAGAACTCTGCACAAGGGGCAATGGCCAAGCAGGACCTCTGAAATTTCTAGAGTTTGTAATTCTTCCAAGTTTGTCATTTTCTCCTGTGGTCTTACTTCACATCATTTGACCCTCTGAATGAAAGAGGCCCAAGTGCTTAGGGGAGTCCGTTTTGGGGGAAAGAGAAAAGAACTCTAGGAAACAGAGGAACACGGTTTAGTAGAGAGACCAGATGGAATGTTTAGGGGGCCAACTGGAATGAAAAGGACATTTAGATTCAGAGATCCCTGGAGGTCCCATTCTATGGAACTCTGCAACCCCTCAGAGCCAAGCAGACTGTTCCTCATTCCCTCCCTGCTGCTCATGGTGCAAGCATCACAAGCATCACAAACTACGCCAGTTTGGGGAACACTCTGCTTGGACTCTGGGTGGTTCCATGACCCTGCCTGGTGGAACCTGACCCACACACCCAGTCACCAGAATATTTAAAGGACACCTGATTCTTTCTGTGACAGTGTGGTTACCTTAAACCTCCAAAGACATGACTAAAAGAAGAGAATCCCAGCCTCTGGCCTCCATCCATACACGAACAAGTCAAGTTGTCTGAATCTGGGTCAGAAGGGAAATGCCACTTTTCTGGGGCAGATGGAGAATTACTGCCTGACGGTCTATATCCACAAGGGCAATGGTTCTCAGCTCTGGCCGGGGTATCAGAATCACTTGGGGAGCTTTAAAACACACGGATGTTTAGTGCCATTCTAGACCCACTAAATGCCTCAGGGCAGGCACCTGGGAATATGAAGTCAACGTGCCAGAGGGGAGGGAGGTGTGAAACCAAGGCTGAGTAATGCCTCGTCACACTATCACGTCTTGAACTTCTGGGAAATCATCAGGATTCCACACCAGGAGACAAGAGAGCTCTTTTTTCCCTAAGTGGCATCTGCTACCAGACTAGTCTGTCACAGGTTCGCTGGCTCTCCAAGAGGAGGGACTCAATCAGGAGGCAACTGCACTCAGCTGCCTAACTTTCCCAGGCCTTTGCAGAGGGTCCCATCCTCATCACCACAGAAGTCTAAAAAATACACTTCTTGGGCGCCTAGGTGGCTCGGTCGGTTAAGCATCTGACTTCATCTCAGCTCATCTCACGGTTCGTGGGTTTGAGCCCTGCGTCGGGCTCTCTGCTGTCAGCACAGAGCCTGCTTCGGATCCTCTGTCCCCACCCCCACCCCCTCGGCTCCTCCCCTGCTCGCTCTTGTGTGCACTTTCTCTCAAAAAATAAACATTAAAAAAAAAAAAAACAAATAAATACATTTCTTACAGACATTAGATTCATAATTAACTAACATTTTTGGAGCACTTGTTTGGTGGCAGTTCCTGCACCAGACACAGAAGTTACAAGCCTGTGAGAGAGGCACATCACTCCCGTTTGGGATGCATTCCCGGAAAACTAATGTTCATCAGAGCTTTACCAACTCATTACAGCACAGTCCCCAGGGACACGTCTTCCTGACATGGTGATCATTATTTATGATTAACGTACAAGTTGAGGATTACTGACTGATGTGTCTTAATATTCTAATGGTGGATGTGGCTGGGCTGAGTGCATGACCTTGAGTTTAACTGAGGCTTATCTCCTCCAGTTGTCACAACATCTGGCTTGACTTTAAGTAAAAATTTGGAATGCTTCATGAATTTGCATGTCATCCGTGAGCAGGGACCATGCGAATCTTCTCTGTGTCATTCTATTTGTAGCATATGTGCTGCTGAAGTGAGCACTCTAGACTGTATTTTAACCATAATGATAATTACATGTTTGCCTATTCTTTGGGAAACAATCAAACCACTTGCTGGGAATCAGGGTTGTAAACAAGGGACCTTAGGAGAGTAGGCAGGGGCTTTTGGTGGACAGCATTAGCTTGATCTCAGCTATTTAGCGCTATTAGCTATACCTGTATTGTCTCCACTTTTAAAGACGAGGAAACTGAGGCTCACGGAACTTCAGTAACCTGGCAAACACACAGGATGGGGTAAGGGTCTGACTCCAGGTCTGATTCCCAGACCAGCGCTCTTCCCTCCACTGCAGGGACCCTATTGGCCCTTCTGGGTGCGTATAGTCACTTATGTGCATAGTTACAGTGGCTGACAATTCACATGCTGTTTTTACCAGCCGTGTGCAAAAATCATGGATGAAGAGCCAACAAAATCTTAGGAGAACACAATCATAAAAGTAACGAGGGCTCAGAGGGGCTGGGTGACTAGTCTTAGATCAAAGAGCTACTAAGAGGTGGAGTCTATATTTGACCTTAGGGTCTGTGAGGCTCCGAAACAGAACTTCTTTTTACTTGGCTCAAGGCATATATGGTGCAACAGAGGGGGAATCACACGAGACAGGAGTCCGAAGCCGTGGGCTCCTGTCCCTGTTCCAATCCTTATTAGCGATATCAGTTTGCACAAGTCCTTTGCCTTCTGTAAACTGAAAACGGTCTCCCACCTACTTTCTGGGAAGAGGAGGATTAGAATGGACGTAAACGCTTTCAGAAAATACTCTCCAAAAAAAATAATAGGACCCAGGAACTCAGGTAAATCAGTCAGTAAGACATGGGTTTAAATTTCACTTCTGCCACTTACTGGCTGTGTGACCTTGGGTAAGTGATTTTTACCTCTCTTACACCTCAGTTTGCCCACGGGCAACTGGAGCTCAACCATGTACCTACCCCAAAAGTGACGATCACATGAGAGCATCCATTTGGACACATCCATTATGTGCCTGACACATAATACTCGATCAGTAAGAGTCATTGAGGGATAAATACAGAAAATCTAGTATATACATGTATAATGGCCTCTATCTATATAAAGTAGTGGGATAATAGCTATACAATAATGACACATACCAGCCATATGAAACAATGGAATATTATTTAGCCGTAAAAAAGAACGGGATCTTGCCGCATGACACAACCCGGCTGGATCGGAGGGCATTATGCTAAATGAAATAAGACAGCGAAACCTCACTTCCACTTGGAATCTAAACAAACAAACACAAACCAACCTCACAGATACAGAGAACAGACTGGTGCTCAGGTGTAGGTGTGTGTGTGTGTGGTGTGTAGGAGCCAAATGGGTGAAGGGGGTCAAAAGGTACAAACGTCCAGTTATAAAATAAGTCACGGGGACGTCCTGCATAGCTTGGCCACAGGTACTAATACTGTACTGCACATTTGAGAGTTGCTAAGAGAGTAGATCTTGAAAGTTCTACAAATAAATAAATAAAAGTTCTTATCGTAAGGAAAAAAATTCTGTCTCTATGTAAAGTGACATGTTAACTGGACTTACTGGGCAATCATTTGGCAACACATACAAATATCGAGTCATTACGTTGTACACCCAACTCTAAAATAATATTGTATGTCAACTGCACCTCCAAAAAGAAAAGAGTTAGCCACTATCGCCGTCATAATTGTGCCTCCCCGGCCTTCGCACCGACTTTCTGAGCTACAAACCGCGCGCTGGGCTTCGGGTTGGGTCCGGTTATTCTCTGCCTTCTTCCTCAGACCCGATCCCTCCTTTCTCAGTACCCCCCTCCCCCCCCCCACCCCCGCCCACAGCACGTCTTCACCCCCTCCAGGAGCCCCTGTCCCCTTGCCCCGTTTCGGCGCCGTCTCTTACTCGACGACCTTGGCTGGGTCCCCGTGGTGCCCATAGACCAGCGCCCGGACCCGGGAGGGCTCGGCAGATGCGGAGTAGGGGACGGCGGCAGACCAGCCGCGGCCCCGAGCGACGAGCACCTCACGCCAAAGCGGCGATCTGGTTCGCGCCCCCAACAGCGCGCCGCAGCCCCACATGCTCTCCTCAGTCAAGTCTGAGCCGGACGGCGCGCGTACGTCATCTGCCTGCGCCCGCGCGCCTGCGCCCCGCCCCGCCGCGTGACCACGCCCCTTGCTCACTCTAAAAGGCTGACCCCTTCCTCCGCTGCCCGCGCGGTGGCGCTTCGGGGGACTGCGTCGGGTGCATGGGCTGGGCGTACCGGAGAGATTCGCGGAGACTCAGGGCCAGGCGGAGTTGTTCTCCCAACTAGGAGCGTCCGATGCCAGCCTAAAGCTGTGTCTGCGGTCTGCGATTCGGTATTTGATTTGAGGAAAGTCATTTACCCTTCCCTGACCTCCGTTTTCCCTTCTCCCCACCGTTTATTGTATGCTCACCGTGCCAGATCTTTTAAGGCATCATCTCATTTATTCCCTGCTACCCTGTCACAGCAGAGTGAAGCACTGTTTACTTTCCTACCACTGAATAGAGTAGATGTAAGTTGATGTGGAGGCAAGAGAACTGGGCTTGGAGCCAGAAGACTTAGGTTCAACTCGTAGTCCTGCCGCTTTCTAGCTTGGCCACCTTGGGCTAGTGTCAAAAGCTCTCAGTCTCTTTTCTTATGGGTACAGTGGGGGACAATATACCTCCTTCAAGATTGTAGTGAGGATTGGATGAAACCAGACAATGACGTTGTGAACGGAAGAACACATGGTAAAATGCTAAGTGCGTTTGGATAAAAAGGAGGGATCACAAGGAGGAGGCCCTCTCTTAAAATGCTCACAGTGGAGACGGGATTTAGTGGGACAATGGAAGTGCTTTGTAAGAAGATGTAGCCCTGTAAAGACACTGGATCATATTTGTAGTGGAGGTGAGACATGAACGTAACTAAAACCCTAGTTGAAAGAGTAGGAGGGAGGGCACTGTTGGAGTCTGAAGGAGAAAGATGCTCTGGAAGGAGTCAGGGTGGGGATGGGGGCCCTTGCAGGAGGTGGTGTTGGAGCCCGTCCCACTGAAAATCTTCAATGTGCATAAGAATCACCCGAGGTCCTATCTCAAGCCTACTGAATTAGAATTTTGGGGACAGGTCCAGGAATCTACAATTCCTCCAAGCTTTCAAGAATATTCTGATGTAGGTGGCCCAGGAAACAGGCTTAGACAAACACTGAGCCAGGGCTTTGAAGGATAAGGAAGAGCTCCTTTCTCTAGGTTTTATTGACCCAAAGCTTGCCAGCTCAAAGCCTTTTCTCTGAGGAAGAGATGAAAGCAAAGTGCTGTGATGAAAGCTGCAGGTGGTTGGATTCTGGCTAAACTGGCCTTGAGTTTTGGCTTTGCCATTTTCCGGCCATTTGATTTTGGACAAGTCCCTTTCCTCTCTGTGTCTTCATTTCCTTATCCTTAAAGTGAAGGAAATAATAGTATCAGTTTCAAGGCTGCTGTGAAGATCAAGTGAGATATTATTCACTCGAAGCATTTAGCACAGTGCTTGGCACATGAAAGCATTTGATAAATGTTATTAGGTTATCGTGAAAATTAGATGGGAAATATCACAGGTAAAACACCCAGACTAAGGTCTGGCTCATACTATATACTCAAAAAATGTTTATATCTGTTTTTATTATTAGAGAAAGTAGATGTCCCATGATGGGGGAAAGGCTTGGTCCCACTGTTGTATGTGAATGCTCATGTACACACACACACACACACACACACACACACAACCCAGTTTTGCTTACCTTCTGTTTTCACTGTGACACAGAGATCTACTTCTGTTGAAGACTCTCTAGGTGACATTGAGCTGTTGACATTATCTTCTCTACCAAATTGGCTCCTGTGAATTCCCTGGGCAGGCTGGAAAGCCTGGAGAGTCATCTGGCAGGTCCCCGTCCTGGAGGCTGAACTTAGTCCACCTATCCAACTCAATAGCCCCTGCTTTCAGTCCAGGACATCAGTTTTAATTTGAACTTGGTCAACAGCCTTCTTCCTAACTGAAATCCATCCCCCTCTCTTTCCCTCCCCTTTCCTTCTTTCTCAGGCCTCCAGAATGATATTTTTAAAAACAATTTTATTTTTAAGTAATCTCTACACGCAATGTGGGGCTCGAACTTGCAACCCTGAGATCAAGAGTTGCATGCTCTACTGACTGAGTCAGCCAGGCACCTCCAGAATGATTTTTATTTTATTTATTTGTTTATTTATTTTTAATGTTTATTCATTTTTGAGAGAGACAGAGCATGAGTGGGGGAGGGGCAGAGAGAGAGAGAGACACAGAATCTGAAGCAGGCTCCAGGCTCTGAGCTGTTAGCACAGAGCCTGATGTGGGGCTCGAACTCACAGACTGTGAGATCATGACCTGAGCCGGTCGGACGCTTAACCAACTGGGCCACCCAGGAGTCCCTACAATGATTTTTTTTTTTTTAAACAGAAAGATCAGATTTTGTCTTTCCCTTGCTTCAAGTCCTTCTATGACTCCTCTTTGTAGAACACTGCGAACTATGGATATGTTAAACTGAAAACTGTAAAAGACCAAAACAAAATGAAACTGTGATTCTGTGCTACCTCTATATCATTCTTTCGCACAACTGACAGGTGCTAACGTCTTCAGAGAAGTGTATGGAGGAAAAGCACCTTAAAACAAAATTCTATTCATTGTAATTAAGTTACCTTCTTGCAAATTAGAAAAAGATGGCTATAGTTTTAATTCAGTGGCAGAACCCCTCAGCTTGGCTTGAGGTGCACCTGGGTTTCCCCAGAGGCTAGTTGGAGAACCGCTGATTGAGGGGTTCAGTTCCAATTTTCATGGCCCTGTATTCAATACCCTTTGCACCCCGACACTGTTTTTATCTCTTGCTCTAAGACTGTGCACAGCCAATGATCCAAGAGCACCTGATACCCACTGTTCCTAGCAATTCCATGTCTTATGCCTTTATTCAGGTTGCTTCTTCTGCCTGAAATGTTCTTCCTGGCCTTGCCGACCTGGGAAACTCCAGGGTCAGATATCATTTATTTCTTTGATGTTGTTTTCCAACTCCCTAGGCTGTGTCAACCTCTGCTGCCTTTGTGTTTTCTCCGAACTGGTGTTATGGCCTTTAGGACACAGTCCCTTATTTATTTACACATCAGCTTCCCCCTATGGCCAACAGGGGGTCATGTTTGGCGCATCTCCATGACACCAGCACCCAATATGGGGCCTGGCCCAGTGTAGGTGTCATAAATATTCCATGAGTTGAAAGTCATTGAATATCCTCATGGCCTGGCCCTGTCTGTGGGGCTGTCTCCTTTTCCCCTAGATTTGGGCAGGTCACTCCAGGCCACTTATAGATTCTAGAAGTCTGTGATCTTTTTCAAGTAAAGCAGAATGTTCTCTTTTTAGCTGTCCACCTGCTGCTCGTGCTTTCCTTCTTCCTCCATGACAGTCTCTGCTCTGTGGTCCTCTCCTGCATGAAGAGCAGAGAGATATGGGATTGGTTAGGTCTAGGTTTGAGTCCTGGGCCCACCATTTACTGGTTTTGTGATTTTGGACAAATGCCTTATACTTTTGGAACCTCAGTGTCCACATACAAAAAAAAAAAAAAAAAAAAAAAAAGAAATCAATGGTAAACTCCCATCGTGAGGCTCTCCCAAGAGTCCTCTGCAAATAGCATCATCCTTGGCTGTTTTGTCTATTCACTGGATTTCTCTTCTTGACTTTCTTTCTCTGGCTGGACCTTTCCTGCCTCTCTCCTCTCCAGCATCTCTCTGTTTCTTCTCCATCACCTTTTTCTTGCTTCCGTCTTTCTCCCTGTGATTCTCTCTCTCTGTTTAGTTCTCTTGCCTTTCTCCTTGGCTTCTTCCCTAGCTCAGCATGGAGCTCATCAGAACTCACGAGAGAGAGGACTAAGAGCCCACAAGCCCTCTGCCCCACCTCCTCCAGGCCCAGGGCAACCTCACTTGTCCCACTCTCATTCAGAAGCCAGCCTGCAGCGGGAGGCAGTGCACAGATAAGGCCTAGATAGACTTTGGACTCTTAGGCTCTGGCCTGGGTCGCTGCCCTGCCCATGGGTCCCTCTGTCTCCTCTTGGCTCATTGGAAGACTTAAAAAAAAAAAAAAAAAGCTCAGGACTTTTTACTCTTCTATTTAATGTTTCAATAGTTTCTCACTGCTCATAGGATTTAATCCAAAGCCCCATAGTTTCTTGCATGACCTGCAGATCCTGCCAGGCTTTCCAGTTGCATCTGGCTCCCCTTCCCTCCCCCCTCCATTCCAGCCACCCTGGCCTGGCTGTTCCTCACACACACCAGCTCCCGCCTTTGCACAGGCTGTCCCCTCTGGCTGCGATGTCCCTCTCCACTGCCTTGCTGGCTGCTTCTCTTACTTCTGGTCCCAGCTCAAATATCACTACATCATTTCCTCAGGGAATCCCTCTCGGCTCCCCTTAACTCAAGTAGGATCCCCCTTACTTATTAATCACAACATTCCTTCCATTGTCTTTAGAGTGCACATCTCAGATTGTAATTACGTATTTATTTGCATGTTTGCTGTTGGCCTTTTCCCTGAGAGTGTAAGTTTCATGAGGGCAATGACCATGTCTGTATTCATTCATTTATCCATTCAGTATTTTTTGAGTGTCAATATGTTTTGAGCATCAACTACATGTCAGACATGAAGCACTGAGATACAAGACAAAATCCTTGCCCTTAGGGAAGTCACGTTCTGGGTGGGTATGTGAGAAAAATAATGATCACGTCACAAGGTAGGTGCTATATTTAAAACTGCAATAATCCCTTCTCTCTCCCCCCACCTCTGTTTCTCCCTCCACTTCCCTGGCATATCTCTGTCTCATATACCGGAAGTAGTGGTTTATCACTCTCATGTTCCAGAGAATTTGCTTGTTTGGCTGTTTATTGTTCTTGTTTCCTCACTCACTGGAATGTAAGCTCTATGAGGGTAGGAATTTTTGTCTGTTTTTTATTTCCTCCTTGGCTTATAGGAATTGTTGAACAAACGAATCACTATCTGGTATTTATTAATTTGTTCCAGACGGGAGGCAGGTCTCAGCCTCCATTCAAGTTAAACCAGATGGCCTTGGGGCGCCTGGGTGGCTCAGTCGGTTGAGCGTCTGACTTCGGCTCAGGTCATGATCTCACAGTCCGTGGGTTTGAGCCCCGCGTCGGGCTCTGTGCTGACAGCTCGGAGCCTGGAGCCTGCTTCGGATTCTGTGTCTCCCTCTCTCTCTGCCCCTTCCCCACTTGCTCTTGGTCTCTTTCTCTCAAAATAAAGACATAAACAAACAAACAAACAAACAAACAGATGGTCTTGATTCATTTCCTGGTACCACTACATAGTAATGCACAACTATTACAGACAGGAAGAGTCACCTGTCTGTAATTCAATTTCCTCAACTGTGTAATAGGAATAATAAATAATAGTGGGGAGAATTAAATGCATCTATGTGGGTAAGGCACGTAGAAGGTGCCTGGTCTTACATAGTAATGGACAATTAGTTTGTGGTCATTGTACAAGGGCCTGTACTGGGTAGAGGCCCAAATATATACTTAACCTTTGTAGCCAGAGGTAGACCAAGACCAAAGAGAATTAGTGAGGGAGGTGGACTTCGTGGCATGAAAAGGAATAACTTTCTAAAAGCCAGCATTGTAAGGAGAAATAGATGAATTCCCTTCCATAGTTAGAGATTTCAACACCCCTCCATCAGAAATGGACAGAACCAGCAGGCAGAAAATCAGTAAGGACATAGTTGAGCTCAAGAACACCATCAATCAAGTGTATATAATGGACATCCATAGACTACGCCACCCAACAACAGCAAAATACAGATTCCTCTCAATCTCACATGGGATATTCACCCAGATAGACCACATTCTGGGCCATATAACACATCCTATCTTTAAAAGACTAAGATTCATACAATGTTCACCCTCAGAGTGTAGTAGAATTAAAGTAGAAATCAATAACAGAAAGGTAGTTTGAAAACCCCAAACAACTTGGAGATTAAATAGCACATGGATCAAGGAAGAAATGTCGAGGAAAAAAAATACATTTTAGACTCAATGAAAATGAAAACACAACTTCTAAAAATTTATGGGATGCAGCAAAAGCAGTGCTTAGAGGGAAATTTATAGCAATGAATGCATATATTAGAAAGGAAGAAAGATTAATATCATTCACCTAAGCTTCCACCTTTGGAAATAGAAAAAGAAAAGCAAATTAAATCAAAAGGAAGCAGAAGAAAAAAAATTAGAGCAGAAATCAGTGGACTTGAAAACAGGAGATCAAAAGAGAAGCTGGTTCTTTGAAAAGATCAATAAATCAATAAGCTCTAGAAGAGAGAGGACAGAAATTACTAATAGGAGAAATGAAAGAGGGGACATCACTACAGATCCCATGGCTATTAAAAAGAAAATAAACGGATGTTATTGAACAACTTTAAAAGACAGCGTTTCCAAAGACCCAACCACTTGTTTTTGGTAGGTGATGAGCACCTTGTCCTTGGAGGTCTGCACGAATGTGCATTTGGAGGGGCCTAGGTAAGGAGGGGGATTCAAGCATCAGAGGGAACAGAGAAGCAGGGTGTCTCTGGGTCTCTGTCCCCGAGAGCACTGTGCCAGAGTGTGGGCAGCGAGCGTTCTGGCTTGTGAATGTCGGTGCTGCGGGGGTAGAGGCGGGTGGTCCTCCACGTCCCGGACCTCCTGGAGGGGGCGCGGGCGTGGGGGAGGGGTGCGTCGGGGCCGCGGGAGATCCGACCGGCTGCGCGCGCGGCTGCCAGCAGGGGGCGCCGCGAGACCGCGGAACCCGCGGCGGGGCCTGACGTCAGCTCCCCGCTTGTTTGGGCTCCCGCTCTGGACTCGGCGCCAGTCCCGCTCCGCGCCGCGCCGCTTCGCTCCGGCTCCGGCTTGCCTCGGGCTGGGCTCGGCTCGGGCTCCGGCGGCGGCAACCCCGTGCCGGGCCCCGGGGCAGGCGGCGGGGCACCATGGCCCGCGCCCAGGCTCTCGTCCTGGCGCTCACCTTCCAGCTCTGCGCGCCCGAGACCGAGACTCCGGCAGGTAAGCGCGCGTCGGTCCGACCAAGCTTGCCCCGCGGAGCCCCCCGGGGCCCGTGGCGTAGCTCTCAAGAAAGTGTAAGTGTTGGTGACCGAACGTTCCGAGCCTGCTCCTTGTGGTTGTCCGAGTGTTGGATGTGCGATCGGGTGCTCGGGGTGTTGTGTGTCTGCGAATGTTGTGTGTCCGTGAGTTATGTGTGCATGAAAAGGTGCTGTGTGTGTTGTGCGTCTACGAGTGTGTTGGGGTGAATGTTGTGTGCATCGAGGCATTGGGTGCGCACTGAGCGTCTTGTGTGCCTGCCAGTGTGTAGTGCTTGTGCGGCCAAGTCGGTTGTGTGTGCATCTGAGTTTGGTTGTGTGGCCGGAGTTCTATCTGCGAATGTGTTGCATTTGTTTGCATTTTGTATGCCTGGGCAGGGGGTGCTGCCTCTTGTATGTCCGCGAATGTGTTGTGTGTGTTATGCGTGTGACCGGGAGTGCTCTGTGGATTCTGCCCGCGTGTGGATCAGGGAACGCGTGTGCGGTGTGTGTGCTTGTGAGGTCCGTGTACGTGTGTGAAGGCGTGGGAACGGGTCCGGAACGCGTGTGTCCGTGCGCTGTGTGCGCGATGTGTACGTGTGGGAGTGTCTGGGGTTGGTGGTGTGCGCCGCCAGGGGTTGCGTGGGTCCGAGTGAATGCCAAGTGTGCCGGGAATGCGCGTGTAGGAGCGAGTCTGGAGCGGATGTGAGTGTGTGTGTCCGTGCGTGCTGGCTGCGTGTCCAGGAATGTTGCGAGTGTGGTGCGCGCCTGGGCGGTGGCCGAGTGTGTGCCCGGGGCCGGGGGCCGCTCGAGGGGGCGGTGTCAGGATGTGTGTGTGTGTGTGTGTGTGTGTGCGCGCGCGCGTGTGTGTGGCATGCGGGCCCCGAACAAGTTGTCGCGGCGGCGCCCCCTCCGCCCCGGGGTCGGGCCGGGCCTGAGGCTCGCGAGGGAGGAAGGGGGCCCCGCGGCCGCGGACTCCGACATGTCGGGCTGTTTGTTGTTTCGCAAGTTCTGCGCGGCGCTGGAGGCCGGGCTGCTCCGAGGCGGAGCCGGGGCCGCTGGGCGTCCGGGCCGGTGGCGGGGAGGGCCCGGCGCGGGAGGCGGCCGCCGGTGGCCGCGGGGCGCGCCGGGGCCGACGGGCGGGCACCCCTGCGGGGCTCGGCCGCGGCCGCGGCCGTACCGGGCCGGCGGTGGAGGGGGCGGCGCGCGGCCGGCGCTGTGGCCGGGCGGGGCTGCGACGTCCCGGCGCGGGCAGGGCCTGGCCCTCGGCCTCGGGACGGCGCCCCCTCCCGTGGCGCGCGGGAGGCGCCGCCAACGCCGGGGTCTCCCGGGACACTCCCTGGGTCGACTCTGCAACTTTGTGCGGCCTCCCCGCCGGCGGGGCCCGCGGTGTGTGTGTGTGCGTATGTGAGCGTGTGTCTCGGTGCTTCTGCCTGCTGTGTGATCGCGGGGTCTCTGGGCGTGTGTGTGTGTGTTCGCGGTTGTGAATGTATGTATCCGGAGCTTGGGTCTGTGTGTCCGCGTGTGCTGTGGCCCGTGTGGACCGTGTGTCGGCGGTGTGCGTGTGTCTGACTCCCCCCGCCCCGATATCCCTCCCTGGGGCCTGGGATCCCGGACTGTGGCCCTCTCCCGCCGAGTTGTGCTCCGCACGGCCCCTGGGGCATCCCTCTCCCGCGGCCTCATCCTATCAGCCACCGTTTGGGGTGGCTCCAGCCCGGTACCCAGGGCGCTGAGTAACGGGGAGACGCCCCAGCAGAGATCAGAGCCAAGGCACGTGCCGGGCCACCTCGGCCCCAGGGAGACTCCTCCTGGCCGCAGGCCTCCAAGAACTGGCCTTCCCCGGGATCGAGTTCGGGCCTCTCCAGCGGGCAGAGCTCTTCTGGCTCCCGCGGTCGCTCCTGCCTTTGGCTCGGAGCTGGGCCCTGGCTTCCTGAACCCCCCTCCCCCCTCCCCCACCCTGAGATCAAACCGGAGGGATGCCACCCGCTCCCCCACCCCCTACCACCTTCACCTTGATTCCAAGAGCCCTCCCGTGCCTTACCTCCTGCCAGCAGCAGGCGGTGGGGAGTGGTCAAGGACTGAAGTTGGGGATGGGAATTGAGACCTTGAGCAAGTTACTTCCATACTGGGGGTCTGTTTCCTCATCTGCCCTGTGGGCATCATAATAATGGTGTGTGGTACTTGGTAGACGGTAAAGTAAGGCTCTGTGAGTGCCAGGGAATAAAAGATGGCTTTGAGGACTGTTACAGAGCCCCAGAAACTGTGATTTGAAGCCAGGGGGACCTGGGTTCAAATTCTACCTCTGCCACTTGCTGTCCTTGTGACCTTGGGCCAGTCACTTCACTTCTAAAGTTCTCGGAGCCCTTGTGACTATTGCTGTTAGAGCTTCATTCATAAATGAACACTTTGTAGACCTGATCGGGTGCGATCTGCCCTTGCCCTGCACCTGGGTAACATCAGCCCAGCTCGCTGCATGCCTCCTGAGTCCCTTGCCCCACAGAGGGTGGGTGTGTGTTGTCTCCCAGTCATGCAAATCTGGCAATAATTTATTCCTCTGTGTTCTAGCTCATTTTGTCCTTTTGGTTGCTGGGGTTGTGGACAGCAGGAATGAGGGAGAGGCTGCCCAATGGTTTCAGGTTGGGCAATAAAGGCTCGTCTGAGCAGCTGGTCCTTCTCCCTGGGGCGGGGGGAGGGAGGAGGAGACTCAGCAGGAGGTGGTGAGTGTGGCCAGGGTGGGGGTGCTGAGCTCCTTGGCTGCCCCCCTGCCCAGATCAAGTGTCAAAGAAAATTCAGGGTCGGCACCTGCTTACTTGAGGCATGCTGCCATCCTTCCATGCTTTCATCTGCTAAGCTAGACTTGTGGGGTGGCAATTTCATGCAGGGGTGGGCTAGCTAGAGTTGCTAGGGGTGCCTTGCATCCCCCCTTCCTCCCTCAGCCCCCTTCCGTCCTCCAAGCTGTGCTTTCTCCCCAGAACTCTCTAATTCCACCTCTTCTCCTGGTGAACTCCTGCTTTTCCTTCAGGTTTCACCTTAGATATCACCTCTTCCCTGAAGCCTTCCTTGGTTACTCCCTGTTCTTGCCCGGGAAGGGAGAGTGGGGGTTGATTCGATTGTTTCAAAGCATTGTAATTATTGTAATTACAGTTTATTGGTCCTTTCTCCCTTACAGACTGTGAGCTCTGTGAGGAGAGAGACTGGGTATTTAGTTTACCTCTGGATCCTTAGTGCCCGGTACAAGTCCTGGGCCACCGTTGCTAAATGAATAAACCTATGTCGCAAGAAAGAATGAGTGAGGTCCAGTGGGTCAAGTTCTGAGCTGGAGAAGCCAGACGGGGGCGCACTGACTCCATTGAAAGTAGAGATTAAAGAACTAGGTTTTCCCTCCAGGAATCTGGAAAATTCTGCCGGGGGATGGTGTTGTGTGTGAAAAGGCCACGTAGAGAGTCCTCTGGGAGCTGTGAGTTGGGGAGGTTGAGGCCCTGGCAGAGACTGAAGGGAGCGGTCTCCTGCCTGCCAGCCCCTCCCCCCAGCTCCCAGCCCAGCCTCCAACCCCCCTTCCCCCCCAGCAGCTGGCTGGGCCTGTCCAGCCCCCAGGCTCAGCCTTTGTGCTGGAGGCCTCAGCAGGTGGTGGGAAGCATCGAGTCCCAACCGTCAGTTTGAGCGCAGCGTCTCTGGAGCAGGGAGGGCAGGCCCCGCATCAGGAGGGGGGACTCCCTCAGTTCTCTGTCCCACGTCTAGGAGTGGGCAGATAGGGTCACAGCCTGTGTCTTGGCTGCTGGTGAGCTCCAGAGAAGGGAGGAGGGCTACTCCTGGTGGTGACCCCCTCGGGTGGGGCTGTGGGAGGCTGGCCGAGGTGTGTGCAGGTGTGACCCTGGCATCTGGGCAGAGTGGGGTGAAGGGTGTGTGTGCGTGCGTGTGATTGTATGATTGTAGCCTGGGGCACAGAACATATGTGTGGCTTGTCAGGGTGTCTGGCCATCTGGTCACCCTGTGTGGCAGGATCTGAGTTTGGAATAGGGAGGTGACCAGCTACTTGGATCCCTGGGGAGCCCGAGGCTAGGGGGTCTTGGTATCTAAGTGTCAAATTCCTGGAGTTTGGGTGCAGACCTATTTGGATGGGTGATATCTCATTATCTAGGTATGGGTATCCCAGCTCCAGGGTGTGGGAGGATCAGGGTTTGCCAACCTAAGGATGTCCCAGTGTCTCTGCATCCAAAGGTGGGAATGTCCGGGTGTCTGGCAGTCCTCAGATTAATGGGTGTTCAAGTAAGGGGCACCTCTGTGTCCACACGTGCGGCTGTCTCAGTACTTGGGTGTCTGGGTGTTGGGTTCCCAAATATCTGGATATCAGAGTGTGGGGGAATCCGTGCCCAGGAACAGGCTACCCATGCATTGGAGTATCTAGGTGTTTGTGAGTCTGGGTGTGGGGGTGCCCTGTGGTCGGTGTGTCTGTACGTTTAGATGTGCATGTCTCCAGGAAAGGGGTGTGCACGTGTTGGGTAGGGAGGGTCTTGGTGACTGTGTGCAGCTGTGGACCAGGGCCTGAGGCTTGCCTCCCAATCTCCCTTGAGACCCCAAGGCCGGGAGTCTCTGGAGAAGGCTCTAGTGGTTCTGCTTCTCCATCGTTAGTCAGTCTAGAGCTGACTTGCAACAGAACTTCCTACGCTAGAACTTCTTACAGGGATGGAAATGTTTTCTACTGGTACTTTCCAATATGGTGGCCACTTCCTCACATGTGGTTATTAAATTTAAATGGGTTAAAATTCATGAAAATAGAAAACCAGTCCCGCGGTCACACTTGGCAGATCTCACAGCCTTAAGAATCTCATGTTTCACGTGGCTGTCGTATTGGTTGGTGCAGGTGGCGAACGTTTCTATCAGGGCAGGAAGTTATGGACATTGCTGTTCTGGAGGTGTGAGGCCTGGATGCCTCAGGGAGTGGAACTGGTCTGATTGAACCATCACGCAGCAGCCATTGAAGAAGGTTTAGTAACTGGTCTGATTGAACCATCACGCAGCAGCCATTGAAGAAGGTTTAGTTGAATCCATGGCCCCTTCCTCCCAGCCCGTCATTTCGTGCCAGGACTGTTGCAGTAGCCCCCTTCTTGGTCTCCATTCTGCCATCAGCTCCCCAGTGCTGCCAGCACTGGAGACCTGAATGATCTCTGGCAGGCAGACATAGGATGCTGCCACTCCCTTGCCCCAAGCCGTAGGGTCTCCAGCCTTTGTCCAGGGGACAAAACCCAAATCTATATGATGCAGACCCTGCTTTCTGGAATAGCTTCATGTTTATGCCTCTCCTCCGCAGACCACATTTCTCCTTGTCCACTTACAATCCAGGATCACCAGGCCAGTGCTGATCCCAGGCCCTTTCACAGCTCTCTGCCTTTGCACAAGCTGTGCCTCCTACAGAAAATGCCCTCCATGCCCTTCTCAGGTCGTGGGGGCCTGCTGACTGGCTCAGCCTCGGAGCCCAGCTCTGTCACTTCCCCAGTGAAGCCTTCCTGGACCCCACCCCCCTGCAGAGTGTTTCAGATTTCTCCCTTAGTGCACGTGTGACAACACGCTGAGCTGTTCTCCGTCTTCTTTGCCTACCAGGCCAGGAGCCCCCTGAAGGCTGGGCTGGGTCTTTGTCATTTCTTGTCCCCAGGGCTTTGTATATGACTGGCGCCCCGCTCAGTGTTTGCATTGACGTGAACCCCTGGGTGTGCAGGGAAGGCTTGGGGCGGGTGGAGTGTGGAGCTGGGGCTCCTGAGGGCAGCTGTGGATGGGGGCCAGTGTGCCCCCTTGGCTTGCCCCAGGCAGGGTGGCCACTGCTTGCAGAATGGCTGGGGGATGACTCTTGAGTGGACAGCCCAGAAGAGGCTGTTGCTGGCTGACTCAGGAAGTCGTAGGCACCTTCCCAGGGTGCAAGTCCCACGACCTAGTGGTGAATCAGAAGGGAGGAGGGGAACGGGGACTCCGAGGGTTCCTAAGATTGTGCAGTGGAGCCTAGAAGCTGGGCGGAAGGACTGGGTTGGGGAAATTGGGGGAAGGGTGTGGTTGGGGATATTTGATGGCCAAGATCACATTTGGGGGCAGAGTGACAGCTGCGGGCTGGGGACAGCTGGGGCTGAGGGAACAGGTGGTGGGGGGACAGCTGAGAGTTGGGGGACTGATGGCAGATGGAGAGAACAGGGGGGCATGGGACAGATGGGGGATGAGGTGACAGGTGGGAGGTGTCAAAAACCTGTGTAAGGGCACCTGAGTGGCTCAGTTGGTTAAGTGTCTGACTCTTGATTTCAGCTCAGGTCATGATCTCACGGTTTGTGGGTTCGAGCCCTGCGTCAGGCTCTGTGCTGACAGTGAGGAGCCTGCTTGGGATTCTGTGTCTCCCTCTCTCTCTGCCCCTCCCCTGCTCTCTTTCTCTCTCAATAAATAAATAAATAAATAAATAAATAAATAAACAAACTTAAAAAAAAAAAGAAACCTATGTGGACAAGGATAGGTGGGTCTTAGAGTGGGTGTATATTGCTCAGAATGCATGTATGTATGTTTACGTGTATGTGCGTGTTGCGCATGTGCATAAATATGTTTTACTTAGTGTGGTGAAGAGCATGGGCTCTGGGTTCTGATCCCAGCCCCCCCCCCCCACTAGCTGTGTAACACTTGGGCAAGTTGCTTGCCCTTTCTGGGTGTTTAGTAAGATCGGGATAATTATAGAACACGCTACATGGAGTTGCCATGAGGATATATTTTATCGACAGAGGTGTATAGTTAGAACAGGGCCTGTCTCGTAGTAAGCACAGGGGAAGTCTAACGATTATTCAGCATGTGTGTGTATGTGTGTAAGCATCCCGCGTGCTCAGAAAAGTTTGTTTTTGGCTTCTGATGAAATCCAGGCCCTGGAGGTATTGGCGGTGGTGGTGGGAGCGGTGCAGGAGCAACTGGCCAGGTTGTTAGATCTGGCTCCCTCTCACTTCCTCCCCACCGTCCATCCCACTTTCAGATCGTCCTGCACCAGAGCCTAGTCCAGTCGGTCTCCTTCTCTGTCTCTGCCCTGTCCTACCCCACACTGCCCTGCCCTGCCCTGGGCTGGGGGCCAGGCGATATGCTTTAATTGCCCAAAAGCTTTTCAGTAGAATCTGAATTCATTGTTTGCCTGCCAGCATGCTGGGGCCCGGCTCAGATATAAATACCTGGACAATGTGATCAGTTCTGGCTGCCCGTCCCATGGGCTTCGTCCTGTGCCCTTGGAGAGTCACTGGGGTGGAAGATGTGGGGGTGGGGGGCGGGGTGGAGGGAAGCCCACAGGGCAGAAGGGGCCTCAGCCCCCAAACCATGGATTAGCCAGCCCCGGCTGGCGAAGCTAGAGGCACGGGGTTTTCCAGGGGTCTGCGCGTCCCTGCTCCCCAGTGCAACACAGCACGCCCGACCTCCCTGCAACACTTTTGCAGTGTGTCGAGTCTCTGCCTTACACTGATGACTGCTCTACATCACGGCTCTGGACTGCTGTGTGTGTATGCGATCCAGGGTTGCTGGGCCCCGCAGCTCAGGACTGGGCCAACGCATTGTATCCTTGCACGGATACACTGCATCTCAGCCCTGCACTGCATGGCCGTGCTGGGACTCCCCATTGCACTGGCTGTGGGGACCCTCGTGGGGGTCTGTCCACCCCACCTCCACATTCCCACTGTCCTGTGCCTCAGTCCTGCCCTTGTACTGCCATTTGCGTCTTTGCAGGTCTTGTCTACCAAATGTCACTATTGCAACAGGAAGGTGCACTCTCCCAGCCCCTGACGCTGCACCACTGCTGGGAACCAGCACGTGGCTTTTGATGGCCACGCTGCATGTCTGCCTCATAGGGCATTTCTTTCCTACTGCCCAGTAGTACCTTACTGGGCAGTGGATGTTACACTGGGCTTGTGGACTCCCTATGGACCTGGGCATAGCTCCTGACTTTCTACCCCGGCGCTGTGCCAACAGATGGCATGCTAACAGTGCAGTGTCACATCACATGGCATCTCCGTAGTGCACTGCGTTAATGCCCTGGGTGTCTGCACTGCACTGCGCATGTGGACTTTCCCCGCACTTATAGGCCCAGCTGCTCTGCATTCTACGTTGGCACTGTCCCAGCACGGCACACCTTTGCCTCACATAGTGCTTCTGTCCCACTGCTGTCCTGCCCTGTGCTGGGTAAGTGCTTTCCGGCCAAGCCCCTCAGACTATACTGTGCCGTTGCTGCCAGAACACTGCCCCTCACGACATCCCAGCCTTCCTTGGTATTACCGCTAAGGAGTCTGCTGCCAGCCTTTCCCCCGGGTTTCTGTAGGAGGCCCAGTTGAGCAACATCCTTGCCAGGGGCCTCTGCCGTGCACACTGCTCAGGGAGTCTATACTCACAAGCGGCTTGGAGCCACTTTGTTGGGCTTTGGGACTGGCTTGGGTTTTTGCGGGGATCACCTTTACACAGGACCCAGCATTGCATCTCTGCAGCTCTGCACCAGGCAGGACTACTGCCCTGAGCCTCTGCCTGCCCTACAGCGGCTCGCTGTAAGGTTGTGCGAACTCTGCTGGATTTTAGGACCCCAGGATCCTTGCGTCGAATTCAGTGTTCCGTACAGCATCTCCACTGCCCTCCATTTTTGTGCCTCTTTCTACCCCTGCCCTTGAGTCTGCACCTACCTGGCTCCTCAGGACTGTATCGGGCTTGTATTCTGGATTGGGCTTCTGCACCCGGCTGTCCCTTCTGCACCCTGCCACACTCTGCTCATCCCCGTGTCTCTGCTGTTGTGCATGTTGACCCTGGACACGTGCTTTCAGTGGGAAGTCACGGAGCACCAGCTATGTACCCGGCCCTGCGCTGGCGTCTGGAGAGGCCAAAGAACAAGTAAGGCTTGAGCTCAGCACCTTGGCGTTCCTCCATACACCTGTCAAATAGCACCAGGCACCAGCCCAGTGCACCCCCAGAGGTGCTGCCCTGGCGCGCCCTTCTGGGTCCTGCCCGCAACGGATTGTGGCCCCTCTACGCTGCATCGTGGCACTGACCAGCTCTGCCACGCTGTACTGGGGGTCTGTGCACACTGTGGGCTCGGCTCCCCTGTGTTGTGGAACTGTATTCTGCCTCTGTGCAGTGTGGAGCTGCCGCATCGAGCTCCCAGCACACCACGCTGTGGCACTGCATAGCCCTCTGTCTCCATGGACCTTTATAAAGTACAGATTTTCACACCGCATGGGTTTCTGCATGGCCCTCTGCCTCCCTGCCCTGCTGCACTGTTTTAACATGACACAGAGGGTCTGCCCTGCAGGGGTCTGTGTGCTCTTTGCCCACCATGCCTCGGCACAGCACAGCCCCTCGTTCAGCCCTTCGCCTCTGTCTGGAGTTGGGCCAAGCCCCGTGCCTTCCCCTTAGAGTGCCAACATGGCAGCCCTACCGTTCTCCTTGGGATTTGTGGTGTATATTGATCAGGGAGAGGGGGATTGGTTCTGGCTTAAGCTTCCCCTGCTCTAGTTGACTTCCTTCTATCCTCAGTGGGAAGTGGGAGGATGCTGGTCTTGCTGGGGTCTGTGTTGACTCCTGTGGGGTGGGGGGTGCCAGCTCAACCTTTTCTGTCTGTGGCCCTGCCTGGGGATGATCTTCCTGGTTACAGTCATGCTGAATCCTGGGTGATTAGAAGGTGGTCACCCCTGCCCTTAATGAATGAATGAATGAATTCAGTTCTTCAGGGCTCTGGAGAACAGCTCCAGGGAGCCCGGGATTGAAGTCTGGATGTGTTGATCTGGGCAGGTAAAGCAGTGAAATGGGCTGGACCAGGTCTCTGAACTGGAGTCATGGTCCTTGAGCCTGGGTGGGGTTGGTTGGGGTCAGACTAGTTGGGATCGTGGAGTCAATAAGTCCGGCCACTGTTGGCCATCTACTGTACACAGGGCTTCGGGATGGGGTTCAAAGGTGTCAGAGACAGTCTCTGACCCTAGGAAAGGAGGAAGTGGGGTTAGATGGGCCTGATGTGGAGCTGTAGTTGGGGAGGAGACCCAGGACAGGGCTGGGTTGGGCAAGAACGTCCAGGGGTGAGGCCAGTGTTGGGTGCAGGGTTGGGCTGGGCTACCTAGAATAGAGATGTGGCTTCGGATGATGAAAGAGAACAGTGCTGTTATTGGGGTTGTGTTTGGTTTCCCCAGGCCAGGGTTGGGGCTATGCCCGTGGCTGGGTATGATCCCAGCCTCTAAACTTGCAGTCTGTTGGGGGAGGTTTTGTTTCTCCTGGGGCCACCCTTGGGAACTGGATGCTCTATTGACAAAGTAAAGAGAACAAAGCAAACAAACTCTGTTTACGGAGGGTCCTTCAGAAAATACCGTGGCACAGAGCACCATTCCCTGGCTGGTGGGGAGGAAAGTCTGGGGCTCACACACGCGCACGCATGCATAGCTCCCCTCGACCCACCACGTATATTCACCATGTAGGTACATGCTCGTCCCTGAGTGTGCTCATATGCCCCGGCACATGTGTACACCCACACACCCACGACTTCACAACATGCTGCCTGGGGGACCCACACCCGAGACCCATGTTCACCCTCACATACCTCTGCCCCACAGTCTCTCTGCCCTCAAATTATTCTTGCTCCCGTGCGTACTCACACAAATGGAACCAGAATGCTAGAGGTGGGTGTGGCCTTAGAGGTCACCTGGGTCCCCATTCTCATTTCATAGGTGAGGAAGCAGAGTTTCAGAGGGGGCAAGTCACCTGCCACAGGTCACACAGGGAATTTGAGGCTCAGCAGGTGTTAGATCCAGGTCTCTTGCCTCCCAGCTGCTTGCTGGCAAGTCGGTACCAGGCTGTTACTCTCACAGCCACACACGTGCACACACACACACACACACACACACGCAAACGGAGATGTGGAGGCCCTCATGCCAAGGAGACCCCCTTCCCACACCCTGACTCTTCCTGCCGAGGTTGCCTTGCCCCTTTGGTGGCCCCATCCGCAGCCCAGCCGGATGTGGATAAGCCATCCTCCTGCCTTCCCAAATTGTGGCTGACGGTTGCCCCAGCAACCGCCTGCCAGATTGGGGAGATTAGCTGAGGAATGTAGCTGGGCCAGTTTGAGCTGAGGCTGGGGGAACCGGTGGGGGTCCTGGGTTGATTTAGCCCACCCTCCCTGGGAGGTCAGGGCAGAGATGGGGTCCCCCTTGTGGGGTCTGGTTTTCTCTCTGCCCCAGCCTGGCTGCGACAGTGTCCCTGAGGCTTGGACTAGGCTGGGGGGAGGGAGTGTGGGGCCTTGTGTATGTGTGTGTGTGTGTGTGTGTGTGTGTGTGTGTGTTGCATCTCCCTGGGTGTGACTAGAGTGTGTGCTGTTTGCATCTAGGATGGGGACCTCAGTTCCTGACATCTGACGGTGGCTTGTCCCTCCTGATCTTGTAGTACTCTCTGGAGGACCCACCTGCCCCCCCCCTCCTGGTTTAGAGGGTTTCTCACGGTCTCATCTGAAGCCTGCTCAAACACCTATTCTGGCTTCCCAATTCCAACTTCTCACCCCTGACACCTCAGGCCCTCCCTCCCTGATCTGGCCTCAGTCTTCCTTTCTCCAGCCTCCTTTCCCATTGCTTTGGTAAGTCTGCACTCCCCTTTATGCTCTGGCCTGTATATTTACTCCCTGCCATCCTTTGCCTCAGAGACCCATCTGTCCTGGCCAGAATGATACACATCTTTCCACGCCCTGCTCGCACGCACCCACCTCCAGAAAAATCTTTCCCCGGGATCCCCTTTGTGGCCCTGACCCTTCTCTGCTTTGTCTTATTCTGTCATCCCCACTCAGACCGAGAGGTCCCTGAAGCCACAACAGGATCTTCATTATCCTTAGGCCTCTAATAGTGTCAGGCTGAGACCTGCTTTATGCTGTCAGTGAATAAAGTTCCTGTGAATGGAACTGAATTAACACATGTGGTCAGCGGGATGCCAGGGCCTTATTTTGTCTGGACCTGGTCTCCTTGAATAAAGTAGGTGGCTTAAATCCTAACTTTTGGGACTTAGAGTGTGGCCTTAGGCAAGCCACCTCATCTCTCTGAGTGTCGGTTTCCATCTGTAAAACAGGAAGAATAATTGTACCTCCTTATGAATTACTATGAAGTTGCATGGGCATAGGTGGTCACGGTGGAACGTGGCAGCCCTCTCACGGTGGCTGTCACGTGTGTGTGCATGTCTGTGGCCCATGTGTCGGTGTTGACGGAGACAAGAGGGATTCCCTGCTACCATTCCTGCTCTGAACCCAGAGTCTGATCTAGTTTTTCTCCCCCCAGCCCCAGGCCAGTGGCCTCCAGCAGAAGTTGGGTCTCTCTATAGCAGGAGCTGGGACTTAGCTTTGGGGCTCCTGAACCGTCCAGACTGGAGGTGATGGGGTTTTCCTTAGGACCTGGGAGGCCTGATCGTTCCCATGCCAGGGTGAGCTGGGGAGAGTGTGAGGGTGTGGCTCTCGTTGAGGAGGCTGGACCCAGGGATATTATCCTCTAAGGGCTGTTGTTGGAGTTGGCCTGGCCCCAGAGACACAGCACTATGGGTGGACATGCACCAGGGACAGTGAGTCATTCTGCCTAAGGGGACACTGTGGAGGGGGAAGGTCAGCCAGGGAGGTCACCCTGGCTGAGGCCCATTGTAGGAGTCATTTGGCAGGGTCAGGGGACACTCTGGCCGGAGTTAGCTGGTCCGGGGTCAGTCAGGCGATCTGGTGGACATTCTGGATAAAGTCAGATGGTCTGGAAGATGTGGGGGCCACTCTGGCTGAGGTCAGTCTGTCTGGGGATCACTGACCTGAGTCAGCCAGTCTGGGAGTTACTCTGGATAAGGTTACATGGTCTTGAGGTCTCTAGTTCAGTCAGTCTGGGAGTCCTGATGGCTCACGTGGCCTGGCTTAGGATGGGGGGGGGGCACGCCTAGGAGCTGGCACTCCCAGGCTTGCCTCAGGGCCATGGATGAGACATCCTTGAGCAGCTGCCTAGTAAAGGAATAGGAAGGGCCTGAGCTCCCTCCAGGCTCTAGATCCTGGGCTTCCCTTCCTGGCAATCCCTCTGTCTTAGGGAGGCCTTGGCTAAGAACCTCAGGAGCAGACTGCAGACTCAGCTCAGGCTGAATGAAGTCAGCTGCCCCCTCCTTCAGGAAGCCCTCTTTGACCAATCCTACTGGTCATGGCCTCCCTCTGTGCTGTGCTGTGCTGTGGGTCATTTTCTAGAGGGAGAGTTGAGGTCTTCCCAGCACAGACTGGGTTAAAAACTTAACCTCCCACAGGCCACAGGGCATGATGCTGACCAGAGCTTTTCATGCAAAGAGGCAAAGAGCTCAGCCAAGGGTCCTGCTCTAGCTCTGGAGACAGGATTGTCTCTCAGTGCCAGCCTCAGTGCCAGCCTCATGCCCACATCTCATTGTTTTATACTCCGGTGGGGTGCAAGGAGAGGAGCGGGAGACCCCCCAACAAGGGTGAGCCCCCCATGTTTCCATGTGCTACTCCACGTGATCTGTGTAACAACCTAGAGACGTCCCCGCAGCTGGTCAAACAGCAGAGCCCCCCGAAAGTGGAGTCACTTCCACTTTCCAGGCCGTGCCTGGCACGTGGCCCTCACCCCCTAGTTTCTCTTCCTTCCTCTTCTTGAGCTTGGGAAGAGCTCGGCTGTGCTCCTTCTCATAGTGAAGGAAACATGGGCTCTGGTATCCGACTGCTGCGGGTTCAAGTCCCGCTTCTGTCTGTTGCTCGTGGAGGCTCAAGCGGCACCTGTGAAGGGCCGCCAGGTCCTGAGCGCTCGCATGTGCTAGGTGTCGTGGTAAATGGACTCCCCGCATTGCGTCCTCAACAACCGCACATGCAGATGTAGAAACTGAGGCTTGGAAAGAAGTGACTTGCCCACAGTCACACGGCTTGACAAATGAGAGTCAAGATTTAATTGGGGCGCCTGGGTGGCTCAGTCGGTTAAGTGTCCGACTTCGGCTCAGGGCATGATCTCAGGGTTCATGAGTTCGAGTCCTGCGTTAGGCTCTGTGCTGGCAACTCAGGGAGCTTGGAGCCTGCTTCAGACTCTGTGTCTCCCTCTCTCTCTGCCTCTCCCCCGCTCATGCTCTCTGTCTCCCCAAAAATAAACAAACGTTAAAAAAAAAAAAGATTCAATCCCACGTCTGTCTAATGGCAAAGCCCACTCACATAACCACCGTGTTGTACTGTGGATGGAGCCCTTCATCCCCCGGGGCCTCCATCACCTCATCCATCAGGTGGGGAGAAGTACAGGTGACTGGCACATACCCCGCACAGGGTCCGGCCTAATGTGCACATGCCTCCTCACCACCTGCCCGCACATTTTCCTGGGTCCCCGATGCTTTGGATGGCCTGCGACGAGGCCGCAAGCACCCAGCTTTGGGAGTGACTGCAGAAACCATTTTGCTGTTACTTCTCCAACTGGTGGTGTTCTCACATTTATTTGGTGCCTGACTCGGGGCTCTGATGAGCTCCTAAGATACATGGACCTCATTACCAGGCAAAGGATTCACATGTTTCTACTGCGCCTTCTTCCCTCCTTCCTCTTCTCCTCATTTAAATTGTAAATATGGGGTCCGGATCATGGGGACTTGCTTCTCCAGTTGTGCATGTGCCCCGTCCACGCATGACTGAGATTTCGCGTGTCCCATGCCTGCAGGCAGAGACCGGAGCTGGGCGACTGGGCAATGACTGAGTCCCCTAAACTCACCTGTCAAGCAGGAATAACAGGGGTCTCTGCCTCAGGAGGCGAGGCCTAGACGAGATGCCACACTGAGAGCCGTTAGCGCTGCCTGCGCAGGGGCTGTTCCCAGCCTGAGATGATCGCTGGCCGCTGTTCCTTTTAAGGGTATACCGTCAGGGCTGGCTTAGCGCATTCAGGAGCCTGCCAGTCCTGGGGCACACTGTCTGTCCTTTACGTGAAGATGGGGGGGCAGGTAGTGGGCCACTGAGTAGCAGTTAGGAGATCTCTGTTCTTTGGTGGGTGGTTGCACAGGGTGTGGTCCTGGGGGTGGGCAGTGTGGGGTGGAGACAGTGAAAAGAGGGAAGGGATTGGAGGAGGGAGAGTTTTGTTGGAGGGAGCAGTGAGGGGAGGTGTAGGAGAGGGAGGGGGGGCCTGGGTGGGCAGGGCAGCGAGGGGCACCTGGAGGGGAGCCCCAGGAGCCCTCCTGGCCAGGGTGCTGCCCTAACCAGGGCTAACCAGGCCCTGCCCTCACAGCCGGCTGCACCTTCGAAGAGGCGAGTGACCCAGCAGTGCCCTGCGAGTACAGCCAGGCCCAGTACGACGACTTCCAGTGGGACCAAGTGAAGATCCACCCTGGTACCCGGGCTCCTGCAGACCTGCCTCACGGTGAGCCCACTCTCAACTCCCGTTCCCCCTTGTCTCCTTCTAGTTCTAGCCACCTGCTGTGTGACCCCGGGCACATTCCTTAACCTCTCTGGGCCTCAGCTGCTTTTGCATCTGTAAGGACATACATGATGCCGTGCATGTGGGGCTCTGTGGACACTGTCCGATTGTGTATCTCAGGTAGTTCTCCCTGTAAAATGGGTGCAGGTTGAAGCAATCAAAGACCCTTCTAGCTGTTAAGTTAAAACCCACTTCCCCTTCCTCCCCCTGCAGCTTGGCTCAGGTCCACCCTACTCACGTCAGGTCTTCCTGAGTCTTCCGCCGTCAGGGAGGCTCTCTTCTCCCTGGGAGCCTCTGAATCCTTGTCTCCCAGGACTTGAAGATGCTGATGCTGATGGAGCAGTAACACTGGGGGCTGAATGTTCTAGAACCTTCCTTCCTCTGCCCCCTTCTTCCTGGAAGTCCCAGATCCTTCCCAACTTCTACCTTGCTCTGGCCTATTTCACGATGAGGCATTTATGGCATCGTGAGCACAGGACTGGGGCTCAGGAGATAAATTACATGGATTGTAGTGCTGGCCTCCTAATCTGATGATGGCCCCTGCTATCCTGGTTCCAGAATCATGAAGACTGGGCCTCATCACTATACCAGCTGTGTGACTTTGGGCAAGTCGCTTAACTTCTCTGAGCTTCCATTTTCTTAACTGTAGAGCGGAGAGCACACTACAGTTTCATGGGGTTATTATGACCCTGTGACCCTATAACCCCATTTCATAGGGTTATTAGATAATGCCTACAAGGTATGTAACATGGGAGTGGCACGTAGGGCTTCAATGCATGGTTAGTTGCTATTGTTGGAGGCATTTGAGGGGGTCCTCTGCACGGGGTGCAGAATTAACTGGGAATTCAGAACAGGATAAGAAAGATGGGAGCCAAATTATTAACTTTATTAGTGAGAAAGGCTGGGTTAGAAGACATAGCATAGTGTGAGGCCCAGATGGGCTTGCTGAGGGAACCCCAGAAGTAGATAGCCTAAGGACCCCCACCTGTTTGCCCTGCCATAGCAGCGGACCAGGCCCTTTGCTACTCCACTCACAACATGGCTGCGATTGCACCGGCTGACAACTGTTCGGGGAAGGGCAGCAAAGGTTCTCAGTGGTGAGGCCAGGAGTTGAAGCCACCAGAGTGGCCTTCTGCAACCTGGCATGGGCAGCCTTTCAGCCTTGTCTCCTCCTGCTCACCTTGCCTCCTGGAGGCCTCCCTGCCTCCCCTTTCTGTGCCTTTGCTCACACTGCACCCTCCCTGGGGCATTCCTCTCTGCCTTTGCAGGAACGGCTCTCGGCTCCTGGTTTGACCTCTGTGCTAGTGGGTATCAGAGTCTGACCTGCGTGACTGTGATCTGTCAAGGTGCCCACCATGGCAGGGACCCTGTGTAGGCGCTGCCTCTCTCTCTCACACCCTTAGGGACATGCCCAGTGAGAAAGGGGAGAGAGAAATTTAGTATTTAGTGTGAGCCTTGTGCTGGATCCCGGGGCCGCAGCGGTCAGTGAGAGGGCCACAGTCTCTGCTCTCTCAGGGCGCACATTCTAGGGAAGGGAGTTGGGGGTGGAGGGAGAAAGCAGGAGGGAGATTCAGAGACAGGAGAAGGAAGAGCCACAGGAATGAAGGGAGGAAATGAAGGAGAAGGAGAGAGATGCAGAGGAAGGAAAAACTAGGGAAGAAGAGAGAGAGGGGTAGATGATCTAGGGGAAGAGGCAAGAATAAAGCATCAGACTGAAAGAGGGAGACACGCAGCTGCTCATGGGGAGAGGAGAGAAGAGGGAAGAGGAGCCGGCCACGAGACACTGCTGGGGCCCAGGATGTGCCCCTTTCTGGGTGCGGATGGGGACTTGGGAGTTCTGTTTACTCTCCCACCAGGGCTGATCCTTCACAGGCCTCTGGCTTGTAGAGATGAATGAGATCCCCTCCAGCGGAGTCCCTGGGGAGCCCTCCCAGAGCTGGGAGCCTCGTGGTTTGGGATCTGAATGAGCTTGTGTTGGCTGGCAGCCAAGCCCGGGAGGAGGCAGCGCTGGGTGGCTGCGGGCACCCCCTTGGTAGCTGCTGGGGCCTTCTCCCCACAAAAGGGAAGCCGTACTCCCCTAGCCCGGTCCCGAGGAGTCTAGTCCACTCCGACCCTGCCAGTCCCCCTCCCCACCCTGCCAGTACACAGCCTAGATCTGGGGAAGGAGATTCCTGCCTTCCTCCAGGTTGGGCACCAAAAGCATTGTATCCCAGGCATTTAGACCCAGGGCGGGGGCTGGAAGGGAAGTTGGAGTTCTTTTATTCAATCTCTGTTCTACTCATTCAGCTTGGGTTCAGGCCTGTGGTGGAGACACAGCGGAGCCCCCGAGGCATCACAAGGCTGGTGGGGAGACAGACAGACACTTTATTAATGATCCAAGGGCCAGGAGAGAGGCCTGTAGAGGGACAAGGAGGGAGGACTTCAGAAAAGGTAGCCTTTGAAGGCCTGTCATGTGCCAGACTCTTGACTCCTAGATGAATGACCTAGTTAGTTAGTCCCTGCCTCCAAGGGCAGCTCAGAATGTGGGGAAAGTTGTAGATCAGCGTGAGCTTGGACTGTGATCGTAGGTGGTGAGGGACCATAAAGGGTTTTGAGAGAGTCAGTTTTGTGCGTTTTTATGCTCTCTCCTCTGGGAAACAGATGCAGGGAGGTGAAGGGACTCAACCTAGCGAGTCAGAGCTGGGACCAGAACTCAGAACCCTAGATTCCTAGTGGGTCCAAATGCCTGGAGTCCTTTGTTTCTGCCCCCTCGTTTGCCCACCTGACCTTGGTCCTCCCCAAGCCTCCTCAGCTCCTGCCTCTTCCCCTTCTAGGCTCCTACTTGATGGTCAATGCTTCCCAGCATGGCCCAGGTCAGCGGGCCCATGTCATCTTCCAGAGCCTGAGTGAGAATGATACCCACTGTGTGCAGTTCAGCTACTTCCTGTACAGCTGGGATGGGCACAGCCCAGGCACCTTGGGCATCTACGTGCGTGTCAATGGGGGTCCCCTGGGCAGTGCCGTCTGGAATATGACTGGATCGCATGGTCACCAGTGGCACCAGGCCGAGCTGGCTGTCAGCACCTTCTGGCCCAACGAATATCAGGTAGGCTGGGTTTGGTCTGTGGTCAGCCTGTGCTTAGGGGTGGGGGTAGCGAGGTGTCAGCCTGAGGTCAGAGTAAGCAAGTGACCGAGGTTGGAATTAGTCTGTATTCAGCATCAGGAGTCAATATGTGGTCAAGGTCAGGGGTCAGCTTGTGGTCAGCATCAGGCCATCATTCAGTGCTGCATCAGTCTGGTGCTGCATCAGTTTGGTGCTGCATCAGACTGCATCAGTCTGGGTTCAGTATCAGAGAGCATTGTCAATAGGAATGGTCTGAGGCTGGGGTCAAGGGTAAGTTGGAACAGCACTGACCTGGAAAGTCCTGTCTGCTGGGAAAAGTTTTCCTGCTTGAAGGTAACTTTCCAGAACTGGGATAGAACCTCTGGCCTTGACCTTGCGAGCTCTGGCTGCTGACACACTCTCTCACAACTGGCTAGCGTGGTAGGGAAGGTCATTGTGAGTTGGGCTGACCTCTGCTGGTTGAGGAGCATGGGACCGGAGCAGAGCTAAAGGGGGTCTCTTGTGGGCACCTCCCCAGGTGGGGCTGGAGGGATATGACAGGGAACCTCCCACCTCCCCCAGGTGCTGTTTGAGGCCCTCATCTCCCCAGACCGCAGGGGCTACATGGGCCTAGATGACATCCTGCTTCTCAGCTACCCCTGCGGTGAGTCCCAGCCCACTGGGGTGCAGGGTGAGGGGCGCGGGTGGCCGTGGCTCCTGCCTGTGGGGGTGGGGGGCACAGGCCCAGCTCACACCGTGGCTCTATTCCCACAGCGAAGGCCCCGCACTTCTCCCGCCTGGGCGATGTGGAGGTCAACGCTGGCCAGAACGCCTCCTTCCAGTGCATGGCAGCAGGCAGAGCAGCAGAGGCCGAGCGCTTTCTCCTGCAGGTGAGGGGTGCAGGGACCTTAGCCAGGGTGGGGGGACACTTCTTCTGGGACCTGAGTCCCTTGCAGGGTGCAGAGTCGTTCCTTCATTTTCCAGCACCCATACTCACGCATCCCTGCTCTCACCTAGGCTCTGCTCTGCCCTCCTGGGTCCTCTTATACCTCCAGGACAGAGGGTGGCTCCAGGACCCCCCAGCCCTGGCAGAGGCCACGTTCCCTTAATCAGCTTCTCATCCCTCCCCTTCCCTTGGTGGAGCTGGTTCCAGGAACCCCATCAGTCCCCTGTGTACTAGGGACGGCTAAATGGGGGCCAGGACATGTACTGCTCCCCTGGCCCGGGTCAGAGCGAGATGGGGACCCTCCCTCTCCGGCGCTCCTGACACTGTCGACCTTACCCCTGCGCAGCGGCAGAGCGGGGCGCTGGTGCCTGCGGCCAGCGTGCGGCACATCAGCCACCGGCGCTTCCTGGCTACCTTCCTGCTGGCCTCCGTGAGCCGCTCGGAGCAGGACCTGTACCGTTGCGTGTCCCAGGCCCCGCGCGGCGCGGGCGTCTCCAACTTCGCAGAGCTCATCGTCAAGGGTCAGCGCGCGCGGACGCTCTCCCGGGGTGGGGTTGGGGGAGGGACCTGCACCACCTGAGGGGCGGGGCCGGGTGAGGGGGGCGGGGTCTGTCTAGGGGTGTGGCCCGTAGAAAGGTGCGGCTGTCAGGGGAAGACTGGGAGCGGGGTCTGTCGAGGGGGGCAGTTTCTCTCCAGGGAGGGGGTCTGCTCCAGGGGGCGAGGTGTGACTGAGAAGCAGGCAGGCGGGGAGACCTAGTCCCTACGTGAGCCACGCGAAGCGGGGTCAGGCTGTGGGGACCCGGGGTTGACCCGACGGGCGTGCGGTCAGCCCCTGAACACTAGTCCTTGGGGATTCAGAGGGCAGTGAGGGACCGGATGTAGGCTTAAGGGTGAGGGCGGGGTCAGCCTTTGGAGCGGGCACCCCTTAAGGCGTGGGGATTTAGTGGGCACGAACGAGGAAGTCTAGTCGAGGGTCTGGGTGCTTCATCAGGGCCCCTGGGAAGACAGGGAGGGTCACTGGGGACTTGGGTGTGCTGGGATCCGGAGTCGAGGGCAGGGTCTCACAGCGCATGGTTTGGCTCTACCTCTTCCTCACGTCCTCGCAGAGCCCCCCACCCCCATCGCGCCGCCGCAGCTGCTGCGCGCGGGTCCCACCTACCTCATCATCCAGCTCAACACCAACTCCATCATTGGCGACGGGCCGATCGTGCGCAAGGAGATTGAGTATCGCATGTCCCGCGGCCCATGGGCCGAGGTGCATGCCGTCAGCCTGCAGACGTACAAACTGTGGCACCTTGACCCCGACACGGAGTACGAGATCAGTGTGCTGCTCACGCGCCCAGGTGATGGCGGCACCGGCCGCCCTGGGCCACCTCTCATCAGCCGCACCAAGTGTGCAGGTGGGTGCCTCCTGGCCCAACTCCCTCCTCCGCACGCCCGGGTATGGGCTCAGGGCTACCGTGGGCGGGACCAAGGAGGTACATTCTGAGAGGTAATATGGCCAGCCCCTGTGCTTCTAAAACTTTGTAATAGGTGGTGATTTCCCCCCAGTCCTTGTTTTGGTAAATAATGATAGACACTTACACATATGTGTATGAACACACACACACACACACAGACACACACACAGTGATTTAAAACTGGCAACACTGATCTAGGTACTCTTGTTACACCCATTCTACAGATGAGGTGTCTGAAGTACCGAGATGTTAAGTGACTGGCACAGGGTCTCATAGCCAGTGGCAGACCTGGCTTTGGGATCCTTGACTGGCTGGCTCCAGAATTTGCGTTCTTAATTTTACATTGTATCATCTAGATAAACAACTAAATACCATAAAAAAGTGTGTTATTAAATTTCAGCTGGATTCTCTTGTTGGGGGCATCTGAACCTGAGGTCTGTGAGGAGCTATGGCTCTCATGTACCAGAGGACGCTTGTTTAATCTGAAGAGGAATTGAGACTAGAACAGAACAGATTTCAGTATATTTTAATTGGAATTTTTATTGAGTTAATTGTAGAGTCATATGCAATCGTAAGAAAAACTGCCAGGGCGCCTGGCTGGCGTATCAGTAGAACATGTGACTCGTGATCTCCAAGTTGTGAGTTTGAGCCACATATTGGGTATAGACATTACTTTAAAAAAAGAAAAGAAAAGAAAGCTACAGAGATTCCCTATGCACTTTCCCCTTTGAAATGTGAATTTTGCCTTTGAAATGTGAATTTCTGCCTACCGGAATTTCCGGCAAAGGTAACATTTTGCAGACCTGGAGGATAATATCACAGTCAGGATATTGACATTTATGTGACCCACAGATCTGATTCAGACTTCCCCAATTTCACTTGTCCCTGTTTGTATGTGTGCATGTGTGTGTATTTAGTGCTATACAATTTATCACATGTACAGGCTTGTGTGCTTATCACCACAATCAAGATGTTGAGTGGTTCAGTCAGTTTGTATGGCCTTTTTTATCTATATTCACCTGCCTCCTTCCCTCCAACCCCAGCCCCTGTAAACCACTAATCTGCCCATCATTTCTAAAATTTTGCCTCAATGGAGCACCTGGGTGGCCCAGTGGGTTATGTGTCCGACTCTTGATTTCAGCTCAGGTCATGACCTCATGGTTTGTGGGATCAAGCACTCGTCTGGCTCTGTGCTGCATGGGGCCTGCTTGGGATTCTCTCTCCCCCTCTTTCTGTCCCTTCCAGGCTGGAGCTCTCTGTCTCTCAAAATAAACTTAAAAAAAAATTGCCATTTCAAAAATGTTACATAAATCATGAAATCATATCGCATATAACCCTTTGAAATTGACTTTTAAAAATTTGGTAACAGGTTTATTGAGATTTAATCCACATCTCATAAGTTCACTCATTAGAGCGTACAGTCCAGTGGTTTATAGTATATTCAGAGGTGTGCATCCTCACCACGGTAAGTTTTAGAACATTTTCATCACCTCAAAAGGAAACCTTGTACTCTTTTTTTCTGTTTAGTTATTTTGAGAGACAGAGAGAGAGAGAGAAAGAGAGAGAGAGAGAGAATCCCAAGCAGGCTCCACAGTCAGTTCAGTGAGGTCATGTCCTGAGCCCAAATCAAGAGTCGGACGCTTAGCAGACTGAAGCACTCAGGCACCCCAGAAACCTTGTACTCTTTAGTAGTCTACCCCTCTCCACGTTTCCTTCTACCATCTCCAGCCCTAGGCACCCATTAAACTGCTTTCTGTCTCTGTAGATTTGCCTCTTTATGGACATTTCATATAAATGGGATCATACAATATGTAGTCTTTGTGACTTAGCATAATGTTTTCAAGGTTTATCCAGGTTGGAGCATGTATTTATTTATCTTTTTTTTTACTGCCAAGCAATATTGCATTGTATGGAGCTGTACCATTTTTACGTTCCCATCGGCAGTGTATGAAGGTTCTAGTTTCTCTACATTCCCACCAACCCTGGTTATTATCTGTCTTTTGATAATTGCCCTCATAGTGGGTGTGAAATGGTATCTCAGTGGGGTTTTGATTTGAATTTCACTGATGGGTAATGATATTGAGCAGTTTTTCACGTGCTCATTGGACACTTGTATGTCTTCTCTGTAGAAATGTCCATTCAGATTTTTTACCCATTTTTAAGTTGGGTTATTTGTCTTTAAAAAACTTTTTTTAAAATGTTTATTTATTTTTGAGAGAGAGAGAGAGAGAGAGAGAGACAGAATACAAGCTGAGGAGAGGCAGAGAGAAAGGGGGAGACACAGAATCCAAAGCAGGCTCCAGGCTCCGAGCTGTCAGCAAAGAGCCCAATGCGGGGCTCAAACCCACAGACTATGAGATCATGACCTGAGCCTAAGTAGGGTGCTAAACTGACTGAGCCATCCAGGCACTCTGGGTTATTTGTCTTTGTATTACTGACTTGTAAGAATTCTTTATGTATTCTGGATACCAGACTCTTGCAAATATTTTCTTCGATTCTATGGGTTGTTTTTTAATTTTCTTAATGGTGTCCTTTGAAGCCCAAAGTTTTTCATTTTGATCAGTTTTTCATTTTGAGGGAGTCCAGCTTATGTTTTTTCTTTTGTTGTTTGTGCTTTTGATACCATATTAAGAAACCATTGCCAAAAAAAAAAAAAAAAAGAGACCATTGCCTTATCCAAAGTCACAAAAATTTACCCCTATTTTTTCTACGGCTCTTATAGTTTTAATTCTTACATTTAGGTCCTTGATCCATTTTGAGTTCGTTTTTGCACATGGTGTGAGGTAGGGGACCAGCTGCATTCTTTTGCATGAGGACTTCCGATTGTCCCAGCACCATTTGTTGGAAAGAGTATTCTTTTCATATTGAATTGTCTTGGCACTAAGATTGGCTCTTTCGATCAGCATAATTCCCTGGAGACTCATCCAAGTTGTGTATATCAGTAGTTCATTCCTTTTTTATTGCTGAGTCGTATTCCATGGTGTGGACACACACTGCAGTTCGTTTAACAGGTGAGTAGTTTATTCACCTGTTGAGGGACATCTGGACTAGTTCCTATTTTGGGCTGTTACAAGTAAGGCTGCTGTGAACATTTGCGTACAGATTTTTACACGAACACGAGTTTTCATTTTTCTGGGATAAGTGCCCACGGGTGCAACTGATGGGTTCCCTATGATAATTGCGTATTTTGTTTTATCAGGAACTGCCAGAATGGCTGTATTGTTTTACGTTCTCACCAGCAATGTATGATGAGTGACCCAGTTTTCTGTATCTGTTGCCAGCATTTGGTATTGTCATCGTTTCCCCTAGCCATTCTGAGAGATGCGTAGCGATCGCCCATCCTGGTTTTAAGTTGCACTTCCTTAATGCCTCATGTTATTGAACATCTTTCCGTGTGCTATTTGCCATCTGTATGTCCTCTTTGGTGAATTGTTCATGTGTTTGCCCATTTTCTAATTGGGTTATTCATTCATTCCTTTTGAGTTTTGAGAGTTCTTTACACATTCTAGATACTAGTCTTTGTTGAGTATGTAGTATATAAGTATTTTCTCCTGCTTTTGGCTTGCTTTTTCATACTCTTCACCCGGGCTTTTACAGAGCAGCCATTTTTTAAAAATGTTTATTTATTTATTAATTTTGAGAGAGAGAAGAGAGAATGAGTGGGGGAGGGACAGAAAAAGAGGGAGGAGAGAGAGAACCCCAGGCAGGTTCCATGCTGTCAGTACAGAGCCCAATGTGGGGCTTGATCCCACAACTGTGAGATCACGACCTGAGGCGAAATCAAGAGTCAGAAGCTGAACCGACCGAGCCACCCAGGAGCCATTTTTAATTTTGATGAGGGCCAGTTTATCAAAAGTGCTTTTGGTGTCCAGGTTAAGACCTCCCCATGCCTCACCTTCAATCTCAGAGATTTTCTCCTGTTTTTTTTTCCTAAAGGAATTATAGTTTTACATTTTGCATTTGGGTCCATGATCCACTTTGAGTTAATTTTTGGTTAAGGTACGAGGTTTTTATTTTTTGCCAACCCGTGTTCTTAAGGGTTTTTCTTTTTCTTTTTTTTCCTTAATGTTTATTATTTTTGAGAGAAAGAGAGACAGAGATACAGAGAGCAAGCAGGGGAAGGACAGAAAGAGAGGGAGACACAGAATCAGAAGCAGGCTTCAGGCTCTAAGCTGTCAGCACAGAGCCCGACACGGGGCTCGAACTCACAGACTGCGAGATCATGACCTGAGCCGAAGTCGGCCACGTAACTGACTTAGCCACCCAGGCGCCCCCTTAAGTGATTTTCAAAGCTGATCTGGGGAGCCACCTAAAATCCAGTTGAGTGCCACATCTGAAGAGACTCTTGGGTGGTGCATCAGAGTGCCCAGTGTTCCCGTGGGAATTACTTTCTCACTGAGGGATCAGGTTACTTAACCGTAGAGCTTTCATCTCCTTGTTTTACAGGATGAGAAGAATAAGAATCTTGACCATACGGGGGTCAGTGTTAAGGTTCATTCAACAAATGTTTATTTTTAATTTTTTTAACATTTATTTATTATTGAGAAACAGAGAGACAGTGCATGAGCAGGGGAGGGGCAGAGAGAGAGGGAGACACAGAGTCTGAAGAAGGCTCCAGGCTCTGAGCTAGCTGTCAGCACAGAGCCTGATGCAGGGCTCAAACCACAAGCTGTGAGATTATGACTTGAGCCAAAGTTGGACGCTTAATGACTGAGCCACCCAGATGCCCCTCAACAAATGTTTATTGAGTGCCTGTTATGTGTCGGGCACTATTGTAGTTGCTAGGGACGCAGGACTATGACTGAGCCAACCAAGGCTATTAGCATGTGAGTGCCTCTGCACCGAACTCACATTGTGACAGAAGACAGTAAAAGTGAGGTTTATAGTTTGTGAGATGATGATAAGTGCTGTGAAGAATAAAGCAGGGTGGGGGGGGGGTTGGGAGTGGGGGTCGGATGATTGTGATTTTAAAAAGGCTCAAGGGACCATTTTACTGAGAAGGTGACTTGTGAGCAAGACATGGGGGAGGCGAGGGACTGAGCCACATAGAAGCTGGAGACATTTCTGGGGGAAGGAGCAGGCCTGGCGGATGGAACAGCAGGGCGCAAGGACCTGGAGGCTGGGGGACGCTTGGCGTGTGGAGAAACAGTAAGGAGACCAGCGTAACTGTGGCCTAGTGACTGGGGGCAGTGCGGGGGAGATGGCCCAAGAGGATGGCGAAGTCACGCTGGGAATGTGGGACGCAGAGTCATTCGATGCTGAGTGAACTGGGCGCCACCATTGCAGTATTTGGAGAGCGGGGGTGACATCACCTACATTGTATGAAAGGGTGACTCGGGCCCTTTTGCGAAGAATAGATCCTAGGGGGGCGAGGGGGGCTGGAGGGGAGGCCAGTGAGGAGGCTGCGGTAACAGTTCAGCTGAGTGATGTTGGAGGTGGTAGGAGGCAGTTAGCTTCTGGGTTTATTGCGAAGGTCGAGCTGACCGCCCGCCTTTGCTGATGGGCGGGCCATGCAATAAGTGAGAGGAGAATAGAAGTCAAGGATGGCTCCAAGGTGTTTCGCTTGAGCAGCTGAAAGGATGGAGTTGTCATTTGCTGGGAAAAAGAGCAGAGACTGCAGAGGGGCAGGTGTGATGGGGTGCCGTAGATCAAGAGTTCTGTGTTGGAAATGTTGACTTTGAGATGCCTATTAGGCGTTCAAGTGGAGATATCCATCAGGCAGATGGATTTACGAGAGTGGAGTTCGGGGAAGAGGTTCAGGCTGTGGATATAAATTTGAAAGTCATCAGTGTAGACATAGATGGTATTTAAAGCCAGGAGACTGGATGGGATCTTTTACCCTGGTGGTTCTCGACCGGGGGTGATTTTGTCTCCTGGGAGACATTTGCAGTGTCTGGAGAAGACATTGGTTATTACGCCCGGGGGTGGAGTGATAATGGCATCTGAAGGGTACAGGAAGCCAGGGGAACTGCTCAGCGTCCTCCGGTGCACAAACAGCGCCCACAACAGAGAATTCTCTAGTCCAGAATGTCAGTAGTTGCAGGGTTGAGGACCCCCGATTTAGTGCTTAGATTTTAGGGAATAAATGTAGATGGCAAAGAGAGGAGATGTGAGACCTGCACCCTCGGGCCTTCCAGTGTTTCAGGTTAAATGCAAATAATCGCTTGTAAATCCACTAAATACATGTGAAGATGGTGTCTCATCAGGAAGCACTTAGCAAATGACAGTTGTCATTATTACGGTGTTTTTAACTCTTCAAAGCCAGTTCTGGTCGGGTATTCAAAAAAAAAAAAAAAGAAATCAGAGCCAGGGGGTCCGCAGACGGTCTCTGTTCCTCTCCCCTTTAGCGTACAGATGGGGGAACTGGAACCCAGAGAGGGGACTGGGGTCAGGACTCCAGGTTTCATGGCGACAGCGATAGCTAATTCCCATTTTACAGATGAGCAAACTGAGATTTGGAGAGTTAGTCACTTGCCCGGATCTACCCAGTGAGTCCACAGCAGAGGCAGAGCCAAAGTTAGAAGATCCCGATTACCAGGGAGGCGTTGGAGACAACGGCAGCAGCCACGGTGACAGAGCTGCTGTCGTGTGCTGAGTGCCCACGTGGCGCCAGGCACTGCTGGACGCGTCACACGCGCTGCCGAGGACAGGAGCTGGGGCAGGGACGGGACACACAGAACCCAAGCAACTCATCCCCGCCCGTTTTAACGACTTGCTTCCGGCATTGACCTTCTGCCCCGCCCCCCACCCCCAGCCCACCCCACGTCAGGCTTAGCAAGTGTTTTGCTGTTGGGCAGTTGCGTTATCCTCTCCCCCATCTCCCTGAAACTCCCCTCCTGCAGTAGAATCTACTGTAAAAACAATAATATAATGTCAGGAAAAGACATTTAACCAAGAAGCACTCTAAACCTCACTATCCTAGCCCAGTTTTTCTGTCTTCTTCAAATCTCTGCCCATATGCCTACAGTACACAGTTTTACACCCTTGTCATTGGGATGTAGAAAGCGTTCTGTAGTCTGCTTCCTTTGCTCTGTGGTGTACCATGTGGTGCGTTGTTTATAATTATGCTTATTGGCTTATAGAGGTCCATGGAGTGTCTCCATATTGCTGGTCTATTTTGTCTCCAGATCCTTTTTATCGTAAATAATACTGCACTGAAACACTTTGTGCTTATAGTGTTTTTCCCCCACCCCGAGTAGTTTCTGTAGGATAAATAGTCAGGAGTGGCTTAAGAAAGGGCTGTGACATATATTGCTTTAAAAAATGGTTGTAGTAAATAAAAAAAATTTTTTTTTAATGTTTTATTTATTTTTGAGACAGAGATAGAGCATGAGAAGGGGAGGGGCAGAGAGAGAGGGAGACACAGAATCCAAAGCAGGCTCCGGGCTCTGAGCTAGCTGTCAGCACAGAGCCCGATGCGGGGCTCGAACCCACAAACGTGAGATGGTGACCTGAGCCGAAGTCAGAGGCTTAACCGACTGAGCCACCCAGGCTCCCCTGGTTGTAGTAATTTCTATGTCTACCATTATCTCACCTTGGTGCACACACGTTTATTAGTTACGCAAGGCTGGGCGGTCTGGCCTCATGTCCTTGCCTGTGACTCTGCCACTTGCTGTCAGTCCAGGTTCAAAGGGAACAAAGCAACTTGCCTGAAGTCACAGAACTAATGAGAAGTGGAGATAGGATTTGTACTTTGGAGAGCCTCCCTCACCCCCCAAAGCCCCTTCTGTGAGAAACAGTTGGATGTTTCAGGGTTATTGCATCCTCGTTAGCATTTTTAAAATCAACACCTTTTGTCGTGACTTAACAGGTATTCACTCTTAGCCTCCTGATTTTCCTGTGCATTTGACCTTTGATCTCTGAGTGGCCTGCAGCCCCATGTTTAGAGGGCCGCGGCTTTGAGGTCCCCAAGTTCTGTTTGCCAGCGTGTGCTGGCAGCGGAAGAGAGAATGTCTGGGTGCCAGATGGTTTTTGGAAACAGAGACTCATGAATTCACACCCCTCAATCAACATATCCGTCTGTAGTCAACAAACTATTTGAGCTCCTGGATCTGCCTAGATTTGATCAGGGTGGGGAGGGAAGAGGAAAGTGAGCCTTCTTTTCGAAGACCCCCGTCAATCCAGTGAGGTGGTGGGGGCTACCCAGCCTTTGCAGAGTGAGGCACCCAGGTATGAGGTGCGAGGGTGGAGGTTTCATCCTCCAGGTTCGAGGTTAGTTATTTGGTGACATACAAAGTGGTTTTCACAAAAACCTGAGTAGGTTGCCAGTATTTATCCACCTGTCTGTCTGTCTGTCTATCTACCTATCTAGAAAGCGAGCATGTGAGTAGGGGAGAGGGGTAGACGGAGACAGAGAGAATCGTAAGCAGATGCCATGCTCTGTGTGGAGCCCAGTGTGGGGCTCAATCCCATGACTGTGAGATCGTGACTTGAGCCAAAATCAAGAGTCAGACACTCCACCGACCGAGCCACCCAGGCGCCCTGGGTTGCCAGGATTTAAAAATCTGGAGATTTCAGATACAAATCTGAAATCCTGGCTTCTCTTAAAAAATGGGAGGATCTTGGGGCCCTTCGTCTGGCTCAGTTGGTGGAGTGTGTGGCTCTTGATCTCGGGGTTGCGGGTTCAAGCCCTACATGGAGTATAGTTACTTAAAAATAGAATCTTTTTTTTTTAAAAGGGGGAGGATCTGGCCACCCCGAGTCTGTAGTCCTACATGGGAACATTGTCTGGAGCTGAGGAGCAGCTATCCCTTTTGGATGGAACACTTACTGTCCTGTCATAGTCCTGACCCAGCCTGTGTCACCAGTTTACATGTAACTTTTTGCGCCTTTCTCTAACTGCTGCATGTGCGTGAGGAGGCAGTGCACATTGGCCAAACCTGCAAGGGTGGAAAGGAATGTGGGGCAGGTGTTCCCAGGAGCGGGGATGTGAGCAGAGCTGCAGGGGACACGTAAAGCTGTGAGACTTTGTCACCTTGGGACAGACAGTACATGTGGGGCAGCCGGGACCAGAGCCTGGAAGTCAGGGAATAAAGCAAAGATCTCTGAACAAGATGGCAGAGTGGGCCATGCACGAAATCCGCCCCCTGTTCTCTGAACAGCTAAGAACGTGGGTTAAAACGAAACCGGATAGGAAAACATTGTGGGGGGGGGGGCGCACCTGGGTGGCTCAGTTGGTTAAGTGTCCTACTCTTGGTTTCGGCTCACGTTATAACCTCACGGTTTGTGGGTTTGAGCCCTACATCAGGCTCTGTGCTCAGCATGGAACCTGGGAACCTTCTTGGGATTCTCTATCTCCCTATCTCTTGGCCCCTCCCCTGTTCTCTCTCCCTCTCTCTCTCAAAAATAAATAAATAAACTTTATATATAAATATATATGAAATATATATGTGAAATATATATATATGAAATATATATATGAAGTGAAATATATATATATGAAATATATATATATATGAAATGAAATATATATATATGAAAAAAACATTAGGAAAAGTCTCTGTGGGCCAGGAAAAGGAAAGGAAACATAAGTGTGGTAAGTGGGCTTCAGCCAGCAGCCCCTGGGGCACGGTGAGCAGTGGGATCAGCCCCTTAACGCCCCTGTCGGGTGGGGATCAGGTCTGCCTTGCTTGTGGGGGGAGAAGGAAGCCAGACTCTGTAAGAAGTCAACAGGTGGGCCTTGCTCCTAGCAGGCGCTGAAATACGTTTTTGGTGGCCTGATCTATGACCGGAGCCTGCCACTTGCCTGTGGCCCAGGGAGGAAAGGACAGCTCTGGTGGAAATAGATGTTTGTGTCATGCTGTCCTTGGGCCACACTGTGCTACTTCTGGCCTTCTGAGTAAAGAGCAGCCTGGGCTGGTGTTTCCCTTTGTGGCTTCTTTGTAAAGAGCGTCCTGCGCAAATGAGTCCTGGGAACATGGTCACAGGGTCATACTTGATCATGTCAAGAGGGCAAGCCCCCTTGCTTCCTCGTCTGTTCCCTGAGGCATGTGCTGAGAGCCTCTAACCGGGGACGCTTCGCAGGTGCTTATGGAACTTGAGGGTAATGAAGCTGCATCTCACGGAATTGGGGTGCCAGGAAGAGAAAGGATCGTCAGTAATCCTGGCTGCTTCCATCATTTTCTAGATGAGGAGATTGAGGCCCGGAGATTTAAGATCACACAGCTGGTCCACGCAGATGTAGGACTAGAGGCTGAGCACCTGGGTCCAGCCTGGCTTTGCTTCAGAAGCCTCGTGTTTTTGTTTGTTTGCTTGTTTTTTTTTTTTTTTTTTTTTTACCATTTTATAAGTGGCTTCATGGATTTATCAAGAGGCTGCAAAGCACAGTGACATGCTCGTCCCTTGTGCTGGGGGAGCTGTACCCCCTGTGGCATTGGTGTGATGTTGTTGTTGTTGTTGGCAGTGAATTCCTCATGGAGAGGCAGGTAGTGGTGGTTTAGGAGGACGGATTTTGGAGCCAGCCTGTCCAAGTTTGCCTCTCATCTGTGGGACTGACTGTGGGCAAGTTACCTAATCTCTCTGTGCCCCCATTTCCGTGTCTCTTTGATAGGGCCAATAATGGCACCTGTCTATTGGATTACAGAGAAGATTAAATGAGATAAAGCATTTTAAAGCCTCTGGAGCAATGCCTGGCACATACAAAGGCCCTCAATAAATGTTAACTGTCATTATTATTATTGCCCTTATGTAACAGATTGTATTTCCCTTTTTGCTTTGGCTATCAGAGAACACACCACTCAAGTTGAACCTTATCTTTAACCTGCATGGGACCAAAAGGCCCGAATTTCTGTTTTCCTAACATTCTCTGGCATTATTTAATTTTTTGGCTCTCGTTTCCCTCATCATCCTGATTTCTATAGTTAATTGTATGTATTACTATAAGCTTTTTTTATTTTTTTAAAAAAGTTTTCATGTTTATTTATTTTTGAGAGAGAGGCAGAGTGAGAGTGGGGGAGGGCCAGAGAGAGAGAGGGGGACACAGAATCCGAAGCAGACTCCAGCCTCCAAACTGTCAGCACAGAGCCCGATGCAGGGCTCAAACTCACAGACCGCGAGATCATGACCTGAGCCGAAGTTGGACGCTCAACCGACTGAGCCACCCAGGCACCCCTACTATAAGCTTTTTTAGAACAAGCTTGGAATTAATAAATTAAGAAAACTACAACATCTGGTTGATTCAGACTGTCCTGATGTCCTCCACGATGATCTTGAAAGAGGAGGTGAACTGTGTTACTAAAAAAAAAAATCGTAGCTAACAGTTTGTGTATTGCCACACATGCTCTACACACACTATCTTAAACTTTACAACCATCAGTGAGGTAGGGCATATTAATCCCTTTTGTGGGCGAGGAAACTAAGGGTCAGAGAGGTGAAGGGACTCAGCCAATGTTCCCAACTGCATGTGGCAGAGCTAGGGTTCAGATGTGGCCCGGCTCCCCCACACGCATTTAGACTCCCTGTTTTAGGCGGGCTCTCGAACTCTTAAGGGCAAAGGGAGGATGATATCAGCAGCTGACTGATATTTTCTCTCCTGCTCCCCTTCTCTGCCCATTCTCTCTACCTTCTCTTCTCTGCTTCCCGGGTTCCCTAGAACCCATGAGGGCCCCCAAAGGCCTGGCTTTCGCTGAGATCCAGGCCCGCCAGCTGACACTGCAGTGGGAGCCCCTGGGCTACAATGTGACCCGCTGCCACACATACACGGTGTCCCTGTGCTATCACTACACGCCGGGCAGCAGCCACAACCAGACCGTCCGGGAGTGTGTGAAGCTGGAACGGGGCGTCAGCCACTACACCATCAAGAACCTGCCCCCCTACCGGAACGTTCACGTGCAGCTCATCCTCACCAACCCCGAGGGACGCAAGGAGGGCAAGGAGGTCACCTTCCAGACAGACGAGGATGGTAAGAGTCCCTGCCCTGGTTCCCGGGGGTACTCCGTGCCTCCTGCACACACCCGAGATGAGACTGCAATTTTTATAGAAAACTTCTTGCTTAGGATTAAAATAACTACCACAACAAAGTAATGATGGCTAATATTTATTCTCGGGAAGACTTGGGCTAGATTGGTATAATTTCTTCCTTAAATGTTTGGAAGAATTTAGCAATGAAGCCATCTGGGCCTGGAGTTTTCTTTCTTTCTTTTTTTTTTAATTAAAAAAATTTTTTTTAATGTTTATTTATTTTTGAGAGAGAGAGAGCATGAGCAGGGGAGGGGAAGAGAGAGAGAGAGGGAGACACAGAATATGAAGCAGGCTGTCAGCACAGAACCCGACATGGGGCTTGAACTCGGGAACGGGGAGATCATGACCTAGGCTGAAGTTGGATGCTCAACCAACTGAGCCACCCAGGCACCCCTGGGCCTGGAGTTTTCTTTGTGACAATGCACTTAATAACAGTTTTACTTTCTTCTTCCTTTTTCTCTTCCTCTTCCTCTTCAAGTTTATTTATTTTGAGAAATAGAGTGAGTCAGGGACAGAAAATGGGGGAGAGAGAGAGTCTCAAGCAGGCTGTGCGCTGTCAGCACAGAGCCCGGCGAGGGGCTCAATCCCACAAACCATGAGCTCATGATCTGAGCTGAAATCAAGAGTCGGAGGCTTAACCGACTGAGCCACGCAGGTGCCCCAGAGTTTCATTCTTTACAGCAATGCTGTTATGCCAGCACAGGTCCAAAACTTTCCCCCAGATATCTGCAAATCTTCAGGTACCCTAAGTTCCTTTCTTGATAATTTTTCTTGACTCCCTATATGTGGAATTTTCTGTTCTGTACAGCAGGGGCCCAGACACCAAATTCAGCTCCTTCTGTGATCTCCACAGAGCCCCACTTACCTGAGGCAGAGTGTATGCCCTGTGCCCTGTGCTGATGTGCTGAGGATTTTCTGGGGATGGGAGTGAAGTCTGGGGGCAGGGTTTACCCTGAAGCATTGCAAATGCAGAGAAGGAAAAACTTCACTTTTTCCTTCTAGGTGTCTTCGGTTCATTGGTTGGGGCCGCGTACATTACACTGAGAAAAGACATTACCAAGAGAAAACCAAATAGGAGCTTATTACCATGTGCATTTCACACACACACACACGCACACAAATGGGAGTACTCTGTGATGAGTTATGCAAAGGAGTGGTTAGAGCTTGGGCTTACATAGTGTCTTTTTTTGAATTAATTTATTTATTTTGAGAGGGAGAGAGAGAGAGGGAGAGAGAGAGAGAGACAGAGACAGAGAGAGAGACAGAGCGTGAGCAGGGGAGGGGCAGAGAGAGAGGGAGACACAGAATCTGAAGCAGGTTCCAGGCTCCGAGCTGTCAGTGCAGAGCCAAACTGACGCGGGGCTCGACTCACGTACTGTGAGATCATGACCTGAGCTGAAGTCAGACGCTTAACCGACTGAGCCACCCAGGCGTCCCACGTAGTGTCTTAACAGAAGTACAATTAATTTGTAGGGAAGTGACAAGACAGAGGAAAAGGATTTTTGTGATTTTAGGGACAGCAGATGATATGAAGGCAAATATTTGGGGAAACCAGTGGTAGATAAGGGGTAGTTAGTAAAGTTCAGTGACATTTATGTAGATTCTTCTGGGCTGATAAAGGTCTAGGACTGTCTCAGTGATTAACTTCTTTCCTTCCTGGTAGTGAGGGGATGGGCGAACCTTTCCAGATTTCTGTCCCGCTTTTAGGCTAACAGGGAGAGCAGAGAACTTTTCTTGGATCTGCTGCTTCTTGATTTGGCTCAAAATAATCCTGATGCCAAAGTGGTATATTTTGGGGTGGCATATTCTACTACCCTTCACAATCAACCTCAAGTTCAAGATCAGACTCCTTCATTGTTAAAGTCTGTCAACCTGTCTGGCCCCCCGAGGTATGTTGCTGTGGCCACTTCACCCTCTTCTGACCAGGCCTCACTTGGGCTGCGTGGCTTTCTTTCTTTTCTGTCCTTTCCTCTCTCCCTCCAGTAACTGCCTATTACTTAGTATTTTTTTTTACTTTTCATTGAAGTATTAATACAATAGTTTTAGGAAATGTATTTACTAAGGCAAGGTCAATGAATTCTCACAGACTGGGCACATCAGGATAACCCACACACGGATCAAGAAATAGCATTAGCAGGGGTGCCTGGACGGCTCAGTCGGTTAAGCATCCAACTCTTAAACTTGGCTCAGGTCATGATTTCATGGTTTGTGAGATCGAGCCCCATGTGGGGCTCTGTGCTGACAGTGTGGAGCCTGCTTGGGATTCTCTCTCTCGCTCTGCCCCTCTCCTGCTCTCTCTCAAAAGAAATAGACTTTAAAAGAAATCGCATTAGCAGCTCACCAGAAGCCCCCCCACCCCATGTACCTTCCCACTCACAGCCTCCCGAGGGTAACCACTATCTTGACCTATAATGCAAGAGATTAATTTTTGCTTGGTTTGAACTTTCTATCAGTGGAGTCATTACAATGTGTATTCTTTTTTTATGACTGGCTTCTTTCTCTCGACTTTATGCCTGAGAGAGCCAGCCACGTTGTGTGTAGGGTTCTAGAGAATTCATTCTTATTGCATTATGTGAATGCACCACATTCATTTATCCTATTTAACTTGTGCTGTAAAGAAAAATACCTGCAGATTCTGTGTGTGTGTGTGTGGGGGGGGAGGTGGCATAGATATACACATTTCTGATCGGTTATTGCCTTGGCGTGGAGCGGCTGGGTTACAGGATATGTGTTCATAATACGTAGATCTATCCAGACAGCTTTCCCAAGGTCTTGTATCAGTTTACACACCCATTAGCAGCGTGTAAAAATTGCAGTTGTTCTGCCTCCTCACCAACACTTGGGATTGTCTTTCTCATTTGATCATTTTGGTGGATGGACTGCCTTTTTGACTGTTCATTTTAACACAGAACATTTTAGCTTCAGTGATTGTTCATAGGGTTCTGTTTTCCCCTGCCTCAGGATTTCAGCTTCCCCACACTGGCATATCAGGGTGTTTCCCCAAAGACCATTTATTTTCTTCCTAGAAGAAATTCCTTGTGGCTGCTGTTAAGAGGACATGACCCATTAGAACAAAAACAAACAAAGCCAGACCTGAAAGGGTTTATGCTAAAATGTTAATGGTGTCTCTGGGCGATGGAATTATAGGTGCCATTAATTTTCTTTATACTCATTTTGGTTTTCTACACTGAACATAGTTTTTGTGTAATCAGAAATTTTTAGACCAGGAAATATCTCTACCCATAATCCTGCCAGTCTCATGCAGTTGTTTCCATTTCTCTGGCAGAGGTCTATATTTTCTGAAAACCATTCAACTGGAACAAAATTGGAGCATTCATTCAGATGTTCTCTGCTGAATGCAACCTGCACAGTAATGAGATTGCCAGCTACCCTCTTTGAATACTCAGGACTAGGTTGAACCATATGAAATTCCTGGTATTTACCTTGGGGCTTTCTGTACATCACATCACTTACTTCTGGTGAGGGAAGGGTTATTTTCATCCCCATTTCACAGATGAGGACAGTGAGGTTCAGAAGGTTCAGAGGAGTTGAGATGTCTGAGCATACCAGCTAGGAAATAGCAAGGCTGGAATTTGAATTCAGGTGTCTGCTCCAAAGCTGGCCTTCCCCTTCCTGCAGTTCCTGGTGGGATTGCAGCCGAGTCCCTGACCTTCACTCCCCTGGAGGACATGATCTTCCTCAAGTGGGAGGAGCCCCAGGAACCCAATGGCCTCATCACTCAGTATGAGGTGAGTTTGGACCTCATTACAGAGGAGGTCTCTGGTGGAAGGTGGGCACACAGCTTGGAGAGGGAGGTGCAGGGCAGGGGACAGAGGTGATCGTTGAGGTTCCTTCCACTGGTCAAGGTCTGTGCCCTGTGGGTTATGGGGACAGGGGTCCTGAAAGAAGAGAGGTGAAGGTGTCCAGAGGCCTGGGCTAATGGGCATCCAGTCCCCCTTTGCCCAGCCTTCTCCCTAGCTCACCTGAACTATGATGGGTGGGAGGCTGTGGGGCCAGTGATGGTCTTCCCCATCCCTGTGCCCACCTCCCTGCCCGTCCTGCCCCTAGATCAGCTATCAGAGCATTGAGTCATCAGACCCGGCAGTGAATGTGCCGGGCCCACGACGTACTATCTCCAAGCTCCGCAACGAGACCTACCACGTCTTCTCCAACCTGCACCCGGGCACCACCTACCTGTTCTCTGTGCGGGCCCGCACGGGCAAAGGCTTTGGCCAGGCGGCCCTCACCGAGATCACCACCAACATCTCAGGTGAGCCTGCCCGTTGCCAGCCTGGCCCCTTTAGAGGAGACCCAGAATCACCGGATTCTGTGGGCAGAGGGAGGAGGGGGAGTGTCCTGGGGGTGTTTATAGAGGGCCCCTGCTGAGATGAGTGTACCATTTAGGGATTAAGTTCAGGGCTCAGGGAGGAGGGGTAAGGAGACTGGAATCTGAGGGCTGAGTTCAGGGGTCAGACATCAGGGAAGCTCAGGCCCGAAGGAACAAGGCTGAAGGGGAAGAGATCTGAGGATGGGAGTCAAGGAGACTAGAGACTCAACCTTCCCGGTCTAGCAGCCGGGCTCCGTGCTCACGTCCGTGTCCCCTCCCCCAGCTCCCAGCTTTGATTATGCCGACATGCCGTCACCCCTGGGCGAGTCTGAGAACACCATCACCGTTCTGCTGAGGCCGGCACAGGGCCGCGGCGCGCCCATCAGGTGGGAAAGCCTAGATGGAGGGGTGGGAGGTCGGGGCCATAGGGAAGAAGCTCATCCTCTGACCTGGAGCCCCCCACGTTGGCCAGCTTAGCTGTCCTCCCTCAGTTTCCCACTCAGGGCTCGAAGTGTACAGAGGAGGAAATGCTGTGACCCTGGGCAGGTGGACAGCCCGCAGCCACTCCCATGGGTGTCTGATGGAGATTGTCATGGGACCTTTGGACAGTCCAGGCCTCTCCTGGGGGCCTCCCTTCAGACATCTTGGAGAAGTGAAACTCTGGGGGCCATCTTTCTTCCCAGCTTTTCCCAGGAGACACAGGAAGGGGCATTCTAGAAGCCCAGGGCAGCCAGCAAGATAGGGCCATCTCTCTGGAGTGGCTAAGAGCTTGTCTTCTCTGGTTTCTTCTCTGCCGAGAAAGCTGAGGCTGCCTCTGCTGGAGAGAAGATGCTGGGACAAGATGGCACGTGTATGTGATAAAGACACGCAGCGTGTATATGTGATGTGTGGCGTGAAGGTGTGAGTGTGTGTATGTGAGAGAGCGTGAGGGTGTTTGCGGGATGTGTATACATGCTTCCTATCAGCCAGACACTTGTGTTTGCGACTTCACCTGCAGCCATTTTATCCTCACGGTGGCCTGTGGAGTCGGTATTGTGTATTGTTACCCGTAGTTCACACTTCAGGAAACAGGCTCAGAGACCTTAAGTAGCTTGGCCCCAGGGTCACACAGCTGGCATGTGACAGAGCTCGGGTGTGGGACCCAGGTCTGTCTGCACAGCTATAGCTTTCCTTGAAGTCACAGAGCCCCCCTGCCCCTCAGGCACTCCCCCTCCTCCCACAAAGAGGCGTGCACTGGGAGAGGCCTGCACTTGGGGGTGGGAAGACCCTGCCGAGGAGGTAGTGGGTTGCCCAGGTGCCCTTGATACCCCCTCACCTCCTCTCCCCTTCTTTCTTCTCCTTTGCTTCCCCTGCATTTGCTACCGCAGAGCCTGTCCTGGGCTGATCCCCAGACTCTCCGGAAAAAGTCAGGGTGGTTGAGGGGCATGTTGCATTTGCAGGGGTCTCCGGGCCTTTGTGTGGCTGAGTCTGGGAGACTTGGAGACCCAGCAGCACTTTCTCTTTTCCTGGTCCTGTGAGCGGGCTTCTCCAGTGTCCCTCAGGGATGACAATAACAAACTGGGGTGGGGAGGGGGAGTGGAACACGGTGAGAGGGGAGAGGCATAGTGGCTGTGTGACCTTTACCTCTCTGAGGCTTCTTTTCCCTGTCTGCATAATGGGGATCCTCCCAGTCAAGATGCTTTGTTCAGTGTTGATTGTTATCACCTCCTGGTGGGATGTGGGGCCAGGGGAGGCCTGACCTGGGAGGTTCAGGGAAATGGAGGCTGAGAGGGGCCTGGGTTTGTGTTTGCAATGCGCTAGTGACAAAGAACGGACCTGTGTGGCCCAAATCCCAGGGCGCTGGGGTGATTCCCCCACACCTTCGAAGCTGGAAAGAAACAGCTGGAAGGAAAGGGATTTCTCCTTCCCAGAGTGCAGCTGCAAGTATGGGTGTCACACGCCAAGACGTGACCGAGGCTGTGACTGGAAATATTTAAATTTGTCAGCACTCATTTATTTACTCTTGGCTTTGTTCCACAGAGGATTTGGAGGAGCTCACAGCAAAAGGCCATTCAGTAAACTGATCAAAATAAATAGAAACACACCAGTCGGGACCGGGAGACACAAATCAGAGGGGATACAGACTAGGGAACACAGATCAGCTGTCAGGACCCAGGTGATGACAGGCTCGGAGCTGCAGACTCAAGGTCCCACACTAGGTTGGGAGGGTACTCGTGACGCAGGATTCATGTGGCCTTCTTTGCTTGCTCAGTGACTCTCTCCAACTGGAGGTCATGTCCAGGAAGCCTAGGTCCCCAAGTGCCTACCTAGCAGGGGCCCAGTGTCCGAGCTCAAGCACTTTCTGAATGAGTAAATGCACTGTGTCGGACTCTTGTTTCCAGAGACCCAAAGGGAGCCATCGGTAATGGTGGTGGAAGCCTGAAGCTTTGCGGGGGGGCTGGGGGAGGGGGACCCAGGTCCTGTGGCAGGCTCCGGAGCACTCACTGAGGAGTCAGGGTGGGGCTGTAGGCCTTGGTGCCTGTGGAGCAGGGCCCGTGTTCTTTCTGCCTCAGCGAAAGTAATAACAGTTGACCGGCCCTGGCTTCCTGTTAAACTTGCCTCCTTCCTTACATTTAGCTCATGGGACTGCCCTGGGATCACGCTCATTTTACAGAGGAGGAAACTGAGGCCTGGGGAGGTTAAGTGCGTTGCCCAGTGAGTAAGAGGCAGGGCCAAGATTAGTCTCTGGCTGGGCCTGACCCCAAAGCCCATGCCCTGAGCCCCCAGATGGCTCTCCCAGTACTCGGGCCTGGGGATCACCGCCCTGTCCCCTCCCCCGGTGCAGTGTGTACCAGGTGATTGTGGAGGAGGAGCGGCCTCGGAGGTTGCGTCGGGAGCCCGGAAGCCAGGACTGCTTCCCAGTACCCTTGACTTTTGACGCTGCGCTGGCCCGGGGCCTGGTGCACTACTTTGGGGCCGAACTGGCGGCCAGCAGTCTGCCGGAAGCCATGCCCTTCACGGTGGGTGACAACCAGACCTATCGCGGCTTCTGGAACCCGCCGCTGGAGCCCAGGAAGGCCTACCTCATCTACTTCCAGGCAACAAGCCACTTGAAGGGGGTGAGGGACCCACAGGGGTTGTGATGGCCTGGGGGTCCCCTTGGAGCCATGGAACAGCCCCCTATGGAGGCCAGAGACCCTCCCCCGGCCCCACCCCCTCTCCAGAACCCCGCCCTCCTCCCCTGAGCCTTCTGACCTCAGGTTCCTTCTCTTGGAGCATATTCTCTTCCTGACCTTTTACCCCCACATGCTTATGTCTAAGCCCCTAGTCCATCCCTGCCCCCTTCCCAGGCCCTGGTCTCTGTCTCAGGCTCCTGTCTTCCGGGAGGGGCCCATCTCCTGGTCCTGCTTTCCCCGGAGCTTGGAGTCTGCCACCCACCTCCTCCCTGAAGCCCCGCCCTTCTCCTGCCTCCCCCCTCCCTGGCTCTCTCCTCCTCAGGCTTCCCATCCTAACTGGCCCCTGGCCCTCATTACTGAGGATGCCCCCTTCCCACGCTGTTTCTTTCCCTGTTCCCCCTGAACTCATTCCCCTTTCCTAAGGCATTGCCCTCTTTGCACGCCATTCCCTCCCTTCCCTGGTACCCCACTCACACCCCGGGCCTTGCTACTGGGAGGGATGTCTTTAGTTTCAGTCAGCTCCAGACAAGCCCCGACCAGACCCAAGACAAGCTGCTGGAGGATTCCTATGGGGAGGGTCAGGTCCAGGCTTCGGCAGTGCTGAGACCCTCCCCCCATCTTTGCCTCCAGGAGACCCGGCTGAATTGCATCCGCATCGCCAGGAAAGGTAAGGCCCCCTGGGTTCCTTCCGGTCTTCAGCACCCAGTTCCTCTCCTCTGGGCTCTGCGGGCTTGGGCCCTGAGCACCCAGGGCTGTGGAAGCAGAGGAGGGTGGTCCAGCAGGCCTGGGGTCAGGAAGCTTTTCCCTTCCTGGCCTCCATTTGCCCCCCTGAAGGGCTCCTCCTCCCAGACTGGGCAGCGGGGCTAACCTCCCTCGCCTGGATCGTGGTCATAGAACAGGTCTGTGCCGGGGGTGGGAGGGGAGCTGTATGGTCGGGCCATGGGGGTGATGGCACTGGGCACTGGTTCTAGGTTCTGTATCTACCCCCTTTGCTGTGGTGGGGAAGAGGTGGATCCTGCAGGGAATGGGGTTGGCTTTCGTCCTGAGATGCCCTAAAAGCAGTCTAGGTACATACTTCTCTCCCCCCATTGCCTCTCGGGGGGCAAGAGGGTGGCCCAGGCAACCCTCATCTTCCATCCACTGAAGGGAGGATTTGAGAAAGTAGAGGGGAAAGGGGAGCTCTTCCTGATGGGGTCCAAAGGGGTGCAGAGGGTGCAGATGGTGAGGGGGAAGACCTGACCGAAAGGCTGGACGTGAGCTGAGGACGAGATGCATGTGTTCGTTTATTCCTTGGGGCTCAGGCCCCTGCAGGCAGTGGGTAGGTGGTCCCTATCTCCCCTCTGACCCTTCGTCCGCTTTATTCTCCCCAGCTGCCTGCAAGGAAAGCAAGCGACCCCTGGAGGTGTCCCAGAGATCAGAGGAGATGGGGCTCATCCTGGGCATCTGTGCGGGGGGACTTGCCGTACTCATCCTTCTTCTGGGGGCCATCATTATCATCATCCGTAAGGGGTGAGTGAGGCCAACGCCTGGTGGGCAGAGAGGAGCGGTGGCTGGGGCCTGGGAGGGCAGCCGCCTGGTGAGTGTGGAAAGCCGCCAGCCTGGGCATCAGGCCTGGGGACGGGCCCAAGCCAGGCAACGGGAAGCCAGAGCCTCTGCAGATGAAGCAGCCCCAGAGCGGCTTGGCTGGAGCCCAGGTCTGGCTGGTGCCGGGTGCCGCTATCCAGGGAAGGGTGCTCCGTGCCGCCTGCCAAGGAGCAGTACTGCAAGTAGGCACCGCCCTCTTGTGCCTGCTGGGCTGTTCCCATGGGGAGGGCGTGGAGGTCACCTGACTTTGAATCTCTGGCCTGGCCTCCTGCAGACCAACTTGAGCCCGGAAGGTGAGAGCTGCCTGGTAGTTCAAGGACATCTAGTCTAGTGGTTTTTAAATCTTTTTAAAGCAACAGAACCTGCCTTCAAAACACCAAATTAACCTCCCCTGGGCGCCCCACTGCATGGAGCTGATCAAGGCTGAGCCTCCAGTTGGAGCTCCTGAGACTACTGTGGTTCCCCCTCCCCCCATCCCTGCCCTTCATTCCCCACTAGACAGCCCTGGGACACTGTGGTCCAAGCACCTTAATTGAAGGATGGAGATGCTGAGGCCCCAAGGGGGCATGGACCTGCCCAAAGTCACACGGGGAGCCAGAGGTAGAGCCTGCTCTGCCCTCTGCCGGGCTCATGTTGGATCTCAGGGCTGCCGGGCGCTGCTATGTAGGATGGGGGGGGGGGACGGGGGAGAACTGGCCAGGGCTCCCTTGCCTGAGGCAGGGATCAGCAGAGACTGTTCCAGAGAGTCTGGAGGTGGGGCGTGCCAGCTAGGTGGCGTTGGCCTGTCCAGGCATTAAGCTCATTTCTCCCTTCCCTAGTCCCTACACAGCCACTCGAGACAAAATATTTTAAACCATCATGTAGTGAATATTACTGTGTGCCAAGGGGTTTATACATACCATCTATTAGCTACTGAGCACCTACTGTGTGCCAGGCACCAATCTGCCACTCAGTATACATCAGAGAACATTTCCTTCTTGGATCCTGACCCATGAAACAGGTCCGAGCCCTTTTTCACAGCTGAGGAAACTGTAATTGAGCAACTTGACCTTGTCACCCGGCTGGTAAGTGGTAGGGCCTGGTTTGAACCCAGTCCTCACAACACAGCCCACGCTTCTTATGGCCGTGGACTTGAAGGGCCTCACCGTGGCCTGTGCACAGTGGGTGCCCAGAATTAGCAAGTTCCTGTCCTCCCCTGTGGGGGACCTGGAAGTTAATTCTGGGGTGGGGTGCGGAGTCGGGCCGATGGAGAGGGCTGTAAGAGAGTGGTCAGATTTTGGGGGCTTGCAGATAGTATTTGAGGCCTTAGAAATCTACCCACAAGGAGAGAGGATTGGCAAAGTGCAGGGTGTCATCCAGGAGAGGATCGGTCAGAGATGCTACTAGGAAACCCTGCACTTTACACGGCTGCTATTCCATAAACCTTTCCAGGCTACCCTAGAACCCCCTAGGATCCCCCCAGATTTCCTTCCTTTCTTCCTTCCTTCCTCCCTTCCATTTGGTCCTGTTCTATAGCACCTCACTGCATCCCCCCAAATCCTACTCTGGCCTTCAGGGTGCACTTTGCTCCTCAGGGCTCCCCCAGTCTGCACTGCCGGCTGTCAGGGACCAGAGCAGGTCTGGTAGGGATGGAGGTGTTCACATTAAAGGTAATGGACAAGGTAGGAGGTTGCTGAGGGAGGGGTGATGCCCAGTTGTCCCCCTGCTCATCCTTGTTGGAGGAAGGAGGCGGCCTGGGGCAGGGGGGTTCTGGAAGACCGTGGGGGCTGGGGGTGGGGAGGTGGAGGTCAGGTTCCCTATCCTGCCCTGCCTGGGTGGACAGTGAGCTTGATGCATCTGCGCTTGGGGAACTCACCAGGCAGGGTCACCTCCCTTCTTCTGTTTCCAGAATCCCAGCTGTCTCCTTTGCAGTACTTTCTTCTCCCTGCACTTTTCCTTTTACTTACTTGTTTAATTAGTTTTCTCACCTGCTGGACTGAGAGCGCCATGAGGGCAGAGACATTTCTGTCTTGTTGGTTCTGAATCCCCAGGGTCTGGCCCCATGGTGTGGGGTCCTCTTGAACCCCTAGCTCCCAAGTCAGCAGGTGGAGCGAGGGAGGGAAGGGCTAGGCTGACAGCAGCCCCTGTGCGGGGCGTCATTATTAACCTCACTCGTTTCAAGGAGGATATGGACGCTCATAAAGGTGGAGTTCTTCTTTTTATTTTCCCTCTTTATTGATTACTCAATTCAACGAGATGTTTATTGGGGGGTTATCATGTCCTGGGTACTGTCCTGGGCCCCGGGACCCAGGAGTGGGCAAAAGAGGTGATAAGGGTGCTGCCCTCCTGTGCTTTGCAGCTGTGGAGTGTGGCGTTAAACTAGAAAAAGCACAAATGTCAGTTGTGAAAAGAACAGGGTGCCAGGGTGGTGGGCGGAGAGAGGGTAAAGGTGACATAATAGAGTTGGTGATTATGGGGCCTTTGGGGAAGGCCGTTGAAGGATCATTGACATTTCAGCTAAGACCAGAAGAATGCCATTTCTTCACCCATCCCCCTCCTGTTTGGGGCCCCTGTGACCAGTCATGGGGCCTGGACCCTCCCCTTTCTCCCAGGATGGACGACAGGAGCTGTGTTGTGTGGCCTCCAGCCACTCTCCTGCCCTCGCTGGGCCTCAACCTCCCACTCTTCTCTCCTTCCCTTCCCCCCAGTCTGCAGGATTCCTTGTGGAAGGCCGTTCATTGGGGTCCCTGCTGGCCGGGTGGTGTGGGGGCAGGTGAATGGAAGACCCCTAGATGTGCCTGGATGTGGCCTCAGGAGGGAGCCGGCTCTGGGGGTCAGGGTCCTGGGACAGGCGTCTTCACTCTGCCCCTGACCCCCTCTTGGGCACGGGTGGACAGTGACTCTCTGGGACTCGGCTTCCCCGCCTGTGAAGTGGGATCAGACCCAAGCCTTTGATGGACCCTACACTCAGGGGCAGTCTGGGTGAGGGAGGGCCGGCCTCACCTTTGCCCTGGAGTGCAGCCGGAGCCCTCCACGTCTCCCCCTTCCCTAGCCACTGTTCCCTCCCAGGCACAGGTATATGCAGAGGGCTGACCCCTCTGGGGCCGAGGGGCCTGCAGGTGTGAGCGGCACTGGGACTGAGGGGTGGGGTTGCAGGGGAGAGGCGGTCCCCTGTGAGTATGTGAGGGGGTGTCTGTGTGAGAGGGAACGCATCTGTGTGTGTGTGTGTGAGTACATGTGCACGAGTGTGTCTACATGTGTGTCTGAACGCACGAGTGTGTCAGTGCTTGTGTCTATGTGTATGAGTGAATGTGTGTGTATCCATGAGTGTGTCTGTTTATGTGAGTGTGCACGTGTATTTTCGTCCTGTGTCCGTGTGTATGTGTGTGTGTGACTATGTGTGACAGCTCTGCTTCCCTAGGCCCTTTCCCCACCTCCTCCTCACTCCAGCAGCAGGCTTGGGGAAGGTTCTGGAAGGGTCTCAGGTCTCAGTTTTCAATGACTGAGCCCAGCCAGCCCTTGGGACAAGGAAGGTCCTTCTGACCGGCCCAGCCCCTGGCCAGCACCCTCCTCAGCACAGAAAGCACCGGGTCCCTCCCCGCTGGCCGGGTGCTGCCCGCCATGTGGCAGGACCAAGGGCCCAACTGTGCTGTTCTCTTTGCACGCCGCCAGGAGAGACCACTATGCCTACTCCTACTACCCGTAAGTAGCTTCACCCCGCCCCCTTGTCCCCATGTCCTCCCCCCTCTCTTGCCCTCCTCCTCTTCCTCCTCCCCCCTTCCTCCTTCTCCTTCTCTTCCTCCTTCTCCTCCCCCCTTCCTCCTTCTCCTTCTCCTCCATGTCCTCCTCCTCCTCCTTCTCCTTCTCCTCCTCCTCCTCCTCCCCCCCTTCCTCCTTCTCCTTCTCCTCCACGTCCTCCTCCTCCTCCACGTCCTCCTCCTCCTCCTCCTCCTCGTGTGGAGGCCCTCATGCAGGTCCACAGCTGTGCACACGTGTGTCCCCACCCTGGCAGCTGTCCCCACAGTGCACACAGCCCTCGGGTCACCACGAGTCCCTTCTCCAGCCCGGCAGCCCCAGGCTCTTCAGACCCACCGTTTCTGGGCTCTTCCTCTGGGCTCTGTCTGTGCACAGGTCCTCACAGCCGCCGACAGAAGCAGCACTGGGATCACCCCCGTGTTACTGAGGACGAGACCCAGGCTCAGAGAGGTTAAGGGACTGGTCAGAGGTCACAGGAAGAGCCAGAGCTGGGGTTACCACCCAGGCCCTGACTCCCCGGCCCCCGATGCTGCTGTTTTCTGCCTCTGTCTTCTCCGACTCTCGGAGCCTTCCAGAGCATTCCCTGCATCCGTGCTCGTCCTTCCCTCCTTGCACAGCAGGCCCAGGAGGCCCCAGGACAGCCCAGAGGATGGTGGGCTCTTACCAACTCCTCCCCGAGGCTCTCCTGGCGTCGACGCCCTCCGGTGTCACACCAGCCTGTCCAGCAACGAAGCCCACTGTCAAGTCAGGGGGAGGCTCTGGCTGGGCTCGTGCAGGGACCGCTGACGAGTCAGGGCTCCCTCCCTCTCTACTCGTGCAGTTAGTGTTGGAGCCCGAATGCGGACCTTCTCCAAGTGTCCGTGTCACATGCCATCTGCTGGATGAATCTGACCTTGAGACCTGCTGGAGGTCGGCAGTGTCCCGGGTCCCTCCGGCTTCTGTCCTCTGCGGATCTGCTTGGCTGGCGGCTGTGGTTAGAGGCCTGGGCGGGGACAGAGCCCTGTCCTACCTCACCGGGGACTGCCTTCTAGGCACAGCTCAACCGGCTGTCCTCTGTCCGTGGCCTCTGTCTGCCCTCCCCGTGGTTTGCTGGCGTCTGCCTGTCCTTCCCCATCTCTCTCCTTGTCATTGTCCGTTTACTGTCTCTCCTCTTCCCTCTTTTCCTTCTCTTACCCTCCCGATTCCCTTGCCCCCTCCTCGCCTCCCTCTCCCCTTCTTTCACCTTCTCTTTTATGTCCATGATCAAGGTCACAGTCACAGAAGCTTTTCATCTGTCCACAAAGGGGTCCTTGGCTGTGCTCTGGGCCACAGTGAAGCTGATGCCCAGAGCTTTGTGGTTGGAGGGGGGGGCGCCATCCAGGAATCACCCTGTCTTCCCTGCCCCAGACAGCTCTTGAGCTAGGACAAACTGATTAGAATTTGCCTATTTGGGAAGATCCTTTTATTGGCCTCTTCATCTCCACCGATGGTCAGGGGTCCTGAGCCCTCTTAACCTGGAAGTCCTTCCTCAGGTCTACCCCACATCCTGCATGCTGTAGGGCCCCTGCAGTATAAATGGCCCTCTTGTCCTCAGCGCTTCCTGTGATTGGGCCCCTGGCTCTTTTCCAGTCTCAACACCGGTCCCAAGTCATTCCCTCTTTCGCTTTTGCTCAGCCCCTCGGTCACAGAGCCGTGCCCCCTGTTTTTCTTCCCACTTTCCTCCGCGTCCTCTAGAGTCACAGACTGCCATCCTCATGTGTCAGGCGGGGCAGGAGGCCTGGGCAGGTCCCTTATCTAGGGGCCTCTTCACAAGGCCTCTCAGGAGGGCCTGGGGCCTCTTGCCTTCTCCCTCTGCTGCTCCCAGTGGTCGGATGGATGCTGGGCAGTGGCACGAATATGGACGCTGTGTGGATCTCTTTACAAGTCTAATGTGGCCGACAGTGGGGTCATCCCGGGGGTTCTGGGGATGGGAGGAAGCCAGTTGGAGTTCATTCCATGCCCAGAGGAAGACTCCTGAGCATTGGCCGAGCAGTGGCTAGACTGCTGTGAAGGAAGAGCATAGTCCGTCCCCACCACAGGCAAAAAGTTCTGAGAGCGCATGTTTGGTGAGGACAGGGAGAGAAGGGGGGCTCTGGGGGCGTGCTGGGCTTGAAGCCGGGGCAGCCCTCTTCCTAGCTTGGACAGCGTGACTGCTGTGACACCGGAATAGTCCCAGAGTGACTATTCTTCCCATTTCCTGAGCCCTCGAGGCCAGTGGCAGGAGCCAGGTCCCAGCCGCATTGCTTGTTCTCCACAATGGTCCCAGGACAAGGACGCTGCCCAGTCCGTTCTGGGGGGAGCTACCCAAGCTCTCTGGGTAGTAAAGTTTAGAGATGGAGCCCTCTCAGTATTTAGAGATGCTTCTAGAATGGCTTCTGGCCTCAAGGCCCCCTGACTGTTGGGCCTCCCCATCCATCTCTGGGGCTCCTCCTGTCCAGCTCAGCACCCGTGTCTCTTGTCGACCCTTCTCTGCAGAAAGCCCGTGAACATGACCAAAGCCACCGTCAATTACCGCCAGGAGAAGACCCATATGATGAGTGCGGTGGACCGGAGCTTCACAGACCAGAGCACCCTGCAGGAGGATGAGCGGCTGGGCCTCTCCTTCATGGATTCCCACGGCTACAGCCCCCGGGGTGAGTGCCCGCCCCTCCCGCCCCTTCCTCGTGCCTCTGGGCTCCACCCCGGAACTAGTAGGACACCCTCCGATGAGTTCTGTAACACCTCGCACCAGAAATGAAGCATCTGTTGTCCTCCTGCCGGGCACCGGCCCTGGCAAAGCAGAGGAGGCACAGGTATAACTTTTGCCCTGGGAGAGCTTTAGGAAAATGGAGGACTTAGACACAGGCTTCTCTAGAAGGAATTCGAGGTCACGTGTTGCTTGGGGGAAGTGCTCTGGGGGCTCCGTGTGATCAGAGGGGACCAGAGCAGTCTCGTGGCCCTTGAGCACCTGCCGTGTGAGAGGCTGGGGACCAGTGGGTTAGAAGGATTGCTCTGGAGTCAGACAGACCTGCGTTTGCATCTCTCATCCCCTTAGCTGTGTGATCCGAGGGAAGTCACTTAACCTCTCTGGATGTCTGCTGCCTCATGTACAAAATGGAGCTAAAAGTCGTCTCCGCTGGTAGAGCTGCTGGAAGACGAAGTTAGCTATTACGTGTACGTCATTTAGTGCCGCTCCCGGCGCACGGGAAGAATAGGGCGGATTAGCCGAATGTGCTAGTAGCTTGTTGTAAATCATCTCCTCACACACCTTTTTATTCTAGTGTTGATTTGTACAGAAGAACATATGTAATGTTTGTGAAAATCATGCAGTGAGGATACAACAAACACTGGTGAACCACCTTGCGAATTAGAACATCATCTGGGGGGCGCCTGGGGGGCTCAGTCGGTTAAGCATCTGACTTCGGCTCAGGTCATGATCTCACAGTTCCTGAGTTCAAGCCCCACATCGGGCTTTGTGCTGACAGCTCAGAGCCTGGAGCCTGCTTCAGATTCTGTGTCTCCCTCTCTCTCTGCCCCTCTCCCGCTCGCACTCTGACTCTCTCTCTCAAAAATAAGTAAACGTTAAAACAAATAAAAAAAAAAAAGAGTATCATCTGGGTGTCCCTCCCTGAGTATATGCCCTCTTAGACATAAACGGCCCCCCGAAATTTGTGTTTATAATTTCCTTACCTTTTGGGGAGTTTTTCCATGTGCACGTGCATCCCCAAGCCGTGCATTGTGTAACTTCGCTCGTTTTTGAGCTTTATAAAAAATGCAATCACACTGTATTTCCACTCGACCTTGTGTTTCTGATGCGAACCCAGGTGCATGTTTCGCTGTCGTTTCTTTTATTTTCTCTGATGTATAGTTTTCCATTGTATGAGTATGTCGCAATTTATTTCTCCATTCTGCCAGCCAGCGACATCCGATTTGCTTCCCGTTTTCTGGTTGTTACAAACGAGGCTGCTCTGAATGTTCTTAAATGGGCCTCCAGATGCACCTGCGCAGGAGATGCGCGAAGGCGAGCAGCTGGAGATTACCGAGGGTGCGCTTTGGCTGCTGTTTAGAAGACACTGCCGAGTCGTGTCCCGGGGTGGCTTTGCCCGTGCTCACGCCCCACAGCAGCGTGTGAGACGTTCTGCTCTACGGCAGGCTCGGAATTCGCCAGCCTTCTTCTCTTTTGCCAAACTAGTTTGTATAAAATGGTAATTCTCTATAGCCTTAATTTGCATTTCCCTGATTACTAATGAGGTTGAGCATATTTTCAAATCATTATTGGCCATTCAGCTTTCTTCTTCCATGAAATGCCTGTTCATGCCTTTTACCTAATTTTCTATTAGGTTTTCTGATGCTTTCTTAGTGGTTTTTAGGAGTTCTTTATATATTTAGGATGATAATCACTTTTCACTTATGAATTGCAAATATCTTCTCTCAATTTGCGCCTCATCTTCTCAGGTTATTTATAGTGTCTTTGGAGGAACACGTTTTTATTTTAATTCCGTCAAGTTCATCAATCTCTCCCTTTCTGATTTCGACTTTTTGTGTTTTCTTCAAGAGTTCCTCCTTCGCAGGGTCATAAAATATTTTTTTCTAAACCCCTTTTTATATTTTGCACGGAACATTTAAATCTTTACCCATCTGTGGTTAATTTTTGTGTGTGATATGAATTAAGGATTTTCTTTTTTATATTTTCTTTTTTTTAAGGATTTCATTTTATTTATTTTTATTTATTGTTAGCGGTTTTTTTTTTGAAAGTGTGCTAGCGGGGGAGGGCCAGAGATGGGGGGACAGAGGATCTGAAGTGGGCTCTGCGCTGACAGCAGCAAGCCCGACGCGGGGCTCAAACTCAGAAGCCCTGAGATCATGAGCTGAGCTGAAGTCGGATGCTCAACTGACTGAGCCACCCAGGCGCCCCTAAGGATTTTATTTGTATGTAATCTCTCCTCCCAGCATGGGGCTCGAACTCCTAACCTGAGATCAAGAGTTGCACATTCCACAGACTGAGCCACCCAGGTGCTCCATGTTTTGTTTTTTCCTATAGTAACTCATGTCCCAGCTTCTGTTACAGCCTCACTGATCGAGGAGCAGAGCCACCCTCATCAGAGGTCATGTTTCCACACGTTCGTTTATTGGTTTTTGGCTCCTTGTTCTCTTTGATCAGCCTATTTGGTGATTCCTGTGGCTGTCGATACCTCATTGCCTAATGATTCTAGTTATCTAAGTCTTGGTATCTGTTACCTCAAGTTCTCCCAGCTTTGCTCCTCATCAAGGATTGGCTATATTTGTCATCATTCTCTTTCTCATACATTTTAGAATCATCTTTTCAAGTCACTTGGAAAACTTTGTTGGATGGATTGGTAGTTTCGATCAATTTGGAGAGAACTGACAACTTATGAAATTGTCTTTACATCAGCAAATGGGGTATATATCACCCTATGTATTTAGGTCTGGAGTGTCTTTCAGTAATTTTCTCCCTAAAATTTTGTGCATCTTTTGTTACATGTACCCTCATGTCCCTTGTATTTAAAATTTTTTTTTTAATTTTTTAAAAAAATTTTTGAGAGAGAGAAAGAGAGAGACAGAGTGCAAGCAGGGGAGGGATAGAGAGAGAGGGAAAGGCTCCAGGTTCTGAGCAGGCTCCAGGTTCTGAGCTGTCAGCACAGAGCTCGATGCGGGGCTTGAACCCACGAACCGTGAGGTCATGACCCGAGCTGAAGTCAGATGCTTAACCGACTGAGCCACCCAGGCGCCCCTGGTCCCTTATATTTTTGCTTTCCATTGCAAATGGTACATTGTGTTGGTGTGTGTGGTAAAATACACATAACACAGAAATTACCATCTCGACCATTCTTAATATTGGTGATATTAAATACATTCATAGTGTTGCGAACCATCACCATCATCCAAGACTATAGCTCTGTTCATCTTATAAAACTGAAACTCTGTTCCCATGAAGCATTAACCCCCCTTTCCCAATCCCTGGCAACCACCATTCTACTTGGCCATTCTGTGAATTTGACTGCTCTACTTATCTCATAGATGTGGAATCATACAGCATCTGTCTTTTTATGCCTGGTCTGTGTCACTTAGCTTAATGTTTTCAAGCTTCTTTCATCTTCTAGCATCTTTCAGAATTTTTTTCCTTTTTAGGGTTGAGTAATATTCCATTGCCTAGATGTACCACATTTTGCTTATTCATTCATCCATCCACGGACACATGGTCTCCTTCCATCTTTTCACTCTCGTGAATAATGCTGCTGTGCACATTCGTGCAAAAGTATCTTTTCGAGACTCTGATTCAGTTCTTTTGGGTACAGACCCAGAAGCGGGATTGCTGGATCCTACAGCGATTCTAGTTTTAATTTTTTGAGCACCCACCATACCGTTTTCCACGGCGGCCATCCCACCTGCCGTTCCCACCTCTAGTGTACACGGGCTCTAGTGTCTCCACATCTTGTAACACTTGTTATTTTCTGTGTTTTTCTTGCTAGCAGCCACTCTAGTGGGTGCGAGGTCTTACCTCGTTGTAGTTCTGATCTGCAGTTCCCTAATGATGAACGATGTTGAGCACGTGCCATTTGTGTATCTTCTTTGGAAGAATATCTATTCATGCCTTTTGTCCATTTTTGAATTCGGTTTTTTTTTTTTTTTTTGTCCTAGAGTTTTAGGAGTTCTCTCTGTATGCTAGATTTTAATCCCTTATCAGATGAATGATTTGCAGATATTTTCTCCTGTTCTGTGGGTTGACTTTTTACTCTGTGGATTGTGTCTTTTAAGGCACAAATTTTTAAAATTTTTCATGAGGTCCAAGTTGTCTATTTTTTGTCTCTTGTTGCCTGTCCTTTTGGTGTCAAAGCCAAGAAATTATTGCCAAATCCAATGTGATGAAGCTTTTTCCATGTGTTTTCTTCTTTAAAAATTTTTTAAAAATATTTTCATTTATTTTTGAGACAGAAAGCATGAGCTGGGGAGGGTCAGAGAGCGAGAGGGAGACAGGAACCAAAGCAGGCTCTGCACTGACAGCAGAGGGCCCAATGTGGGGGCTCGAGCTCACGAGCCATGAGATCATGACCTGAGCTGAAGTCAGATGCTTAGCTGACTGAGCCACCCAGGTGCCCCAACCCTGTGTTTTCTAAGAGTTTTACACCTTTAGCTCTTACGTTGAGGTCTTTGATCCATTTTGGGTTGATTTTTTTATATGGTGTGAGGTAAGGGTCCAACTTCATTCTTTCCATGCAGATGTCCAGTTTTCCCCAGCACGAATGGTACGCTTTGAAAATACTACATTTCTAAGTGTTCCTATAGAGAAATATAGATGATTTTATGTGCATATATTGATCTTATATCCATACTCCTTGACAACCTTATTTATTAATTCTCATTTATCTATAGAATCTTTCAGGCTTTCTGAGTATGATCAAAGGATCTGTAAATACTGACAGTTCTGTTTCTTCTGTCTCATTTCTCCTTTTTTTCCTTGTCTTTCTGTGTGGCACTGGCTGGGGCCTCCGGCACTGTGTTGAATGGAAGTGGTTATGGCAGGAATCCTTGTCTTGTTTTCCTGATTTCAAAGGGAATGCTTCTAACATTAACCACTGAGAATGACGTTTGCTACAGTTTTTGGTAGAGATGTTTTCTCAGATTAGCAAAGTGCTTTTCAGTTTCTAGTTTGCTAACAGGTTTTCTTTAAATGGGCATTAAACTTATCAAGCGCTTTTTCTGCACTTACTGTCCTATATGTATTTTTTAAATTTTGTTAATGAGGTGAGTGGTATTTTTAGATTTTCTAAAGTTAAAATAACCTTCAATGCCTGGGATACATTCAGCTTGGCCACGATGCAGTATATTTTTTACACCCTGTTAGATTCAGGATAGTTATAATATTGTTTAAGATTTCCAAGCTATATTCCAGAGTGGGATTGGCCCATGATTTTTATGTTTTGTACGATCCTTGTCTGGTGGTTGGCATCAAGATTCTGTTAGTCTTGTAAAATGCACTGAAGTCTCTTCTCTTTTTTCCTTGGAAAGATTGGAATAATCGACACCTGGAAAATTTGGTGACATTCATCTATACCACAATCCTTGTCTGTTGTTTTCTTTACAGAAATACTTTATTTATGTATTGAGAGAGTGTGCATGTGCACATGAAGGATGGGGGCGGGGGAGAATCCCAAGCAGGCTCCATACCCAGTGCAGAGCCTGATGAGAGGTTCGATCTCATGAACCGTGAGACCATGACCTGAGCCCAAATCAAGAGTTGGACGCCTAACTGACTGAGCCACCCAGATGCCCCTTTCTGGAAAAAATTTAAACCTCTAATTCTGTTTAAAGGAGCAAAGGACTATTGAAACTTCCTATTTTTTTCCAAGCCACTTGTAGTGAGTATTATTTGTCTAGGAATTAGTCCATTTCATTGAAGTCTTCAAATTCACTGACACGCACTTATCATGTTCTCTTTGTGATTTCCCTCATTAAATTTTCACCCAGCCCCACACAGTAGCTGTCGGTGACTCATCTTACAAATGAGGAAACAGAGAGGCTCAGAGAGGGGGAGGTCACTTGTTCAACAGCCAGAGAGGTGGCAGAGCCCGGATTTATTTATTATTATTTTAAAAATTTATTTATTTCTTAACATTTATTCATTTTTGAGAGAGAGAACAGGCACTGGGGAGGGGCAAAGAGAGTGAGAGGGAATTACAAGTGGGCTTCACGCTGTCCGGGCAGAGCCTGATGCGGGGCTCGAACCCATGAACCACGAGATCATGACCTGAGCTGAAATCAAGAGTCAGATGCTCAATGGACTGAGCCACCCAGGTGCCCCCAGAGCCAAGATTTAAATGCAGATCTTTCTGAGTTGCAAAGAGCTGTTTCTGCTGTCTCGTGCTAGGCCCCGAGGCATGGGCAGGATTTGGACAGGCAGAGGTAGGAAAGGAAGGGCATAGGGTGAGGGAACAGTAGGTACAGATGCATGGAGGTGAGCATGTGAGGAAAACATGGAGAGGTGTGAATGGGTGGGAAACTCAAGTGGGCATCCGGGAGAGTGAGAGGTGGGGGCAGTGTGCTGAGTCCTATTGAGAGATCCAGAGAGGCAGGGTGAATGGGCTCTGCCCCCAACCACCTCGCTGACAGCTGGGGAGACGTGGTCGAGGGAAGTCGGGCCCAGGCTAACTGCCATGTGGACACAGTGGGAAAAATTAGTGCTTCCAGAGTTTTGAAAAGATGTACCTTCGGGCAGCGACGGTCAGGGTTCGGGTTGGGGCTGGATGAGACGCGGCTGATGGTCAGGAGGGACTGGTTGCCACGAGCATGGCGTTGGGCATGGCGAAGGCATGATGACCAGGTGTGTTCAGCAGGCTGGGGCCGTGTGTCAACTCCTTTTGTCTCTCTCCATGCCCCACCCTGGTCCAGCCTCCGCTTCCCTCTTGGCTTTCCAGACCGAGGAGGCCAGATTTTTGTGGTGCGGAACAGAAAGCCGTGATGATATCTGCGAATTTTATGATGGGGACATCTCACGCTGAGTCAGTGGTGACAGACTGGCTGTGAAGAAGCCAGCTGCGGTCCTGCAGTGGAGAAGGACCAAGAAAGGAAGCTTCCCCCCCCACCCCAACTGCCCTGGCTTTCTGGGACTAATTATGTCCATCTGTGCCAGGCACGGAACTAGGTGCTTTATATGCACTATCGTATTTAATATTTATCTGATCATATTGGAGAGTAACAGTTTTTGTCTTCATTTGACATGTGGTGAGGGAAATTGAGGGAGAGGAAGTACCATCACCAAGGTACTGGTGATTTGATCTCAGGCCTATCTGGCTCCAGAGCCTGTTAATCATCGCGTTACACTGTATCCCCTGAGGATGTTTCATGAAACAAACAAAAAAGCTCTCTGTGGTGAAACATTGCTATTTCTACTCATCTCTTGGCGATTTAAAATGCACACTAATATGTAGAAGGCCCTGAGAAGACTTCCAGGGAAAAAACATAGTTATTTTTGTTTCAACCAGAATTTCATAGATTCCTTTAAAACAGAGAACCCCTCCTCATCTTCCTTCTCTTCTTCTTTTTTCTAAATGTTTATTTACTTATTTTGAGAGAGAGAGAGAGAACGTGCACGTGTATATGCGAATGGGGGAGGGGCAGAGAGAGGGAGAGGGGGAGAGAATCCCAAGCAGGCTCCTCACTGTCAGCGCAGAGCCCCGTGCGGGGCTGGATCCCATGAGCCCATAAGACCATGACCTGAGTTGCAAGAGAGTTGGACCCTTCACTGACTGAGCCACCCAGGCGCTCCCATCTCCCTTCTCTTTTTCTTTTTCATGGAGTAGCAGTTAGTCATCTGCTGTGATCAGTATTTTCTGGAACGCACTTTAGCAAGCACTGTGTTGGGCAAGTCTCTCTTCTTTGCACCTCAGTTTCTCCCTCTGAAGACTTAAGGGCTTGGGGTATCTGACCACAGTGGTGTCACTGGCACATGACTTGCCCTCTGGCTGTAAGTACCTAGAAATTCTGGATAAAATGTGAAGCGATTATTTTCAGACATCGGGTGACAGGCAGCTCAGGACTCATGCCCAAGAGAAGAGAAATAAATGAGGTGGGCCGTGCCATCACATGGCCTGTCTGTCTGGAGGCAGTTTTCAAACCGAGGCACGAGAAGGAGGGACCCAAGCAGGGCAAGGCAGTCCCCCTGATTTGAAGAGACGGGGCTTGGAGTTTGGGGGACTTGAGCTGTGCGGGAGTCTGTCCTGGTGTCACGTGTTCATTCTGTTGGTCGTGAGTAGGAAGCAGAAGCCAGGCACTGGAGAAGGTTCCCTAAGAAGGCTCTTGTTGCCTGAGGTCTGAAGGATGGCTGAGTACACCAGGCAGAAACAGGAGGGGAAGAGTGTTGGAGGCGGTGGCAAGGGAGGGGACTGGCGTCCAGGCCCCACTGGGAGTTCCCCACCTGCCCCGGCTGGCTTAGACCTGGGCAGGGAACAGCCACTAGCAACATGGAGGGCTGGCCTTGACTAAGCCCCTGCATGGTACCCAGGACAGGTGGACAGGATAAGTGATAAGTGTGTGAGAGTGAGTGTCCAGAGGCGGGTGTGACTGAGCGGGCACACTTTTCTCAGTCCCACAGCCTGATCTGGGGGACCGTGGTGGGATGTCCTTGTGGAGGCTGACCGGGAGAGCAGGAAGTGAGTGGGCCTGGGGGGAGGGGATCGTTTTCCAAGTGTGTGTGTGTGTGTGTGTGTGTGTGTGTGTGTGTGTGTTGCTGCGAACTTCTCGACCCGCTCCCGGATTGGCTGAGGCCGCTGCACAGGCTGACAATGGAAATGCTTGCGCAGGAGAAACGCCTCTATTCAGGTGCCTCGTGTTAATCTATGGAGGGGGTGGCAGCAGCAGCTAATTTGGGGATTTGCTTGTCTTTGAATGGGGGTAATTACTGGGAGTTGCCAATTGTTCCAGATTGTTCCCTGGAAGAAGGGTTGGGGGGAGGACTCTCATGGGCTCTGCTGAGCGCTGCCCCCTGCAGGCAGTGTGGTGAAGTCACAGAGGGGCAGTCTGGGCTGGGGAGCAATGGGATGGAGTCAGGGGACCCCAGGATCACAGCAGGCAGGGCTGGGTCAGTAGGCCTCTGAGAGGTCACGTGACCCAACCCGCTCATTTTACAGCTGAAAGAACCAAAGCAGAAGAGAAGGGACTTGCCAAGGGGTGCGCCGAATGGGCCCAGCCAGGCTGCTTGGCTCCGGGAACAACCTCCCTGCTGACCATGCCCCCTCCCCCTCCCCCCTCCCCGAGTCTGTCTGGAACTCCCCAGGCTGGGGGCCATGTGTGTCAGGAACCCCCTTTCCTTTCTCTGACTGCAGGAGACCAGCGCAGTGGCGGGGTCACCGAGGCCAGCAGCCTCCTGGGGGGCTCGCCGCGGCGTCCATGTGGCCGGAAGGGCTCCCCATATCACACGGGGCAGCTGCACCCCGCAGTGCGCGTGGCCGACCTCCTTCAGCACATCAACCAGATGAAGACGGCCGAGGGCTATGGCTTCAAGCAGGAGTACGAGGTGCAGGGCCCCAGGCCAGCCTGGCCCCCTCGCCAGGGCCTCGCCTGGCTCCTTCTCACGGCAGACCCTGACCCTGGGCAACCCTCAGCCTAGCCCTGGATGGACCTTTGCTCTGACAGTCCCTAACTCAACCTAATTTTTTCCCTTTTTCCCCTGTTCCCAGTCTCAGACTGATGTGGTTTCTCACACTCGTCCTAATCCTGACTTGAAATCTGACCTTGAATCTTCTCTTAGTCTCCATCTAGACCCTGATCATGATCTTTATCCTCCCCCTCATATGACTCTGACCACCAATACTGACTCTGACCTCTAACTTAACACCCAGTCTGACCCTGACCCCGACTCATCCTTAATTCCACTTGAACTCTAATTTGAATCCCATCCTCCTCCATCTAGACTCTAAGACCACCTTATTCTAATCTTAATTTGACTTTCGCCTTTGTCTTCTTCCCACCTCAAACCTGGATTTACCCTAAACTTGACCTTCATTCTAACGTGTCTGTGAACTCTGACCCTCTTTTTCCCCTGATTTTCTCACTTGCCTCCCCTTGGTTTTGATCTTAGGCCCTTGCTGATAAAGGGATATACAGTCACTTTATCTCAGGCTCCACGTGGAACTCCGAGTCTTCCCCTTATCTGTGGTCCCACCAATATCCTGTTGAGGGGATGGGGTCTTTCAAGGGGAGGGATTTCCCTCCCCCATTGACAACCACTTTACTTTCCCTCCCCGCAGAGTTTCTTTGAAGGCTGGGATGCCACGAAGAAGAAAGACAAGGTCAAGGGCAGCCGGCCAGAGCCCGCGCCTGCCTGTGAGTCCTGGGGAAGGGCCTGGGTCTGGGGCAGTGGTGGGAGGGCGCAGGGAGGGCAAGAACAGCCAGAGCGAACCACTTACTGAGGGCCTCCCACATGGCCAGGCCACGTGCCGATTTTACACCCATGATTTTACTTACTCCTCTTAATAACCCAGTGACATGGGACATATTATAACCCCCACTTTACAGATAAAGAAACTGAGTCTTGCGAGGTTAAGCTTCCTGCTCCAGGTCACACAGCTAATACTTGCCTGAGTAGCACATGACCTTGGACCTCCTTGGTACCGCAGCCCAGATTCTAACCACTGGCCTGTCCTGCCTCCTTTGGTGCCAAGAGCCTCCTGGTCAGCCTTGAGCCTCTGGGTCCCCTGTGCGTGTGCCACACCTCAGGCCTCCAGGAAGCCTTCCTTCATTTCCCTAGCTCTGCGCTCCCCAGCCCACCCCATGGCCACCTGCTTTGTGTTTCCAGATGATCGGCACCGAGTGAAACTGCCCCCGATGCTGGGAGGCCCGGATGCCGACTACATTAACGCCAACTACATAGACGTGAGTGCCTCGCCGTCATCCCTGCTGGCTTGGCCCTGCCCACTCCAGGCGCAATGTCCAGGGGGGCCGGAAACCTGGCAGGAAATGTATGGGGGTTTGCCCCACCTCCGGTAGTCAGCACCAGGGAGCTCAGAGGAGGGGACCGCAGAGGAAAGCTCCCCGCAGGGCAGACAGATGGGGGGGGCTTGAAGGAAGCAGAATGAAGGCAAGTGGGCAGACAGCTAGGCCTGGAGTTGAGGAAGGAGCCTCTCTCAGTGAGGGGCCAAGAGGCTTGGAGGCAGGGTTCTCATGACACCCAGTAAGGCTGCAGGTAGGCAGGGGCTGGACTGTGAAGACCCCCAGTGGCAGGTTTAGGAGTTTGGCTTTTTGCCTGGGGCATCAGGGAGTTGCTGAAGGTGTTCTGTGATCAGAGTGGTACTTTAAGAATAACAACTTGTGTTTATCGAGCATGTACTGTGTGCCAAGCACTGTGCTAAGCACTTTAAACCAAAGATGTCATTTTCTGTAATCCCTATAATCATGCTACGAGGTAGTTAGCATCATGGCCTCAAGTTACAGGTAAGGAGACAGCTCAGAGAGGAGGAGCTACTTGTCCAAGGTCACATAGCGAGGGAGTGGGCAAAAAGGGACTCCCATCTCAGCCCGTGTCTCCGAAGCCTTCGCTGCTAACCATGAGGCTCTCCTACCATCCAGTGCAGCAGCGGGGTCCGGCTGGACCAGAGGAAGGGACCAAGGCCAGGGCAGGCAGCCAGGAGGCCTGGGTTTGGGTGATGAATCTGCTCCCCAGGTGTAAATGAAGGTGAGGTGGGACAAGGCCCAGGGACCCTGGTCAGACTCCCCTGCCCTGACAGCAGGCCGAATTTGGGAGAAAATCATTTCTTCACTTACCAGATATATTTTGAGTGTCTGCTATGTGCCAGGCATTGTGCTGGGCTCTCAGCGATGCAGCAGTGAACAGGACAGACAGAGTCCCTCCTCTCCTGGAATGTGTAGGTTCTAGTGCGGGAGACCTGTAAACATCTATGTGATGTTTCCCGCACTAAACTTCAGATTAGCTGGGAAAGCACAGGCCAGAAAAAGAGGAATGACCTTCCCAGTTGCACACAGCGAGTTAGTGGTAGGGCCAGGGTTAGCCACGGCAGGATGCATGGAGGCGGGGGCTTGAACTGGCTTTGGGTGGCCAGACAGGAAAGAGCGGGAGTGGGGGGCAGCAGGAGCAAAGGCGGAGGAAGGTGTGTACCTAGGAGGTGGGACAGTCAGGGACTCTGGAGACCTCTCGTCTCCCTCTTCTTCACCTCCGGGGGGCCAGAAAATATGCCACCCCATGTTTTCCAGAATTCCTTGCCTTCTCCCCCACCTCCCATGCTCTCCCCTGACTGGGGTATGGGCGGGGCCTGGCCTCTTAGGCTTGGGCGACAGGAGCCTCTCTTGGGTCTTCTCAGTGTCCCAGGTGGCTTCCCTTGGGCCCCAGCAGGCTCCTGCCACTTCCCACTCTCCGGACCAGCCCGGCCCCCATCTCTGCTCTGCCTCCCCTGCTCACATTGCCCATCCTGGCCACTCCTGTGCTCCGTCCACCTCCATCTGCCTCTGGCCTAATATCTGTCTCTTTTGCTTTGTACTGTTCCCTCACTGGAATCATTAAGATTCGGATAAACCGTGAAGTAAGTATCTCTCTCCCCGTCTCCTCCTCCTCCTCCTCTTCCTCCTCCTCCTGTCTGTCTGTCTCACCAGCTGTATCTCAGACTCTCTCACAGTCTCTGGCTGTCTCTCTTTCTCTCCGTCCCTGTCTCTATCCTCCTTCCCCTCCACTCGTGTGCCCAATGCCAACTGTCCATTTCAGCAGCCTGGCCAGGGGCCGCTCGGGGCTGCAGATTCGACACTATCCCTGTTGTAAGCAATCCCTTCCCGCCCACCACTGCCCTGACACGGGGCATCAGTGTTGGGGTGCTTCCACAAGCCCCATTCACCAGCCACCACCTTCTGTCACCTTTGTCCCCCAGCTCCCCATGCCCGCTGAGTCTCCCTAGCGGTACTTTCTGCTGGGCTCTGCGGAGGGGTGGGCGGGGAGGCCACTCTGGGTGCCCCATCTCTGCTGTTTGGGGGACAGCGTCTTCAAGGAATGAAGAATGGTCCTGCTGGTCCCCTTAAAACTAGTTTCCCTGCTGTCCAAATCCCTTTGTGGTCAGTTTGCTTGAAACTCAGCCCTAACTGCCTTGCCACCAATTTAGTCCTCCTTGGAATCTTTTATTTTTGGGGTGCAGTTGGGGTATTCTATTTTTAAAAATTGGGTCATCTCTGGGCCTTCCAGGAATATTTTTAAAAATCCTATTCATCTAGTGATCCTTTAATTTGGTTTTTAATATACATTCGACCCTTGAATAGCATAGGTTTGAACTGTGCTGGTCCACTTTCTTTCTTTTTTTTTTCTTTTTTTTTTAGTAAATACAGTACAGTATTATAAATGTATTTTCTCTTTCCTTATCATTTTCTTAATAATATTCTCTTTCTTCTAGCTTACTTAAGAATACAGTGTATAGTACCCCATATCATATGAAAATATGTGTTACTTGGCTGTTCATGTTATCAGTAAAGCTTCCAGTCAACCCGGCTATTAGTAAAGTTTTTGGGGAGTCAGAAGTTATGTGTGGATTTTCAGTTTCCCCAGGGGGTCAGCTCCCCTAACCTGTGTATTGTTCAAGGGTCAACTGTATATATATATTTTTAAATAATATTTGATTACCTGATGGGATTGTTTGCTATTTTGTGGGTACCGTTCTATTTAACCTCCTTTTTGTCTTTTAAAAATATATCTTATTTTTTTTAAGATTGTAAAAATACAACTCATTATCATATTTCAGACAGTACAGAAATATACACATCTCTGTATATATGAAGTGAAAGGTCCCTGTGGTGACAGCTGCTGGAGGACCAGCAGCTGGTCCCAGACATCCCCTGCCCCCCATTTTGACAGTTTGTAACGTTCCCAAATTTAAATGGAATATTAGGCCCATGAAATGCAGTGGATATACTCGGCCCTAGCGCCCCCATTAGGAGGTGATGAATATAGGTTCTTTTTTTTTAATGTTTTTATTTATTTTTGAGAGAGAGAGAGAGAGAGAGAGAATGAGCAAAAAATACAGTTCTTTTTTAAAAATGTTTTTATTTTTGAGAGAGAGAGAGAGAGAAAGAGCGAGCAAGGGAGAGCAGAGAGAGAGGAAGACACAGACTCGGAAGCAGGCTCCAGGCTCTGAGCTGTCCGCACAAAGCCCAATGTGGGGCTTGAACTCATGAGCCATGAGATCATGACCTGAGACAAAGTCAGATGCTTATCCGAAGGAGTAATTCAGGTGCCCCTAGGTACATTTCTTTATATCTGAATCTCCATACAATGCATAGTCCCACCCTTTTGATTACTTGTTGTCACTCTTCAGTGCCCTTAGGAGACTTAGTGTAATACATCTTCACATGCCAGTTAATGAAAGTGTCATTGGCTGGGCACCAGGCTCGATGCCAGCACCTCAGGCCCATCATTTCCTCTTCATCATACTCTGAGAGGGAGGGACCAGCAGTTGGTGGATGAGAAAATGGAGCCTTAGATAAGTTCAGTGACTTGCTCATGGCCACATGGAGCTGGACCTCAAGCCCAGCATGAGCCCTCCCCCCTCAGACTAGACTGTGGTTCTCTCCCTGTGGGGGGACTCCGGATGCCCTGGGGTTCTTGCCCATGATGCAAGTGGTCAGTTCCCCAGCACCACCCAACCAGATGCTCCAGGAGGCAGGGGTATGTGCCCCAGGAGGAGGCACCCAGGTCATGCTGATGCCTGGGGGTGTGAGGACCAGCGTGCTCTCAGATGCTGGTTTCTCAAGTGGGTGTGTGCTCACGGTGATCTGTTGAACACCTGATCATTTTACACTTTCCACTGCAGTGTTCTCTAGGTCATATAATTGTGCAGGGATGCGCATATGCAATGAACAAGTTAAGGTGCAGATACTGAGGATGATTGTTTAAACCTTGTTCAGCTATGTACCGTGTTTGCTGACTAGCTTGGGTGCTGGCACTGTGCCAGGCGCCGGAGGGGCAGAGATGGCTGAATCGGAAGAGATGCTTGCTCTCATTCGAGATTCTCAGGCAAGCTGGTATAGGTGGAGTAGCCCGTTCCCAGCTTGACCAGTGCTGGAGGTGGGAAGGCCAGCCCTGGCAGCGCCTTTGCTGGGCCTTCCCCTTAGACACCGGTTGCCCAGCAGCTCAGCCGAGGACTCAAGGGACTCAAGGCAGAGGCAGAGGCTGGGGAATCGGTGTATACTGGGAGCTGTTCCACTGGTGAGGGCTGAGAGACTCTGGGATGCTCTTCACTATTGGTAACTTTAAGTGTGTTTTGGGCATGGTGTGTAGGTGTAGAGCAGAAGCTCTGAGGGAGGTGCCTCACCGTCATTCCCATACTGCAGAAGGGAACAGAGGCTCAGAGAGGCTGAGAGTCTGGCCACTCCAGTGCGTTTAAGCATTGGTACCACTGGGAGCTGGTTGGAAATGCACAGTCCTGGGCCCCACCCCAGACCTTCTGAATCGGAATCTCCCTTTTAACAAGATCCCTGGGAGATTCCTGTGCCCATTAAAGGCCGAGAAGTGCCCTTTGAGTGCCCAGAGTCACATGGCTATTCTGTAGAGCTGACCTTGGAACCCAGGTCAACTTGACCCTCCACAGTCAGATTCTTTTTTTTTTTTTTTTTTAAGTTTATTTATTTTGAGGGAGAGGGAGAGAGAATCCCAAGCAGGCTTTGAACTTCCAGTGCGGAGCCCGATGCGGAGCTCACACTCATGAACTGTGAGATCATGACCTGAGCCGAAATCAAGAGTCGGATACTTAACCGACTGACCCACCCAGACACCCCCAAACTCGTATTCTTAACCCCTGTCTTAAACTGTCTGCTCTAGGAATTCCGGACATTTGAATCTTCAGGGAGATACATTCTTTGAACTTTAAAGTAATAGCAATACTAACAGCTGCTATTGATTAAGGACAGACTGTGTGCTGGTGGTGGAGCCAGACCCTTGACCTATGTTACCTTGTTTACTCCTCACAACAGCCCCAGGAGGGAATCGCTGTGATTCCCATTTTGTAGATGTGAAAATCGAGGCATAGAGAAATGATGGGATTTGCCTGAGGGCGCACGGCTAGCAAGAGGGAGAGCTGGGCTGGCAGCCTGACTCCAGCGCTCCCTCTGTGCCTGCGTAGCGGGGGAGCTGGGTTGTGGCCATGAACTTGAGGCGAGCAGCCGAGCTTGATTGTTCTCTGCTCCGTCCGTGCTGCAGTACTTTTTCCCTTGCCTGCACGGATGCCTGGGGGTCACACGTGGGCAGGACCTCGTGGGTGGCTGTGGAGTGGGAGTTGGGGCTGACCCCTCTTTGCGGCCTGAGGGCTCCGGGGGTAGAGGATGAGGGGGGAGATGATGTAGGTAAAGTGCTTAGCACAGTATATGATCATAGTAGGGTCACAAAAATTATTACTATTGATTTTAAAGACTTAAAAACCATTTTATCTCAGGGCCATGAGTCACCCACATGCCCATCTGCTTCCAGCCTGAAGGCCCTCATCCGGGTCCGTGGGTCCCCCAAGCTCTGGGTGACATGTCTCGGGGAGGGGGCACTGCCCATCTGGTGACTGATAAGACCCAGCCTGGGGTCTGGGGTTGATGAGGCCTCTGGGGCTTTGGGGACACCCTGGTAACTTGGGCAGGGTCACCATGGTCTTTATTTGTATCCAGACAGCTGGGTTGTAAGCTGATTGTGGGTAATCCCCCCAGTTTATGGGTGAGGAGACCTTTTAGGCCTACAAAGGAGTCATGTCCTCCGTGGTGTCACACGGCAGAGATGGGTTTGGACCAAAGACCCTGCTGTCCCAGCTGCTCTTCCCTTTGCTGGGGGGCTGGGAGGGCAGGGCCACCGCGGTTTGGAGGGCCTAGGGAAGAGGGCGGGCAGTCGGCTGTGGGGGCGTGTGCAACTTCTGGGAGAGGAGGGCAGGGGTGAGGTCTGAAGGAGGGCGGGCTGCTCCCTGGGGTCTCACTGCACCCTCTTCTCCCGTTCCAGGGTTACCACCGGTCAAACCACTTCATAGCCACTCAAGGTACCTGCACCCCTGCCCGTGTGCCCCCATGTGCCCCTATGTGCTGAATGCCCTCTGCCGCCTTTCTGCCTTCCCTCTGGTCTGCTTGAGTCTCCATCTGCCTCCCTGCTGTCTCTCTGCCTGTCTGAGCCCCACCGTCTGGCTGGGTCTTCTGGAATCCGGCCACTAGTCTCTGCCCCTCTTTGTGTTTGTGTCTCCCCTATATGCTCAGTGCGTCTGTAGCTCCCTCGTCCGTCTGTCTGTCTCTGAGGTGGTGCATGCAAAAGGGGTAGCCAGGCTCAGTCCTGATGGTGTGGATTGTGCCTTTCGGTCTGGGGGCTGCCTGGGTCCCTCTGGCTGTCTCCCCCCCGCCCTCCCCGCCAACCATTTACTTGTCCATCCCTCTGGGAGACTTGTGCCGTAGACTGAGGATGTAGCCCTCCAGCTCTGCCCCCTGGGTTTCACTCAGGATGATTGGGGTCTCCAGCCAGGCCCTCCCTGATGCTCTCAGGGCCCAACAGGCATGAATTGGCTTTGGGTGGGGTGGGCGTGGGGTGAGCATGAAGCCCTCACTGGGGCTCGGGAGACTCCTGGCCGGGGTGGTGGTGCTGGGCAGCAGGTGTGCTGGCCCTGGGTGGAGCTCTGGCCTCAGGGACTAGCACCCTCTGCGCCCCAGGGCCGAAGCCCGAGATGGTCTACGACTTCTGGCGCATGGTGTGGCAGGAGCACTGTTCCAGCATTGTCATGATCACCAAGCTGGTGGAAGTGGGCAGGGTAAGCAGGGCCTTGGGGTGAGGGGGTAAGGCGGGCCAGGGGGGGCAGCGAAGAGCCCACTGAGCCCGCCCGTGGGGACTCCAGGTGAAATGCTCTCGGTACTGGCCGGAGGACTCGGACATGTACGGGGACATCAAGATCACGCTGGTGAAGACGGAGACTCTGGCTGAGTATGTCGTGCGCACCTTTGCCCTGGAGCGGGTGAGTCTCCTGTCACCTGGTCCCTCCAGGGACGCCTGCGGAGGCAGGGCAGAGCCCACCTCCCCGTCTCTCAGCGCAGAAGCTGGAGGGCGAGGAGGGCTCCCCTGTCTTCCTCGGCAAGGCAGTCGCTCTGTAACTGGGGAGCATTGTGAGAGAACAGGAAGGGGAGTGCTGTGGGGAGCATTGTGAGAGAACGGAAGGGGAGTGCTGTGGGGAGCACTCTGAGAGAACAGGAAGGGGAGTGCTGCAGAACACTGCTAGAGGACAGGGTGGGGAGAACTCCAGGGAGCATTGTGAGAGAACAGGAAGGGGAGCACTATGGGGAGCATTGAGAAAACAGGAAGGGGGTGCTGTGGGGAGCGTTGTGAGGGAATAGGAAGGGGAGCATTGTGGGGAGCATTGAGAGAACAGGAAGGGGAGCACAGTGGGGAGCAGAGTAGGAGAACAGGAAGGGGAGCGCTGTGGGGAGCATTGAGAGAACAGGAAGGGGAACACTGTGGGGAGCAGAGTAGGAGAACAGGAAGGGGAGCACTATGGGGAGCATTGAGAGAACAGGAAGGGGAGCACAGTGGGGAGCACTGTGAGAGAACAGGAAGGGAAGCACTATGGGGAGTACTGATGGAGGACAGGAAGTGGAGCATTGTCGGAGGATAGGAAGCTGGGCACTGTGGGGAGCACAGTAGGAGAAAAGGAAGGGGAGCACTCTGGGGAGCAGTGTGACAGAACAGGAAGGGGAGCACTATGGGGAGCATTGAGGGAACAGGAAGGGGAGTGCTGTGGGGAGCACTGTGAGAGAATAGGAAGGGGAGCACTGTGAGGAGCATTGAGAGAACAGGAAGGGGAGCACTATGGGAGGACAGGAAGGGGAACACTGCGGGGGGCACTACAGGAAGACAGGAAAAGGACCACTGCAGGGAGATTGTTGGAGAGCACTGTGGGAGGACAGGAAGGGGACTGCCCTTTACTGGCGACTCCAGGAGGAATTTGAGATGATGGAGATGACAGTAGCTGCCAGGTGTCGGTCCTGCTCTGCACTGAGCATCATGCTGAGCCGTGACACGTGTTGGTTCAACCCTGGAAAGCCCTGGAATGAGGTGTTTCCATTAGTCCCATCGTACAAATAAAGAATGTGAGGTGGAGTCGTTGCATCACTCATGAGGCCACATGGCCAGTGCCTGGCCGAGTCCTCCGGTCTGTGATCCCACTTGAGCCTCTATAAATTCTCAAGGGACACACTTTCCACCTTCAGACTAAGGCCAGAGAGTCCAAGTGGCCTCTTGGGTCGCACAGCAACGTGGTGGCAGCGGCGGGGGATTGGCAGACAGGGTTAGGCGTCAGGCAGGCCCCGGCCCGGCTCCTGTATCGTGCTTGTCTTGTCTAACCTCGGACACGCAGTTTCTGCTCTCTGGGCCCTGGTTTTCTCGCTGGCATGATGAGTCATCAACACCCACTTGCAAGTTTATTATTAGGATTAATTGAGATCCTGCAGTGAGATGCTCGCCCGGCAGGTGTCTAATGGACGCCAGCAGTGACTCTGCGTGTCTCCCCAGAGAGGCTACTCTGCCCGGCACGAGGTCCGCCAGTTCCACTTCACAGCGTGGCCGGAGCACGGCGTCCCCTACCACGCCACGGGGCTGCTGGCCTTCATCCGGCGCGTGAAGGCCTCCACCCCACCTGACGCCGGGCCCGTCGTCATCCACTGCAGGTGAGGCGCTGGGACCCCCAGAAGAGGACTGGGCGTGGTGTTGTTCAAGGTCCCGGGGGGAGACTACGTGTGGGTTCATCCTGCTTAGAGGCGGAGGACAGGAGAGACTGACCCCCAGAGGCCCTTTGAGCTTTGGCTCTGAGGTCAGCACCCTCGTGTGCTTCCCAGGACCTGCGGAGGCCCTGGGCCTAGAGGCTGAGGAGGTGCAGGAGACAGGAGGGGCCGGAGATTGGTGAGGCTGAGTTCTATCTGCTTCCATTCAGCAAGTGTGCATTGCACACCTGCGTGCTAGGTTTGGCCTGGGTGCTGGGAAGGGCTTTGCTTTCTCTTCTCTAAGTCCCGTGGGCCCTTCCTCTGCTCTGCGTCCTCTCTGGCTCCACATCTTCCTCTTGCCTCTTACGCGCCCTGTCTGGTTCCTGCCCCCACTCTCCTCCTGGGGAGCTTAGTCTCTAACCCTGTGGTTTTACCAGTTCCCCTGACCCACACATCCTTGGCCTCTGTGTCCGTCCTGGCCCCTCTGCTTGGATTCCACTCCGCTTCCCAAATGCCACCTGGCAGACTCAGTCCCTCCCTGCCCTGCCACCCACAGACCACTTCTGTTTGGTGTCTTCAGACTTCTTGAAGACACCGTCTTTAAAATAAGACTTCGTCGAGGTATAATATACTTAAAGCAAAGTGCACGCATAAAAAAGCATATCCATGCCTTTATCGATTTCCATAAATTGAACACCCCTGTGAAATAGCCAGCTCTGCTCAGCTCAAGAACTAGAACACTACCAGCGTCCAGAGCCCCCTTGAGCCGCCTTCCAGTCTGTACCCACCTCCTTGCTCCCGGCGCAGTCACTGTCCTGACGACTAAAGCATAAATTCATCTTGTGTTTTTGAATTTTGTGTAAGTGGAATCATCCAGTGTGCACGCTTTGGTGTCTGAACCTTCTGTGTGTGAGACTCATCCATATTTCATCACGTTCTACCGGGTGACTCATCCACGATGCGTTTATCCATTCTGCTATCGATAGGTATTTGGGTTGTTTCCAGTTTTGAGCTATTATGAGTAGAGCCACTAAGGACATTCTACTGCGTGTGTTTGGGCCGGCATACGCACGCATTTCTGGGGGTACGTACGTAGGGATGGACTTGCTGCCGGTTTCCCAAAGTGGTGGTACTCATTTCAGCCCCCGACAGGCGTGTGGGGGGGACCCACTACTGTGTGTTCTTGCCAATGCTTTGATACCACCGTCTGGAGCCTGAAAGCCTGGTGTCATTCTTGTCCTCTCGCTGCGCCCCTCGACTCCGCTCAGTTCTTTCTGAGCATGCGCATCCCCGAGACGGGTCCGACACAGCCCGGCTCTGGAGGAGCTCCCAGTCGGGTCCGGGAGGACAGCCACGTAAACAATGACCACGTAGCAGGAGGAGTGTTTGACAAGAGGGTGCCCAAATTTCTCTCAGAGCTCAAAGGAATGACATCTGGGGAAGGGCTGGGGAGGCTCCGTTGAGTATGTGAGCAGGGATGGATGTGGGGGGCTTTACTGGGTACCCAGGAGGCAAGAACATTCTTGGATTAAGCTGAGCATCACCTTTGTCCTCCCCCCAGCCAGGCTGCTGTCCTTCCCCTCCTCCCCTCCGGAGGCCAGTCCTCAGCTCTGTCTTGTGTCACATTTCACCACGACTGCTGCTGCAGACTCTTTCCTGGCTCCTCCTTGCTGGGGGGGCGGGGTGTCTCTCTGTCCCCAAGTCTCTGTGTGGTGGAGACATGGCCAGGTACCCCAGAACCCCTCTTCTTGGTCCCGGGCTCCCTCCCCAGGCTCTGACGGGGCCCCTGGCTGCTCTCTCCCCAGCGCGGGCACCGGCCGCACAGGCTGCTACATCGTTCTGGATGTGATGCTAGACATGGCGGAGTGTGAGGGCGTTGTGGACATTTACAACTGTGTGAAGACCCTCTGCTCCCGGCGCGTCAACATGATCCAGACAGAGGTAGGGGGCGCAGCCCTCCTCCCCTCCCCTCTCCAGGACTTGGGTCCCTCGTGGAGGAACTCGGAGCTGGTGGAGTGTGTCAGAGGGTTGTCCTTGGGCTGAGATCCCTGAACTTGGCCTGCCAGCCTCCTAGGGTCTTCCCGGAGTCCACCCCACTGTGTTCATTTGGCTGAGGTCACACAGCAGTGGGCCAAGGTCAGGTTCCACAGTCCAGATCCACTCGTGTTTGCCCTGCCCTCACCTTCAGCTTCTCACAGAGCTATTACAGGGGTGCATATGAGATGAGCGCGCATACCCACGAAGGATGTGTCAAGCAGGGTTGGTCCATCCTGTAGTAACACGTGGTTGGGCTCCGCACCTCTGCTTCAGCCTTGGGCTCACGTCCCCCTGCCATCACCCCCAAATCTCTAGGTTCTGGTCCCCTCCTGGTTCCTTATTTTCTCTCCTCCTGTTCCAGGAGCAGTATATCTTCATTCATGATGCAATCCTGGAGGCCTGCCTGTGTGGGGAGACCACTATCCCTGTCAGCGAGTTCAAGGCCACCTACAAGGAGATGATCCGCATTGACCCTCAGAGTAATTCCTCCCAGCTGCGGGAAGAGTTCCAGGTGGGGCATGAGTGTGTGTATAGGAGTGTGGGTGTGGTTTGTGTGTGCGTGGGTGTGTATTGGGAAGTCCTCAGTGCCATAGGCGTCATTGAGAACCAAGAAAGAGGGACCAGAATGGGGCTACCGGGAAGGACTTAGAGACAGTGGAAGAGGTGGCACATTCAAGCAGTTGAGACCCCGTGTTTTGAAGTCAAGTAAACCTGAGTTCAGATCCTGGTGTGGTTAAGAGCTGTGAGTGGCCTTGAACACTCACACTACTTCTCCGAGTTTTGGTTTTCTTATCTAGGAAAGAAAGTCGGTATTGCCCTTGTCGTGTTTGTACTCATCAGGGTTTCTTTTGGTTGCAAGTGACAAAAATCCAACTGCATCACTCTGGTAACTGAAGAGTCTGAAGATGGGGCAGCTTCAGTTATGGCTGGATCCAGGGGCTCAGATGATGATGTCAAAGCTTAGTCTCTGTCCATTTTTAGTTCTGCTTTCCTTTGTTTTCGGCTTCTCAGACCCACACCCTGGCCCCCAGCAGAGCCAGGCTCATGTCAGGAGACCGGAAAAAGGACTCCCAACAGCCCCAACAGAAGTCTTAGACCAGACTCTTCTGTGACATCCCTGAGCCCCTCACTGGGGCCAGGGAGATGGAACACATCGATGGGCCCAAGAGTGGTTCTGGGGGTGGAGCCACTCTCAGCACATCACATGACTGAGATGGGGGGGCTGGTTCTCAGTGGGCAGGCAGAGCCCCCCCTCCCCCCCATGTCCTCTGCACTCCAGGTTCCTGCAAGGGTTCAGTGGGATGGCACCTTCTGGAAACCTGACGCTGTCTGTAGAGCCAGCGTAGACTGGTGTCACAGGAAGTGGTGCTTGTGATTCTTGGGGCCTGTTGGGCCCTGGGGATCACGAGAGACCAGAGCTCCCTGTTAGGGGTCCCCAAGGACAAGAGGAAGAAGCCGAGACCCCATCGATCTGGCTGTATGAGGCATGAGGTGGAGGAGATAACCCGGGGCCCCAGGCTTGCTGCAGCCACAGGTGCCTCGGACTTGTGTTTTGTTCAGACAGGGCTGACCATCTCTGCCAGGTGCCCGGGGTCCGCTTTGCAAAAGACATGGGGCTTCTGGGCTTGTCTTCTTCGTTTATTTTTGAGAGAGAGAGAGAGAGAAAGCGAGTGAGCTGGAGAGGGTCAGAGAGAGAGGGAGACACAGAATCAGAAGCAGGCTCCAGGCTCTGAGCTGTCAGCACAGAGCCCAAAGCGGGGCTCGAACTCACAGAGTGCGAGACCATGACCTGAGCCGAAGTTGGGTACTTAACCACCTGAGCCACCCAGGTGCCCCTGGGCTTATCTTCTTGAAAGCACCTGATAAGCTTGTACAGGTCCTCACTGTGCCTTCCACGTATGGAGCCTTGCATGTGCCTGGTGCTGTGCTTGGTCTTTGGCATTATCTCTTTATCTTCCCACCAGCCCCTCAAGGCAGGCATATTATTATCCCACTTTACAGCTGAGGAAAGTAGTGCTGAGAGATACGCAGCTTGTGTAAGGTGATGCAGGGAGCGAGGAGGCACATTCGAGTCTCTAGAGCTCTGTTCAGAGCAGCCTGGAGGCAGGGAGCCCGGGGTCCGGACCTCAGTTCTCCATCCATAAAATGGGGTGAATAACCCAGCTCAGTGTCCTTCAGCTGGGGCTGTGAGGAGGCGCAGCAAACACCGGGTGTCTATACTCACTCACCCCCACCCCGTTGCTCCTTCCACTCCGTGTAGACGCTGAACTCGGTCACACCACCCCTGGACGTGGAAGAGTGCAGCATTGCCCTGCTGCCCCGAAACCGGGACAAGAACCGCAGCATGGACGTCCTGCCGCCCGACCGCTGCCTGCCCTTCCTCATCTCCACCGACGGGGACCCTAACAACTACATTAACGCGGCCCTGACTGACGTGAGGGCTGGGGGGGGGGTGGGGCGGGCTCTGGGAATCCCGCACCCAGAGATATCTGGGAAGGTTCCGGAGCCGAGGGGGAAGGGCTGGGGGCTCTGGTCGGGAGGAGGTGAGGCCGGGGAGTGGAGTCAGTGCCTGTCAGGCCCTCAGCTGGGGTCTCAGACCCTTCACCCATGGAGCTGGAAGGGACTTAGAGATGTATTCATTCAAAAATATTTATTCAACTCCTACAATGTGCTGGGCACAGGCCATACCCCTAAAACTCTGCTCTCCTGAACCTTATATTTGGGTAACAGGTTGGGACAGTCAATATACAGTGGCATGTCAGACACTGGTAATTTCTACCAAAAGCAACCAGGCAGAAGAAATATGTAGTGTGGGCTTTGGAGTGTGTGTATATGATGATTTTTGATGAGGTGGTAAAGAGGGCCTCTTTGAGGAGGTGACTGTGAAGCAAAGCGCACAAAGAAGGGAGGGAGAGAACCATGGAAACATTTAGAAATTTGTTCTAGGCAACAGGAATAGCACATGCTAAGGCCCTGAGGCAGCGAGCAAGCTTGGCCAGCCTCTAACTACCATGCCCAAGTTCCCATTGCCACGCGTGTGGGAACCTCCCGTGTTTAGTTCCCAAGGCCATGGGCTTGGGCACTAGAGGCCTGGGGGCTCACCCTATGAACTCAGGCCTCAGTGTGCCAGCCAGCCTCTCAGCTGGGCCACTGGAGGCAGCCTGGCCCCGAGGGGAGGGCTGTCCAGCCCAGGGTGGGCAGAGCGGGAGGACGGCCTGTGGGGGTGCTCAGGCCCCGTCAGGGGCGGTGAGCAGGCCCCACTGAGTCCCAGTCTCCCCGCAGAGCTACACACGGAGCGCAGCCTTCATAGTGACCTTGCACCCGCTACAGAGCACCACGCCTGACTTCTGGCGGCTAGTCTACGATTACGGGTGCACCTCCATTGTCATGCTCAACCAGCTGCACCAGTCCAACACTGCCTGGGTGAGCCTCCGCTGCCCAGGGCCTCGCTGTGCCCGAGGGCGTGTCCCGAAAGCCCAGGCTTGGATCCCAGCTGTGCCACCTGTTTGTCGAGTAACCTTAGATGGGTCTTGCTCCCTCCCGGAGCCTTGTTTTCCTCTTGGGTAGAATGCGGCTTTCGGATTGGAGGGAAATAGCTGCCTTTTATTGAGCACCTGCTGTATGCCAGGGACTCTGCTTCATACTTGCGGGCTTCAGGTAAGAGGATTAGGACCTAGAGAGGTGAAGTGACTTCTCCAAGGTCGCAGGGCTGTGCCCCTCCCCCAGGCTGCCTTCCTCCAGAGCCCGTGGAACTAACTGCCCGTAGTGGGGGCCTTTAAGGCAGACTCCGGTCCCCTTCCTTTTTGACTCTTCGATCTAGGGTAAGTTCCTTTGCTCTTCGAGCCTCAGTTTCTTTTCCGCCTGGCACACAGTAGGTTCTACGTACATGGCAGGGATGGAGGTGATGGAGTTGCCGCTGAGGTTGGTCCAGACACTGGCTCGGCGGCCTCAACCTGGGGGCTGCCCCAGCTTCCTTTCGGGGCTCCCAAGGCTGGCTGGCACTGCCAGGAAGCGCAGATGTTCGGCCTTCCGGCCATGCTTGGCCCTATCGCCTCCCTCCCTGGGCCTCTCTTCAGCTCCCTGTCCTAGGCGGCCGGGAAGATTCCTGTTACATGGGCATGACAGTCTCTTAAAGGCTGAGAAGCCTTGCTAACTGGGCTCTTTAGAGTCAGGTACTTGGTACAAATGATCTAGGACTGCCAGGTAATGGGCTCTTGCCCCAGGGCAGCGGTCTGGAGGGAATCCCAGGTGGGAAGACTCTGGCCTTGCTAAGGTGGAGGGGAAGGACCCGGAGGGAGGCCCACACAGACGTCACTCAGTGCTCACCATTTGCTCATTCGTTCAGCCGCCTTTTCCCACTGGCCACTCCCTGCCGGGCCCTGCAGCAGGCAGTTGGGGAGACAGAACACACAGCCCCCCTCAGATCTCACGGTCCAGGGGGGAGCAGGGTACAAAACCCAGCAGTGACACACAGAGGGAAGGGGCTGTCGTGGTGCTGGTACTGGGACATGGAGAAGCCTGGGGGATCATGCATCAGGGAAAGCTTCTGGAGGAGGCAATATCTGAGCTGAGACCTGTGGGAAGGGTAGAGTTTAACTAGATGAAGACAGGGCGGGTGAGTGATCCGTGGAGAGGGAAAGGAATGTGCAAAGGCCTGAACACAAGGAGTGTCCAGGACCTCGGGCGAGAAGAGGAAGCGAGGGTCCTCTCTTTGTGGGTGTGGTCAGAGAGGGAAGCACATGGATCAGGGAGTCATCTGGGAGGAGCTTGAGGACCATTTCACAAATGTGGAAATGGAGGCCCACAGGAAGAAAGAGCCTTGCTGGGGCTCTGGGTAGAGATGAGCCTAGAAGCTGGGGCTCTGGACCTGCTGGCCTAGAGGACCTGTGTCTGTGTGTGTGGTGGGGGGGATCTACCTCTTTCACCCCTCCACTGTCTCCAGTCTGGCCTGGAGAGGAGGGTGCATTTAGGGCCCTGACTCCAGGGTGGGACCCTAGGGAAGGAGTGGGGGGTTCTGAGCTGTGTGGCAACACCAGGGACACCCCACCTCTGTGAGCTGATGCTGGGGAGCAAGGCAGTGAGAGAGAAGGCTGGGGGCGGGGAGTGATGGGGTGGGTGGGGGTGACCCCAGGCCTGGCCCTGGAAGAAGGCAGCCTCACGTAGGAGTGTGCGTGTGTGTGTGTGCGTGTGTGTGTTAGGTGTAGCTGTGTAGCTGCACAAAAGGGATTGTCAGTGCCCACCTAGGAAGGGTTTGTCTCTGCTGACATGGGGGCGGGTGTGCAAAGCGCTGCGATGGGTGAGTGGGGGGAATGGGGGGACTTTTCAGGGGAGTTGGCAGTAAGCAAGTGGGTCAGGGTGTGCGGGAGCCCCAGGGCAAGCATGGAGGTCTGGGCTGGGTATGGGCGGCGGCTGCCCCAGCCTGGCTCTGCTCAGCCCTCCCCTCTCTGTCCGTGCCCTTAGCCATGCCTGCAGTACTGGCCAGAGCCTGGCCGGCAGCAGTATGGCCTCATGGAGGTGGAGTTCGTGTCGGGCTCCGTGGATGAAGACCTGGTGGCCCGTGTCTTCCGGGTGCAGAACATGTCTCGGGTGAGTGATCCGGGGCAGCCTCGTTAGACCCGAGGTCCCCACGGGGCCTCGTGACCCCTGTGCTCACACCCCCTGGCTGGCCGCCTGTGCCCCCAGCTGCAGGAGGGGCACCTGCTGGTGCGGCATTTCCAGTTCCTGCGCTGGTCTGCCTACCGGGACACGCCTGACTCCAGGAAGGCCTTCCTGCACCTGCTGGCCGAGGTGGACAAGTGGCAGGCCGAGAGTGGGGACGGGCGCACCGTCGTGCACTGCCTGTGAGTGCGGGCCCTGCTGTGCGGTGGGGGGGGGGGGGGAGGGGAGGGGCTGAGGCCCAGTCTGAGAGAGGGCCTCAGAGGCTGGCACGAAAACCAACCCCCCCCAGGGTGGGGGGGGGCAGGCGGCCGTGGCCCCAACTCTGCGTGGCCATGCAAGGTCGGCCCTGTCTTCCCTGGAAGAATCTGCTCCGTTTCCAGGGTGTAGACTCAACCCTGAACAGCCGTCCAGCACCCTCTGTGTGATGTGTGACTTTGCCAATTTAATTAGAGTCCTGTCAGAGTTGTTTACCACGTGGCACACTTGAAGCCAAAGAATTCCGGTCTATGTTCGTGCATGCACACATGCAACTTTTTCATTCATCCCTTCACATGCCCCCATTCATAAATTCATGTATGCGTGTCTGGGTGCGCTGGCTCCACTGACCCGCACCTTCTCTTCCTTTTAGCTCTGTACCCTTCCGGGGCCAGCCTAGGCATACTGGATGCAGAGATAGGGAGCTGAGTCAGGTGGGGCCGGTCCTCAGGGAGGTTCTAGTGGGAGAGACCCCTTGAGATGGGGGCTGAGGGCCTAGTATATCCCCCATCTCCCAAGGGGAACCCCACACCCCGATGTCACAGGGAGCAGAGGAGGGAGAGCACAGCGGAGAGGAAGTGTCTCCGTTTGCCTCGGAGAGTGGGTGTGTTCGTGTGTGTGTGTTTTCACCTCGCGTCTGTGTTGCTGGGAGTGACTGGTGTTCTCCGTGTTCATTTTCCATCCTGCTCTCCGGGGTTTGCTTGCCGCTCTGCGGCCGTCCTCTGTCTCTGTCATTGTCTCGGTGGATTTCTCTTGGAGCGTTTCTAGCCTCCTTTCCCTCAGAATCTGCTGTCTTTCTCCTGGAGGCTGTTTCCTTAGCGGCCCACAGGCTTTGGATGTCAGTTTTAGCGTCCGACTTCGCCCCTCCCAGACCCCTAGTTCCTGGGTTCCCTAAATCCCGCCTCTCACCCCTGGGCTCCCTGACACTCCCTCCTGGGCTCCACCCCTCACCTCTGGGCCCCCTGACTCCTCCCCCACTGGGTTCACTAAGCCCCGCCCCTCACCTTTAAGCCCCCTGGCTCCTCCCTCCTCGGCTCCACCCCTCACCTCTGGGCTCCCAGGCCCCTACTTCCTGGGTTCCCTAAGCCCCTCCCCTCCCCTCGGAGTCCCCTGGCCCTTCTCTCCCAGGTTCCCTGACTCCACCCCTCACCTCTGGGCCCCCTGACCCCTCACCCCCGGGCCCCCTGACCCCCTCCCTCCTGGGTTCCCTAAGCCCCTCTCCTCACCTTTAGGCCCCCTGGCTCCTCCCTCCTGGGCTCCACCCCTCACCTCTGGTCTCCTGGGCCCTGATCTTCCTCCCTTTTGGTTCCCTGGTTCTGCCAGTCCCTTGGTTTTCCAGCCTCAGGCCTCCCTCTCTTGAGCCCCATCCCAAACCTTGTGTGTGTCTCATTTAGAAACGGGGGTGGCCGCAGCGGCACCTTCTGCGCCTGCGCCACAGTCCTGGAGATGATCCGCTGCCACAACCTGGTGGACGTTTTCTTTGCTGCCAAAACGCTTAGGAACTACAAGCCCAATATGGTGGAAACCCTGGTGAGAGACCATGGCGCCCCGTCCAACCACTTCCAACTTCCCAGTCCGTGCCAGACTATGTCCCTCTGCACCCACTGTCCGCTGTGTGGTTCCCATGACTGGGCTTTGGGTTCTGATCTGGTGGTGCCAAAACAGTGGTCCACATTTGTCCCTTTCCCCCAGAGATAGGCCGGGGCTCGGCCCGCCCTCTGTCCCCCACGCCCCCTTCCCCAGTACCGAAGAGGGACCAGGCTCATGATCGCTTCTCTCCCTCTCCCCAGGATCAGTACCACTTTTGCTATGATGTGGCCCTGGAGTACCTGGAGGGGCTAGAGTCAAGATAGCGGGGCCCCTGGCCTGGGGCACCCACCGTGCACTCAGAGCCAGGCCCAGCACTGATGAGGAAGACCTGCACCCCTAACTCTGCTCCACGACAGCCCCCCTGGGGGACCGCACTAGAGTGGCCGCTGGGCAGGCTGCGGGCCAAGGAGAAGCTCAGCGGTTCCGCAGCCCTTCCCACCTCCATAGGGTCCTGCAGGTCGTGCTGTGTGTCTGGCACTGCCTGGTAGAGTGACAGGGGCTCAGAATTGCCAGCTTGGGAGGACCCAGGCCCAAGCTCCTTGACTCCAGGCTCAAGCTCCTTGACTCTGTCAAGGCCCCATGGGGCCTGTGCATGGCCAAAGTTTCCACCCAGCGTGGCTTCCTCTGGGTAGGGGGTAGAGAGTGCATTGGGGCTTGGCATCTGGAATCCCATCTGGCCCGACCCCTGAGGGTCCTGGGTAGCCTGGGCACATCAGACTGGTCCTCTCTGGAGGGGACAATGGCCCCCTCCTCCACCCTGCTGCCCCTCTACAGCCCCAGGGATATGTTGCTCATGATCCCTCCCACTATTACTTCTTTGACGTGTGCTCTGAGATTCCTTGTATCAAGACCCGCCCATCCTCACCCTGTTCTACGTGGGGCCCCTTCCTGGCTGACCCGGTGTCTGCAGAATGAAGGCACCTCAGCCCTTCTTCCTGTAACTTTCAGGCCTCACTGGCGGGTGCCCCTCAGCCTAGGTCATGATAATCTGCAAGGTTGAACGACAGCCCTTGGGGTTGAGGTCTGGGTGGCTCTGGGTCGGGCTGCGCACTGGGGACGGGTCACTGCTAGATCAGGGGTGCCTGCAGTTTCTACAGTTCAGAGGAAGAAGGTGTATTTTGGGATGGCGGAGCAATTCTTTTTTGTGAATTTCGTTATTTTTTGATGGGTGGGTGGGAAAAATCTCTTGAAAATGGGGCAGGCCACACACCCCCATTCCGTGCCTCAATTTCCCCATCTGTAAACTGTAGATATGACTACTGACCTACCTCGCAGGGGGCTGTGGGGAGGCATAAGCTGATGTTTGTAAAGCGCTTTGTAAATAAATGTGCTCTCTGAATGCCACAGAGCAGCCTTGTGTGTGTCTGACCACCCCAAGTGGAGGCTGTTCGCCGGCCCCCAGCCCCCTAGTACAGTGGGAGGGCTCTGGGCTGGGAGGCAGAGGCCTGGGTCCAGTCAGGCCCTGATTTTTCCACTCAGCAAATGGTGGGGGATGTGGACCATGCATTGCTCAGGGGCCTTCTACTTGTAGGGGCAGGTTCCAGAGAACTCTGACTACTGGTGCCTCCGCTCAGGCCTCTGAAGCAGCTGCTGAGGCAGTGGGCTTTATCCTGAGACCCCTGAGGGCCCCAGAGCTCCTCTCACCTCTGGGGGCCTGGATCTGGGTTGAGCTCTTTCGAGGACATCATGGGAGGCTCAGGCTTTGGTAGCTGGTGGATGGGCCTCACCAGCTTGGAGACCCTGGGTAAGTCAGCTGTCCTCTCTAGGCCTCGGTTCCCATCTGTAAAATGGGGATGACGCCGATAAGATCAGAAGAGGTCCTGATTAAGTGCCTTGCATGCTGCCACGGGTGCTGAAAGGGCTCTGAATACAAACACACAAGAGAGACAGACACACCCTGCTCTATGCTGATCACCCCAGCTGTCCCCAGCCTTGGGCTTCTGCTAGAGAGGGAGTGGAGGGAGGAGTGGACGAGCTGGTAGGGATCCCAGGCACTGCTGGCTCTGTCATAGACTTGTGTCATCCTGGGCAAGACACTTCATGTTCCTGGGCCTCAGTGTCTTCATATGGAAACTGGCTCTATGATGTACTGATTCTGTTCTCACACTGGCTTACTCTCTGTGCCTCAGTTTCTCGGTTGGCCAGAGAATACAACCTAGGCCAATGACTGCAGGATCCAACATCTTTTAATCTGCACTAAGAATTTATTATTATCCCACTTAGCTAGGGTACGTGGCCCCTTCTCTGCCACACTCATTCTGAACTGACTGCTAAGTCTTACTTCATGAGTGACAAATGTATCTGACAAACGTATGTCATATACTGGCCAAGCAGTAGAATGTGACTTGCTTTGACCAATAGAATATGGCAGAAGTGATGGCAAGTGAGGTCTGGAACTTAAGCCTCAAGGGGCACTGCAGCTTTGCTTTTGCCCTCTTGGAACTCTGCCGTGTAAGGAATCCTGTCTAGTCTACTGGAAGGTTTGAGGGCACGTGGAAAAGAACCAAAAGAACACATCCCATGAACGGCCAATACCAACGATGAGACCTGCGAATGGGGCCGTCTTGGACCTTCCAGCCTGGCTGACCTCTCAGGTGAGTATAGCTGCATGATTAACCTTAGCAGAAACTGTCCAACCCCTAGAATGGGAAAAGATAATGTAAGTTGTCCTTTCTTTTAAGTCAAATTTTTAGGGTTGTTACGCAGCAGAAGCTAACTGATACATGTGTGTTCTGGGCAGGGTGGATGCAGCTGTAAGTATTTCCGCATTCATCCTCTTATATCCATTGCCCAGCATAGGGCTGGTCTTCTAGCTGGTGCTCTAGAAAGGGAGTTGGTGTGAGAGAGAGAAGGAAGCGGAAAGTGTGGGTCTGTGTGACCATTGGCCTTACATGGCTTTTCAGGGGAACTGGAAAGGCAGGTTGTGTATTGGGAGGAGTGCCAGCTTCATAAGAAATAAGCCAAGGTCCCAACCCCCCAGCTCCACATTCACCAGCTGGTGACCTTGCACCCGTTCAGAACCACCCCAGGCTCAATTTCCTAATCCAGAAAATCAACATAATACCTACTTGCAGGAAGTCTAGAGAGAAAATGTTTCAAAAGAACTGGCGTAGTCCGGTGGTGACACGAGTGGCCCTCGGTGAATGCCATCACGCGACACTGGGGTCCCTGACCAGTAAAAGCCGGCCAGCACGATCTTTCCCCTTATCTCCTACCTAATCTGTACAACGGCTCTCGGACCCCTGTCGTGCAGACTCCAAAGCCTGGGCCTCTGATGCTCTGCTGGGTGGC